>CM061531.1:196989995-197137759 GCA_030545055.2 Neoaliturus tenellus | reverse complement strand
AATTTTTTACGAAACAAAAAGGGGGGGGACTGGGTCAAACCAGTTCTTTATTTTAGCCAGGTCAGAGGCTGCCTGCTCAAATACATCATTCCACATTATCCCAAACGACACTAGAGCAGGATCATCAGCAAAAAAAAAAAAAAAAAAAAAAATCGCCATTAATATTTAATTTTGATTTGTTGTTTATGTATATTATAAACAGCAAAGGTCCTAGGATGCTTCTCATTGGCAGGGTGCGGTTACCCGACGTATGTCACAGACTGGCAAATTTATCATTTTGAAAAAAATTTAACTATTTCAAATTTTAACTTTAAATAAATTTGGGTATATACTTGCATTAAATAGTAAAGAACTATTATTTGGTTAAAACAACTCTTTGCAGCAAACCAAAGCACAAAATTCTGAAGTGTTTTAATCAAAAATTAATGTTTTGAAATAAATGTATCATGTGAAAGATATAAGAATAGATAACCTAGCTATACTGTTTCTGAATGACATAATTATAGGTGAGGTTGTTTCAATTTAAATTATCTTTTTTGGACTTCACTCACCTAATGACCTTCCGGGACTCGTCAATTATTGAAAACACAAAAAAAACAAAAACAAAAAAACACACAAAAACACACGACGAAAACGATAACACTAAAATCGTCCCCGGAGTTGTAGCCGACTTTTCGCGGGACCGGCAATATAAAAAAACGTCCCGCTTCCTCAGGGCTTGTCTTGAGTTAATTTTTCCCGCACGCGGGCCGAACGTCTAACCACGACTGACGGTTGCGTAACAGCTGGTCCTGCTGGGGAGGGTGCGGGGGAGGGGGTCCTATTCACCTCTGCCGATAAGCCATTCACCTTCCGGGCCTTATCTCTTAACTATTTTAGTTCATTTCCAATAATACTTTTGGTAAATAGGATGAATGTCTACTGATGGTCGAGCCAGTGGCTCCCTTTCATCCGCCATAAACATCGACTCTGCTATGTTCCTCCTCCTCCAGTCAGGCTCTTTAAATAAAATTAACACTATCATCCCACTTCATTCAATGATCTGATTCCATAATATGATCACAAATACGAGAGCCATATTTTTTTTTATTTTTTTACTTTTTTTATGTGTTCCTTAAATCCATAACTGTGACGGGTCTTGAGGTTTGGAATACGTAATTCCGGCCGCATGAGCAGGAAATCTGATAAACAACATTCTTTGCATTTTTACTCTCATTCAAAGGTTTCACTTTAGTTAGTTAAACTAAAGTGAAACCTGTGTTTTGGAGACCAGCAGTCCCTGGGGTACTTGTTGGTCGACCGGTGTCGGCGTGGAAACGATAGCTATGTTGGTGACATCAGAATGTGGTGCACTGAGATTTGGTGACTGGTGAGGAGTGTAGAAATACGTTGTGAAGATTTGAAGACGTGATGAAAACGTTGAAGACTGTGAAGAATTTGGAGACTATTTTGTCAAAATGAAGATTTGCAGCCTGCTGCGGTGGTGGTACTTCTCCTCTTCGAGGGCAAGTGAGAAGGTGTCCGATTCAGGTGAACTTTTCTACTGAGGTTGCGGCCGCAGAAAGAAAACGAATAAACTACACGCCGTTCATGAGTCATCATGTGACGTTTCATTTTGTCACTCCTAAAAAATTCCTTTGTACAAAGTTTACACTTGAAAGGCATACTATCTGGCGTAATGTGTTACTAGGAAGAGGTGTGAACGTATACTGAACTGTAACAAAGGAAAAAACATCCCATGCTATATGCAATTGGATTTAACTTGATCCAGGTCATGTTAGTTTGCATAACACAAGGAAATCAGTCGGACACAACTACAGCGTTAACTAATTAGGTACCATTACTTCCTATGTATTTTCCGCATGCAATTGTTTAGTGAAAGTCAGGAACGCTACTAGTGATTAAATGTTTTTTGTTACGAAATTTTTTATCAGCTCACTTCCATTTACTTTGAGCTCATTCGTTCATTCACCTAAAAAATTCCCGTATTTTAACCCTATTAGAACCCCAAAAACACCGTTTCCATTATCCAATCAGGCTGTTTTTCAAACTGTAACCTGATTGCGTTGCTCTTCACTTCTGTACTAAATTTCATCAAAATTTGAAGTTTTCTGCAAAAGATATCGCAATAACGTGCACATAGATATATAAGTTTCCTCAAACAATGTAATTTGCCTCTAGGGAAGTAGGACAGCAAAAAGTTCCCTAGGGAAAAGAAA
Source organism: Neoaliturus tenellus (assembly GCA_030545055.2). Classification (NCBI taxonomy): domain Eukaryota; kingdom Metazoa; phylum Arthropoda; class Insecta; order Hemiptera; family Cicadellidae; genus Neoaliturus; species Neoaliturus tenellus. Next base: position 197,135,540 of record CM061531.1, on the reverse strand, counting down.
GGACATTGTTTTCGGGCTTAGATCTTACCGTGACTACTAGCATAATAACGTAATTCCTTATAAAAATGTGATAACATTTTTTACATTATGTGAAATTTTTAAAACACTATAAAACGTGGATGTTTTATGAAATATCTTAGTGAGTTTGGTCGCCATATTGTTAGACCAATAATATTTGGGTACCTCAACATTAAAGTATCATGGTCTTTGACCCAAGTGTAATTGATACACTATTGAACGAGTGTTTGAGCTGAAATGGGTGCTAATTATATATCAGTTAAATTTGATTTTTGATGTGAAGGAATGGGTTATCTCTTTCCTTTTAACTTAAGAACTATGATGTTTTACCAGTTTTTTATTACCGTATAAAATTTGTTTATTATCTAATAAACGTTTTTACAATTAACTAAATGTAATCATTATTTATTATGTCATCCTTAGATTGTAATACAACTTCTTTGTACAAATTGCTAAATACTATTGGTAATAATAGATTTTTCAATAAGACTTCCTTAATAAAGTTACCCTCTCTAAGTACATAAGATTTACGTTGCGGCACCACGATAACGATTATTCCAGCTTATTATTTTTTCTAATTCTAGTGGTAAAGATCAGAATAAAATATAGGTTTAAAATTACAAATATAAACGCAAAAAACTTTTACGATATTTATAGGTAATTAAAGGGGGGGGTTAAGTGTAACCTGATACATCTGGTTTAAAAACACATCCGAATAAAGGTAGGATTACACATACCAAATTGTGCCTCTATCGGATCGTTTTATGCAAGTTATCGTGTATAGGGACACATATATACATCTATATATAAATAAAACGTGAAGCCATTTTATTTGTAAACGTACTTATTTCTTACCTTGGAACAAAATCAATGTTTAAGATGTCCTAAGATTCGTCTGATTTTGTAGTTTTGCAGTGGTTATATGGGTTTTGTGTAGGGTTTGAGGTTGTGATGTTACTGGATGTGTGGTTAAGGGTGCTTATTGTTTGTTTATGTAATTCTAAGTTTTTTTTTGACATTTTTTGAAAACAGATTAAACTGAGTAAACACACGTTAGCTAGCTTGAATGGAAACAATTAAACTACTAGCACTGAAATATCAACACAATTACACACTTTAATATCACATTGGGAAGTTGGCGATTATTGATGAAGATCGATGATTGAAATACCGATGTGACATGTAGCCTGATTTCTTTACAATTTAATTTTCATTCTATATAACTCATGTATATTACATTGACCAAGTTTTATCACCAGGTACTTTGATAAATGCAGCGCATTGCGTTGCACGGGTCCCCCTAGTATATACTACTCGCCTACGGCTCGACAGGGGCTCCGCCCCCATGCCCCCTTAGTGGGGTTACCCCGAATTTGTTAATTGCTCTAAGTCTCAAGTACCGAACAGGCTAGTTGGGACCACCAAGCCCCCCTAGGGGTTGCCCTAAATTCGTATTTATTTAATAAAGCCATGTTAAGTTTAAAATATGTTAGTTCCACGGAAGAACTGCACAGTCAAGACAGTAACAAAACCGTCAAATACACAAAATTCACAATCAATAGTAAACAAAGCTTAAAAAAACTCATATGAATCAGTTTTAATACCCCTTCGTAATTCTAAATTCGTTAACAAGTTTTGAGCTGTGAAAAAATATTATTATTAATTTAAATATTTTAGGTGTTATGCTGGTAAAAATATATACTTTAAATTAGACGATTGTTGCTGTGTTAGATGAAAAGAAATTTCAATTCAAAGAGTTATAGTTGTTCTGTTTGCCATCATTATATTTAATAGAAGTAGTTATAGTAACAAATGTTTCTCTGTTAGGTAGCTAAATATAAATTTTATACCGTATATAAATAGAATTACAATTATGGGAAAATCGACATAATCCCCAGCCTTACCCAACTCACATAAAAACTTGTAAATTTCAATAAATAGATGGAAAACGTTTAAATCCCTGAAATAGCGAATAACATTCAAATCAATGAGCAAAAATGAGAATTAAACAACATAAACTAAATAATAATGAAGAATAAAACGGTGTAGATCCGCGAATAATCCTACTATTAAAAACTACTATTTATTACAATAGGAAATCCAGGCCTGTGAAATAATAAATTATTCATAAAAATCTGTTAGTTTTGTTCAATAGTCAATTTTAAAATTCTCAAAAACATATTTTAAGTGTGTATTAAAATATATTATGAAACACTGAGTATAAATAAAACAGAAAGATAATAATTAACTGTCTAATAAATATTGTACAAAGTAATCGAAGTATATTACGTTCGTTGGAGTGCCGCCATGTTGGATTTATTCAATACCTCCTAGAACAATAAGAGAAGGCCAAACGACTGAAATTCGTTACGTCATATAAGTAGGTCCGATGTGTTATGTTTTGAAGTAAGAAAACAATGTGCTACTGTCAGTCAACGGGCGTTTCATCTATCATGACTAACGATATTTGTTTACAGACAACGAAAAATCAAAACAACATTAGATGTTTTACCGTTTTTTGGGGACAACCAGCACCCTCTAAAGCATGAGTTGGAACTAATGATTTAATACATGAGCCTACTTATATGACGTAATGATCTTCAGTTGTCTGGCCTTCTCTTATTACTCTAGGAGGTGTTGATTTATTTCCCATACGAGCAATGCCAACACCACCTACAACACAAAGCCGGGGTGCTGCCATTTTTGTTTGCCTTTTAGCATCAGCTGATAGCGAAAACAAAAACATTATCCGCTCAAACCTAACCCTAACAACTAACCTAGAGATGTATTACAATGGAATGAATTCATTTCCAATATTTGATTTTTAAAAAAGGTACCTATCGTCCTAAATATTATGAATTATATGAATTCACTTCGTGAAAAAGTTTAAACAATTGTCTAACTCAAATAATTTTTATATCTTAAAATAATGTTTTCGGACGCAAAGTGACACTAATTTTTACAGGAATTAAAAATTTGAATAGTTGACTAGCGGTAGGCACTTACTATTATTTGGCTTCTAATGAAATTGTTGGCAATACCATTTATTTAGCCTACATACGGTACTTTTCTAAACTATGAGTATGAAATGTGTAGTTCAAATATTTAACCATAACGATTCAAACATTTTATTTGAAAATAACATATTAACTGGTAGGCTATTCGTTATAATCAATGAAATATAGTAATGCAATTAAAACTTATGCTGCTTAGATTGAAAAAAATCCGTCTTTGCTATACTACTTTCGTCACTTCTGAGTTAGGTTATTGGCGTATCATCTTAATTCTTCACAGCAACATCATTGATTGTAGTTTCTTCATTAAAATTTATAAATCAGCGCCTGGTGCTTTCAATTAATTTTCATGAGTAGGCTGGAAATGAATCTTCACACGATCAAACTCGGTACCCATGATAGTTTCATGAACTTTTCAAAGAAAAGTTGCTAGCAATCAACCATGGCTTCGTTGATATAATTGATGTTAAGAATTAATTTTAGCCCGACCATCTAGAAAGTACTTTCTGATTATTAAGTAAATTAAATACAATTCTTTCTTCCTCAGGGTTGTCAGTACAATCTTTGAAATCTTCCAAAGTAAAAACTGTTTAGCTTGGTCGTAATACAACACACAAAACTATTCAAAACACTCAGATATTTAAATTGAACATCGAGTCAATATGAAATAGCCACATTTATGAACAAAATTGTTATAGAATGAAAAATCAGTTTTAAAACACCATATACTATACATTACAAATTTTATTAAAAAAACACGAGAAAATGTTATTGAAGTTTAAGAAAAACAGCCCATGTAAACAAAAACAAATGATTGTTTTGACATTGCCTTTTAGGTGATGTCACAAGGGATTTGACGTCAGAGCGCTCCAACTTTGTCTTAGTAGCAGGTGTTGGCAATGCTTAACTTGTCCCCGGCATTTGTCATATAATTTCTTTATTTTTTGTTTGATTGGTTCAAAATAAATACCGTTTGAATCTCAATTAAATTCACCGTTTCTTTTGCGAGATACACTACTTTTGAGAACACTACTTTTCATCAAAAATTCCTCTCGCAAACCACATCCGCCTTGATGAACCCTTAATTTGGAGTTATAAACCATTATTTTCTGATTTCAGTAAGAAAAGAGTTATTGGATTTCCCGTTTAACACTGCGCTTATGGGGGAAAGACGGATTCTGGATTGACTCCAACGCCCTCTTAAGATCACGGCACAAGCTACATCTCAGATAGCTCACATGCTTAAAGTAAAGCTTTACAATTCCATTCTCCTAAAAAGGCCAGTGACATAGATAGGCCTGTTAGAAACCTTTATCATGGCTGGTAGAACTTACCTTACATTTTACGGCTATTTAAAGGAGCCCATAGTGTCTGTTAGAAAACCTATACATGGATGCTATGTCCATGTCACTGGCCCGGCCATGTTGGATTTTTTTATAAAAAATTATACCAATATCTAGTACCTATTTTGTACTATTTAGTACCAAGTTTAAAAAAATTAGTACCTCATTCGTAACTGAGTTATTAATTGTTTTAAATGTCCGGGGCAGCGATATGTTAGCCCGGCCATGTCAACATATTACCATAATTTATATATCATTATTTAGTACTTATTTAGTACTATTTAGTACCTTCAGTAAAATAATTAGTACCTCAATGGATTTTGAGCAATGCCCTCTAATTAGTAGAGGTCAATGACCTCTCAGCCCGGCCATGACGATAATTATAGTAAATACTTATATCATTATTTAGTACTTATTTAGTACTATTTAGTACCTTCAGTAAAATAATTAGTACCTCAAAGGATTTTGAGCAATGCCCTCTAATTAGTATAGGTCAATGACCTCTCAGCTCGGCCATGACGACAATTATAGTAAATATTTATATCATCATAACCGAATTATTTTGTACTATTTAGTACTACCATTAAAAGTATTGTATCAGTCACTATAAAAACATAAAAATATAATTATTACTACGTGATATATTGTTTATAAATGGGCTTAATTGCCATGTCGCTGGCCCGGCCATGTTTGATTTTCAAACTAAAACTTATGTCAAACGATTTTGCATAATTTGTACTATTTAATATCACTGTTTAAATAATTAGTACCTTCAAGGTTTCTCAAGTTCACCGAAGTCATCTCTCGGGGAGCGCAGGGGAATCCTGGTGAGGCTGGAGCCGAGGCACTAGTAACATCCACGATGGAACTTATCGTCTCGGCCTGCGAACAGTCTATGCCGCGAAGGAAACCCCGACGCGACAAACAACCCGTTTACTGGTGGACTGAAGAGATTGCGGAACTCAGAAGAACATGTTTAAGAACTAGACGAGCCGCCACTAGAGCGAGAATTTCCGCAGACAGAGTTCGTAAGTCGGAGGCCTATAAAGCTGCGAGAAAATCTCTCCGCCAGGCGATCAACAGGAGCAAGGCGAATAGCTGGAGGAGACTTCGTGACGACGTTGATTCCGACCCGTGGGGCCTGGGTTACAAACTTGTAACACAGAAACTCGGCGCCCGCTCTCCACCTTCCATCATGGAGGGCGCCACCATGGGAAGGATCGTCGCTGCGTTGTTTCCTGAACATCCACAGCGACCGCCGGTTGACTTCGGACGGGTAGAGGACGTTCCACTTTTCACTTTCGAGGAGCTGGAAACCTCCGTTCTCTCCCTGAAGAGCAACAAGGCTCCTGGCCCGGATGGGATTCCCAGTGAGGCTTTAAAGAAAGTATTTTTAATCAACGCTGACTTGTTGTTGAGAATGTACAATGCCTGTTTGGTAGAAGGGGTGTTTCCGGCTCCCTGGAAAACAGCCAGGCTTGTACTGATCAGCAAGGGCAAAGGTGATCCCGAGCTGCCGTCGTCCCACAGGCCTCTCTGCATGTTGGACACGGCTGGGAAGCTGTTCGAGAAGCTGATCCGTTCCCGCCTGACTTCTGCCGTGGAAGCTGCCGGGGACTTATGCCCCCGTCAGTACGGCTTCAGAAAGGGACGGTCAACGATCGACGCTGTCACCGAAGTTCAGAGAGCTGTGGAGAGAGCCGAGAGCCACAACCATTTCTCCCGCCGAGTAGTGCTTCTTGTTACGCTTGATGTCAAGAATGCCTTCAACTCGGCGAGGTGGGTCGATATGTTGGATGCGCTTCGCAACACCTTTCGTATTCCTGCATATCTGTTGCGGCTCGTCGAGGATTATCTACGCTCTCGAAGCCTGATTTATGACACGAGGGACGGAACGCGGACGATGGAAGTCACTTCTGGTGCCGCACAAGGTTCAATACTCGGCCCGGATCTCTGGAACGTTGCCTATGACAGCCTCCTGAGGTCCGAGATGCCTGAGGAAACCACTTTGGTTGGGTACGCCGATGACGTCGCAGCTCTCATTGCTGCACGCAACGTTGAGCTGGCCCAACTGAAGTTGAACAGAGTTATGCGGGTGGTCAACAACTGGATGTCCGATCACGGTCTCTCACTTGCTCTCAGTAAGACGGAGATCGTGATTCTTACGAAGAAGAGGATCGACACCGTCGTCCCGTTTCGAGTGGGAAGGGAGGTGGTCACATCAACTCGTGCCGCCAAATACCTCGGGGTTATGGTGGACACCAAGTTAAGCTGGAGGGATCAGATCTTCCGTACGGCGGACAAGGCCGCTAAGGTAGTGACTTACCTTAGTAGGCTGATGGCCAATGTCGGGGGTCCCCGATCCAGCAGAAGACGTCTGTTGATGTCCGCGGTCCAGTCCGTGCTTCTTTACGGGGCAGAGGTGTGGGCAGGCGCTCTAGATAAGGAGTGCTACAGGTTGCGACTCGCCCGGGTTCAGCGTCAAGCTGCGCTCCGGGTGTGTTCCGCCTACCGGACAGTGTCCGAGCCTGCCGTCCTGGTGGTCGCCGGAGTCATCCCTGTCAAGCTCTTGGCAGGGGAGAGGAAAGCGATTTATCAGAGACAAGGCGAGATCGGCAAGGGCACGGCAAGAACAGAAGAGCGCTCCCGAACCTTCCAGCAGTCAACACAGCTGGGAGCACGACACCCGAGGACGATGGACTGCGCGACTTATCAAGCAGGTCCAACCATGGGTGGAACGGCGGCATGGGGAGGTGGACTACTACCTGACCCAATTTTTGACAGGTCACGGCTATTTTCGGTCGTACCTGAACCGTATGGGAAAGACCGGTTCACCGGACTGCATTTATTGCCCGGGTGTTCCCGACGATGCGGAACACACATTCTTCCGCTGTCCCCGTTGGGAAGGGCCCCGCCTGGAGGCCACACAAATCTTTGGTGCATTTTCGGTGGACTCGGTCTGCCAAAAGATTTTGGAGGATGAGGGCAACTGGGATTGTTTGTCACAGTTCGTCCGGGGCATCCCTCCTGGAAAAGAAAACCGATCTGGACCGCGAAGTGGCCCAGATCCCTTGATCGAGCGGCTGGATAAGGAGCGAGCCCCACGGGCGTAAGCCAAATTTAGGCCTAGCCTGACGTAATGTGACAAACAATTCCAGGTTAGATTCCTAAAGAGTAGAGGAGGTTTTTTAGTGGGTAAACTCGTTTTTAGGGGAGCCCCACACTACAGGCTGGCCACCTGTGTGCGTAATGCAATTTTCCGCCTCTCCCTCAAAAAAAAAAAAAAAAAAAAAAAAACCTTCAAGGTTTAGAAATTGAATGTATAAACATTCATAATTGACCCCCAACCAATACGGATTTCGCCCTGGTCTATCAACTACCCATGCCATAATAAACCATATAAATTACATAGTGGACTCGCTAGACAAACGTCAAGAGACAATCGGCTTATATTTTGACCTGTCAAAAGCCTTCGATATGGTCGACCATGACCTTCTGCTTCAAAAATTAAATAATATAGGAGTAAGAGGCAAAATTTATGATTGGTTTGATACCTATTTGAAGAATAGAATACAGAAAGTAAGAATTGAAAATTTAAATGCAAATCAAATATTAAGTAACATATTATCGCAAGAAGCTATACCAAAATCAGGAGTTCCACAAGGATCAAATCTTGGACCTCTTTTGTTTTTAATATATGTGAATGATATAAATATTTCTATTTCAACTTCAAAATTGATGCTATTTGCTGATGACACATCCATTATCACATCTAATCCTTCCCAAGAAAAAATTAAAATTGATACCCAAATTGAAATAAATAATTTAATAAATTGGTTTGAACGCAACAAGATGAAATTAAATGTAGAAAAAACAAAGCTAGTTAAATTTACAATGTCAAACCATAACAAAACAAAAAATAACAATTTTTCTATGGAAATTCAAAATAAATCCATAGAACCAAATAAAAATTTTAAATTTTTAGGATTTCACGTCGATGAAAATTTAAATTATTCAAAACATATTCATGAAGTGTCAAGGAAGGTATGCCAAGGTATTTTTATTATCAGAAGACTTTCAAAATTTCTTAATTTAAAAATGAAATTATACTTATACTATGCATTTATATTCCCACATCTAAAATATGCAATACCTGTTTGGGGAAATAAAAATAAAATAACGAAACAATTATTTATATTACAAAAACGAAGCATTTTCGGCAAATATTTAGACTAAAGAAACGAAGATCATGCAAACCTATTTTTGAAGAATGGAAAATTTTAACATTACCATGCATCTATATATACGAATCTTTAAATTATTTTAAATATTTCATGAAAAAAATTGAAGAGACAGACAAAATTAAAGAAAACCATTATAATTTAAGAACCACTGAAAATTTTCCCATTCAACCACACAGAACAAGTTTTTATCAAAATCAATATATGTTTTCTGCAACCAAACTATTTAATAAATTACCAGATAATATAAAAAATGAAAAATGCCCATTCAAGTTCAAAAAGAAATTAAAGAAATTACTTCAAGAAAAATGTTATTATAGTGTCGAAAATTATCTTCAAGACAAATTCTAAAAATACTTTACTTATGATTCAAAATTTTTGTAGCATTTATCTGTAAAAAACCTATGCAATTTATACAATTGTCAATGCTAGTTTTTCCACTATTAGGTTTTGTATTAAACCTTTGAAACGAATTACATCAAAATCAGACTACGAACCACAAAAACTTATTTTAAGTAGGAATGATTGCTAAAAAATTAAGGCATTTTTATGTAACAAAATTTGTTTATCATTTCCATTTTAATTAAAGAGATCAACTTTGCTTGTAAGAAATCATCAAGAAAGTACCCGAGGTTGATATCTCCAAACAAATCATCGGTAGGCCTTTTTTTATTTATTTGTTCCAGGCCTATTTAAAATTTATTTTCATTCTTTATAAAAAATTTCAACATCATCTATTTAACAATTAATACAAAGTTTTGATAACAGATTATCCAAGAGGTATTTGAAAAGTGTTTAAAATAAGACATACTGTCAACTCCCTCCTGATTTACTTTCTGTTGTATTCATCAATGTAATAACTTAGTTATAAAATTATAAATATGCGTAATTATTATTTTTCACAGTAAAAATGTGTTTTGTTAAAAATTTAACAGTGCATTTAATACACCACTTGCCTCTGACATATATTGGAACAAACATATTTTTATCATACTTCGTTTTACAACAATTTATTAAACTTTTTGGCCTTAATCATGGTTTGAGGTTATCCGGGATCTTCACCTAGTCATTACCGCGGAAATCATGAATTACTGTATCTTTCCTTAACTTCCCATATGTCTTCAATATTCGTATTCTGAATTCTTTCCAGTCATCTTTGGGTTCTTTTCTTGAGGCAACCATTATATTTCTGGTGAAATCGGATGAAACGGTTGGATACCAACAAGTTTCACAATTTTCTCGTATCCAATTTGTTGGATGACACCCGGAGCATCACCCTCATCGGGGAAAGTTACAACTGCATAACTCATGATCTAAAAAAAATAATCAAATAAGACTTTAAAAAAAACCTAAATAGGCCCTAAGCCTATTTTACTCACGATTTTAAGTTAAGTTCCTCTCCTCCTTTACAAAAATATTTAGTTTTAAAACTTACAAAAACGGTCTTTTGGGGAAAATATTTAATAACTGAAACCTTTTAATATGGCTATTGCATTGCATTAGAAGTACAATTAAAAAAAAAATCAGTATATCGTAGAGAGATCAATTAAACCACCGATCGGTAACATTTTTTATATTGATCATAACATAAAAAGGGTGTCTACTGACCTCAAAACTAAAATTCTCTGAGCGATTCCCACATACTTAAGAGGATTTATAATTGATTTTGAGGATGTCCTGTACAAGAATTTTAAGTAGTATATGCGTAGAAAATTAAAAAAAAAAATTGAATTTAAAGTGTTTTAAAAATTTTTAAAACACTTAAAAAGGAAAATGTAACACAAATTGGTATAATGGTTTTGTATTAAATATGAAAATCTAAATGCAGCTTGCTGTGTGCTTGAAAGGCGGCTAAAAATATAAGGACATGGAATAATTTTCACAAAACTTACAGACAATTACTTGATTATTTTCAGGGCGATAAGAAATTCAAATATGATTCCTCGTTTTTCTGTTAGTGGATCCCCTGATAAAATTAAATATAGCCTAATGTAAAAATGTAACATATAATATCTCCACATGAAAAATAAAAACATACCAAGAAATATTAAAGAAAAAGTCGTTGAAGTGAAGATTATAGGTGATTGTGGGTGAGGGGGGGGGGGGTTGTGGAGGCTGGGGTTGCCATTAGAGATGTGACATCGGGAAAGCCACATAACAATCTTTATAAGGAAGTAAAATAATTTTTCCAGCTATTTCTGTGACAGATATTTCTTTAAGTGAATCAGACAATTTTGATACTAAATGAACATTGAGGGCTGAACTTTGAATAAAATTTTCGGTGTAAAAATTTGGTTTGTTTAGAAATGTTTTGTAAATAATTACTAATTCCTGTGTTTTAGTTGAGAAAGTAATATTCTGAACAACAACATTTCCATTCTTTAAAAAACAACAAGAATTTGGGTGTGAGTTTCTAAGTTCAAGCGTAGAAAACTTTAGCGAAGAATATTGCTTAGACACATCTGAACTGGGAAGGGATGGCCCCGAGAAGTGGGGTTTTGAAACTGCTGGAGATTCTGAACTAGTTGTTGAAATTAAAAAGAAATTTGATGACATGATTTCTCCACATCTCTTTAGGACTTGTTCTAGAGGTTTGTCACCCTTACGAACTATATTTTTTTTTAACTGTAAGAAATTTTCAAATGGGAAAGAACTGAATGAATCTAAATTTTCAAAGTGTCTCACACAATCTGTTAAATGAGTCAAACCATGAAAGTTGTGGGTTATGAATTGTGGGCCATAGAGAGTTTTGGTAGAATCAACAAAATGTAAAAGAAGAGAATGAGCATATTCATAGTTATAATCTGAGCTGTGGCTTGAACTAGTAAGAATGTTGATGGAGATAGATAGACTTAGAAAATGTTCATAAATGGGTTTATATATACCCTTTAATGCTTTTCTTAAAACAATGGGGCCAGTATATAAAAGAAACTGACGGAACTCTGTAGCTTTCCACCTTTCAATTTCCTTAAGGGAACGTGGCTTTCGACTGAATTCAACAGGGATTGAGTTTCTCAAGTTTAACAATTCTTCAGAAATTGAAGAAATTAAGTAGAAGAAAATTTTAAAGGAAGAAGGCCATTTATCCAAAGATACATTAATGTACGCACCACACCAAGACACACTAAATGCATATAATCCAATGGGAAGGATTGAACAAAATCTATACTAGGAATAAAGGAAAGCGGAGTATCTCCACAATGAAAATCTTGGTCTTGGTTCAAAACAAAACTCTCATGTGTGGGTTTTGGTGCATCATTTTCAGGGAAGGTCATTCGATACTTATTCCATACACCTCGCTGGAAGCACTTCGTACAAGAATTGTACCCAGTATGACCTTTGGTGTTTAAGATGAAGGACTTGGCTGGGCTGTCACAAATAAACCCCTTCAAAGTAATAGACCATTTTTTGCCACCTTCAACTAATCCTTCACCAATTAAATTTGTGACCTCATTAACAAGGGGTCTCAAAAATGAGGAACAAGATGAAGGTTTACCCCAACCACAATACACTCCAATCGGAAAAACAACAGACTTCAAACTAGAAACATTCATAATTGAGCCAAGAATAGGCTATAGTTCATTACGGCTGCTTTTAAAAAGTGGCAACCCATCAACATTAATTAAAAGCTCAATATGGCTTAGATGTTTGATGGAATTCCACATTTGCCTCAGACAGTTACCCAAACCAATATGGCCATACATTCCTGGCACTACAGGTGCCACATCCCGCGGAGTTTTCAACAAAGTCCTAGCATCTGAGGGTATTTTTGAAAAACAACTATGGATCTGAAGAATACATAGGAGAGCAGTCAAAGCAACATGACTTATGTTAATACGCAATGCCCAGTTTTTAAGTGTTTTCTGAAGAAAACTCGAGTCATTTAGAGTCTTGGAAACATTATTGTCATCTTCATCATCCCCACTGGAATAATCAAAAAAACAACAGCTTGGGCCATCTGACAAAAGATCAGGAGGACAATGCAAATTGTTAGGATAAGGACAAATTTGGTTAGGCCTATCAATTTCATCAACATCATCTCCTCCCCCCCCTAAAATGTCTTGTTGATCATCAGCTTCGTAGCCAACCTCATCGGCCGAAAGCTTAATTGGCAAACTCCTCATTCTTTTATATTTCCCATCTCGAGACAAATCCATGTACAATTTTCTTCGAGACATTTTTTCCTAACAAAAACAGGTAAATTACAAACCTAACAATAGTTAACTCATAAAAAAGAGAGAAATAGAACGCCAGCAGGCCTAGGGTATTAATACATGCTTAAAGTATTAATACATGTCAGTATTATTACTTTTTCTTTCCAGTAAAAATACTAATGGCAAAAAAAAATGAAGTAGGGCAAAAAAAACTCAAGTAGGCTATTAAAGTTATCTACGATTTCCACGAGGCTGACGAAGTTTCTCCAACCAACAAATAACAAACTTTCCTGCAGCTAGCAACTTTCTTATGCCTTAGGACTAAAAACTAAAGTAGGCTTCTATAAGTTTCAGCACCGGTGATAGAATTGAAGTTTTAATTTTAATAGAAAATCTTGGGCCTATTCATGCATGCAAAATTCATAAAAATATAGTAATTTAACTAAGGTCTAATTCATATTTTTCCAATTTGTTCTTTAATCAACAGTCATAACACAACCTAATTTTGATAGTACTTTGAAACTGTGAAGGGGAAAGGTGCAAATAGGCTAAATAGCTTATAAAAAAAAACATTTGCTCCTCCAATATTGTTGGGTACGGTACTTCATAACTTAACTTAAGTTACCTTAAGTACACGATTCTTCAAACGAATAACTTAAGCTTGACTTCATAGATCGGCAATGGCGGGCGAACGGCAATGGCGGAACGGAGAAAGAAAGTAGAGCAGAGACGAAGACGAAACCTGTTGCATTGTGGGAGGTAGTGCGTGCGCAGCCGGACACCACCGATTATGCATTATTCCCCGTTTTCCTAGCCTTACGATTTAAGCGACAGACTAGCATCCATATGTCCATGTCGCTGGCACGGCCATGTTGGATTTTTTTATAAAAAATTATACCAATATTTAGTACCTATTTTGTACTATTTAGTACCAAGTTTAAAAAAATTAGTATCTCATTCGTAATTGAGTTATTAATTGTTTTAAATGTCCGGGCCAGCGACATGCTATCCCGGCCATGTCAATATATTACCATAATTTATATATCATTATTTAGTACTTATTTAGTACTATTTAGTACCTTCAGTAAAATAATTAGTACCTCAATGGATTTTGAGCAATGCCCTCTTATTAGTAGAGGTCAATGACCTCTCAGCCCGGCCATGACGATAATTATAGTAAATACTTATATCATTATTTAATACTTGTTTAGTACTTTTTAGTACTAACACTAAAAATATTGTATCAGTCACTCGAAAAAATTAAAAATAGAATTATTACTAAGCGGTATATTGTTAATAAATGGGCTTAATTACCATGTCGCTGGCCCGGCCATGTTTGATTTTCAAACTAAAACTTATGTCAAACGATTGTGCATAATTTGTACTATTTAGTATCACTGTTTAAACAATGTACCTTCAAGGTTTAGAAAGGGAATGTATAAACATTCATAATTATTCAAGATATTTTGATTCATGATCTTGTTTTTACTGTTCATGGTAGCCAATTCTTTGATATAAAATTCCTTAACCCTTACACCACCATTCAATACTTATTTTGTACTATTAATTAGTACTATTTATATAATTAGTAAATAAAACGTTTAGACATAAAAAGTAGGTAAAGATTCAAATTGTTTTTATATTTTGTTTTGAGATGCTGATTTGACTCAATATTGTAGACCAGCTCTGATATAAAATACCCATGATACTTTTACTCTCATGTAGTACTAATTGTGTACTATTAAGAAGCACTATTTCCATAATTAGTACCAAATACATTTACAGATGAGCAGTCAATAATCTTTTAAAATATTTTGATTTTTTGTTTTGAGAAGCTGATTTGACTTTATATTTTAGCCCATCTATGATATAAAATACCCATGATACTTATACTCCCATGTAGTATCAACTGTGTACCATTCACTACCACTACTTTTATAATTGGCACCTTATACGTTTGCAAATAAATGGTGCCTAAACATTCAAATTATTTTAATTATTTGTTTCGAGACCTTGATTTTACTTAATATTTTAGACCAAATGTGATATAAAATATCTGTTATACTTTTACTCCCATGTATTTCTAATTGTGTACTATTAAGTAGCACTATTTTCATAATTAGTAGCCTACCTTATACATTTACAATTAAAGATTGCCTTAACTTTTAAAATATTTTGATTTTTTGTTTTGAGATGCTGATTTGACTTTATATTTTAGCCCATCAAATACCAAATCAAGACTCCATCAAATATCAAATACCCATGATACTTATACTCCCATGTAGTATCAACTGTGTACTATTAAGTGATTAATAATACACAGTTAATATTACATGGGAGTATACGTATCGTGGGTATTTCAAATCAGAGTTGGTCTAAAATATTAAATCAAATCAGAATTTTAAAAGAAATAATCAAAATAATTTGTATGTTTGGGTACAATTATTTGTAAACGTATAAGTTACTAATTATAAACGTAGTGGTACTTAATAGTACAATGTTGATAATACAGGATAGTATAAGTATCATGTATATTTGATATCAGAGATGGACTAAAATATAAAGTCAAATCAGCATCTCAAAACAAAAAATCAAAATACTGTATTTTAAAAGTTAAGGCACTATTTATTTGTAAATATATAAGGTACTAATTATGAAAATAGTGCTCATTAATAGTACACAATTAGTACTACATGGGAGTAATAGTATCATGGGTATTGTATATTAGAAATGGTATACAATATTAAGTCAAATCAGGATCTTGAAACAAATAATCAAAATAATTTGAATGTTTAGGCACTATTTATTTGTAAACGTATTGGGTCCTAATTATAAAAGTAGGGTTACTTAATAGTACACAGTTGATATTACATGGGAGTATAAGTATCATGTGTATTTTATATCAGATATGGGCTACAACATAAAGTCAAATGAGCTTCTCAAAACAAAAAATCAAAATATTTTATAAGTTTATTCACTGTTCATCTGTAAATGTATTTGGTACTAATTATGAAAATAGTGCTTCTTAATAGTACACAATTAGTACTAAATGTGAGTATAAGTATCATGGGTATTTTATATCAGAGCTGGTCTACAATATTGAGTCAAATCAGCATCTCGAAACAAAATATAAAAATAATTTGAATCTTTACCTACTTTTTACGTCTATACGTTTTATGTACTAATTATATAAATAGTACTAATTAATAGTACAAAATAAGTACCAAATGTTGGTGTAAGGGTTAAAGGTATTTCATAACAAAGAATTGGCTGCCATGAACAGTAAAAACAAGATCATGAATCAAAATATCTTGAATAATTATTATTTATTATTATTTATTATTTATTGACCATTGACAATTGTATAAATTGCATAGGTTTTTTACAGATAAATGCTACAAAAATTTTGAATCATAAGTAAAGTATTTTTAGAATTTGTCTTGAAGATAATTTTCGACACTATAATAACATTTTTCTTGAAGTAATTTCTTTAATTTCTTTTTGAACTTGAATGGGCATTTTTCATTTTTTATATTATCTGGTAATTTATTAAATAGTTTGGTTGCAGAAAACATATATTGATTTTGATAAAAACTTGTTCTGTGTGGTTGAATGGGAAAATTTTCAGTGGTTCTTAAATTATAATGGTTTTCTTTAATTTTGTCTGTCTCTTCAATTTTTTTCATGAAATATTTAAAATAATTTAAAGATTCGTATATATAGATGCATGGTAATGTTAAAATTTTCCATTCTTCAAAAATAGGTTTGCATGATCTTCGTTTCTTTAGTCTAAATATTTGCCGAATGCTTCGTTTTTGTAATATAAATAATTGTTTCGTTATTTTATTTTTATTTCCCCAAACAGGTATTGCATATTTTAGATGTGGGAATATAAATGCATAATATAAGTATAATTTCATTTTTAAATTAAGAAATTTTGAAAGTCTTCTGATAATAAAAATACCTTGGCATACCTTCCTTGACACTTCATGAATATGTTTTGAATAATTTAAATTTTCATCGACGTGAAATCCTAAAAATTTAAAATTTTTATTTGGTTCTATGGATTTATTTTGAATTTCCATAGAAAAATTGTTATTTTTTGTTTTGTTATGGTTTGACATTGTAAATTTAACTAGCTTTGTTTTTTCTACATTTAATTTCATCTTGTTGCGTTCAAACCAATTTATTAAATTATTTATTTCAATTTGAGTATCAATTTTAATTTTTTTTTGGGAAGGATTAGATGTGATAATGGATGTGTCATCAGCAAATAGCATCAATTTTGAAGTTGAAATAGAAATATTTATATCATTCACATATATTAAAAACAAAAGAGGTCCAAGATTTGATCCTTGTGGAACTCCTGATTTTGGTATAGCTTCTTGCGATAATATGTTACTTAAAATTTGATTTGCATTTAAATTTTCAATTCTTACTTTCTGTATTCTATTCTTCAAATAGGTATCAAACCAATCATAAATTTTGCCTCTTACTCCTATATTATTTAATTTTTGAAGCAGAAGGTCATGGTCGACCATATCGAAGGCTTTTGACAGGTCAAAATATAAGCCGATTGTCTCTTGACGTTTGTCTAGCGAGTCCACTATGTAATTTATATGGTTTATTATGGCATGGGTAGTTGATAGACCAGGGCGAAATCCGTATTGATTGGGGGTCAATTATGAATGTTTATACATTCAATTTCTAAACCTTGAAGGTACTAATTATTTAAACAGTGATATTAAATAGTACAAATTATGCAAAATCGTTTGACATAAGTTTTAGTTTGAAAATCAAACATGGCCGGGCCAGCGACATGGCAATTAAGCCCATTTATAAACAATATATCACGTAGTAATAATTATATTTTTATGTTTTTATAGTGACTGATACAATACTTTTAATGGTAGTACTAAATAGTACAAAATAATTCGGTTATGATGATATAAATATTTACTATAATTGTCGTCATGGCCGGGCTGAGAGGTCATTGACCTCTACTAATTAGAGGGCATTGCTCAAAATCCTTTGAGGTACTAATTATTTTACTGAAGGTACTAAATAGTACTAAATAAGTACTAAATAATGATATAAGTATTTACTATAATTATCGTCATGGCCGGGCTGAGAGGTCATTGACCTCTACTAATTAGAGGGCATTGCTCAAAATCCATTGAGGTACTAATTATTTTACTGAAGGTACTAAATAGTACTAAATAAGTACTAAATAATGATATATAAATTATGGTAATATGTTGACATGGCCGGGCTAACATATCGCTGCCCCGGACATTTAAAACAATTAATAACTCAGTTACGAATGAGGTACTAATTTTTTTAAACTTGGTACTAAATAGTACAAAATAGGTACTAGATATTGGTATAATTTTTTATAAAAAAATCCAACATGGCCGGGCCAGTGACATGGACATAGCATCCATGTATAGGTTTTCTAACAGACACTATGGGCTCCTTTAAATAGCCGTAAAATGTAAGGTAAGTTCTACCAGCCATGATAAAGGTTTCTAACAGGCCTATCTATGTCACTGGCCTTTTTAGGAGAATGGAATTGTAAAGCTTTACTTTAAGCATGTGAGCTATCTGAGATGTAGCTTGTGCCGTGATCTTAAGAGGGCGTTGGAGTCAATCCAGAATCCGTCTTTCCCCCATAAGCGCAGTGTTAAACGGGAAATCCAATAACTCTTTTCTTACTGAAATCAGAAAATAATGGTTTATAACTCCAAATTAAGGGTTCATCAAGGCGGATGTGGTTTGCGAGAGGAATTTTTGATGAAAAGTAGTGTTCTCAAAAGTAGTGTATCTCGCAAAAGAAACGGTGAATTTAATTGAGATTCAAACGGTATTTATTTTGAACCAATCAAACAAAAAATAAAGAAATTATATGACAAATGCCGGGGACAAGTTAAGCATTGCCAACACCTGCTACTAAGACAAAGTTGGAGCGCTCTGACGTCAAATCCCTTGTGACATCACCTAAAAGGCAATGTCAAAACAATCATTTGTTTTTGTTTACATGGGCTGTTTTTTCTTAAACTTCAATAACATTTTCTCGTGTTTTTTTAATAAAATTTGTAATGTATAGTATATGGTGTTTTAAAACTGATGTTTCATTCTATAACAATTTTGTTCATAAATGTGGCTATTTCATATTGACTCGATGTTCAATTTAAATATCTGAGTGTTTTGAATAGTTTTGTGTGTTGTATTACGACCAAGCTAAACAGTTTTTACTTTGGAAGATTTCAAAGATTGTACTGACAACCCTGAGGAAGAAAGAATTGTATTTAATTTACTTAATAATCAGAAAGTACTTTCTAGATGGTCGGGCTAAAATTAATTCTTAACATCAATTATATCAACGAAGCCATGGTTGATTGCTAGCAACTTTTCTTTGAAAAGTTCATGAAACTATCATGGGTACCGAGTTTGATCGTGTGAAGATTCATTTCCAGCCTACTCATGAAAATTAATTGAAAGCACCAGGCGCTGATTTATAAATTTTAATGAAGAAACTACAATCAATGATGTTGCTGTGAAGAATTAAGATGATACGCCAATAACCTAACTCAGAAGTGACGAAAGTAGTATAGCAAAGACGGAATTTTTTTCAATCTAAGCAGCATAAGTTTTAATTGCATTACTATATTTCATTGATTATAACGAATAGCCTACCAGTTAATATGTTATTTTCAAATAAAATGTTTGAATCGTTATGGTTAAATATTTAAACTACACATTTCATACTCATAGTTCAGAAAAGTACCGTATGTAGGCTAAATAAATGGTATTGCCAACAATTTCATTAGAAGCCAAATAATAGTAAGGCCTACCGCTAGTCAACTATTCAAATTTTTTAATTCCTGTAAAAATTAGTGTCACTTTGCGTCCGAAAACATTATTTTAAGATATAAAATTATTTGAGTTAGACAATTGTTTAAACTTTTTCACGAAGTGAATTCATATAATTCATAATATTTAGGACGATAGGTACCTTTTTAAAAATCAAATATTGGAAATGAATTCATTCCATTGTAATACATCTCTAGGTTAGTTGTTAGGGTTAGGTTTGAGCGGATAATGTTTTTGTTTTCGCTATCAGCTGATGCTAAAAGGCAAACAAAAATGGCAGCACCCCGGCTTTGTGTTGTAGGTGGTGTTGGCATTGCTCGTATGGGAAATAAATCAACACCTCCTAGAGTAATAAGAGAAGGCCAGACAACTGAAGATCATTACGTCATATAAGTAGGCTCATGTATTAAATCATTAGTTCCAACTCATGCTTTAGAGGGTGCTGGTTGTCCCCAAAAAACGGTAAAACATCTAATGTTGTTTTGATTTTTCGTTGTCTGTAAACAAATATCGTTAGTCATGATAGATGAAACCCCGTTGACTGACAGTAGCACATTGTTTTCTTACTTCAAAACATAACACATCGGCCTACTTATATGACGTAACGAATTTCAGTCGTTTGGCCTTCTCTTATTATTCTAGGAGGTATTGAATAAATCCAACATGGCGGCACTCCAACGAACGTAATATACTTCGATTACTTTGTACAATATTTATTAGACAGTTAATTATTATCTTTCTGTTTTATTTATACTCAGTGTTTCATAATATATTTTAATACACACTTAAAATATGTTTTTGAGAATTTTAAAATTACTATTGAACAAAACTAACAGATTTTTATGAATAATTTATTATTTCACAGGCCTGGATTTCCTATTGTAATAAATAGTAGTTTTTAATAGTAGGATTATTCGCGGATCTACACCGTTTTATTCTTCATTATTATTTAGTTTATGTTGTTTAATTCTCATTTTTGCTCATTGATTTGAATGTTATTCGCTATTTCAGGGATTTAAACGTTTTCCATCTATTTATTGAAATTTACAAGTTTTTATGTGAGTTGGGTAAGGCTGGGGATTATGTCGATTTTCCCATAATTGTAATTCTATTTATATACGGTATAAAATTTATATTTAGCTACCTAACAGAGAAACATTTGTTACTATAACTACTTCTATTAAATATAATGATGGCAAACAGAACAACTATAACTCTTTGAATTGAAATTTCTTTTCATCTAACACAGCAACAATCGTCTAATTTAAAGTATATATTTTTACCAGCATAACACCTAAAATATTTAAATTAATAATAATATTTTCACAGCTCAAAACTTGTTAACGAATTTAGAATTACGAAGGGGTATTAAAACTGATTCATATGAGTTTTTTTTAAGCTTTGTTTACTATTGATTGTGAATTTTGTGTATTTGACGGTTTTGTTACTGTCTTGACTGTGCAGTTCTTCCGTGGAACTAACATATTTTAAACTTAACATGGCTTTTTATTAATTTACGAATTTAGGGCAACCCCTAGGGGGGCATGGTGGTCCCAACTAGCCTGTTCGGTACTTGAGACTTAGAGCAATTAACAAATTCGGGGTAACCCCCTAAGGGGGCATGGGGGCGGAGCCCCTGTCGAGCGGTAGGCGAGTATGTATATATACTAGGGGACCCGTGCAACGCAATGCGCTGCATTTATCAAAGTACCTGGTGATAAAACTTTGGTCAATGGTAATATACTGAGTTATATAGAATGAAAATTAAATTGTAAAGAAATCAGGCTACATCACATCGGTATTTCATTCATCGATCTTCATCAATAATTCGCCACTTCCCAATGTGATATTAAAGTGTGTAATTGTGTTGATATTTCAGTGCTAGTAGTTTAATTGTTTCCATTCAGCTAGCTTTTAACGTGTGTTTATCTGTTTTATTTTGTTTTTTATTCAATATAAATTGTTCTCCATGTTAATCTTATGAATGAAAAACAAACTTTAAGCACTTCCCGTATCTTTCAAAGTAGATACATCAAAAATCTTAAATCTTATTGCAAAACTACAAAATCAGACGAATCTTAGGACATCTTAAACATTGAATTTTGTTCCAAGGTAAGAAATAAGTACGTTTACAAATAAAATGGCTTCACGTTTTATTTATATATAGATGTATATATGTGTCCCTATACACGATAACTTGCATAAAACGATCCGATAGAGGCACAATTTGGTATGTGTAATCCTACCTTTATTCGGATGTGTTTTTAAACCAGATGTATCAGGTTACAAAAAGGGGTACTTTTGTAGGGTTCTATATATCGTAAAAGGTTTTTTTTTTGCGTTTATATTTGTAATTTTAAACCTATTTTTTATTCTGATCTTTACCACTAGAATTAGAAAAATAATAAGCTGGAATAATCGTTATGTGGTGCCGCAACGTAAATCTTATTAGGGTAACTTTATTAAGGAAGTCTTATTGAAAAATCTATTATTACCAATAGTATTTGAGCAATTTTTGTTACAAAGAAGTTGTATTACAATCTAAGGATGAACATAATAAATAAATGATTAATTTTGTTAATTGTAAAAACGTTTATTAGATAATAAACAAATTTTATACGGTAATAAAAAACTGTGTAAAACATCATAGTTCTTAAGTTAAAAGGAAAGAGATAATGCAAAATTTTCGCAATAAAATAAATTTAACTTGATTATAATTAGCACCCATTTCAGCTCAAACACTCGTTCAATAGTGTATCAAACACTTGGGTCAAAGACCATGATACTTTTAATGTTGAGGTACCCAAATATTATTGGTCTACAATATGGCGACCAACTATAAGATATTTCATAAAACATCCACGTTTTATAGTGTTTTTAAAAATTTCTACATAATGTAAAAAATGTTATCACATTTTTTTATAAGGAATACGTTATTATGCTAGTAGTCACGGTAAGATCTAAGCCCGAAACAATGTTCCTTTCTTTTCCATAGGGAACTTTTTGCTGTCCTACTTCCCTAGAGGCAAATTACATTGTTTGAGGAAACTTATATATCTATGTGCACGTTATTGCGATATCTTTTGCAGAAAACTTCAAATTTTGATGAAATTTAGTACAGAAGTGAAGAGCAAAGCAATTCAGGTTAAGTTTGAAAAACAGCCTGATTGGATAATGGAAACGGGGTTTTTGGGGTTCTAATAGGGTTAAAAACGGGAATTTTTTAGGTGAATGAACGAATGAGCTCAAAGTAAATGGAAGTGAGCTGATAAAAAATTTCGTAACAAAAAACATTTAATCACTAGTAGCGTTCCTGACTTTCACTAAACAATTGCATGCGGAAAATACAGAGGAAGTAATGGTACCTAATTAGTTAACGCTGTAGTTGTGTCCGACTGATTTCCTTGTGTTATGCAAACTAACATGACCTGGATCAAGTTAAATCCAATTGCATATAGCATGGGATGTTTTTCCTTTGTTACAGTTCAGTATACGTTCACACCTCTTCCTAGTAACACATTACGCCAGATAGTATGCCTTTCAAGTGTAAACTTTGTACAAAGGAATTTTTTAGGAGTGACAAAATGAAACGTCACATGATGACTCATGAACGGCGTGTAGTTTATTCGTTTTCTTTCTGCGGCCGCAACCTCAGTAGAAAAGATCACCTGAATCGACACCTTCTCACTTGCCCTCGAAGAGGAGAAGTACCACCACCGCAGCAGCTGCAAATCTTCATTTTGACAAAATAGTCTCCAAATTCTTCACAGTCTTCAACGTTTTCATCACGTCTTCAAATCTTCACAACGTATTTCTACACTCCTCACCAGTCACCAAATCTCAGTGCACCACATTCTGATGTCACCAACATAGCTATCGTTTCCACGCCGACACCGGTCGACCAACAAGTACCCCAGGACTGCTGGTCTCCAAAACACAGGTTTCACTTTAGTTTAACTAACTAAAGTGAAACCTTTGAATGAGAGTCAAAATGCAAAGAATGTTGTTTATCAGATTTCCTGCTCATGCGGCCGGAATTACGTAGGCCAAACCTCAAGACCCGTCACAGTTAGGATTAAGGAACACATAAAAAAAGTAAAAAAATAAAAAAAAAATATGGCTCTCGTATTTGTGATCATATTATGGAATCAGATCATTGAATGAAGTGGGATGATAGTGTAATTTTATTTAAAGAGCCTGACTGGAGGAGGAGGAACATAGCAGAGTCGATGTTTATGGCGGATGAAAGGGAGCCACTGGCTCGACCATCAGTAGACATTCATCCTATTTACCAAAGTATTATTGGAAATGAACTAAAACAGTTAAGAGATAAGGCCCGGAAGGTGAATGGCTTATCGGCAGAGGTGAATAGGACCCCCTCCCCCGCACCCTCCCCAGCAGGACCAGCTGTTACGCAACCGTCAGTCGTGGTTAGACGTTCGGCCCGCGTGCGGGAAAAATTAACTCAAGACAAGCCCTGAGGAAGCGGGACGTTTTTTTATATTGCCGGTCCCGCGAAAAGTCGGCTACAACTCCGGGACGATTTTAGTGTTATCGTTTTCGTCGTGTTTTTGTGTGTTTTTTTGTTTTTGTTTTTTTTGTGTTTTCAAAACAGGATTAATAAGATGTGTGGTGGTATTCAGTTTGTAATTTTCCACCTACTTCAAAATTTTATTATTTTATGTTAATGCGATAGCAAAAGTTATTTCATTCCTATTTTTTTTTAAATAACAATAATAAACAGAGCGTAAGCAATTTTTTGCGTCTTGGATTTAAGTTGTGTAGGCTAATTGAAATTCAAAACTAATATAATTAATTAATTGAACAATTATTAGCTGTTCAAATTAGCTATGCGGAAGAATGACAGCTAACTACTATAATAAATGTGATTAAACTGATTTTTAATTGAAGTTTGATTATGTGATTTAATTGACCTTTGCTCTCTTACTATCAGTATTAAGGAAATTTAAAAACAATCATCAAATTATACAGTCTATGTGGAAAATGTAAGAAACTTGAATTAAAATGTGAAAGTAGCGAACAGTTACTACAAAACAAAACTGCAAAGGAAAGGGTTTTGAAGCAGGTTAAAAAACGACTTAAGAACAGACATACAGACAGACATTAAATCCCAACAATACAACATTAAAATATTTAGATCTCTAAGATGGTTGATGAAAATGCCGGAAGGTTTGTACATATAACTTCCTTTTCTTTAATATTTTTTCAAGTAATTTAATATTGTGATAAATAATTAATTGTTTAGTAAAAAGAACAGTACAGTTTTGCAAGGGAGTATTTTAATTACTAATCAATGATTAAATCACTTTTGAGTTTTTCTCATCGCATAAAATAGGTTCTTTAAAGCCACGTCCGCACTGGCCAAACATTCATGGCCAATTTGTTCAGTGAACACAAAAACAGCAACCTAACGAAGAATTGCCGGCCATATGATTTGCATTCTAAAAGTATAGCAACGAACAAACCAGTGCAGATGCGGCTTAAGATTCTATCCTAGGAAGAAAATCAATTGGCCTAAAGTTAATTTAGATGCCAATTAAGTACCTGCAGGTGATGAAGACAACTGAGAACTTGGTCCTTCAACAGATCCTACATCAGTGTCCACTTCCAAGGGTTTGGTATAATCATTGATGTTTGAAGTGGTTGAGGTTGAAAAAAGTCCCTTTGGGGGTTTTGTTGGTTTGTGTAGGACAGGTTTGCTTGATTGTGTCAATGATGATGCTACAGGTGTCTGAGGGGTATGTGTTTGGGATGTATATTTTGTGTACTGTTTAGGTGTATATGTCTGTTCATTTTCTGTGAGTTGGTGCTGTTCAGTTAAAATTCCAAAGTCAATATTTGAAGTAGGAGGTGAAGGGAATTTTTGGCCGTTTGGTTGACAGGGAAAGGTTTGTTTCTTCGTCACTCAATGATTCCTCTCCTGGCAAAACAAATTTTCTCATTCTTTTTGTCCTCTTTGTCATTTCATTTTCTTTGTCCGATTCAATATTTGAAGTCATCTCCGCCTCACTTAAATGCGATTTTGCAGTGTCAAAGTATTATGAAAAAAAACCATGTAGCATATAACTATCTAATACTGTTTCAAATTTTTATAAAACAAACACTCAATATTTCTGAAGTTTTTTTTATTATTTACAATTGTTTAATTCAAACAATGTAGAATAAAAACCACATAAACCCACTTTTTACTATTTTTGCGACTTAATAAAACCAGGGTCATAAGATACGATCACCTTAGTTTCCAAAATGATCCTGATAAATGCTTCAATAAAATGAAGCATTTATCAGGATAATTTAAAATGACTTGATAATTTAAAAGTTCATTCTTTGTATTTTTAGTAATATTATTTTTTTATATTCATTTAATAAGAGTAATAAGTTTGTGTTCGTTTGTGGTGTTTTGTTTATTATAATAAGTTTGTGTTCTTCTGTGGTGTTGTGTGATTTTCTTTATAGTGGATGCCGCAGTCTCCCAAGTGGAAGGTTTTTATCGTGGGAAGACCGTGTATCATATTAATGATGGGTTTTTCAATCAAGTTGATAAAATTAGCGAAACCGTATTTTTTTAATGTGCGACGAATAGGAAATGCCCCGGTAGAGCATCTATCCGGAGCATAGGGGTGTTGCTAATTTCAGGCATACACAAGGTCACAGCCACGATGCCGACGACACGTGAATAGTTGCAGCCGAAACGAGGAAGAGAATCCTCGAGCGTTGTTGGATGGAGGCAACTGCTCTGCGTGAAATACACAGACAGGAGTTGGAGAGGTAAGACTACTAACTGAATGTTAACATGTGTAGTTGTAAAATAATAAATAATTTATTTATCGTAGTAATGCAGTCCTTTGGTAGTTACAAAAACACAATATGCTGTATATGTTAAAGAGATACTGGATAACATAGCCTTTGTAGTGTGATAAGAGTTTAGTTTTGTATGAGTGTTATTGGTAATCTTTAGACATTTGTGTTCGTCTCAATTTTCTCGTCATTTAGAGTACCCTACTCGACCTATTTCGAAAGAAAAAACCTTTACCGGGTTTTCCGATTTTAAGACCTTTTCCACGGTTATCTTTTGCTGATCATTTCCAAAATCAGTGCGTAATTTCGGACTGTTTGGGAAAATTTGGCAATCTTTAAGAAGGGGCACATAGACTGCAGAATTGCCTTCATTTTAACCCTGCTGTTTAGATTTAATCATTTAAACTTTAACCATTTATTAAAGTAAACCATAAAACAACCAATCTAGTATTTACAAGTTTGGAATTTGAATGATTGTAGAGATGTAGCCTCTGCTATTGATGAGAGTTTTACCTTTGAAGTGGAAACCGATGCATCAGAACATTTTATTGCAGCCAGCCTCTCTCAAAACGGACGCCCTGTAGCGTTTTTCTCCAGAACTTTGACAACTAGTGAACAACGTCATTCTGCAATCGAAAAGGAAGCTTACGCTATTGTTGAAGCTTTGAAAAAGTGGCGTCATTTTCTGGTTGGTCGTCACTTTCGTCTAATCACTGACCAAAAATCTGTGTCCTTCATGTTCAACAATACTCAAGCCAGTAAAATAAAAAATGAGAAAATTCTTAGATGGCGTCTTGAACTTGCATGCTACTCCTATGATATAATTTACAGACCTGGAAAGCAAAATGAGGTGGCGGATGCTCTTTCAAGAGTTTGTGGATCACTAAACACTACCAAACTACATCAACTTCATGCTCAACTTTGTCATCCCGGTGTTACTAGGATGGCCCACTGGGTACGAAGTCGGAATTTACCCTACTCTTTAGAGGAAATAAAGAAGATGACTTCATCATGCCCTACCTGTGCGGAAGTAAGGCCACGTTTTTACAAACCCCAAGAAAATGTATTAATAAAAGCAACTGCTCCTTTTGAAAGGCTAAACATTGACTTTAAAGGTCCTCTACCTTCAACGTCTAGGAATAAGTATTTGCTAACAATCGTTGATGAATTTTCACGGTTCCCCTTTGCCTACTCATGCCCTAATATGACATCCAAAACAGTAATAGAAAAACTACATGACCTGTTTTCTTTATTTGGATTGCCCTCTTACATTCATACTGACAGAGGCACATCATTCATGTCTAAAAAACTAAAAGACTTCCTACATTCAAGAGGTGTGGCAACCAGCAGAACTACACCATACAATCCACAAGGTAATGGCCAAATCGAGCGTTTTAATGCCACAATCTGGAAAGCCATTACATTGTCTTTAAAGGATCGAAATCGAATAATAAGTGAATGGAAGCACGTATTAAACGAATCACTTCATGCCATTCGATCATTGCTTTGCACAGCAACAAATGTGACACCTCATGAGCGAATGTTCATTCATTCAAGAAAATCTACAAATGGTCAATCCCTGCCATCCTGGCTTCTAGGATCGAAAAAGGTATTTTTAAAGAGGAACGTAAGAGATAGTAAATATGATCCTATGGTAGATGAGGTTGACTTGTTAGATGTCAACCCAAACTACGCCACGGTTCGCCTCGCGAATGGGGATGAGAAGACTGTCTCTTTGAGACAATTAGCTCCAAGGGGAAACACAAACTACGAACTCTCCGAAGATCAGTCATCACTGCATAACCAAGATATTTCTGAGTTTTCTGTAGAGAGTGACCGCTCTATTGATCAGTCATCATTAAACTGCCCTATCGATCAGTCATCATCAAACTACCCTAACGATCAGTCATCATCAAACTGCCCTATCAATCAGACCTCATCTAATCAATCATCTGGAACGGCCTGGGATTCATCGCCACCAAATGAAATCCGATCACCCTTGACAACTCACACAGTTAACAATCCCAATTCAACACTCTTGAGAAGATCCTCAAGAATAAGACAGCCTCCAAAATATTTGATAGACTATTCTCTTCCAAGGAGGGGAGAATGTGGTGAATAATATCATATGTTAATATCATGTGTATTTAATCTGTTGTCATGTTTGTTTATATTAATATTGTTTTCATTTTATAGCTAAGTTTTTAGATGATTAAAACCCTTTGTTCTGTTTAACTTTATTTGGGTTTATTCATTACAGATGGTCTTTAAGAAGTATTGACCTCCGACTGACCTTGTGATGACGTACCTGGTTGTGAATAATGACCACTCTCCCCCGGTTGTTGAGACGTGGTTTTGCCGGTAT
Organism: Neoaliturus tenellus; assembly: GCA_030545055.2. Lineage (NCBI taxonomy): Eukaryota > Metazoa > Arthropoda > Insecta > Hemiptera > Cicadellidae > Neoaliturus > Neoaliturus tenellus. Next base: position 197,106,713 of record CM061531.1, on the reverse strand, counting down.
TGTCTATTGAAATAAATTCACTGCGCACGTCTCTTCATGTTATTGAGGGTTTGTTTCCAAATAATCTTGGATACTGAACAGCAAATATACTTTCACCAAGGTATTTAATACCAAGTCCCAGGCACCGATTGCACGATGTCAGTTATGATGGCCTGCAAAATCACTATAGAATAACTGAATTGCCTCTCTATCAGCACTACGTATGTCGGCAGTTGAGGTGGCTCTGTTGTACTTGATGTCGTGTAGGAGGGCGATCCTGTCGTCCTCATCCACCGTAATTCCATTCGGAACTGGGTTACCGGGTCCTATATAATGATGCCCGGGCAGTAGCATCACTGCGCAATGGGCGATAGTGGCGCTATGACGTATGAAATGATGTTAGCATCCACGCGGTATTCACGTGTCAGGCGAAGTCCTAGGCTGCTGACTTGCCACGGCTTCGCCGTCCCTCCCCCCTGCCTGCAGAGACAGAACGGAGCGCTGGACTGAGGAGGAGCTCGAGAACTCTTACGTAGCTTTTAGGCAAGAAATTCAATGATCATTTTTATGCCAAAGAAAAATATTAGATATCTGAGGCACAATCATTTTACTAGATGTAAAGAACCTGTAAAACCATTGACCAGTTTGTGACTGATCTACAGAACAAAGCTAAGGACTGTGAATTTGGTGACTTTGTGGATGAACTTATAACTTATCGTATTGTTTGTGGGACTAAACACTCCTTCATAAAGGAACGTCTTCTTCGAGAATCGGAACTCAAGCTCGCCAAGGCCCTGGAGATCTGTCGTGCATGTGAGATCACATGTCAACAGATGAAGGTGTTGGAAGGGAAGACGGATTCGTCGTCAGGTGTCAACGTGGTGAAGAAAGGATCGTCGTATCAACACAGCTAAGAAAGACAAATTCTAAACACAATAAACAGGGTACTAATCATGAACAGCAAGGTAGGCCTAAGTTTAAGCATTAAAATCCATATAGTCATTGTGGGCATTTTCATGAATTTAAAAATATCCAGCTTTTGTTCAGACTTGCTTTGATTGTAAAATGTTAAACCACTTTTCTAAAATGTGTCGTAAGAAGTTTCACATGATAACAACGAATGACGAACAGCCAGGTAGTTCAGAATCTAGCGGTAGGCCTGGTGCTGATAGTTCAAATGATAATAATAGTTATAATTTGGTCATTGGAAACATAAATCAAAATTAGGCCTGGATAGTTTTTTTCCCTTTTTTTACGTAAAGTAAAGAGTGAAGTTCGTAACAAAAATAGGTTGTTTAAGATTGTTACAGGCACGGACATCAATGTCATTTCCAAACCATTACTGTATGAATTAGGGTAGAATGAAAAGGTTTTGCTACTTGTAAAAGCCAATGTTGCCACCTTCAGTGGTGAGAAACTAAATGTATTGAGTAAATTCTCACAGATTGTCAGTATCAGCATAAGTCAGGAAAACTTTATTAATATGTTGATTGTGATTCTATTGTAGGCCTTGATGCTTGTGAGAAACTTAAACTAGTTAGAAGAGTTGAAAATCTGAAAACTGTAAAAGAGAACTGAAGGCCTAGTTTAAAGTAACACCTCAGATTTCTCATGTTAAATGTAAGATTTTAAATCCTCTTGAAAAGTTATCAGAACTTTCTGATCAGTTTGATGGCCCAATAAAATGTGTTTCACGACCTGTGAAAATTACGTGAAAGGAAAATGCGAAAATGCTGTACCGTTGGTTGAGCCACCTCGTAAAATTCCGTTTTCTTTAAGGGGATCCGCTACTATCTCCGGCTGTTTTATTTTTTTTTTTTACATTTATAAAAATTATGTTGTTAGATTCAGCATTGAATAGTGAACATCTGTATGCAATTTTATGCCAATCTGAATATTTTTTCATGATACAATTTATTTAAATATAAAACAATGCGCGAATCGCAATTTCGCGAATTTTCGACGGTAGGCATTTTTACTTATTTGTCACATTAGTTTTATACTTTTTACTTATGTACTTTATAAAATTATACTGAGAAGAGTGCATTTTTTGTAAAAATATATGCTTTTGGTAGTTTTTGTATTATAATGTTATATACCTAGGCCTAATAAAATAACTTAATAACTATTTTGGTAAATTTTTCAATCTAAGGTTGCATCACTGTTGTACTGTTTGGCAGCTGTCAGCTAACTACTATTGTTGTTTGAAATTGCTTTTAGGCTATGTTTGTTGGTTTGGCGAAACTTTGTTATCCGTCCACCGTTATTATCGATTTGGATATTTCGATATTGCGATTGAAATTGAGCGATGAAAACAATCGAATCAACAACGATACTGAGAAAAGATATGTATCATAATAATAATCTAACCTAACAGTGTAACCGTAAACCTCCGAACACTTTAATTGACAGCGATGTTTATAACAACAAAATCAATGGTGATTGGAAACATTTAAAATGCACTTTCCCTCAATGCAATAGCAAAAAATAAATAAATAAAATAAAAAATACCTTTCTGATTTGTATTTGGCAGCATTTGTGTGACGCCATTTTAGATCTAACGAAGTCTGCTTCTTCTCACAATTTGAGTTTAGATACAGCTACACAACAAACTAGGTTAGTTTATTTGTGTTGTTCTTTGTTACAGGTTACATTAGCTACAATTTTTACTTTTTTCTGTTGTTGTTATTTTCAGTTACTCTTTTAAATATATACGGTATTTCTTTTATTGTCAAAAGCTTCAATTTATTATATTAGAACGAGAAACTAAATCAGGTGATAAAATCGTAATTGTATCGTGTAATTGTATCATCGATATAATAGCAATATTATCGCAATATCGAAATATCCACATCGATAATAACGGTGGAGACGGATAACGAAGTTGGTTTATATACATAGCTGCTTATAACAACTATTGAACTTGCAACTGGTGTTTCCTTTAGTTTACTACTGTTGATTTGCAAAAGTAACGAATATTAATTAATACTTTTTTTGTGCATGAAAAGTGAAAAGTGGTGAATAGTTTAGTGTAAAAAGTGATAATGGGAAGACAAAAAGCTTTCAAGCAAAAGAGATCTTTGCTCAACAGAGAATCTATTGTTAAAAAAAAGAGGAAAACCAATGTAAGTGAGCAAAACCCAGAACAAAACTCTTCGGAAAGCGAGTTTTCAGGTGAACTGTTAGGCCTAATACCTGTTGGTAGCAATAATGAAACATATGCCTACCACAGATGATGGTGAAAATAGCCCTGTAAAAGAGACCTATAGGTTTTGAACTGGTTTCGTCTTACGAACCTTGTGTCGATGATTGCGACGACGCTCCTTCATACTCCTAAGTAGGTCAAGCTCAATTATCAAAATTCTTAGAAGAAATGCCAAGTAAATTTTGTTGTGCTGTCAATTCAAATGTCAAGACCACCAGTGAAAATGGGTATGCCAAAGATAGTTGGAACTACGAATTGATATGCCTACTTTTGACTTCTTCACAACATTATTGCAATCAATAAGAAAGTACCGTAGTAGGAAGAAAACAACTTGAATATGGTTTTACTTTTAACTGCATTTACTAATCGTTCAAGTTATAGATATATGTGGGCTGTGTATGTTATTTGTTGCTGTAAAAATTTTTTTAAAAACTTATTAAGTAGCTATTAAAATTTTAGTTAATTTATTATTTAATGAATTAAAGCCATAAATTTAAAATTTGAAGTGGACGCTATAAGATAATGAGTAAGAAAACTGCATGTGAAGTCGTTTTGAACAATCTTGGTTCGTGTACAAATCTTGTGCAGTTGTAAATTATCTTTTTTTTTTTAGAATTTAAACCACTCTCGTAGTATATTATAGTATTTGAAAGATTGTTATTTTTAATATCGTTATTATCATCATATTTATTTTATTGCATAGTAGGCTATTTTAGATGTGAAACCCGAAACTTATGCTCCCCCCCTAAACCAACCACCAGGAGCGCACCTGTGGAACACCTGAGGAGCGCGATTTTAAGAACTCATGTCCAGTCCAGCGACTTGACAAATCTGACAGCCAGCCAACTCTTTTCCTAGGAATCTCTTCGGTTAGCAATTTTTCCACGCTAAAACCACCCTCCTTTCTAAATATAGAGCACAGGTGTCCTCAGGAGCCATTTTCGTTTACCCATACATAAGGAGGAACCAATATTAATCTTCAGTCGATCTCTGATTGCCGTTGTTTGAGGAGTTCGTGACCACACGCTCATACTTGATAATTTAAAAGTTCATTCTTTGTATTTTTAGTAATATTCTTTTTTATATTCATTTAATAAGAGTAATAAGTTTGTGTTCGTTTGTGGTGTTTTGTTTATTATAATAAGTTTGTGTTCTTGTGTGATTTTCTTTATAGTGGATGCCGCAGTCTCCCAAGTGGAAGTTCTCTATCGTGGGAAGACCGTGTATCATATTAACGATGGGTTTTTCAATCAAGTTGATAAAATTAGCGAAACCGTATTTTTTTAATGTGCGACGAATAGGAAATACCCCGGTAGAGCATCTATCCGGAGCATAGGGGTGTTGCTAATTTTAGGCATACACAAGGTCACAGCCACGATGCCGACGACACGTGGATAGTTGCAGCCGAAACGAGGAAGAGAATCCTCGAGCGTTGTCGGATGGAGGCAACTGGTCTGCGTGAAATACACAGAGAGGAGTTGGAGAGGTAAGACTACTAACTGTTGACTTATTGGAGAGGTAAGACTACTAACTGAATGATAACATGTGTCGTTGTAAAATAATAAATAGGTCACAGCCACGATGCCGACGACACGTGGATAGTTGCAGCCGAAACGAGGAAGAGAATCCTCGAGCGTTGTCGGATGGAGGCAACTGGTCTGCGTGAAATACACAGAGAGGAGTTGGAGAGGTAAGACTACTAACTGTTGACTTATTGGAGAGGTAAGACTACTAACTGAATGATAACATGTGTCGTTGTAAAATAATAAATAGGTCACAGCCACGATGCCGACGACACGTGGATAGTTGCAGCCGAAACGAGGAAGAGAATCCTCGAGCGTTGTCGGATGGAGGCAACTGGTCTGCGTGAAATACACAGACAGTAGTTGGAGAGGTAAGACTACTAACTGAATGTTAACATGTGTAGTTGTAAAATAATAAATAATCTATTTATCGTAGTAATGCAGTCCTTTGGTAGTTACAAAAACACAATATGCTGTATATGTTAAAGAGATACTGGATAACATAGCCTTTGTAGTGTGATAAGAGTTTAGTTTTGTATGAGTGATATTGGTAATCTTTAGACATTTGTGTTCGTCTCAATTTGCCCGTCATCTAGAGTACCTTACTATACCTATTTCCAAAGAAAAAACCTTTACCAGGTTTTCCGATTTTAAGACCTTTTCCACGGTTATCTTTTGCTGATCATTTCCAAAATCAGTGCGTAATTTCGGACTGTTTGGGAAAATTTGGCAATCTTTAAGAAGGGGCACATAGACTGCAGAATTGCCTTCATTTTAACCCTGCTGTTTAGATTTAATCATTTAAACTTTAACCATTAAAAATAGACCATAAAACAACCAATCTAGTATTTACAAGTTTGGAATTTGAATGATTGTAGAGAAAATCCAAACATATTTCAAACAATAAGGCAAACCTACGTACCCCCCGTGATTTTGGGAAAATAGAAAAAAACCTTTCAAAAAAAAGGAGAAGTTGATAGAATTTGGTATGTAGGCTACATACACTAAAAAGTTTATAAATTATATTTGTTACACCATTAGGTGTTCTATTAGTTGACTTACTAAATACTATTATTATGCTATATGTTATGATACTATTAAAGCACTTTTCTGTATGATGCCTCTGCACATGTCGGCACAGCTGCCGTATCATCATATGTTGGGGGACCTGCAGAGGGTTACTCTGCAACCTATCCTCAATACTTTGCAAGAGTATGGTGCTGCATTAGAGGGTGGGGACATATCAGTGGTGTTTGTGTCAGCACCAGTGAGTGTCCGACTGCGCGAGGCAACCCACGTGCACGTCGATGCCACGTTTAAGGTGGTGACTGCCTTGACTTCATGCTACCAGCTACTGACGATCGCCGTCATTTTGTTTGACCATGTAGGTGTATAGTAGTTGTAGTTGTAGAATTCATTGTAATTGTGTGTATCTTTTGTTTGTTGTTGTTTGTTTTTTATGAAATTATTTTGTTTGAACTTTTAAAACTTAAAAGTATTGTTATTTGTGCTTCTAACATAATTTATTTGTCAACTGTTTTTTATCAAATTTTGATAAATTTACAGTTTTTTTTTAGATATTTGAGTTTAAAGAGTTCTCACTGGGGTTTCGTACTGTATAAGGTTATGAATGTAATTTTAAATATTACTTTTAGGAGGCTTTTCCATATATATATATATATATATATATATATATATATATATATATATATATATATATATATATATATATATATATATATTTGTAATAAAAAAAATTAGGTTAATAGTGAACCGTTTTCTTTTTGTAGATAAAATTACAAGCTTAAAAACATACATAGCTTAGGAGGAAAAGACACTCAAAACGGCATCCACCTTATGCTGAGGAAAATATTGACGGATGATCTGGCCACAGAATTTCCTTTTCAGGAAAAGCTATGGCAAGGAATAGCAAACCTGCTTTTAGCAAAACAAAATCTGCAAATGCATTCTAAGTAGGTTCCATATTTACCTAGGTTCCATTAGATTAGGTATAAATAGGTAGGTTCCATTAGATTTACTCTCTTTTTCCTAGGATGTAAAGTTTTTTTTTTCTTTTGGAGGTTGAATGGTAGCGATAAAATCTTTTCCCCCCTTAGGTTTGATGATAGTTGTCCGTATCCGTTTCCTCCCTAAAATAGCTATTTGTGTACGGTACGTCATTACCGCACGAGAATTGTAGATGTAGAGAACATTTCGAAAGAGGCAATGACTATTTACTTTATTTATAAGACACAAAAGATTTATCCTACCACCATAAAAATGTCATTTAGTTTTTTTCTGTATTTCTCCTGCATTCCTGAAGCAACACGATTAGTTACACGAAGTGAAAGGAATATAATATTATATGTCACCTGTTTCAGCATCAAATTGTGGTGTTTGTGTTAGCACCAGTGAGTGACCGACTGCGCGAGGCAACCCAAGTGCACGTCGATGCCACGTTTAAGGTGGTGACTGCCTTGACTTCATGCTACCAGCTACTGACGATCGCCGTCATTTTGTTTGACCATGTAGGTGTATAGTAGTTGTAGTTGTAGAATTCATTGTAATTGTGTGTATCTCTTGTTTGTTGTTGTTTGTATTTTATGAAATTATTTTGTTTGAACTTTTAAAACTTAAAAGTATTGTTATTTGTGATTCTAACATAACTTATATGCAACGTTTTCTTCAATTATCAAATTTTTGTAAATTTACAGTTTTTTGATATTTAAGTTTAAAGATTTCTCACTGGGGTTTAGTACTGTATAAGATTATGGATGTAATTTTAAATATTACTTTTAATTTGTAATACAAAAAATATGTTAATAGTGAACCGTTTTCTTTTTGTAGATAAAACTACTCACAAGCTTAGGAGGAAAAGACACTCAGCACGGCATCCACTTTATGCTGAGGAAAATATTGACGGATGATCTAGCCACAAAATTCCCTTTTCAGGAAAAGCTATGGCAGGGAATAGCAAACCTGCTTTTAGCAAAACGAAAAGCTGCAAATGCAATCTAGGTAGGTTTTGCATAATATATTTATTTTTTATGAAATCAAAACAATTAATCGGACTATTAGATTTACTCTCTTTTTCCTAGGATGTAAAGTTTTTTTTCTTTTGGAGGTTGAATGGTAGCGATAAAATCTTTTCCACCCTTAGGTTTGATGATAGTTGTCCGTATCCGTTTCCTCCCTAAAATAGCTATTTGTGTACGGAACGTCAATACCGCACGAGAATTGTAGATGTAGAGAACATTTCGAAAGAGGCAATGACTATTTACTTTATTTATAATACACACAAGATTTATCCAACCGTCACAAAAAAATGTCATTTAGTTTTTCCTGTATTTCTCCTGCATTCCTGAAGCAATGCGATTAGTTCAATAAAGTGAAACTAATATAATATTATACGTCGCACGTTTCAGAATCCAATTTCATACAGTTCATAAGACAATAAGTTTGACTAAGTTTAAAAAGTGCTTACTGAAACACTAATTGAACCATTAAAAAAATATGTATTGCTGTGGCCTGAAATACGTATTTAAAATAAACAGAAAATACTAAAACTCAGCCATTTATTAGCATCACTACAATTGATCACCAGGAATGGCGTTCCGAGGCGTGAAAACGTCCTATTGACCTCCGCCAGGCACGCTGTAATTTTGTGTGTGTGTTTCTACGACAATGGCTTTATTTACTTTTTTTTATTTTGAACGGTCCTCGTTAGTTGTATCGTGGTTTGTCGTATTGAATATGCCTACTAATTAACATCTAATCTTATAAATTTTGCAGACATTCACAATATTGGATTGGTCGGATGTCAATGATTTAGAGATAAAAGTAACATTTGTATTGTATTAAAATAAATTGCTCGATTTCGAGCAACACGTTTACTAGTTAATATAAATCTCTTATGCTAGGAAAAATCTTATTTACATTATTTATAATACTGAATTGAAATCTAAAAACATTCTTGACAATCCTTGTTTTCGGACTGTTTGGAAATCGACTACCGGTAGTTTTGATCACAGAGTACTGTACTGAAAACAGTGTTTTACCTCGAGAGTATGATGAAAACAGCATTTTTGTCATTCTGCACGAAATCAGCCTGTTTTTTGTTCTCTATATAATACCACAATCTTTCCTTTTTTTCCTAGGACTGAAAAATCACCAGGAATACTTATTATGTCCTAGGACTGAAAAGTCAGCTGTTTTTTAAGTGTGATTTATTAATTTTCTATGCAGAATAGTGAAATCCAAGCGTTGTATTAAACCTTTTTTGTAAATAACATAAATGTAAACACCTCATATTACTCAATCTGTAAATATAACCTCTGAAATACAATTTTATATTTAATGATTTTAAAGATTTAAAGTGTAATTCTGCATTATGATAAAAAACGTTGTTCATCACTCGGAGCAAGTGTCTTCTCAGTGCTTAATCGTTTTTAAAAACTCGGCTACGCCTCGTTTTTAATACCCGAACCACTTTACTCCTAGTGATGAAAACTACTATTTCGGGACTAGGCCGGAAAAACTTCCCACATTTTACACCACGAGCGCTGCTACTGTAATTTATTCTGTTGTAAATTGTTCAAACATCTGATTGTTTTATTGAAACAAATGAAACAGTAACAAACCTCTAATGATATTGGTCGTCGCCAATTTGTATTAATACTAAACGGCTGAAATCAGTTTAAATACGAAGATAACAAGAACGGAAAAGGCGGTATATAGGTCAAAATTTATTAACTTTTCCAAACTTGATATTTAATAAAGGTGGTAAGATGAAAAGATCTGTTCGTAACTCGTCTGAAAATGGTATATCGGTGCTCCATCTAATTCAATTACTCGTCTTCGCATCGTACTAGAAACTTCATATTGCACCGATAACGACCACTTTCCACACTAGTGACGAAATAAGGGGCGCGTAAAGATGGGGAAAGTCGAGAAGGCAAGTTTCTGGCTGCAAGAACCTGTCAGTTGCTTTGCCGCAAACTTACCTTGTCTATAGAGGTACTTTCCTCTTTATTAAGGAATATTTAGGAACAACAGACGGCAAGTGAAATAATGGAGAGTATAATTGCAGCCAACTTGCCTTCTCTACTCGTACTTTCCCCGTCTATAAGGTGCTATAGACTATTTCATTCCATTTAAAGATTTTGACAATTTATTCGGGTTTTTTTTATGACATATCAACTGTTATTACGCGTTATTAAAGTATTAAAGCATAAAATATACATATCGAAGTAACATTTCATATTCTCTTTGTCATGATGTAGAACATGGCAAAGAAGGCAAAAAAAAACTGCGGCTAACAGGAGTAATAAGGCGCCCATCCCAACCCAGATACGCATATACAAGATGGCAATGGCTCTGCCGCTTCTTCCCCACGACTTGATTGATGAAGGCTACAATTTCATTGTCAACCGGGTAAATGAAATTGGTGTCCTGGCTAACATGGCTACCTTCCTCGCATACGTCTTCAGAGTGTGGGTGGCTGGTTAGTAGACTACCTATAGTATAAGTTAAAAATGTCTTAATTATACTTATCATCATAGAAACATAAAAGATCATAAAATCGTGAAAATATATACACCAAACCCATGATTTACGGCATCAAAACTCAAGAACGTATATAATAATTTACATGATCATGTTGAAAAAATGTTTCATTACTATTTTATCTATCTACACATTAAATAGGTGATATAGTTTTGTAAATAGAACTCCTCCAATAGTTTTCAAACCGGTTGTTATAATTTTTATGTAATTTGATAGAGCACGGTGTTGAAGATGCTTTTAAAGTAAATTTGTAAATATCGATCGAAACGGAAGAGCCTTGCAAGACTTTAAGGTTCTACATTTCCTCATTCTATTAACAACTCGCCTACGGCTCGATGGGGGCTCCGCCCCCATGCCCCCTTAGGGGTTGTCCTAAATTCGTAAATTACTATAAAGTCGAGTTTAAGCAGGTTACTTCCACCGAAAAACTGGTCCGCCAAGACATTAAGAAAACCGGCTAATACACACTACACATAATCAACAATAATGAAAAGCTTTGAAAATCGCCTATGGCTAGTTAAAAATAAATTCTTAGTTCCCCGAAATTTTTGAAATTGAGAGAGTTGTAAAATCATAATCAACCATGCAAATATGCTACGTTATATGCTGGATGGAGGCTTTACTCCCTTGCCCAATAATTAGTTGCCCTATTCGTAAATTGCTGTAAAAATCTCAAGCACTTAACAGGCTAGTTGAGGCCTTCGCTTCCATACCCCCTCGTTGTGTTCACCAAATTGTATTTTTTTGTGTACAGATTGTATTTTACCAAGTGTCGAACGTTTAGGATATTCTCATAATAACTTAAATTAAAATTGTTAAGGATTTTAAAAGCTACTATACTGTAGTAAACGAATCGTCGGGGGATTTGACGCCATGCCATTTTTTAGGAATGAAATTAAACCAGTTCAACACAGACTTAAACTTTTTCATTTATCTCCTCAATATATGGGACAAAAAATTTATAAAAATTTACCTTCTGCGATAAAGAAGATTGACAACTTTCCTAAATTCAAGACAAAGTTGACAGAATGGTTATTGGACAAGGCTTTTTATTCAATTGAAGAATATTATGAAGCTGTGTAAATTGCAAAAAATAATTAGCAGAACCTTTGGATGTATATTTTAGTTTTATATCTGGACGAATCACCTGTCAAAATATTGATGTAATGTGATTATTGTGAATAAATAAAATAAATAAATGCCTTGTCTCATCCTCCTAGCTCTAATATATGAAAAAAATAAACTTAATAAAATAAATGACAGTGTAGAATGACTAAGCTAAATAAAATATTTTGAAGATCAATGAAGTAATAAATAATTTTACTTTCTACTGGAGATCCTACTGGAGTGTAGTTTAATTTGCTCAATAATATAAGTACGAGAGCTAAACCTTTAAAGTGATCTATGTTACCACGGTTGTGCTACATTACCCCTTAATCTGCCTTACCGACACTTGACGAATTTCTGATACCACGATGAGTTACAAATGTCGGAGTATATATGTTAAGAAGATGATGATAAAAAGATTCTAAGTTCATCTGTGACGACTAAAGAGTACTCTATAGGGAGATTACCAGGTCTATTAATATACCAAAGACGTTACGTTATGAACACTGTAAGATACACCGCTTGACGAATTGAACTAAACAAGCCTCGAAAGTAAAAATTATTTAAACCTAATTGCTTCATTTCGAACTACAAGTACCACTTCATAATTAGACCTAATAATTTATTTTTTTTATAAATCAGCGGTGGTGGTGATGAAACTTTTAAAATCCTTTCCCGACCTAGCATTTGTTACAGTTTCTCACACATTCTAATTGGTATAATACATTTTCTCAGGTGTTGGGGCACATTCATTGTCAGTCCTCCGACAACGAAGACGCACAATCAATGATTTGGAATCATATCATCGTAATTTCTTAGGGACAATGCATCACGCTCAACCGAATGTTTCTAACTTTACATTTATTTGAAAATGTAATCTTTGATTACACCGGGTGTTCATAAAGTCTTGCCCTGATTTGATAGCTTTGCTGTACAGAAACCATTAGAGCCACACGCAACTTACGATGACAATTGTGTGTGCATTTATTGTTTAAAGCCTTATAAAAGCTCTAAACAAGGACAAGATTAGGTACAGTGTCTCCGGTGCAAAAGCTGGGCCCCTGATGAATGTTGTGCTGGAAACAAACTATTTTTTATTTGCATAAACTGTAATAATGATGATGATAATAAGGAGGACTGAATAGCTTCACTTTTTTAATAGTTAAAACGAAAGTCTGTTTCAGTTTGACCAATAAAACAATTATACATGATTAACTAACTGCATGTTATTTCCTATTGTTACCATTTTTAGTATGCGTAAATGTGCCTCGCTTGATGCGTAAACCTTTCCCGAACCCGGGGTAAGTTTACGCACCCGACATTTACATATATAATACTTTTCTGTGTGGTAAAAAAGTTAACATTCTATATAAAATTAAACATTAATAACCAATGAATGAAACTGTTATGTCTAAAACTTCAAAAGAACAACCTCGAATTGAAATAAAAATTATTTTAATAAAATCCGCGTAAACGTGCCCCCGTCTACCCTACAAAATGTTCAGTAATACAAGTATACACAACTCTTGTTAATGACAATTGTATTATAATACTCTATGCTAATTTGGCAGACTAACACACACTTTTTTCTTGTACACATATAGAGCATAGCATTTACTGTTAGATCAACAAATATCGTACATATTGCTACACAGTATGTGGTTAGGCTAACAACACTGTTTAAAAATGTGGTCTAGGCCTATAACGTTAGAGGATTTTTCTTATGAAAAATTTATAATATCTCGCCCAAAAGCCAGATCTTATTAATTAATTCCGAATTATTCATTTCAACCCCCCAACTGTTGCAGAAGGTGAAGCTCCCAGACCTATTCAGGTCACACACTGCCTTATCTGCTTTGAAAACAGGCCAGACATGGTAGTGTGTGTTCCATGTGGCCATGTCGCTTTATGCAACGGGTGCAGCCGCACGTACTATGAAAATAGAGTCGATAGGCGGTGTATCATCTGCAGGACAGATATTGTGCCGACAGTTCGTCTTCACCTTTAATGTAGTAATATAAGTAGATTTACATCGTCATCATACACCTTGTAATTGCTGCTTAAATTATTTTTTTAATAAACATTTCATAGGAGGATACCCCACTCAGCCTTTAAATTAAGTAAAACCTATAATTTAATACCAAACTCGACCTATGCGGCTATTTAAGAAATTCGAGGCTGACTCCTCGTTGGTCGTCCCCCTTAAGGAATAAAAAATTGACAATAGCTTAAAAGAGTAGACATTTATGACTATTATTGATATAACAAATCTTATTACTTTATATATAATGCTAAAAACAATATTTCACCATTCCAGGACTTTTCAATCACACCGTATAGCTAGTTGAACAAAATGTGAAGTAGTGTTACGCATTATCATTATTTTGGTAACATTAGAAAAAAGATAGATAGTTTCAGGTTGGCTATACAGAAGTTAAACCAATTATAGTAATAAAAAACAAAAAAACAATACTTAAAGAGGAAAAATATTTTGTTAGAAACTGCTGATATTGTAAAAAAGTATAAGAAATTCTTTTATTAAAGCTATAGATATTTATTCATTATATTATATTTAGTATTTTTAAGTAATTCAAAGTTTATAAAGTCGTTGTGCTGAAGTGTTAATAAAATTATATTTCACAAAAATATTGCATTGTGAATACTGCCATGTAATTTTTAAATGTTACATGGGTTGTGCTGTACTGCGGCGTGAAAGGTCCATAGAAAAAAATTAATCTTCCTAAAATTTGACTTTTTATCTAAAAATTTACTAAAAAAACCTGGAACTTTACTGTTGTCTATTATGGTCTAAATTATTAATGTAAACCTCAGAACGTTAACTTTAAATTTTAAAAATGTATAATTTTCAATCACAAAACTTCGACTTTACATTATATTCAAAGTACGAGCAATTTAAAAGTTGTTACCATCTACTCCAGTTATAAAAATAACTTTTTTAATTTAATTGTTTAAACAATGGATCTGATTTTTTTTTGGGGGGGGGAGCTCCCCCCCCCCAAAAAAAGTTATATCTATAGTTAAACTAAAACTCTAAGTTAAGTTGTATCTATAGTTAAAAGTTATCTATAGTTAGGAGTTGACCTAAATCCACCCGTTAATGTGTGTTGTAATTAATTATATTAGAGGATCTTGAGGAAAATAATTTTAAAATGTTTAATAAATGAAACATCTGTTCTTCCTTATTTGCTAGCATTTGATATTACAACAGCTGTCTTGTGATTAAATCAATTATCCTCCTCCCATAAGTTTAACATTGAAACTTTGAAAGCTTGTAGGGCGTATCCCCATGGACCGATGTGAATTAAAACGTGATTCTGCTCATCTACAGCAAAATACCTTTCTAACGGTATGCGCGGATTTCTCCTACGATGCACTCAAGCTGAGAAAAAAGGAGGAAATGAAACATGATTGCTTATCAATATATAGATAGATTGGTTTTAAACTAAAATATTGCTATTTTTCTTATAGTAGGCCTATAGGTATCCATCACAAAACACTGATCACTGAAACAAAAGTAATACTCCGAATCAAATAAGTATCGCCCACAATAAAATAAAAATAAAAGTAGCACAAATACACAGAAGTAGATAGGTTCAGGTTTGCCAATAAAAATACCTGAATACAAGATAAAATATCATCCCCCCCCCCCCTGTTGAAGCAAACCTGCTCACTCATCAAATTCCCCATGGAATTTCAGATTTTTTACTTTACCCATTGTAGGTTTATTGCGAGTAAACACTAAATTGTATCAACATTTTTATTTTTCCCCATAAACCCCATGGGGGTGTATTTTTGAAATCAAGTTTAAGTAACACCCTATCTTGATGTTGGATATTCCAAATTTGATTACGTCAATACATAAGCAAGATACAGGGTTTTGTTGATTTCTCATGGGATCAAACATATTTATGGATTTTCACCATAACCAGTCATGCTAAGTTAAAAATTAAAAATAGTTAGCCTACCTAATTGTTTTTTTTAAGTTCTTTTGAATGGTTTTAGTTAAAATTTATGAATTTTAAAAATTAAGGTAAAAAATATCAAAAGCCCATTTTTAACCCTTTAAATAAACCATAAAACCTGTTACATGAATCCGATCATTGTGTTTTGTGAACTCATGAAAATAGATTCATGCGGTAATACAGCTCCATACCACATATCATTTGAATCGGACATTCCTTTCAAATAACATTTGTAAACTCAGGACACATTTATACACATTTGTATGGAATCAAACAAATGGGTTTTTTGGCTTCTGGGACAGTCCGTCACAATGAAAAAGTAACATGGTCTTTGGGCTTAGGTCTTATCGTGGCTACTACCGTAGTAGTTTGTTCCGTATAGGGAAATATGGTAATATTCCAGGCAAATGAATCATGTTAAGGCCTAGATGTTATTATTTATTTGTGCCATGCAACTTTTGATTTTACAGGACAAACTTACTACTGTAGTATGGACTACAGATGATACATTCTGTGAGCGTACATTTTCAAGGTACTGTAAGAATAGGCCTAGGTAGAATGCCAAATTTTTTTTAGAAATTTGTTGCACAGTTATATTTAGATAGTATCATTAGACTAATGTTTTATTACCGAACTTGTAAACATTCTGGTTTTCAAGAAATATGGGAAGGGGCTGTCTTTTAAAATCTGAAACATTTAAAACTCATTTTTGCTTTAGCATTATAAAATGTTGCATAATTTATTAGTACAACAAAGTCAATATAAAGGTGTGTGTGTGTGTGTGTGTGTGTGTGTGTGTGTGTGTGTGTGTGTGTGTGTGTGTGTGTGTGTGTGTGTGTGTGTGTGTGTGTGTGTGTGCGCGTGCGCGCGCGCGCGCGCGTTTGAGTCCTTATTTTTAATCAGTTTTGTGACATTGGCTGTTTAGGTAGGAGACTTAGATCCTCTTGAGCAAATAGAGTACAGATGGCTCGGTGTATCTGTGCTCATGGCTTTCGAGAAAAGAAGATGATAAGGGACGGGGTGGGATTACTTTTTTATAAACATCAGCCTGTTGTATCTAGGTCGTCATCAAGATCCAAAAATGTTGCATTCAATCTGAGACAAAACGTGAATAAAGTCAATTTTAGAGTATATTTATTGAAATCCATGAGCACAGACACACCAAGCCATCTGTATGCTATAGGGCTTTTGTTCACAAATTGGAAAATATTTTAGCTATAAAATCTTATTGAAAAAAAATAGTTTAAATAAATATAAATTTTAAGACTGTATTTATTTTATGTAGGATGTGGAGCGTGGTTGAATTTTCAGATGGGATTCAACTCGTCCCATCAAATTGACGTGATAAAACCACAGGAATCTGCAAATGGCCTTCAGCTACAAACACAATGAAAATAAACAAAGTCATAAGGGATGGAGTTGAACCAGAAGACTCATGGTCAAACCACAGAGTCAAAAGAATATTTGTAAATACTGGCGAGTTAATATTTTCTGAATAGGCTAAACCTATATGATATTACAGTAATAGATTAGAACTATACAGTATTACTTTACAAACCTAAACGAGCCTTAAACATGTGAATTCAATACATTGGTTTAAATTTAATTTCAGGCTGTAAGACTGGTCATCATGAGAAGGATGGAAAATCAAGTGAAAAAATTAAATGATTCACCGTAGGATTTACCCTATTTACCCTAGATTTTTAATTTAGTTGAGTGTTTATAACTTCAGAGTTTTAAATATTTATAGAGACTAATGAATCATGACCAATGAGCTGGTTGTCACATGTGACAAGCAACCTGTTCGTAGACTATATATATATATATATATATATATATATATATATATATATTTTAGATGTGAAATGGGTCGAAACTTCAAAAAAGACCCAAAAAGGGTCGACACCTCCCGACATTATGCTAAGAGCAGTAAGAGAAGTAAAATTAAAAAATTGGAGCATTAGATCAGTTGCTAAAGAGTACGAAGAACACGGTTTAAATTATAGAACTTTAGCTCGATATTGTTCAAAGATTGCGGATGATGAGCTAAATAATGAGAAGATAACAGTTCCATCTATACCTGTAGGCTATATCAAGAATCACCAAGTGTTTAGCGATGCTGCGGAGGAAGATCTTGTAGATTATATCCTCAAGGCTTCAGACATATATTTTGGACTATCACCCAGAGAAGTTCGTTGTTTGGCTTATGAACTAGCTTGTGCTAACTCTTTACCTATTCCCCCTTCCTGGTCTGAAAACAAAATGACTGGTGTAGACTGGTTTACACAATTTATAAAGAGACATCCGAATCTTCGCATTCGTAAACCACGGCCTACCAGTCTCGCAAGAGCTTCGAGCTTCAATAAAACTAATGTAGCTAGTTTTTTAATAATCTCTCCACTGTTATCAAACGAAACAAGCTTGAGCCTCATGCTATTTTTAATATGGACGAGACAGGAGTTACCACGGTCCATACACCTGATCGTGTGGTTGCTCGTCGAGGTGCTAGGCAGGTGGGAGGGATAGTTTCTGCAGAAAGGGGAACACTGGTTACTATGTCGTGTGCAATTTCGGCCTCATATAAGTTTTCCGCCATTTTTTTTAAATTTTATTTCCGAGAGTACATTTCAAAGATCACTTAATTGCAAATGTAACTCCAGGAGGCCGTGGGCCACAAAAGATCAGAAAGTGCGGTAGTTGTGCAAGAAAGAGCCGTTGAGCTGCCAAAACTTTTGGAGTGTGTTCCAGCTTGATATTGAACAATCAACGCACTAAGGTGCGAGGATCTTTGAGATAGCCAGGGTCTCCTGCTTGCAGGAGATCCTTCCACAACCACCTGGACGTGAGCACTGTATTTCGCACCAACCAACTCTATGGCACCCCACTCCCACACAGTCGCGGCTGGGAACGACGAACAGGTCACCCAGTTCTTGGGCAATAAAAATCCTGTTCACGACTAAGTGGGCAATTACATCTGTGGATAGCGGACAGAGTACTCTCGGACAAGACTACAATACCCTCGGCTTAGTCACAAAATGGGGGACTCTGATCAAGAAGATCCCTTCAAGAGGAAAGCAAAGATAATGCGATCCCCCCCAGAAACCCAAACTCAGCACTCAAACACCCTAGCTGCAACAAGTATCCAAAATTCTGGAACTCCAAAACTCTTGGAACCTGATTCCAAGTCATAGAGGAAGACAAGATCAACCCCAAACTCTGATGATGACAGCAAAAGACACAAACAGGATTCAGTTGAATCTGATGCTGATTCCGAAGCCTCAATGGAAGACCATGATAACCCTAAGCACGACGACCTAACAATGGTCAAATTACTAGATGGTCTAACAACTCTTATCTCTAACGTGCATACAACTCAAAGACCTATAACAGCAGATAAGACTCAAAAGGCTCTCCAATTGTCTTACAAAATAAAGGAAGAGTACATCAAGCTGAGAGTCCAATTGGCAAAGATGGAAGGCAAATATCAAGATGCGGCCAAAATAAATACAAGCTTACTTAACATGAGACAGGACTTTGAGCAATTTCAAACAGAAAGCTCAAATAAATTAACAAATGCATGCAATATTATTAAGAACGACTTCAAAGTCACTATAGATGCACTTAAAACTACCATGCAAACAAACACTAATCCTATCATGCAAACTACATACGCAAACATAGCAGGCACTTCAAAAGCCAATCATGCAGTTCCTAGCCGTATAATTCAGCCTTAAGACAATGCAAATACTATCCTAATCTATCCGAAACAAGCCAATAAAGACTAAACATCCGAAGAGACCAAGAGTCAAATTGAGAAAATCATCAACCCACTGCCATGAAAATAAAGATCAGTAAGATGATAAAAGTCAGAAACGGAGGCGTTGCTCTCCAACTTCCAAAGGATCAATCTCAAATGGTCTCTGAACGCCTGATGGAATCCCTAGATGTTAAGGCACCTTCCAAGTCTGTTCCAAAGATCAAAATCTTTTATGTGCCTTCAAGTTCTGAAGACAATGACACGATCGAAAACATCAGGATCCAGAATTTCGATATCAACAAGGAAGAATTTAGCAACAAATTTAAGTTGGTCTACAAAATTGGCTCTCGTGAGAAGGATACCTCACACTGGGTAGTTGAGGTCCACCATGAACTCAGAGACCAAATTATCAATTCAGGTTAAAAGCTGTTTATAGGCTGGAGCTCTTGTAAGGCTATCGACTATGTTATCACTTCACGTTGTTATAAGTGCCAAAGATTTGGACACATGTCTAAAGCTTGTAACTCTGAAACTGACACTTGCGGCCACTGTGCTAAAGATGGACACTCCTTCAAGAATTGCCCTGATAGGGAGTGGAACTTCAGGTGCGCCAATTGCATTCGTGCAAAACAACCGGCAAATCACAATGTAAACTCTTCTGAATGCCCGATATACCAAAGGGAAAGAACTAGAATACTGTCTAGAACTGACTATGGATAATACCCGAAATACAAATATCATGCAAATAAATAGACACACCATGCAAATAAATACAAATAATTTAAAGATAATGTTAGGGAAAATTAACCTACAGAATACTAATAAAGCCACTCCGGAGGCAAGGAAAATTATAAAAGACTTTGATTTCGATTTCCTAATGGTTCAAGAACCATACTCAGTACATGGCAAAGTAAAAGGATTTGGATTGGCATCCACTAATCTGGTTATTGGCGATCAGGTGGATAACATAAGACCCATGGCTGCCATCATAGCTAAAGGCTTCCATGAGCCATTGGAAATGATTGAATTTAAGACAACTCACTTTGCCATAGCCAAGATCAACACCAGTTTGGGTCCGTTAAACCTTATCTCATCATATTTCCAATTTGGACACCCCATTGAACCATATCTGGAACATTTGCAATACATTCTCAATGACCTCAGAGGTCAGCTAGTCATCATCTGCTTAGACGCAAATGCCAAATCTGGAGCTTGGTCTCAGATGTCGAAGATGACAGAGGTGATCTCCTGGAACAGTTTATCAACAGAAACAACTTGATTATCATCAACCAAGACAGGCAATTCGCCACTCATAACTCTGGTTCAAACATCGACTTAACCTTGAGTACCACAAACCTGGCTCAATACGTCCGGAACTGGACTGTACATCCACAGGCGAGCATAAGTGACCATAGACTTATTTCATTTGACCTTGAATTAACACAAACTAGAACTTTAAACAAGACTGAAAAAATGCAGTTCAGTAAGGCTGGTTATGGCGGTATCAATATGCATGCGAATACTTTCCTACAAAATAACTTAAGAACAGCTGAACAAGCTTTCATGCACAAATCTTCTCGAAGACACTGCAAGACAGCTACAGGAAAACCTGCAAAGGTCATACCAAGCTAATGTACCAATTTTCAAAGCTAGAACTAGATCTGTCCCCTGGTGGCATGCTGGACTTACAAGACAGAGGAAAAAAGCTATTCATGCAAGAAACTTATATCAAAGGTGCTGCCCATGCAGAATAAAACTGATCAAACTTGGTACTTACAGAACTGAAAACAGGATATATAAAAACATGCTAAAGGATGCAAAGAGAAGTAGTTGGGAAAACTTTGTTGCAAACACTATAAATGACGATCCCTTCAGTTTGGCTTACATACTTGGAGTGGGTAAGCTCAAAACCAAAGAAATCTTCTCGACATTAAAATACGGACAAATGCATACAAAATCAAACATTGAAACCATAACCTATCTGCTCGAATCATTAGTTCCAATAGATAACCCAGATACTGATAATCTCGTTCATGAGAATCTAAGACAAGACATGGGTCTAACCAACAATCAAAATCTGGAACCTCCATTAACATTTGATGAATTCGAGTCAGCTCTCAAAAAGGTCAAAGATAGGAGGGCCACTGGCCCCGACAATCTACCAGCCGAACTTTACAAGAATCTCAGCCCTGAAAATAAGCAACTTATCTACTGCTTTCTGAACTTTCTTTTATCAATAGAACGTTTCCAAAAGCCTGGAAGTTTGCTTAAAGTCATACGTAAAGCAGGTCCTAGAGATTGGCCCCAGTAGAAATTAAGATTTTTAGGTCTGAAGATTTTAAAAACTGAATTATATAAGAGTAGATAGATTAGCAAGTAAAAGATTAGATTATATTAAAAAGCACAAAACTTGTCCTCATTTTTCTCAGCTTGTGCATCGTAGGAGAAATCAATGTACTAGTGATATCGGTACATGCTTGCTTAAGGTTATTTTGAAATTCGATTAAATTTTGGCTTTTATGTATAGGAATCAAACAAGTGACAAAACCCTGTATTGATATTCAGAATAACCTGATGCACGATGTATCTATTTCCAAGTATGCATATGGTATTATGTATGTAGCTAATTAAACACTATAAAAAATTAAAGCAATCTTGAAAGTCTCAATAAAACTATAACTTTTGAGACTATAACACTTCTTTCACAATTGTGACAAAGTTGTCTGGTAAAGCACAATGCCGTATAATTGCTTAAGGTTGTAAATACTAGATGATTCAACAAGCTATTAGTTACTATCGATGAAGATATTAAGATCAAGCTATTTTATTGTTTAATTTTGTAAACATAATTAACATTTATTAAAACGACTACAACTAATAAATATTGGTTGTTAACAATAAAATACAAATTCAGCGACTTAGAATCATTACTTTTAATTCCAAAATGTGAAGATCATTTCAGGTAGCCTATGTCGATGAACCGCCCAACATCCACTACATAAACGTTCAATACTTAATGGCTTACCTACGATAAAATTTCTATAAAAAAATCAATATTGACTAAAAATTGGACAAATCAATTTTAGTCAATTATTTATACGATACTATATAATATATATTAAATATTTAATATACATTAAATAATTTAATTTCAATATTATTTATACTATATATTAATTATATAATGTATTATAAAAATCTTATTACTTAAGAAAATAGTTAGTATATTATGTATATTATATATTTGATAAATTAGTACATACAAGATTTCTAAGTAAACTAGTTTAAGCATAGTTCACAACCTTAACAATTTCCGCTTTGTTTGGCGAGATATAAACCTTATAAAGTATAACCTCAACAATACAAAAAAAAAAAAAAAAAAAAAAAAAAAAAAAAATAAAAAAAATAACAAAACAAAAAAAACGTGACAAACAACGTATTTATAATTATTTGTGACGCAAAAACAAACAACAATATATACAGCTGTGCTAAGGAAGTAATTAAGAAGGAAGTTAATGACTTTATCACTTATGAGATGTTAGAAATTATTAATACTCCCTAGTTTATAACAAAGTAGGAAATTCCCCTAACGTTGAATCATACGTTCGGTGAATTTCGAGAACCCTAATTTTACCACACCGAACTATATGATTCGTTCCCAATGACCTTAGGCACTTAGGACCAAAAGGAGACACCCTGAAATATTAGTAAAGAAAACCATTTGTTCAAGCCTTCCAGAACTGGCTTCAGAGACCTTAGTTCGTGACAGCGTGAAGATGAGAGTAAGAAAGGTGACAATGAAGTGGAAGTGTATGCGGTGAGTGACCTTGGACGGGTTTATTTTCAAATTTAAAAGAAAACTAAAAGAAGATAAAACCGTTTATATGTTATGTGCGACTTCATATAAAGATGTGGGACGTCGTCACACGTCCGCTTTGTCGTGCAGTTCGAGGACTACCCGGATAAAGCTGCCAGGATATTAATTTCGAGCAAGCTGAGAACATACGTAAGAACATTCTGACCAGAGCTACAGCGAAAAATAAGGACCATTCCTTGATTTTCCGGAAAGAAATAAGCAGGTATTTCGATTTTAGCCTAATTATTATAATAATAGTAGTTTATTTCCTGTACAATTTGCAAACATACATAAAATCGTTATTATTTGATATTTTCATAAACGACAACTTTGTCAATAATGAGATAACTGAAAACAACAACCTAAATAGGAAAAAAATTATACAGATGGAGAGTGTGTGAGTAAAGAAGTAACTAACAGTGACAACCTAAATAAATTAGATGAGATTTTTATGACTTTGTCAATGATGAGCCAACTGTAACCGGCAACCTAAATAATACAGAAGATATTTTAATAGGAGTTCTACATAAATAACAAGTGAAAAATAGCAACAAAAACTCTTAAGAACAGGGGACCGAAGAAACTATTGAATTTATTGCCGGATGCTTGTTACAAATTTCTGCAGACACATAGTTCAATGCCATCCAGCAGAGAAAGAAGTTATGGAAATGAAAATCTTAAAGGAACGAAACGTAAAAGCCAGGCTATAACAGATGAATTAAGAAGAAGGGGAAACTTTCCGTACAACTCTTCAAAGCCAAAAAATTCCTCCTTTCTTCCTACAATAAGACTTTCTACGAAGACTCAAGAAAACTTTCTTGATTTTTTTCATGTCGGTTTTGTCTAGGAATGTCCAGCCACAATTTTTTTTATAGACATAAACAAAAAATGCCTTGAAAAAGAACAAAAAGAGAAATTTGATGATAATTTAAATTCCACTGATGATATTGTGTTTGGTAGCACTAAACCAAGTGGATCTTGGAAAAAAGATGGCATCGTGATGATCTGAGGCAAAACCTCATATTTCAGCATTTAAAAAGAACATGCACATATA
The DNA here is from genome assembly GCA_030545055.2 of Neoaliturus tenellus. NCBI lineage: Eukaryota > Metazoa > Arthropoda > Insecta > Hemiptera > Cicadellidae > Neoaliturus > Neoaliturus tenellus. The sequence continues at coordinate 197,082,684 of CM061531.1, read as the reverse complement.
ACTAATTAGGATGAGTCTGGGGTTATTGCTCAACATTATCCAACTTAAGTTAGCGATTGGAGCCCAGTTTTTTTATGAATGATAGTGACAAAAAAATCGGTATAACTGTACAAAAAATGGAGCGATGCAGCAAAGCTTTTAAAAATTTGCAGAAGTCATGAAGAAATAAACTAGGTATACAATGCAGTTGTCTGCTTGCAATATTGAGCGGAGCGACTATTATAGCAAATGTATTATATAGCGACTAAATCAATAATAGCAAATGTTTATAGGTAATTCAAGCAGTGAGCTCGTTCGCTACGCTCACTCGCCGTCAGGGTTTAGCTCGTTCGCTGCGCTCACTCGCCGTCAATTTAGTTCGTTCGCTGCGCTCACTCACCTTTTGGGTCGGCTCATTCGCTGCACACACTCGTCGCCAGATTTAGGTTGTTCGCTGCGCTTACTCGCCACAAATCTTCAATACTCTAATAACTTTTGATTACGCAGGTTTGCTGCGACGGGGTATTATATGTTTACAAGATATTAATGATTAAATGGTGCGTCGTCCAAGGTTTGCACCTTTGCACCTCCTCTCCGTAAACGTGGCATTTCATTCACGTACAAACAAACCACTAAAATAAACAAAACAACAATTTCACATAAAACTACTGTATTCACAAACAGCTGATAGTAACAGTCTGCAGTTAAATTTGATCCTAATAACAGCTGTAGAATCAACACACAGTAAACTAACCAAATAAAATATTTCTCCTATTAAAATAACATGGTAACTTTAAAGGGCCGTAGGGCAGAACCCTTATGTCCGATTTGGACCATTTCAGATTTATACCTTCCCATAGATGGTTACTATGAACGAGCAAAATTTTGTGAGGATCACTCCAGCAGTTCAGGAGGAGTACTTGTAAATAAAAAGCCGGAGTGTAGTATAGGAGCTTCGCTCGCTTCGCTCGCTCCGCTCAACAATTTCAGTTACTGCTTCAAACCAAAAAATTCCATGTTTTAATGGATGCCGTTCATAAACATTGCGGGCTGGATGGTGAAAATTTAAATGTAAATGTTGCAGGGAAGACTGCTGGACTCTCATTCGTAATTCAGGCGGGTGCAATTATACTTATTTGCGACGCAATGACAAAGAACAACTCATACAGCTCTGCTAAAGAAGTAATTAAGAAGGAAGTTAATGATTTTATCACTTTATTGAAACATAAGTAGAAATACATGATTTTTACTAATGCAGAGAAGTCAAGAAAAAACTTTCGTTAAAACATAGAATTTTGCCAGACGATGACGATATAAAACTTGTTGCAAGTAGGAAGTTACAACAACTTAACCTTTTATCTCGTTTAGTTTTTTTTTTTTATCTCATTAGGACTACTTATTTGCGCGAAACAAGCGGCATGGTTTGCTGTCAATTTCATGTACGGAACATACGGCACGTAACTCTTTCACCGAATTCACAAAACTGATGAAAGTTAAAGAGGAGAAATACAAGTATATTCAAAATAGGTCATTGACAATGGAAGCTATTGGCCATGCTCTTTGTGCCCTTTCAAGTAAGAAATAATTCTATTCTTGAAATACATATTTTCTTGGGCGAGGTGATTATTATCTGAAGTTTCTGTTTGAGATTTTTGGGCGTCACTCACCTTCATGAATTGTGCAGACGGTAGTCCTAGTCAATTGATAAAACACATCTTATAAGTGTAAGGGCAGTCTTATATATGTATAAGGGACGTCAACTGAAAACCTTTTTGATTAACCACAATTTTTACACGGTTGGCGAGTTTATGAACCGTGCAGGCTGAGGGGGAAACCCCAAATTAAGTTTTTATGGGGGTGGGTCAAAATTAGTGATCTGAGGGACAGATTTGTTCGTCTACTATTTTCCTCAAAGATTTTATAGAAATTTTTGTTTTTAGAAAGTTATCAACTGTATAGATAGTGGTTAAGTTAAAAAAATATTTTGTTCGGTACTTAACATATAGTTCTAAGTTGTACAAGGGCATTTTTAATATGATTTTACTATGTGTTTAATTTATTTTCAAATACAATGTTTCTGTAAAATATCATTTTATGTTAGTTGGTAAGGCCCGATTAGGAAGTTTTCCTCCAAAAATATGTAGACAAGCCAGACAGAGCGAGAGAGACGGTAAATGTCGTTGCTAGGCGACGAGTCATACGATGTGACGTAATAGATCTTTCGAGAAAGATTCGAAAGCTGATTCGCCAAACTTGGACTCTCCCAGTGGCGCTTTTCCGGCCAGAAGACCGTTTAACAGTCAGTCCTAGAAAAACTCCCGGTTGTTGTGCGTGTCGCTCTCTAAATTTTTATTTCTCCGCCATTGTGGTTTATCTTATACTCTATCTCATTTTCTCGCCCTAGTCGGCCCTCAAAGTTCTGTTTACCGCCTTCGCGCCGCGCAATCTGACTGGTGTCGTCGGTGTCGTTCGCGTGTGTGACTGTGAGACGGTGATAGGCCTCCACTGGTTGGATTCCCACCCACGACGGATAACGAGATCGCCCCCTGGTCCCTCAACAGTAACCCCAGGCCTGGTTAAGCTCCCCTCTCCCCATGGACGGCGGTGCCAAGCAGCCATCTCTCTCTCTGACTGTCCCTCATTTATACTGAACATTGGAAATCCAATGGTGAGTGAACTATTTTTCTTATTGTGTTTGTTATTTATCCATGGTCTACAAAGCTTCAAATTCCCCACTTAAATTGGTCCTTCGGTCATTATTTTAATATTTTTTCAATCGCTCATTGTTGCAAAACTGCCATAGGAAACATATTAATTTATAATGTCTTGTGACGCATGCTATACAATGTATTTGTAAAATGGCACTAAAGATTTATTATTATTATTATTATTATTATTATTATTATGTGTAATTTTTTGTCGTTTTTTTCATGTGTTTATGTGTTTTATCAATTGACAAGGACAATTGATCGTCAATTGACAATCAATTGACGTTTACCACCGACAGCAACCCAGCAACCCTCATCAGCCCTCACTAAATGTTTCCACTTGAGGAAGAAAATACTAACTTTTGCCAGTAAAGTAACGCTCGTGACTCTAATTTTTACCAAGTCGAAAGGTCAACTGAAAAGGAAAAAAATATTTCTACTCCGAGTGATGGAGGTCAAATGAAAGAGAAACTCGGTTGAGTGGTTGGCAGAAATTAAAATTGTTCTTCATTCCGAAAACCTTACCCCCACCACACAGCCGGGTACCTGCGATATGCGGGGTGTCCAAGTCATTATATCGCCGAACGTGGTAGTGTTTGAATCGCGTACTATCCGCTTTATATTGTGTTTGCAGAAAATATATTTCTGGTTCCTCGGTGGGTAAGTGAAATAATATTAATATTATTAATTTTGTTATGGTCGGTTCTGGATCAGTTCAATGACCTCTGAGAAATGTATTAGGTCAACAGTCTGATCACTGGGAAATAAAAAAAAATTTGCACTTTTGTGATTCCTCAAGATATTTAAGGGGGCGGTCTACCCCAGCCAAAACAACAACAATGCCAAATGCCGCCTCGCGGCCGTAGCGCTAGGCCAGTTTGATGGCTGCAGAGGTTTACGGGGATCGTGTTTTAAAATTAACCAATTAAGATAGAGATTGGCTGTTAACTTTTTCTAAAAGTAGAAAAAATTATCTAGTCGGCTATCTTTTTAGAATTTTTAAATAAAATTTCTAATTTCAGTAATAACTGTCTAAAATCATCTGTTTTTAGTTTTGTAAATGCAGAGGTTTACGGGGATCGTGTTTTAAAACTAACCGCTTAAGATAGAGATCGCCTGTTAACTTTTCTAAAAGTAGAAAAAAGGATCTAGTCGGCTATCTTTTTAGAATTTTAAAATAAAATTTCTAATTTCAGCTATAACTGTCTAAAATCATCTGTTTTTATAGATTTTTAACTGAAATTTTCTATTGGTTTTAATAAACTAATTACAAAAGTGTAACAGAGGAAAATTAGTACCGTTATTCTTCTTTAATATGACACCTTATTTATAGCTCTAGGCTTCATTTGGCAGAAGATAACACGATTATAAAAACCCCTTGCATTTGGGTGCGCGCCAGGGGTAGACCGCCCCCTTAATTTCGGAACAAAATTCGAGGAATGGCAAAAAATAAAAAAATAAATTTGTCTTTCTGCGTGACCTTTAGCTACATTTCGTCAGTGACGCCAATATAATGACATAAGCGACGATGATTTCATCGTGATGTCATTTGTGTGACGTCATCGATGACGTCATAATTGCTTACGTCATCGTGATGACGTTGTGACCCAGAACCACCAAAAAACCACTACTTGCATGAGACTGAGACCTTTAATTTGACACCCCTCCCATCTTCCTGCAATTTGTTTAACGCATACATATTTGCTAAAAAATTATATGGATTTGATAAAATATGTTATTATCAAATCATAAATCATAAATAATGGTGCTCTAAAACTTATTGTGGACTGTTTGATGTGTTGAGTTATTGACGGCCTATTAATCAGATTGGAGATTTTTCCAAACATTTAGAATCATACGTGTCCATCCCCAGAAGTAAACTAACTTAAAGTTAATGATGTTAAAGGCTTATATAGTTTTGCAGGGAGAGGATACAGACTTTGAAAAGATGATTTCTCAAATGTTAACCAAGAACTTGGTGTGATAAAAGTTCATGAAAAATATGAACTTAATACAATGATTCGTTATGGAAATAAAAAGTATTTGGTTTAAAAATACAAATTGCGGCTAGTGGGTTAGCGAAGCATTTTAGGACATATGACATTTTAGGTGCATTTTATTGTTACAGGAACTTTTTTGCTCATTTTGATGGTGGCAATAACAACCTGAATTTTAGAAACGTTTTTTCCTAACACACTATACAATTGATTAAATTCATAGTTGTGGAGTACACTAATGTAACAAATAAATTAGGCTTACAAACTTTCGACGCTGTGTTTTATTATGCTGCTTAATTACTATCGCAGACATATACAAAATTTTGTGATCATTGCACAACCACTCAACAAAGATAATTGAAAAAGGATCAGAAATTTGTATGGCAGATCATGGTGCCATAAAATGGCTCTTGTCTTAAAAAGACCCATCAAGTAGACTTTCTGGGTTGTCCATGAAATTAGCTCAATATGATTACAAGATGTTTCACCAAAAGTAAAGAACACCAATTCAGACTGCCTGAGCAGAAAAGTGTAGAAGAATACGGTACACGTAAAAACCTTCCATTGCTAGATCTGGACACCATAAAGGAAAAACAATACCCCCGTCGCAGCAGACCTGCGTACTCAGCGAATTTCCAAAGAATCTTGAGATTTTGTATTTTCCCCATAAACACCATAGGAATGAGTATGTAAGTTTCCTGCCATGGGATGTTGGTCGAAAATGTTAGTTTTGTTAGGAAATGCAATAGTTAGGTAAGGTGAATGAATGAATGAATGAATGAATGCGTTTATTCCCATAAATATACATGTACAAATTAAACATTAAAACATTAAAACAGGTAGATATCAAATTGTATCAATGTTCGGCACTTTTTAATTTTCCCCATAAACCCCATGGGGGTGAGTATGTAGGTTTGCCTCCATGTGGGTGTTGCTAGCAAATATCAGTTAAACCCTACTTAGTGAATGTACATACCAAATCAAGTTATTCCAATAAAGAAGAGTGATGCAGGGGGAAACCTATTTTTGACTGTTCTCCGTAACCTGTTAAGCTAAGTTAAAAATTCAAAATACTAAATTGTTCGATTTTTAAGCTCTTTTAAATGGTCCCAATTAAAATTGTTGAATTTTGAAAATTAAGGTCCAAAAATGCCAAAAACCCATTTTGTACCCCTTTGAAACCTCATAAAATCCCGTTCCCATAACCCGATCATGCTGGTTAGCGAACTCATGAAAATAAACATGGTCTTACACTTTCATACCAAATTTCATCAAAATCGGAGATTCCTGTCAAAAGTTATGGGTACCACGGACACATATATATGTATTATATATAGATATATATAAGTAAATAGTAATATGGGGTTCCTAGCTCACTTAAGGAGCCAATAAAAAATCAAACAAATTTCATAGTTTTTCAGCACAATTATGCAATATTTTTACCATTTTTTGGCTAATTTGTAACAATATTCTAATTTTTATTAAAAATATGCAAATTTAATGAAATTTTAATAAATATGCACAAATTTATATGAAATAGTTAACAGAACAAAAAGTTTTTTTAAAACAAGTAAATTTTAATATCAGATTTTTAAGAATATAGATTAATTTATTTCAGTTATATCATTTTTTATTGTATTATATTCAAGTAATTTTTCAGATACAACAATAATATAACAATTTGTTTTAGTAGCATCTGTTATAATCAAAATCTGCATTAATAATTATATCATTTTTTGAACTTGAAATATTTGTCGGATTTTTTGTTTGTAGTATCAATTACATAAATTGGTCTATTTTCTAGAAATTCTGTTGGATTATAATACATTTTACTACTATTATAATAAACTTTTTTATAATCTTGATACATTTCATACATAATTCTAAATTTTTCATTGTTTATATCAAAGTTTTGCAATTTATCAGGGTAATAATGACCATTTAGTTTTACTCTTATATTTTTCACATACATACTATCAAATTTAGAAGCATCATATAACTGATCATTTGTTCTTCCTTTTTGAAATCCAATTATAAAAAATTTTGGATTATAAATATTTCTATAGATATTTGTTATATCAAAACTTAAATTCTTTCCTGTAATATTTTGTTGTTCAATGCATTGCCAATGATTAAAATGAAATATTATTTTTTCTGATTTACTTATTTCATTAATTAATTGAATTTTACTTGTTGTTTTGTATTCAATAATAGGAACTCTAATAAAAAATTCATCAATTGTTATTTTACCTTCAGTTGGTAATGTTGTATCATCAAATGTTCAATCTTGTTTTTTAGTTTTCCATCTAAAAATTGTATCAGTATCTTCTGATCTAATAAATGTTATATTAAAACCTCCTTTATATATTGGAATATTTACATTTTCAAAAAATCCTAATCCAAAATGAGATAAATTACCAATTGCTTCAAATTTATTTTTAAAATTTGATTCAAAACCATTACTTATTTGATTTATTTCTGATTTTGAATAAGTTATAGTACCTTTAATTGTACTTAATTGACCAGGATATACAATTTCATCAATCGATTTATTATGTTTTCTAACTTCAATTTTTGAAAATAAAAATGGAACAAAATTATCAATTAATTTTATATTAGCACCATTATCATATGCATTTCCATCTGATTTAGTCAATTTACTAGATATATAAAATTGAAATTTAGAAGAACAAAATCCATCTCCAAAATCTATATTAAATTCAGTTTTTTTATTAGGTTAGTTCAAATGTTAATTTAAACGTTTAAATGAAAATTTAGATAATGGATAGAAATTTCAATATCATTTATATATTTTTTGTAATCAGCCATTTATTAAGGATAAATTTTTAAATCAAAAGCTTTTTTAAAACAAGTAAAATTTTTATAATTTGATATAAATATTTATGATTTTTATGATGACAAATTTTATGATTTTTATGTATCAATTTCATTTTTATTTTTAAAATATTCGATTTCAGTAGCATGATTAACTATAAATTTTGCTGATATTTTTTGATGTTCTAAAATTAATTCCCAATTTAATGTAAAAGCATAATCATGAATGAAATATTCAGTTAAATCTTGATATTTACAAATTAAATCAATATAATCTTTTAATTGATAATTTATGAATTCAGTAATAAAATCTATAGTTAAATTTTGATATTGAGCAATTTTTTGCCAATTTAATCTATTTTGAAACAATCTCATTATATTAATACTCAATTCATCTTTTCAGAAATATCATTCCAATCATCTTTGTTTAATTGATTTTGGTTTCTGATAATGAATAAATCAAATGAACTGTATAGATCCATTTACTAGGGAAAAAATTTTGTAAAACAACTTTTCTTTGAATTACAAATACAACATTTTGCTTTAATTACATTTATATTTTTCAATTTTATTATCTGAATATCTTTAGAATTAGTTTTTTGTTTACATTTAAGACAATAAATCAACTCCATTTATGTAAAATAAATTATTGTAATTTATCTATATCTTCTTTAATTAGTATTATTTCTGCATTTAATTCTTTTATTGATTTATTGACTCCATCAAATAGAAATTTTAGTTCTTTTTCTAATTTTTCTTCTAAATTTTCAACATATTTTCCAAGATTAATTATAGAATCTGTAATTTTATTTAAATATTTTTTAGTTTCTGAATGATCATTCCCAATTTTAATAATTGAATCTAAAACTTCATCTAATTCTGATTTTATTAAAACATCATAATTATTTATACTTGGTTTAACCCTTTGAAGACCAGATGGATTTTAATTTGAAAATTTTAACTTTTTCTAAATTTTTGTTACCATTTAGCCTTATTAATGATAAAAAATATTTTTTTAAATTTTTTTATTTTTTTATATGTTTGTTTCGGAAGTGGTACTTTTAAGTACCGTCGGTCCCATATTGCATTATTATAGTTTTTTTACCTGGTACTTAAATGTACCGTCAGGCCTTTGTGGCATTATTCTGTGGATTTACTGGGGAAATATAAAAATAACCAAATTTAAATGATTTTTTTTTTATTAAATAGGATAAAAACTCTTTAATTTATTAAAATTAACAAGTTTAGCATGAAGTAAATATATTTACAAATAGGCCTACTGGCCACTACCACAGATACTTAATAACTACAACGAGACTTCATGAAATTCTGTAAAACATAGTTTTTTTTTCAGTCAAACACAGAAACACTTTGCAGTGACTACATTTAGTGTAGGGTCGCGATTGAACTTTCTTCTTTGCGCAGACCTCGCATCGTCCTCTCTTCTGGTCAAAGGTTGGCCAGTGGATACCCTTGTTTGTGAGCCTAACATCTTTAGGAATTGAAAAATCGCTTGTTTTTCTCTTCTTCATGCCTGGAGATGGTGTTTTCATTGATTCAATAGATCGTTTCCGTACTTTTGGATTTTGCATTGTCATGAGCCCCTTTGCCACCAATCTCCTGAACTCAAGAACAGGCATTTTACCATTTAGTTGGCAGTTTATGACATAGGCATTGACAAATGCTATGTCAATAATGCCCCAAAAGAGGCGATGCCACCACTTTTTTGACTTACGGTCTACATTATATAAGGCTCGATATCGGTCGGCTAGGTCCACTCCACCCATATATTTGTTGTAATCCTTTACAACAGGTGGGCAACTGACAACAACTTTAGATCCGTCTTTTTGTGTTCGGAGCACACTACTTTCTTCAGTACCATGATAGTTTGATACTAACAAAACCGTTTTATTATCTTGCCATTTAAAAACTCCCACGTTTGTGTCAGAGAAACGATGGTCCCACTGTCCCCTCTCAAGATTTGACTCAAAGTTTTTTGGAATACCTGATCGATCTGGTCTTATTGTGGCACAAGCTAAGGTATTCTCATGTTTCAGCCTTATCATTAATGGAATGGAGGCAAAAAAGTTGTCAAAAACAACTATGCGGTTCTTTCCCCACTCTTCCTTAGTCAGGGATAAAACAACTCTTTCGCCTAGACCGCTTTGAACGAATTCTGATTCTATTGCGCTGTTTTTCCCTTGGTAAACTTCAAACTTTAGAATGAATCCATGCTGGTCACCTAGGCACCACAATTTGTATCCTCTCTTTATGGGTTTCATGGGATTGTATTGTTTGAGTGTGCTCCGTCCCTTGAAAACAATCATGGATTCGTCCACGCTTAACTCTCTGGTCCCTGTGTAAACAGTCTTGAACCTTTTATTTAAATGATCAATAAGAGGTCTAAGTTTTTGTAATTTATCTGGGTTTTCCTTGGAAATAGTAGTATTGTCATTCACATGAATATTTGACAAGATGTCAATAAAGCGACCTCTTGTCATTGCCTCGGCAACTGGTTTGACATGTAGATCTTCGGCTGTTGCCCAGTAGTGCTTGAGAGAGGGTAATTGGTGGTATCCCATGAGAAAATTTATTCCAAGGAACACCAAAAGTTCATTTTCTTTTAGATTAAGCGTTTTTCCTTTCTGGGTAGCATAAAGATTTGATTGGAAAGTAATAAGACTTACCAAGTCTTCGCCTAGAATATTTAAGAATATATCAGTTGGTGTTTTGCAGTCCTCAAAGTGCCCCTCCAATATACCTGGAAAAAAGAACAAAATTGTAAACTTCAGTTTTTCATGGTTTTTTTTTTTATGTAAAATATGGTTCAATTAAGTACTGTAGTTTTTATCGAGGTAAACAAATTGAATTGAATAGGTTACAAGATTATACTTTATCTTAATATTTTAGTTGTTTATCACAAAATAATAAAATAAATAAAAAATGATTCAATTGACAAGGTTGTTTTACTGTAGGTGAAAAAAGGTTTTAAGTTAGGCCTAGGATCTATATTTTTATGATAAATAATAGCCAAATTTGTAAAGTTGTAAGCATGGTTATTCTTACCTTGAGTAAAATCATAGGGTGGGATTGTTGTTTCTGAATCTTTCTTCTTCCAATGATAGTTTGGTTCATCTTTCTTCTTTTTGGATCTTTTGGAGTCACTGTTCTCCTTTTCGTTGTTCCCTATATTTTTCCTTGTCTTGGGCGAGCCTTTTTTAGACGTAGCTTTAACTTTGGGTGAAACATTTTTAGTGTTTTTTTTACCTTTAAGTATCTTTTGGCCTTTATTAGGTGGAGTGTTTACACTGATTTCAAGTAAAGGTAAATGCATGTCAGTATCTGGTTCTGTGCGTTGACTTCCCAAACCTAAAGCCTCGTTTCCACTCTGTACAAGCATTCTATTAAAAATTTTATCAAAATTGTTACTAGGCCTTGCCCCATGAATCTGAGTTTCAATAGGCCTGTTGCAACTTATAGCTGAATCATCTTCCAAATCTACATTTTTAGTTAGGTCTACATTATTAGTACTTGAAACTGGAACATGATTATCTACTAGGCCTACTTCATTATCAGGAGGTAAGCCTATACTTCTAAAATCTGAAACTGGATCAGGATCATCCACCGATTCTTCATCCTGCACTAGAGCTTCATGACTATAACGTGGAAGACTATTGGTGTAACTAGGCCTAGGCCTAATACTCAGTTCTGGACCACACACTAACTTGTTGTCCTGTGGCAAAACTGAACTATTAGAAGCTGGCGGTGTAACCGTATCTATGGATGGTTGTTTTTCTCTTTGTTCAATAACAGGAATAACATTTCTTACAGATATGCCAAGTCCTTTTTCAAAACAAACATTTTCTTCCAACCCCTCTTCTTCATCTTCACTACCACTTACATCTGAACTTGCACAAACATCGGGTATTTCTTCTAAAAGATATTCATCTATTTCTACTAAACTTAGAGATCTATCCATATTGGTTCATTTAAGCTAATACTATTCAATAACTGTGCAAAACAACTCAAATATAAAGACAAACTGGACTTAACCTCTCTAACACAACAATAACATAAACACCCACCACTAATGACAGCACTATTGTCAGCTGTTCCTTTCCAATTCCAGTTCCTTTCTAACTGGCCATAGAGGCCTGACGGTACTTTTAAGTACCAAGTATATTTTATAATACATATATTTACCATGATACTTTCAGGGTAAAATTATATGAAAATATTTAATTTTAATAAATAAGCAACTCATTTTACATTAATTGTTGACAAAAATAAAGGCCAAACAGTTGAAAAAAAATAATGAAATTGCAGTTTACAAACTGATACTCTTTGGCCTACACTCACCTGGTAAGTGCTGCCTCCTAGTGTATATAATGTAAACTAAAACGAATAGTGGTGATATAGAGTATTGTAAAGGTACACAGAAGTATTACAATGCTTCTCCCGTTACATGTAACTCTAGATTATGATAAAGTAGAGCAATTTAAACAGTGGTACTTAAAAGTACCGTCAGTCCTCAAAGGGTTAACATTAACAATTCTTTTACCATTAATATTTATATAATTTTTTGATAAACCAATAACATTTACTAAATTTTCAGTCTTAATTACATGATCTTTAAAACTTTTACTAAAATTATTTAAAAATGTATTTAATTTAGAATTTATATAATATTCTTTAATATTAATTGGGTTTATTTGTTTTTTCTGTCTTCCAAACAGATCAAATATATTTTGTGAATCCATATTTATTAAGGATTAATTTATTTATTAGAAACTTCCTATAACTCTGACTGTGGAAAACCAAAATGTGTAGCAAAAAAAGGGAAACTACCCTCTGCTATTTTCCCTACAGAAATACATATTGGGATTCCACCAAAGCCTCTAAAGTTAAAGGATGTTAATAAACTTCTGGAAAAACATTTTGGGCCTGACTGGAAAAATAGAGAGGACCCAGATTTCTATAAACATGCAATTGACGATGACGTCCCAGAAGCCAACGAAGCAAGATGATGAACATATGGATGACATGGAAACTTTTGTTTAAAACCAATTACTATTAATGTTCAAAGTTTTTTTTAAATATAATTATCTTTTTAATCAATGTTTGTGTTTCTTATGCCCCTATTATTCCAATGGGAAAACACATTTTTCTATTTTCAAAATGGGTCTTGTCCTCTTGTTGTTGATGCAAAATGGGTCTTGTCCACTGTTTGGTGTCAAAATGGGTCTTGTCCATAATATATATGTAAATATATTCTAACTGTGTCATATTTCATCTATAAAATATGTGAAAATTTATTTCAGGGTATATTACCTACCAGTATATAATATCACTTATTAAATTAAACAGTTATTTCATGTTACAACAGTTTTTGGACAATAACACAAAATCACGTGAAGTACAAGACCCGTTTTGAAACTGTATGCCTCAATTCCTCTTCATTTTTTGCTCTATAACAAATAGGTTTATACATTTTATTAGTTACTCTAGATACTAAGTAAATTGTAAATCCACATGGTTTATGTTTTTGAATTTTATTTGTATATGAGCGATTTGGATTATTTTTACAATTATCAATTTTTTCTAATATACTTTCAAAATCTACATAAATTACATATGTATATTTAAACTTTTTATAACAATTTTTAAACCTTACTGTTTGACCAGGAAATGGCATTATAGGTCTACATGGTTCTAATGATTTACAAATTTCTAAATGATTATTTAAGTCTTTATTTTTGTAGAAATGAGTTAAACATCTTCTACAAATATATTTTTTTGTTTTATGTTTAGATAATTGAGAATATACTAATTTATTTAAATCTGTTATTAATATATAATGACAATTATTACCAATTTTATAATATAATAAATCAGTTTCTAATTTTACATTATAATGTTCAGATATTTGTAATGGACTATTTTTTCATCTTCATCAATTCTATAAATATTTATTGAAATTGATGGATAATTATATTTAGAATCAAATGATCGTTTTTCAAATAATTTAATATCTTTCAATGTTATTGGATAATCAAAAACTTTAAAAATAGCATCATTTATATATTTTTGATATTGTTTAACTCTTTCAGCATTTTCGTTTGGTTTATCAATAGCACATCTAATTGCATAAATAAAACAATATTCATCTTTATTTTTAAAATTTACACAACATTTTTTATTCTTAATTTCATTTGGTAATTCTATGTATGATCCAGCATTTAATGAATTATTTTTAGATAATTTTAGATTTAATTCAACACATCTTTTTAATGACCAACCAGAGCCTTTTGATGGTTGATTTAGTTGTTCTCTAACTATTAATTTCTTAAATTGATCATCAATAAAATCATCTATATTTAAAATATGTGAACTTTTTATGCAAAAATACATATTACTATTTTGAATTTCACCATTTACTAATTTTCTTTCATATTCACATTCGAAAGCCATCGGTCCTTTAACCCATTATGACCTAGCGTTACCATTTGGCAACACAAATATTGCGCAATATTTTAAACCAGTTTTGGCATGATATTCCATAGTTCTATTGGCATTTTAGTGTACAAATAGGGTCATTTTGCATATTTCAAAGCCGTAGTGGCACACACACAGTAAACAGTAGTAAACCTTGAACCGATACAACTCCACCCATTTGCCAATACTGCGACAGCGATGTGCACCCTACGTCAGACACCGAGCGCCTCACTGTCCGGCTCCGCGTACCTTAGGTATATGGAAGGTGGTGGGGGGAATTGCGATGACCTTGGGGACTTTGAAACTTCCCGAACGATTCGTTGATATGTAACTCAACGGATGACCTTAGGGACTTTGAAAAACAGTCGTAACCGTTCCCAACACCCTGTTTTCCTACGGGTTCCCACTCCACTAGTTACGTTCTGCAAAGGGACTTTGAACCCAATGTTTCTTACCCACACGCACTTCGGCAATCCAGTTTTATCCGTAATAGGGGGGAGCGGCTCTAGGCACATCACCACTAATTACAAGGGAAAAGCTAATGCAGAAACGGAACTCTAACATCCCACCCAAACTAATCCCACCCAACGTATTCCTAACACAAAAGCGAAATAAAAAATGCGCAAGTCCCACGCACATTTAAGCGAACTTCATGAATTTACAATTAATCTACCCCCTAACAGCTACTTAAAATGCGAGAACATGTGCATAAATATTTAAACCTCTATATATTTATTTAAAACTCTTGCAGAGACGACGACAACAATCCTTCGCGTCTGAATTTCGTTGCTGACTAACGCAAAGATCGACTCATATTACTTGTAACGAGACAAAAGTCGTGGGGGATCAAACAATTCGTTGCGCGAGGGAAGCGGTATCAGGCTACATCACCGCTGGACGTCACTACTTCCCCTAGACGCCACCAGGGGCGGTGTGGTCAGCAGCCCTGTCCAAGCTGGCAAGAGTCACAGTCACAGTACGACCCGCGCTAGAAGAGAGGAATGATCGCCACTACGTATCGCCCCGACTCCACGAGGTACGTTGCCGTCTGGTGTCTACCGGCGGCCCTTACATTGAGTATGAAAATCGGTAACGAGTAGCCCCATAATGAGTATATTCCGGTATATATGAGTGTATTCCGTATAATTTAAATAATATTAAGGCAGGGCAAATTAATTATATCTCTGTCAGGAGTTGTGTTAACGTTTGTTTCAGCCGGTCGCAGCAGGTCCGGCGACCCGGGGCCTACGCGGCCTACGAAAACTAACGGGCCTGCAGGCAATTTTGGTCACGTGACCAGATGCGGCCGAATTTCAGATCTCATCTCCATTTATAAGCATTGCAATAGCCTGACTTGGGATCCGTTTTTGCGTGTATTTTTTAAATACAAGTGAATGAAGTCATAAGTGTTGGGTATCCTTCTAATCCTCATTAAATTACAAATTGAATGATACTAATAACCTGCCGCTTTGCAAAACTTAAAACTCACTTTTTAGGTAAAAAAAACTTGAATTTCTCATACTGTGGGATGCATTAACTTTTTTATTAACAGATTTCTTCCAATGCTTTTGAAGACATTACTAGGAATAAGATATGAAATAAACGTCTTAAATCAGGATTTTGCAAGTTAGAATTTTTATTTTCGATAAAACAAATTAAATTGTACTTTTTCGGTCCTAAAACTTTGTTATTTACAACGAAATATACTTTAATGTAAACAGCTGATGAAAAGTGTGAACGAAACTATGAAACTAAATTAAGCTTTGACTTTATCTCGTAATAAAAAAATATCATGAAAATTGTTAACTTTACAGTAATGGTATCATTTTGTTCCTTATTTAATCTAGATAAGAATATATAAGTCTTGTCTAATAACCTATTATCTAATTCCTAAGAGGTGGGAAATAAGTGAAGGATGTCACGTTTTCACAGTGTTATGGAAACTTGTGCTGCAGACCAGCCGCAAATAGTCACATGACTGGGGGGGGGGGGATTTGGTAGGCCCCGGACGACCACGTGTCCGTCCGATTGAGAAGAGTCGGCGGAATTAATTGTTACGTACATTTTTTTCACTTTAGAGTAATTTATCTAGTTTATTTAATACAACCTAGAGACATTTTCTATATAATTTTGAGGTGTATTAAGAACCGAATTTAAGCTAGCTCTAATCAATTAATTAGTTAGTTCAATTCAACTAGCTCTAATTAATTAGTTTGCGTCGCAGGTAATCCTTATTATCTAAATTCTCATATGAAATAAATTTATTTCGTCGAGGCCCTACTTATTTTTCTCGATAGTAAATTAAATCGGCAAAGCTCAATCTCGTTGGTGTGAACCGCTCGGTTGAGCTTTGTCAAGGGCCGATATCAAGATTTAGCACTGATAACGCCCGTCACTGGTAGATTTTTTTATTGACTCGGTAATAAACGACATTCGGAATAACACCGGTGACGTCTGGCAATCCTGACCTTCGCAAAGGCACTCCGTTATTATCTATCAGTACCGGCGTTATCAGCCGGTATTAGCTCAGAAGCAGAAGCTCAATAACCGACCGGCACTGTTGATAAAACGTGTTATCATACGATCGTTATCAACGAACCTTGTTTATCCTTGCTTCGTAACGAGTCACTCTCACGATGGGGCTATGGCTATTATTTTTTAGGGTCTGGATAGGACTCTTTTCGTTAATTTACGTTGCCACACCCGATAAATCGAAACACAGGGCGGTCGAAGTCGGCGGGCGACTCACGCACGAAGGTAATGGCTCCTTCAACGGTCGCTCAAACCACGACAACACGTAGCATCACGGCTGCCGGTGGAACGACCTAAGCGACAGCACCGATCTCCACGACGGCCGCTACTCTAAAAACAGCGGTGAGAAAAATCCAATGAGTGACGTAGTGAAGGTTCTCGGTGTCTATCGGAGTAATGTGTACACATTGATGGCCAAAAATGACTTCCGATCACAAAAAAGGGATCGACCACTGGGAAAGTCTCGCCATGTGGACGATTTCCACTGGAAAATGCTCCAGCGGGAAATTTATTCGAGGTTCGAAAAAAATTAACAATTAAACAAGTTTACCAAGCTATGACAGAAAAGGATCCAGATTTTAATTATAGTTGGAGGCATTTATAAAGGATGTTGAAAGAGCTTGGCTTCAAGTTTTCAAAATTAGATCGAAGAGGAAAAATTATGCATCTGATAGGATAGTGCTTTTACGTGACAAATACCTATCAAAGATCAAGAAGGTCACAGCTGGTTAGCGAAGACTTATTTTCTTGAACGAGACTTGGTAACTCACGTCACGTCGAGTTTGCGACGTGACCCCTCCTAAACAGACATTCGGTATTCCTCAGGTGACCTTGAACCGGCACAAAACCAACAATTTGCCAGTATTGCAAACAACAACACAGTGCACGACACCGATGCGCACCCTACGACAGTTGTCGAACGACTAACCGTCCGACCCGTATTCTGGGCATATGGACTTCACAGACTAAGACACTAAACAGTCAGGAAGAGGAGTAACTAACTGAACTTTGCAAGCAAAAGTCATTTCTTTCAATATCCTAAACAAGTCCTCATCAGTAAACCCACATTATTCTGTTTAGTATAAAACCTAGGGTGTCCGCGCAACATTTTTCGCCACTTAGCTAAAGTGGAAACCCACCTGACCTTGAGGGGAGGACACTGGTTAACTAACAAAGACTTAACACGGCTAAGTTTCTTCCTTAAAGTGTCCCGTGACATGTCCTCTCCGCGCGAAGGCTCGTACAATACTGAGAGGCAGTTGGCGTTGGCAGTGTAGGAGCTACGGTATATAGCTGTGGTCTGTCCGATATATATATCGGCGGGGGACCACGCCTGACCTTGACCAGGGTGTGATTCATATCCACTTGGTATGGACCCAGCTTACATCACTGATTACGTAAGCAGTGGACGTCGACGCATGTCCCAATTCCAAAACGGATAAAAAATATAAAATACTGTCAATACTGTTTTATTAAACAGAGTTGACAGGCGAGTTGATAAGCGACACGAGCGATACTTGCTCGACAAAATAACAAAATTTAACAAAATGCTCGACAAGGAACAGGAAAATAAATGAAGAGCCATTGTAATTTCTCTTTTATAAAAATAATAATATATTGTTTATTAATAAAATTTCAAACATGTTTGTAGATATATAATTGTTGTGATATATAATTGTGTGTTGTAAATATATTATTTTAGATGTTTAATTACTTCTTTTTAAGAAAAATAATGTACTCTTTATGTGGTCCTACTCCACCAAATTCTAATCAGAGGTCAGGCACAGCCTTGTACTTTTCCACAAATTCTTGCGTGATGATGGACACAACACGCCTTGGAAGGAACAGATGCCCAACAGTGAACCCGGTATCTGCAATTGGTTTCCCGAAATTGATAACGGCGATTACAGCAGTGTTTATTTATTTATCCCTGAAGAGAACATTTTTACTTGCACTCGTCTAAATTCTGTCACAGGATAGCTCCTTCCTTCCTCGAACTGTTTCATTTTTAGTGCCGGTGGCAGCTTAGCACTGCTCAAAGTATTAAAAGTTTCAGCTAAACCGGCCATTTTCTGCTACACATACAACCTCAATTAATTAAGACTGAGTTACAGTAACATGTAAGCAAAGAATACATCTTTTTGAAAATGTTTGGATGAACTTTCGATTTAACGTAATAAGAATTCAATGCACTAACAGGCTTTGTGTTTTGAGTATTGAAAATGACTCATTTTTATTTTACTTTAAGGAGTCTAAATATATTTTGTTATGATGTTAACAAAGCAACATAAAATACATATCTGAGGGACGTTTGTTATTTCCATCTAATCTAGCAGCAAGAGTAATAGTAAACATTTTACTTGAACTAATGTAATTTCGTACACTAGATATACCTTTCTTTATTTTAGGCATTTAATATAGTAAAGAATGCGTGAATAATAGTTAGATATTAATTCGTTCTTTTAAGTCTGTCCCGTGTATCCCCTCCCACTTATAGCCGTAACGGACCGACGTACTTCTTTAAAACTGGACCCCAGGCTGGTTTCGACTCAGAGTCAATTCATTCACTATGCCGGCTTTAAAAGTGTGTTTTTTGACAGCGATTTTAACATTCTTTGTGTTACTCCTTCTCGGATTATTGAAATGTTTCCAGAAAAGACTTTCAGCGGTAAGTAAATAACTATTATATTACCTATTCCTTATACATATTTTATGTATTTTTTAAATCTAAACTCTTAAATAGTATTCAAAAGGTTTTATTTTTTATTTTAGCTTTCGAATCAAACAGTTGATTTTTATTCAATAAATTTTGTACACTACTTTAAACATTAAAAGCACTTTCGAAACCTAACGCTATGTTTAACCTAGTGTAAACCCTCTTGTGTTAAAGCACAAAACAGCATTTTAACTTTAAAAACAGATAAGCGAAAGTGTTACCAATCGAGATTACTCTTTTGTGTTTAATGTGTAAAGCGTTATTTGTTACAAAATAAACTAACGTGGTTAAGCAATTTTGTTTATTCTGTTTACTTTTGCAATCAATGTGAGTATTCAAATATCGTTAACAAATTCTCAAGAAACCGCGTTGTTATTAGACATTTATTTTGCACTTAATGATTAAACAAAATTGTCGTTTTATCAAAAAGCAAATTCTAATGAAAGAAATACTATTTTAAGTAACGTTATACAACATTATTAAATTTATCAATTTAACTATATTAAACTTACCTTTGTTATAGTATAATTGTGAACACGATTAGATTTACACTAAAACCAACTGTACTTTTTGTATTTAACATTTTTGTTTTAAAACCAATGCCTCAACCACAAGTTTCTAAAATAGAATTCAGTGTCCTTACACAAAACGCAGTTAATTTTTATTTTATTCCATTCATACACAAAACATTTAAACTATAAATTTTTAATATCTTGGTTTTGATTTATTTGAATTTATGTTTTAGAAATAGCAACAGCTGAGGAAAACTCGGTTTTAGTTGAGGAGGTGCCTTCAATCAGTTCTTTGCACTGCCAACGTCAGCTGCCTCTCAGTATTGTACGAGCCTTCGCGCGGAGATGACATGTCACGGGACACTTTAAGTAAGAAACTTAGCCGTGTTAAGTCTTTGTTAGTTAACCAGTGTCCTCCGCTCAAGGTCAGGCGGGTTTCCACTTTAGCTAAGTGGTGAAAAATGTAGCGCGGACACCCTAGGTTTTATACTAAACAGAATAATGTAGGTTTACTGATGAGGACTTGTTTAGGATATTGAAAGAAATGACTTTTGCTTGCAAAGTTCAGTTAATTACTCCTCTTCCTGACTGTTCAATTGAAAACAGCCGATACCCACCATTGCTAAAAACACAGCCCCGCCAATCAACTTCATCTTTCACTTACATCAGACACCACCCTTACAAAAAACCTATCAACCCTGTCCGCCCCTTGACCACCCCACCAGTCCGTTCATTGAGTCCACTACGAATCCGCCCATTGACTACCCCACCAAATAATCAAGTGGAAATAATCGATTTAACAGAAAACCCATCCCCGCTACCAATTTTCCTAGAGGAAACGGAAGAGTTTCTATCCCAACTCTGTACAAGTGTCGATATTCCCTAAATCATCTTTTGAATTGAAAGTTTCTATTTTAATCCTAAAATATTTTAACCAAATTATTAAACAAATAAATAAAAACAAAATACTTTTCTAAAATAGATTCAAACTGTGAATACTATAAAAGTTTTCTTATTGTATGTTAAGAACAAATTTAGTTTTAGTACTTACCTGGAAGAAACAATCACAAGCGAATGACTGCTTAAACTGCTACCTTACTATTTATAAGCACCTTGTATTCTCCTAACGTGGTAAAGAGTGGGGAACGAAACGGATCTTGTTTAACCCACTTAACATAAAAAAGGAAGTCAGATCCTGTTTGTAACAAGAAGTATAATAATAAGCTAGGTCAACCAGATCTGGTTTGACCCACTTAACATAAAAGTATGTCATGACCTCCTTTCCGTTTCCTCTTTTGAGAAATATCCTGGACCAACTTTCACTACCACCACCATGTGTCTCACGAGATATAAGCGAGGTCTACCCGAGTTTCTACATCAGTCAGCTCGCCGACAAGACAACATCTCCACGATCAGGTATAACATTTATTTTATTTGAACTGTTATTTTGATAAAAGCTCATGTTCTGTTAATCAATTAATTCTATTCTTTGAGTAAACTTCCTTTACTTGCGTAGTTTCAGTTAACAGTGCAAATTAGGTATTATGTTTTAAAACAACCATGAAAACTTTTCCTAACGCTTAAATCTTTATTATTAACATTTTATTTATACATGTTAAACTAAAATATTCACTTATTAAATGCTACTATTTTATTTGTATTATTTATTTATTTTACTTCAAGACGACCGTCGTCACAATATACCGCACAACACCTGCCGAGGAAATAAGACGTCATCTCCATGAAGGAATCCGCAAGCTCCAGGCTGAGATACAATAACACGAAGGACGCGGTAGTGGCTGGACTCTACAATCAATTCATGGTTTCCAGTTGCGCCTCAGTAAATGTTTCTTCTATATAGCAACTGCTCAAAGGTACGTAAAATTAAACTAAAGATAAATTAACAGAAGTTGTTTCGCCCAGTAAAGAAAATTCTAAGATGGAGTTCTAAATGTAAGCCTAATTTATAAATTCTCTCAATCGTTATGCTGACCGTAAATCATTTTATATCCCAAATCAGTCAATGTTTAATCAATCCAAAAAATATTTAAGTATAGAAACGAACGGGTATATAATATAGACAATTTGCATTTTTAGTTAAAGCAAATCTTTCGGAATTTTTGTTATTGCAATGGGATAACCCTGCAAACGTTACATTATGCAGAGCAAAGAACGCTGCTTATAAAAATAATGTCAAGATTAATACAAATTGCATAAAACACGATACTATTACATTAAACACCCGTGTCTATAGTTCAATTGAGCGTAGGATAAGAGGAGGAGTTTAATTCCTGTACAAAATTAAATTTTTGTGAAACACTGATTTCTGACACTGTTATAAAAATAAAGAATCACAATCACTTGACAGAAGAGATGTTGTTATTTTCAAAGTTGAAATTTAAATTTAAAGTAATAATTTTTTTTGAGTGTGAATATATTTAATTTTCAGATATATTTTACAGGACAGATTTAACACTTTAGCTTACGGACACTATCTGTTAACAGCAAAAGCACAAAAGAGCTAATTAAAATAATATTGTTGCATTACACTTTTTATTCTTATTTTAAAACACTTCTTTCTAACTCAGTCGCTGATTGATATATGTATAAACCGATTGATATATGTATTGATATAATATGTATAAACTAAAGTATTGTCTTGATACTTTAATTCTTGTTTAACGTTATATGATAAATATTTGTTTAACTTTGCTTGTAATGTGTAAATACATTATGTTTATAGAAAATGTTTTCATCTGTTAAGCATAATACATTTAAATGAAATATCATTAACGCATTGCACTTTTCCTTTTAGAACACTAGTTTGTAGCTTATTTATTATTGTTTTACATAAGGTGTCATGTAGAGACCTAAGCCTTTTTTATATGGCTTTAAGTACAATCCTTTTCCGTTCTTAAGGCTATTGCTTCCATCATTTTGTTATGTCTTTGAAGCTCTGATAGCTGACGTCGAGCGTCTTTTATTTCGGCTATTGTCTTTGCGATTACAGCAGCTCCTCCTGCAAAACTACCGATGGCATTAAGTCCTACAAAGATTGGTAAGAGTGTGAGGACGCCACCAGTCTTTGGGAGAGCAAGCACACGTTCATTTCGTAACCGCATGTTTCCTCTTCTTGAACTAAGGTTATTCTTAATTATTTTTCGTGCAGATTTTAACGCAACCATAGTGGCTATTGTTCATTTGTGAACCATGCAATGTTTTACCTTGCCTAATGCCTGCACCACGAATTGCCGCTCGAGCTTGTTTAATTAAATTGTTCAAAGCAGTCGGTTTGTTTGGGAGCTATTTTCGTTGTGAGGATTTTAGACGTTTTCTTTTAACAATTTTGCCACCCATTTTTTGTTTTTGTACTCATTCCCGTGGTAACAAGCCAAGAGGCTACTTTCTCTCCCCAAGGGGTGTCACTAGACTTGAAAAGTTTCCAAGCTTTTTCAGCTAATACGCGGTCTGCTTTTAAACGTGAAGACAAATATTTGCTGAGATTATACGCAATATCGTGTTCCTTACAGAATTCGTCCAATGGGTTTATTGGTTTGTCACCACGCTCTTGCAGTTTTGTCCCTGGTCCACAGTTTTTGTATCCGTGAAGATGCAGTTCAAATGGAAGCGCGTTGATTGTGCTGTTAAGTATTCCTGCTCCTTCGATCCGATGGTTCATACTGTAAGTACATCACTATTTAAGTTGACCTTCATACTCGTGGATGGGCAGTGCGTTACTATGAATTTTACTAAACAGATCGAGTCGTCCAAAGTCAACGACGGTTTGGACGCATTAGCCAACACTTTGTTGGCGTCTAACGCTACTGGTCAAACCAACAAACATGGCTCACTTTTACTTAGTACTATACGCTGTGTAATTTGCGGTCCTTCTAACTGTGGAAAAACAAACGTAATGTTCAGCGTTCTTACAGATCCTGAGGGACAAATTAGTCCCAGTATATATTTGTTATGGGGAAATGATAAAATACCAAATTTTACTGAGAAATGGTAACTTAATTTGGTGAGAATACAGGTCTGCCGTTACGGGGTTATTTGTCCACATGTTGACTCACTGCAACATTGAAAGATCAGAGTGACAATAGAACTGGAAGTGTAGTAAAATTTGTAAATAATATCATTCACTCGACTCCACGATCCGGGGTGCTTATGGCTGTCAATAAATGTTTTCTTCACTACATGTTTTTAAGATAGAACAAAAATAACAAATCTCGGCTTTGTAAATCAATTAATCAACAAAAATGTCCTTTTAATGTCTTTCTCATTGGCTATTTAGATGGTTGTAAAGGTTACAGTACTCGATGTTGATTGTAATTGTCTCAAGTTATAAAAATAATATATATATATACATACATACATATTTTTTTCCTTTGTGGCTTGAAAAATAAATTTGCAAAGAAACTGTATTTAATATTTATATAAGAAATGACTTATTTCACTTTATTATTTTTTCAGGACAGAGAGAAGAAGTTCTACTAATGATAAATCTATCAATTAATGATTACCCATGTAACAAGCAAGTAATATCAATTATTGAATTAATATTGTAAGAGTTAGTAGACCCTGTTCAGAAATATATGCGGTAGTGATGTACATGATTAGTAGGCTAACCTTTGGTATTTAAGACATCCTTAAATTACCACCATATTTGTCATTGAAAAAAATGATAACTGTGTATCGGGGTGTCTATACTGGCCTTGAAATCCTGAAAACTTGGCACTGTCCAAATAATTTTTCTACATTGCAAAACAAAAAGTTATTTTTTATGAAAGGTTAATCGTATTAACTTTGATCTGTGTACAGTTTGTATGCGCTTTGTATCTCGTTTACTAATACCATAATATATATTTTATGTGTATTTATTTAAACATGAATAAAATATATTTAAATATATTTTAACTTGCATATTAAAGACTCTAAAATTAATACTATTTTATTCACTAATAATTTGAAACAATGATGGCAGGTGAAAGTTTCGTCAATTTTTAATACACACCGTTCCTTACATAGCAATCTAATGTTTATTGCCTGTACAGAATTGAACCTCTATTACTAAAATTTTTGGGAGGATGAACCCTGATATATCAAATTTTAGATATTCTAAGCACTCGATCACTCGAATTTTCCCCACTTAACCTTTCGTAAAATTATCTGGAACCACGTGCGGATCTCAATTCATAACTCACTATTTTCATCGTCTCGTAAATAAGGTAGATTGCCGCTAATCCGCTAGCCTAATTGGAAAATTTATCAAGTATGTAGGGTATGGGCTTTTGCTTGTGAGGTACGTGTTCGTTTGCGCTTGTAAGCAAATCGAATCAAAGATACAAGACCATATGGGAAATAACAAGTTTTATGGACTATATGGTGGAGATATAATCATAAGAAATAATTTTACTCAAACAATTATATAGAATATTTTCACTTCTTATTTGAAACTACACTTGGTATTGAACTTAACTTAAATAACGAAAGAATTATCATTTTAGAAATAATTAATAATATTAAACTTATTGAATCAAAATAACAAATAATAACAACTTAAATAACAAAAGAATTATGATTTGAGAAATAATAAATAATTTTAAATACATTCATAATTAGAAATCATGTATAGTAAAATTATTTCTTGTGCTCTCCTAACTTTGACGTAAATCGTATGATAGCACGAATGGTGATGAATGATTATACGGTACTTAAATTCACTATAGAAATAAGTACTGACTTCTGGCTCAAACGAAAGGGGAAGTTGAATGAATGTCATTTGTTTTAGTTTTAATAAGAAGTGGTGGTGGGCTATCTCAGCATAACTGTTTGAGACAGTGAATTATGACCTACGATAAATTTGAGCAAGTGAAACAAAGGGGCCCCTAGTTAAGGCCTTTTAACCATAAGGGACCTCATTGGGTAACCTGTTTTTGAGAGGGGCGGTGAGCCAGAAGTTGTCCACACTTAATCATGCCTTATGACCCTGTCCACAATTTTTCGAAAGCCTAGGCATGGATACGGGTATGAGTTAGTCGGCCCACCGATTAGTAGAGTCAACATTTCACCTCTGTACCTGTTAGAAGTGGGGGGTACATGTTAAAGAAATTAGCCACGTTCATTTTTAGCTTTATCCTGTGTACTTTTTTCCTACCTTTGATCTGGAAATTTTTAAATCACCCGGTTATCTTAAAACTCAAAAATCATAAATGTGTAAGAATTCAAAAGTTTTATTTAAAAATGAAATTTTCTTTTCAATTTTTAGATTTTACTTATAAATAAATAAATAAATTTGAACTTTTGTATTTAAAATCTTTGTAGGCCTATTTTTTTTTTTTTTTTTTATTTGATAACGAAAATTGCTGTTGTTAAATTTTTCTGACAAATCTTATTGCTTGAATTCGATAACTCCTGACAACTGATGAATTCGATAATTTTAAGCTTTATTCTGTGTCTTTCTTGTCCTACGTTTGCTCTGGAAATTTTTAAATCACTCGGTTATCTTTAAACTCAAATATTATAAAGGTGTCGGAATGAATTATTTTAAAGTCACACGGTTGTTTTCAAAATTTTTCATCAGATGCTCGCACTTTGAAGGAAACTCCTACTTCTGTTCAACTTCAATCTGTTCTATCAGGGAATTATTCCGTATTCCTGTGCTTTGGGTCCATAGACAACTGGCAGCAGCATATATGGATGATATTATAGAAAAATTATTGACATCGATGAAAAGTTGAATGACATTATTAACAAGATATCTATCTCCCTCTACTGGTCATACTACAGATGTTGATGACGATGAGTCTTTTTCCTCTAACAAATAATAATGATTTTGTAACCTTGTAGCAGAAACTTACTGACTTCATAACAAACTTGTATTTTACCAGTCTATAAGAAAAACTATTAGGGAAACTTAGCAAAACAATAATAAAAATGTTAAGCATATCTTTCCTCCTTTATTCATAGAATTATAATGTAATATGACAGTAACTTATGAATATGACTTCATAAGTAACTTATGAATATGACTTCTGAATATGACAGTAACTTATGCAAGTAGCATATACGTACTATATTTTCTACCAGCCCAAGCTAGTGGTTGCTAATAGTGGATCGAAGAGTAACAAAGTTTGCACTTAGAGGCTTTAACCTTCTGTTACTGATTTGTGTTTTTGAGTGAAAATGTCATTTATTATATCCCAAGAGGTATGTCCCTTATGCGTGAAATTGGTTGGTAACAACGAAAGGAAACTACAATGTAAAGCAACATGCAACCGCTGGTTTCACAAGGACTGCCTTTCAATGTCAACATCGGTTTATAACTCATATGCGAATGATGATACTAAGAAGTGGGAGTGCTGCAGAGAAGACTGTGGTAAATCCAACTTCTGCAATGATCTTAACACTAAACTGGATACTATACTCAATAAGCTGTCCACTTTGGCAACTAAAGAGGAGCTTGGCACTATAAAAGATGGGATCGCGGATTTGAGGAATGACTTAGTAACAGTAGTGGACAAAGTTAACGGTTTTGAAACACGTTTAAATGAAGTTGAAATTAAGATGGATCAACTTAAAGCCATCAAGCCTGATAGTTCTTTGACAAATGTTGAGGATGTTGTAATTGAATGCAAGGAGAGATCTCGTCGAGCGAAAAATGTCCTTATCTATAACTATACAGAATCTGAAGCTTCTTCCTCATCAGCTACATCTAAAGCTCATGATGCGGCTGTTGTTAAAGCGCTTTTACAACACACTCAGTCCAAAGTGTCTGTGGACAATGTTCGCTTCTATAGAGTTGGTAAAAACAGATCTCAGGAAAAGCCTCGCCCCTTGATCCTTTGCATGCCTTCTGAGGAAGCTGCTATAGAGATTTTCAAGAACTTTCGGGAAGACAACGCCTCAGCGCCCTTAACCGGCATCTCACTTTCCCATGACCGGACCCCTCGTGAACGTGAATATATGGATAAACTTAGACACCAACTCAAGGCCCGCCAAGATGCAGGTGAAGACAATATAACGATTAGGTTTAAGAATGGCACTCCTGTAATCGTCCAAAAAAACTGAGTATGTCTCGCCGATGTCCAGAGTATTCACTGAACTTGTACTTCCAAAACGTTAATGGACTTCGGACAAGACTTAACGATCTCGACATTTCTCTATCATGCTGCCCTTATGATATATTATTCTTTTGTGAAACCAACTTGGGTCCTGATATTGCCAATAATGAACTTAATTCCAGCTCATGCTTCACCGTGCATAGATGTGATAGATCATTATCTACTAGTTGTAAAAAGTCAGGTGGTGGCGTTCTAATTGCCATTCGTAAAGACCTGAGTTGTAACCGGTATAATATCACCTCTAACATTGAGTGCATATTTCTCCTCTTAAACCTGGGCTCAAATAAGAAAATTCTTTTGGGCTGTGTCTACCTTCCCCCAAATAGTCCAATCATGCTGTATGAGACCTTTAAGGACTCGGTGGATGAGGCTATTGAAAACACAGAACCAGACTCTGTAATCATCTTTGGTGACTTCAATATCCCTCTGTTTGACCTGATCCCGAATCAGTTCAACGTCTCCCAAGCTACTGCCTGTCTCAACGATTTGTCTGCCTTCCATAAGCTCCACCAAGTTAACCACGTAAGAAACTCCAGGGGAGTGACGCTGGATTTGATCTTCTCGTCTTTTGGCAACATGGAAGTGAGCACGGCAGATGAGATAGTTGTTCCTCAGGACTTTCATCACCCACCTCTCTCATCCACCCTTTGTATTATGAGTCCTGTTGCTGCTTCTGGCTCGTATTCTGCTTGCAATCTCAGAAAGTGTGACCTAGCAGCAGTGTTCGACACCTTAGCCAAAACTGATCTTGATTTTGTTTATAATGATTCTTTAGTAAATGACAAGTTCGACAGACTCATTGGAATGCTGGGTGACTACTCCACTAAGTTCAGCCCTATCAAACGCTACGGCTGCCGTCGTTTTCCGTTTTGGTTCTCCAAGGAACTGATTAGACTGATCTTCGAGAAGAAAATTGTTCACAAACTATACAAACAGAGACTGGATCGGGCGTTGTTCCTTCGTTTCACCCAGCTTAGAAATACATGCAAGATACTCTCAAAGGCGTGCTACAATAGCTATGTGGCATCTGTGGAATCAACAATCCCTTCCAACACCAAAGCTTTTTGGTCGTTTGTTAAAGCCAAGAAAAGGAATGACACAATGCCATCTGTTGTCCACCTTGATTCTCAGACTGCAAGTAACGCCAAAGAGAAGAGTGAGCTCTTTGCCTCTTACTTCAGCTCGAACTTCTCCTCCACTTGTTTAGGTTCACCTGCCTTCGATTTTGGCAATGCTGGTCATCTGGGACTCATTCGTCTGTCTACTCAGGAGGTCAGAGCGGAGCTAGAAAACCTTGATACAACTAAAGGCGCTGGCATAGACAACATTCCTCCTTCGGTGCTGAGATATTGCCATGAACTCCTGATTGAGCCTTTAACTTATTTGTTCAACGAGTCATTGATGAACGGGATGTTCCCGAATTCTCTTAAAGAAGGCTATATTATTCCCATTCCAAAGACAGGTGACTCTCACGACGTCAAGAATTACCGTCCGATAACGATTCTTTCTGCGGTCGGCAAGATTTTTGAGAGACTGGTGATGAATAGGCTGAGGCCTCTGATTGCAAACATCACTTGTGATTCTCAGCATGGCTTCATTTCAGGTAAATCGACAGTGACGAATCTTCTGACCTTTCAAGAGTACATCTTATCTTCATTTAGAGCCAATAGACAGGTAGATGCTATCTTTATTGACATGGCTAAGGCTTTCGATAAGGTTGACCACGCCATCCTTGTCTCCAAACTTAAAGGATTTGGCATTTTAAACCCACTCTTGTCCTGGCTGGAAGATTATTTGTCCAACAGAAGATTGGTTGTCAAAATTGATAATAGAATCTCTTCTACATTTATCCAATCTTCCGGGGTCCCACAAGGCTCAATTTTAGGCCCTTACCTGTTTACATTGTTCATCAACGATCTTGTGGACACTACCTTCGTTGAGACATTAATGTTTGCTGATGATGTCAAGCTTTTTGTTGAAATCAGTAGCCCTGAAGATTCCCAACGGCTCCAGCGAAGCCTTGATGAGATTGCACTCTGGTGCTGCAAGAACAATATGTCTCTTAACCCTAAGAAGTGCTCTGTAATAAGCTTTTGCAGGAGGAAGCACCAGCAATCATTTGACTACTTCATCATGGACGAATGTGTCCCCAGAGCTAGCGTGGTGAAAGACTTAGGAGTGCTATTGTCCAGCGATATGTCATTTCATGCTCACTTGGACATGATATGTAAGAAGGCTAACCAGAACCTTGGATTCATCACCAGATCTACGCGAGGTATGAAAAATACTATTGCCCTTCGAACTCTCTACTTCAGTTTGGTTAGACAGCTTCTCGAGTATGCATCCCCCATTTGGTCTCCATTTACTCAATGTGCCAAGGACAGGTTGGAAGCCCTTCAACGCAGATTTGTCCGTCTTGTTGGTCTGAGGAGTGGCTACGAATTTCGGGAGATTCCAGTTGGCACCCTAGCAAATGACCTACGGCTTCACCCTCTGGAGGTCAGAAGATCTGTCGCTGATGTTGTGTTCCTAGTCAAGCTCTTAAAAGGACACATTACGAGTCCAGAATTGCTGGCTGAAATTGACATCAGAGTCCCTTCATCTCGCACCAGATCCCAAGAATTATTCCACCGCCGACATCACTCTACTGTTTTTTACTTCAATTCTCCATTGGCCCGTCTCACAAGACTTGGTAATCGTGTTTCAAGTGATGTAGACATCTTCGTTGATAGTGTACCCGTAATCCGACGACGCTCACTGGTCACTCTCCAAGTTTGATCTGATTCGTGGCCACAGTTCTTCGGCCTACTAATCTGTGAATGCTCGTGCTCTTGGTGGCGCCATTAATGGGCCACACCTCGCTTGTGTTGGTGCATGTCTGTTTTTGGTGGTGCCATTAATGGGCCACACCCGTTTGTGTAAGTGTTCGACGGTGTCATTGGTGATGCCATTATTGTGCCATATCTCGCGCATGTTTCGTGCTTGTTTGTGCTCGGTGGTGCCGTTGATGTGCCGCATCAGCCTGTTTTTCATGCATGTCTTGTGCTTTGGTGGTGCCATTAATGGGCCACATCGTGCATGTTATTGTGCACGTTTGTGCTTCTGGTGGATTTTTGGAGCCTTTTTGGGCAACATAGAATGTCTATGCAGTAGTATAGTTACCGAATGTAAAATTGTAATGTGGCTCTCCAAATTTGTAAATTATTGTATGTAATATTGTATTGTATCGAATTATTGTTATGTATCATAAATCATTGTGATTTGTTGCATGTACTATTATTATAATTGTATTTAGTGCTTCGTATTCAGCTTGCTTCAATGTAGTATTGTAGTGTTGCATAATGTCACCTTATTCATTTGTATCAGCACCAAATATATATATATTATATTTTTTTTTTGCTCATTGTATTAAAGGCATGTAAATTGTATTAGGTACAGGCTATTTGTATTGTATTAGTGCATTCGTAAGTCAGTACTATGGACCGCCTAGTATACGCCATCTGCCAACAATTAATTGTAACAAATATGTAAAAAATGGTTACCCGTAAATAAATAAATAAATAAATAAATAAATAAGTAATAGTATTGTTGGAAAACATTTGCAGCACCCCTTACCCAATATTTGGGCAAATACGGTACGAAATTTAAAATATTCAAATTGACTATAGTTGTGCCCCTGTCTTTTTAGTGGATGTGACAGAAGAGCATGGTTGGTTCCTTTTCATTGGTGACTACGCCGTGAAGTCATATAAATAAATATTGCAAAACTATTGTACATGTAAAGAAATTCAATCAAAACAATACATTATCTTTCCAACATTTTTTAACTTAAATTTTATCCAAAATTAATGTTGTACTAACTTTGTTCAAACAAATTTAGTTTAAAATTTCAGGTTGTTTATTTGTGTACAGTCAGAATGATAAAATTTGTCATTACCAATCAAATAAATTAATTGGTATTGCACGGGAATTTTTAGTGTAAGGTTCAGAAGACCCCTGTATACAGATATAACACTATTGACTGGTGTTAGGCTTACGTAATTTATACTATATTTACAATAAGAACCCTGTGGTAGGCTGTAAGGAAATATAATTAAGGTTTACCTAAGGTTTGTTGTGTTTTAAAACCATTTCAAAACAATGTTCATTAATATTATGAAGGGCCTTTAGCAGATGAAGTAGCACAACTATTCTCCTTTACCGGAAAGAAAGGATACACAGAGGAGAAAAAGGACGGATTTTCCATTACAAACTTATTTAAAGTCATGCAGATATTTCTCATCTTAGAAGAAATTAAATTAGTAATGTAATAAGTATCACATTGAACTTATTTGGCATTTGTGTTTTTCCGTAACATTAATATTATTTTTCACCATAGATTTAAAATGTATATTAATTGGCATTATTTTTTACTTATTTGAAATTATTTGTGTACATTTCGCAACATGTATATTCATTTGGAAACAACCATTTTTGTGAACATTACATTGTACTTATATAACAATAGTTTTTTTTTTTCATTCTGTAACATTTATATTCGTTACAATACATTATTACAGTGTATTTGATTGACATTACATTTTACGTATTTGGTAATATTTGTGTTTGTTCCGTAACACTTTTATTCATTTTTGTTAGACTGTTAGATTTACAGTTAATTTCATAGATTACTTTGATTGACATTATTTTGTGTACTCATATGACAATATTTGTGTTAATTACGACACATTTTCTTTAATTTGCAAAATACATTTAAATTTTTTTTATTATCACTACATTGTAGATAGTTAACAGTATTTTTTGTACATTTTGTAACATTTATATTCATTTATGAATATAAATGTTCATATAAATGTTATAAATGAATATAAATGTTAGACCTATACATTTACAATTTTAAAGATGCTGTATCATATTGGTACGTACTTTCTTACCATTTGTCATGAGGTATTTTTTTATTGAATTTTTATATTCGTTACATTTATACATTATTTGAATGTATTTTATTGATATTACGTTTTACGTATAGTAACATTTGTGTTTGTTCTGTAACATTTTTATTCTTTGCTAGGCCTTTACATTTACAATTAATGTCAAATATTATATTGATTGACATTATTTTGTGTACTCATTAGATCATATTTATGTTAATTACTATACATTTTCATTTATTTGCAAAATACATTTACATAGTTTTTATTTAACATTACATTGTACTTATTTAACAATATTTTTGTAACATTTATGTTCATTAAACCTAAACATTTACAATTTTTAAGATGCTGTACGTAATTTTTACGATTTTTCATGTGTATTTTGATATTGAAAATATAATTCATTATATATTATACTGTGTATTATATTGTAGCCTGTTGGAATTCTCTTTTTTACCATTCTGTTTTATACCATATAGAGAAACTAGAAAAGTTGCAACAAATCATAAACAAATTTTCTAGATTGTCAAAGCAACTTTGTGGCAAATGCTTTAAAAAAAATTATTGTAAATATTCAAGACAGCATTGTAGCAAATATCCATGATAACTTTGTAGCACTGTAGGCCTTTGTGCTGTCCACCTAATTTGGTTCATCTTGTGGAGTAAGTGAGTTTAAATTATAGTAAAATGACTGGCTAGGCCTATTGCACAAAAATTTTATGAAAATCTATACATTTCATTATACACTATTTATACAGTTTACCATTACTGCAAACCCGAGAATATTTTATCGAATTAGTATTGGGCGTCATATGGGGCATTAATATGGCTTTAGGGCGGGCTTGTAAATACAGGGAACATATTTTGAAATGTGTTCTAACTTTGCTCCATGCCTTTACAAAGCTGGAAAATGTAACAATTTAACTAAGGTATATTTTTAATAAATGAAATAAATATCGTTATATTTTTTAATTTAAAATATTTTCCTCTTATTTTAAAGATTTTGTGGTATTTAAATTCGTAAAAGTTTGGCGACACCAGCAACCTCACTCTAGGCGACAATGACTTGGAACTTGGAACTGGACTACACTTATGTCGCCCAGTTAAAATGTTATTTTATGCACTGCTGCAATCTATTAGTGTTAGTTTGCAAACTATTACATATGTTTGCCAATTTTCAAATAGCCTACCAGCAATACCGTTTCTTAGAGTTTTAGCTTACTGTAGGCTAAGATTAAACGTAGCCAATGTTGAAAAATTCTATTTTCTAATGGAAGTACGGTACGGTACTGCTATTACAGTGTTACTGTTAGCTATTCAAAAATATACCAGCTGGTCAAAATATGACTAACACTGTACATCAACCCAGAGTATTACGGTATGTAAACTGTATTATTAAGGTAAAAAAAATGTGTTAGCGGAGCAGTAATGTAAAGCATATAGCTGAGTAGGCCAGTAGGCCTTACTGAGCATTTCTAGAACGTTGAGGTTTATGTCAAACTTCCATGAACTAAATGATATGCACAAGTTTCATATAATGTCAGCTTACTCTGTTGATGCAGTTACTCTCTGAATGTGGTAGGTAAGCATTCTTGTTTTGTTGAAGTGTTGGATTTTGTATATTATGAGACCGTTTGTTTATTTTCAGCGAAAATGTCTGGAAAATTAAAATCGGATGTGTGAAAACATTTCATCAAAGATCCCAAAAAGCCTTTGTTTGCCAAATGCGAAATTTGCAACAAGCAGTACAAATCTAGTGGCAACACATCGAATTTAAAGGACCACCTCAAGCGGTTTCATCCGTATGTTGCAAGAACTAATGAAACTGAAGATGAGTGTGACGATCCTGAGATAAGCGGGCCCACACCAAATCCATCATCAACTCAAACAACACCAGGAACTGAGGCCAACACCACTCCAACACCAACACTAACACCATCAGTAAAAAAATCAAAAGAGGTAATACCTTCAAAAGGTATTAAACATGGTATTAAGGATTACCTCGAACGAACTAAAAAATATGATGATAATAGCATGAGAAAAAAGCAACTCGATGATGGTCATGTCGAGATGATGGTTGAGGATCTCGAACCATTTAATATTGTCAATCGAAAAGGGTTTCGGAGCTTTGTGGCCATGTTGGATACTAAATATGAACTACCAAGTAAATCACATTTAAAAGATGTTCTTCTTCCAAAAAAATATGACGAAACAAAACTTAAACTTAAATCCATGTTAAATATTGCTCAATATGTAGCAATAACTAGCGATATTTGGACGTCCCCCTCTAAAGAAGGCGACCTTACAGTTACTTGCCATTTCATCCACAATAGAAAACTGCGCTCGGCAGTTCTAAAGACCACACCACTTGTAGGCAGCCACACTGGTGAGGCTATTGCAAACGATTTGTGCAGCACTTTTATTGAGTGGAACATAAAAGAAAAGGTTGTTTGTCTCGTTACTGATAGTAGGGCCAATATGATTCTGGCAGCCAAAATCCTCAATATACCACATATACCTTGCTTTGCACACACGTTAAACTTGGTAGTTTGTGATGGGTTAAAAGACAATGCGGATGTCACAAACGCGTTGCAAAAAGTAAAGGCTATTGTCAATCATTTTCGCTCAAGTACACTGGCTGCAGATAAACTCCGAGAAACGCACACTGCCATGAATAAAAAGGTACTTAATTAATGACACACCCACGAGATGGAACAGCACCTTGTTTATGGTAAGAAGAATAATCGAGATTAAAGATTGCTTGGCAATTGCCATGAGCTCGCTGCCTAATTCCCCACCTGCCTTAACTGCTGAGGATATATCACTCCTTCAAGATGTGATACAAGCTCTAGCGCCTTTTGAGGTTGCCACAGAAGATATTTCTGGTGAGGAATATGTTACCATCTCTTTAATAAATCCTTTGATTGCTGGACTCTACCAACATCTAACAGCGGCCAACCAAAATGTGACCACAAATGCAGGATTGCAACTAGTATTTGACTTGCAGGCTAAAATAATTGAAAGGTTATTTCCTTACGAAAACAAGGACATCACTGCACTAGCCACATTAATTGATCCCCGCTACAAAAAGCTTGGTTTCCGAAGACTAGAAATTGCTAATGACGCAGAAAAAAGTTAACTTCTGCTGTTACAAATAAACTGAAACTAATCAATAAAACTTCAACTTCTTCAACCCCATCTACATCTTCATCTACGTCCAGCAACGTAACAGTTCCAGTAGTTCCCAGTACTTCTGCACTCGGCAACTCATCAGTTTCCACTTCATCAAATCCAGAGTCGTGTTCGAAGAAGAAGAGGATTGATTTGTTAAATTTTGTCTCGATTGCAGCTAAAGAGCATAAAAGCGAAATCTGATGTCATTATATTAGTGAGGCAGTATTTTGAAATCAAAGTAATTGATCTAAAACGAGACCTATTGTTTCTGGGCTGATGCTAATGAGGAAAACCGTCCCTTAGCACAGTTGTCTAAGAAATTTTTGTGTGTTCCAGGTTCATCTGTTCCCTCAGAAAGAATTTTTTCAAAAGCAGGTTAATTATGACGGAGAAAAGAAACCGGCTAAAATCAAAAAATGTTGACAGGCTGATATTAAAAAAAAATAATGTTTGGATAGTTAAAGATAGGTTCATTTAAGGGCCAAGTTTGTATGTGTTGACTACGTTCTTAGTAGTCCTGTGGTAGTTAAATCGAACAGAAAAACTGGTTACTTTGTCATTTTTTAATGTAAATTATGCGTGACGGCGTATAAACAATAAAATGTTTGGATCGTTAAAATTAAATCAGTTTAAGCCATAACTTTATATGTGTAGGCTATACTACTTTAGTATGGTCGGCCTGTGGTAATTAAATCGGACAGAAAAACAGGTTACTTTGTCATTTGTTTATGTAAATTATGCGTGACGGCATATAAACGATGAAATGTTTGGATCGTTAAAATTATATCAGTTTAAGCTATCGCTTTATATGTGTTGACTACGTTCTTAGTAGTCCTGTGGTAGTTAAATCGAACAGAAAAACTGGTTACTTTGTCATTTTTTAATGTAAATTATGCGAGACGGCGTATAAACAATAAAATGTTTGGATCGTTAAAATTATATCAGTTTAAGCTATAACTTTACACTTATACTTTATACTTATAACTTTATACTTTATATGTGTAGGCTATACTACTTTAGTACGGTCGGCCTGTGGTAATTAAATCGGACAGAAAAACAGGTTACTTTGTCATTTTGTTATGTAAATTATGCGTGACGGCATTTAAACGATGAAATGTTTGGATCGTTAAAATTATATCAGTTTAAGCTAAAACTTTATATGTGTAGGCTATACCACTTTAGTACGGTCGGCCTGTGGTAATTAAGTAAAAGTGTTATATTTTATATAAAATCATTGTGTGTCAGGTGTCCCACTAATTAAGCTACAATTAAAGTTTGGCTCAGCTATCATTATAAAATGGGTAAAGTAAAAAAAAATGATGTTTTTAGGATTAACATTTATGTTTAATTATAAGTCCATTATATTATTAAATGGGTAAATTTGAAAAAAAAATATAGCCTAAGTTTTAGGATTTTTATATTTTTATGTTAAATTATAAGTCAATTTAAATAAACTGATATGAAATATTGTCTTTTTATTGTTTTAAATCTTCCCCAAAAACCAACAAGTGTATTTTCCTACATATCAAGCCAGGAAGTATCTAAATAACCTTTTATTTTCAAATAATTCTTTCACTGAAACTATCGATAGTATCGATAGTTTCTTAAAAAAACTATCGAAAACTATCGATAGTGTGACTATCGATAGTATGTTTTCACTAGTCTGCGCTGCCACCGCCTCTCTTCAACACGGATGGTCTGCGGAATGCCTGTCAATCAATCAAACATCTTTATTCATATGCACATTGTACAAGAATAGTGTCGGATGATATTGTGTGACTCCAAATTAAAAAAATCAAAATTACATATTTCATTCCTTCCATTGGTATAGTTAAAATCAAATAATGCATACCTTAAAATAAAACTTACATTCTTTTGAATCTTTTTTATAACCACAGTCGAATCAGTTTTGTCTTATTACTAAAAACTCTCCAAATGAGTAGAGAGGAATTTTTAACAAGTAGTCTCTTAGCTTTATTTTAATTCAGTAATGTTCAGGTCTATGATTTACTGCAATATGTCGGACTAGCGCTTCTCGAGACCATATCACATCGCCCGGAGGATTCATGAAGAAAGGAGTGGGGGAATGTGTCGACAGTGTTACCAACCATGTAGTGACGCAGATGTCAATCTGCCGGCCGAATTAAGTTAACCGCCACGCCAGAGTTGTCGTATTGTAATTTTTTAGTGTGGATCGAAAATAATTATTGAAGAACACTGATTGGCCTTCGTTTAGTTATTGATGATGCTATCTATGATGCAAGGTAAGTGTTTTTAATTAATTTTTAAGTTTTCAAGGACTAACATTAGACAGAATTTTAAAGGTGATAAACGTCTATGCTCGGGCCATGTCTTTTTCATAACTTACAAAGCATATAACTTATTATTAACTTATTATTTATCATAGATAACATAATTATTGAATATTAGCACGATATAGTTATTACAGGATCCAGTTCAAGGTTATTATGATTGGACGAACGAATCCAAGAGGAGTGAAATCCTCATACATGACTGTTGGTCGCTCAGTGTAGTGACAAATCCCGATTTCATTGACTGACGTTCGCAAGAAGCCTCAGATCGACTTCAAACTTTCACAGTAGATTTTAGGAGTAATTCGTAACGTCAAGTTCGTTTCTGAAGTTATTCTGTTAAGTAATAAAGGAATGAGACGTAATATAATTTCCCATTAGAAATGCATTGTGAGCTGTAAATAACGGTGCTTAAGGCCATGTTAAATGGTGCTTGAGTTGTGTGTTGTCAGACATGCAGTAAGCATGTGTTATGGAAACTATTTTCTGTCTGTTGTACTGTAACTGCACAAAATATAATACAATGTGTTATTTATGAAATATTTTAAAATAGGTTATGAATACTAGAAAGATATATTTTTTATTAACAAACAATGATAAAAAGAAAAAATAGTAAAAAATAAAATTTGTAAGAAGTACCTACTGGTAATGAAAATGTGTTATTATATTTTTTATTGCGCGGAACTATGATTATTTGGCTTATGTTGCCGTTCATCCCTATGTGCATGGAACAAGTGTACTCCTGGTATATTTCTGTACTTACGGTACATATAATCTACCAGAAATAAATTATAATGGTTTCACACCACTCACTGGTGGTGGTGACGACAAGCAGACGACAGAGACAAATTGAATACAAACAAACAAGTAACAGTTTCTGTGTTGGTAACACTGTCGACACATTCCCCCACTCCTTTCCTCATGAATCCTCCGGGCGACGTGATATGGTCTCGAGAAGCGCTAGTATATGTCGGTGGAATAATGGGGTGGTGGTGGGATTGTTTGCAAATAATTTGGTGTTGTTAAAAGTCTGTATAATATTGAGTTGGTGCACCTTCAACTGTAAAATAAAGATGGACTAACATGTGTTTCAGACTTACTCAATTGAGAAATCTTGTTATTTCTACCATGGTCCTAATATAATACGTGTTTTACAGTGCCATGTCTCTCGCAAAGAAACTCAAGACTCTGCAGTGTTTGCCAAACTACCCCAGAGTCTCGGCAAAGACTTAAAAGCCGAGAGACACTACATGTACGAGTGTGGGGAATGAGCCCCACTCACCCTAATGACCCGATTTTAGATGCTAGGTGGATCGACACAAGATTCGGTCCCGCTGTCGTTCTGGACATAATGAACGGAGGTGAAAGATCGATTGTCTTCCTTCCCTCTCGGTTCAACGAGTAGCTGACCGATTCAGAATTGGTAGAGATGAGAAGAACACAAGGGTGGAGGCTGCATTGTACTGGAATGAGTGGCAACTCCCCGGATATACTCATTTATTTCATGTCCGTTTAAATTACTCAATTACTCAAACATGGCTATTAAAAAAAAAAAAAAAAAAAAAAAAAAAAAAACGAATGTGTTGTTATCTATCCATCAATGCTTAGTAATGTATAAAACAATATGCGATTAATGGATATATATCCTATTCCGTCAACTTGTAAATTTGGTCGTATAAAACACTTTTCGCTGCAGCAATAACTATTCATTTTTCGATTTTTCATAAATGCGAATCCTACATTCAACTGCATCCATGTAGCAACATGTGTTTTATATATAGTTGGTGAAAAGAAGTATAACATGTGCAAGCCTGAGCTGTTTCAAGGTCACCGAATTTTTTTTTAAGTATAAGTAATACCTAGATGAGCACCTTTGCAAAACTGAAATTTTTCAAGGATACCAATATGTGCAAACCTGAGGTGTTTCTAGGTCGCGTAGTTTTGTAAAAAAAAGATATAAGTGCTACTAATGTGAGCATTCTAGTATTGTTTTTAGCCATGTATTCGTTTA
The DNA here is from genome assembly GCA_030545055.2 of Neoaliturus tenellus. Taxonomy (NCBI): domain Eukaryota; kingdom Metazoa; phylum Arthropoda; class Insecta; order Hemiptera; family Cicadellidae; genus Neoaliturus; species Neoaliturus tenellus. The sequence continues at coordinate 197,042,356 of CM061531.1, read as the reverse complement.
TAGAGTTGCTGTATAAATTTTCACCATAGTACGTAACGTATTTTATGACGGTATTACAAGCAATTATTCTACGTCTGTTGACCCTGACCAGGTTCACATACACCGCAGGTTATATCTCCCACTTGACAGGAGATATCTCTACTATGGAATGTATCTTACTGTGGTCTAACGATTCACATAAATTTGCTCAGGGTGTGGCAACTTACAATAATCTGCGCATTAGGAACTCTGGCAATCCAAACGAAATACATATGCTTCGTTATTTCAAATGACGTCACCAAAACAAAACAATCAATCTGGATTGCAGCCAATTTGGCGATCAAGAAATCGCTGACGCGACAGTCAATTTGCCGCGGCAGGCCACTTAAAAACTGGATCTATCTCAACACGAAATAAGTTGGCAGACTCCCGCCACACCCACGAACTGGGCCGGACCAACGCGGTATCTGTTGAGAAGCGCGGCGGCCAAGCCCAGTTCCCAAGCCAAAACGCAAAATGCTAAAACACAATTCTCGGATTTCGCTCGAATTTGGTCACGTGACTTCAGCAGGGCAATATTACTACTTATTTTGTAAATCAAATATAAGCTGTTAGCAATCTATTAATGTTTTGGAGGTCCAACACCGAATGGACGATCTTTGCAGCGGTCAATGTCACGGTCGCGGGCTGGTCGGCTGTTATGTTTCGCAATCAAAAAACCCACTTTCGTTGCGTCTCCCAGCCCTTAGCACCAACACGAATTTCACAGAATTTTACCTATGTATATAGTATATATTTTATAGTAATACATTTTGTTTAATTTCTGATAATGGCTGACTTTGAAAGCAAATCAAACAAATTAAAGGCCATAGAGGGCAACGAGAGAATCAACCTGACAGATTTGACGTTCAGCGAGGGGTATCCGGTGGTTGGTATGATATTTCATAACCACAAGGTCAATGGGATGTCGCTCATAGCGGAAATAATAGTGAATTCAAATGAGGTAATTGCATATTTACCAAAAAGATTTGCTCGTTCACTGTCGCAGGCTGAAGTCGACAGCTCTGTCAATTGTGCTAAGTTACTTATTTTTATATTTTTTGCATTAAAATTGTCAGTTTTGTAATCTATTATTAAAGTTTGTTCTACTGTAACACAATCATGTTTATCTATACCTGGAAAAACAACTGATAGCTTTTACCTCCAATCGACGATTCCAAAATTCACGTTTATTATTAGCATTATCAACATATAGTGATTGATTTAAAATAACTGCATCATGATCCTCTTTAGCTGGCTTTAAATTTGATATTCTCTTTGTTTTCCCATCCCAACCATAATTTTTTAGTTCTAGTAAATTAAACTTTTCATTACCTTGTATAAACTCATCACCTTGTTTGGTTAGTACTTGACCTAAAATAGGAATCTCATTAAGCTCTTTAGCTTTCTCAACATTATGAATAGGATGTTTTTTAGCAAGTAGTGGAAAAGTAAGGCTGCTGGCTCACTTCAAGGTCACCCGAGCGATGACGTCATCGAGGTCAATGACCCCACCGATGACGTCATAGATGACGTCATAGATGACGCAATCGATGACGTCATCACCAATGACGTCACATCCATGACGTCACAGAAATGACGTGCTGATGACGTCATCACCCCTTACGTCACCAAAATGACGTCATCGATGTCACAAAGGTCAAGGTCACGCTGAAACCTAAAATTTTTTAGCACTTTTGCTGTTTCTCGCACTACGCTCCGAGTTTCAGTCCGGTTCCCATGACCTTGACGACTTGGAGCGAAATTAGACGAAAAACAGCAAAAGTGCTGAGGAAACTTGAAGTTTGCAACGTGACTCTGCCTAAACCGTCATGTGACACCGCTCGGGTGACCTTGAACTAGCCCAGCTGCCTTACTTTAGACCAGTACTACAACCACGATGTGCACCCTACGACAGACACCGAGCGACTGACTGTCCAGCCCCGCGCACTCTAGGTATATGGGAAGTGGTGGGGGAACTGCGATGACCTCGGGAAACTTGAAAATGTCAAGCCAGGTAGCACCGTTTTGGTGCTACCTTAAATTTACATGTTAAAGTGTGATGACCTTGAGGTTGACTGTGAACCTGGGACTTAGGATTGTCTTTAACAGCTTGACGTTTTTGCCAGAGTTTAAGTGTGGTGACCTTGAACTGGTTAAAATCAAAACTGCACAGCAGACTGCACAACACGGATGTGCATCCTACGACAGCCGCCGAGCGACTGACCTCCGGGCCCTGCGTACTCTAGATATATGGGGAAGTGGTGGGGGAAATTTCAAGGTCATTCAAACGGAGTTTTAAAAAAGTCAAAGAGTAGAAAGACTACTCTTGTGAGTCTATAGCGATTTCATTCATAGTGAGTGCTTCGGTATGCCAAGTTGATCTGTACTGACACGCTCCTAAATAATGTTTGCAAAAACCTGCAAAATGATTGTTGCACAATTTGCAGCCAGTTAGCTGGTTTAGTTTAAATTCAATGCAACGTTCAGGGCAACAAGTGTACTTACGCCCTCTCATTTGGTACACATGGAATGTCTTCAACTCCGGTTTCGGCTTCTTCCAAGACTTGCACTTACACATGCACTGACCAAAAGCTTCACATGTTCTACAAGCCAGGCCATCCACCACATCAATGTCATTGGGCCATGAAAAACATTTCTGTTTGCAACAGTAGTTGAGTTGACTCTCCATGTTGCTGCGGTGAAGGTGCGCAATGAAATGATGCTGTAGTCAGTGAGAGTGCACCTTAAATAAACTCATTGGAGGGGGAAAGGTCAAGGTCATTCAAACGGAGTTTTAAAAAAGATGACTAGTCGTCCTCCTCCTCCTCGTCCGTTGTACTTGGAGAGCTGTCAGACGAAGAGCTCCGCGCAGGTGCTCCCCAGATGAAATGTATGTCTATTTGAAAGCGCAGGCCGGGATCTTGTACCATCAACTCCTTTAATCTATTACATACCAATTCCACTTTGTACACATTGTTAATAATCAACACCCAAGGCTTTGGCTGAACATAACGTGTAGTTGAGTCAGCCTCGCAGACAGTTACATCTTCCGGTGATATTGGAGTGTATAAATGTGTAAAATCTCGTTGCTGAGGCTGGCTTGAAGTTGAAGGTTCTGTGCCGACCCTGGTTGCATCAAAATTCAAATCCATTCTACATTCAAGAGGTCCAGGGTTCCCGTTGAATACATAGAGTAATTTTTGATACAAGACTTCCACTTCTGTCGCATCTTGTAAATGAACAGTCCACCGCAAGGGAAATGCTTCGTCCGTAGTGGAGTCAACTTGAGAAAGAGTCCTGTCCGCCATGGTAGCTAAGCAAGGAATGACGTGAGCTGCAGTCAGTTGTAACATTATCGAAAAGTAGAGGGGGAAATTTCAAGGTAATTCAAATTGGGTTTTAAAAAAAGGAAGGAGTGGAGGGGGAAAGTTCAAGGTCATCCAAATTGAGTTTTAAAAAAAGGAAAGAAGGTCACTCCCCATCAGCCTCGTCGTTGTCTCCTACATCTTCATCCGCATCAGATTCACTGTATGGGTAAATCGGTGACATTGGTGAGTATTGCGGTGAGTGCTGACCGTTGTTGTCCTCCTGCCGCAATGTAACTTGCGACCAATCATAGTTGAAATTCATTTGTATTATGATCCCAGGGTTGTCCCGCAGTATTTCTTTCATCCGTTCGCAAATTGTTTCCAAATAGTGAACACTGTCGATGGATAGTGTCCAACCTGTACTCGTTCCAACATCAGTAGTGGAGTCAGCTTGGCTGATGGTGTTGTCCGCCATGGTTGCTTGTCGAACAAGGAATGACGGGTGATGTGATGCTCATGCAGGAACATGGTGAAGTGGTGGGGAGCGTGGTGGAGTAGTGGGGGAAGTTTCAAGGTCATCCAAACGGAGTTTTAAAAAAAGGAAAACCTACAAAGTAACATTGAAACTTTCCAACTGATGGTGGCGGGCGTTTTCTTCTGCAACCTTGCCGACACATGTGACTATGCCATACAGTATGAAAAGTACAACCATAATAAAGCCGAACAATAAAAGATAGCCGTTGACTATCATGATATTTTCTGAGTGGATCTGCTTTCTTCTTATCGCCCTCTCCTGCATCCTCTTCTCCAACTCGTGGACGAAGTCACAGCACGCGTGAGGACATCTTTCATCTGTTGGTAGGTTTGCCATTGTTGATGTTGTCGGTTTGGCTGTTGAAGATGGAATGAGGTTTCCAATTGTGATGTGCCATGTACACCAATAGTCAAGTGGTGGGGGTAGCGAAGCAGTGGAGGGGGAAGTTTCAAGGTCATTCAAACTGTGTTTTAAAAAAACCTATCTTGTTACTGAGCTCATATGTCAGTAACAAGATAGGTGTTTTTGCTCTTTTACTTCTTTAATATAATGAAAAAATAAACATATTCTACAATGGTTAGAACAAGAAATACAACAGCTAGTCAGCTGAAGTAATCCAAGTTGTCCGGCTCGGTCTTCATGGACATCGGTGAGGAAGCTGTCGAGGAGTGTTCAGGCTCTTCCTTTAGCTGCCGGGTGTTCCGTATATTGCAAGCGTAGACTTGCACATTTATACGGTAGCCTCTTGCCACCATTAGCTGCAACTCCTTGTACAAATCGTTCAGCTCCTGTTGCGTCTTGATAGTCACCTCCTCATAGCTGGCACAGCTTACGTTCAGAGACATCCTGATGTTGCTAGGTTGGCCGCTGGAGTAGAAATGAAGCCGAGGCACAGCGCTTGGAGGTATATGAAAAAGTGGTGGGGGTGTTTGCATTCAAACACGTTTGACTTGTAGCGTGGTGGTGGGGGTAACTGTGAAATGCAAAGGTCAAAGGTCAAGGTCACCCGCGAAGTTTAAAAAAAAATGCAACATATAAATATGTGACAAACTTTACATATTGATATGTTGCATTTTTTTGTCTTTTGTATTTTTTTTGGTTGTTTTTTTATGGTTTATTTATTTATAAAACATTACAATAACATATGTACAACAGTAAAACTTAAATCTAACACTGCTGCTTGTCGGCAATGTGGATGGTCAACTCGGTGGAATTACTACCCGTGCAACCGTGGGAAACCAGGTAGAGACAGCCGGGTTGGATGGAGCGCAGATCCTCGTTCTGGAGGAGATGGACGAACCGTTTCGGCAGGTAGACTTGGAACTTGGGCTCATCCCCCGGAGTGAATGGTGCCTCGCTAAGACTGCAGCAGATGGCCTCTCCAACTGTAGTCTCCATCTTCTTCATGGCGTGGATAATGTAGTGCTTCTCGTCTTTAAGTTCGGAACACTTCTTGACGGGTAGTATGGTAGATTTGGAGTGAGCATTGAACTGCTCAACCAAAGTTTGCAGGAACTGGTGAGATGCCATGGTCGAGATATAGATCGTCTTCTTCGTCTTCTTGCTGGGAGATGTTGTCGTCTCGGAATCTCGAGTAATACTCATGCCAGGTCCCGGTCTGCTCCTCACTTATATAACCCCCGTTACCCCCACCACTCCCCATTTCCCCACTTTGAAGGTAAGATGCGAGTTTATAGGCGTTTTTTAAAGCGCAATGTCTATCTTTTTCATGTTCTGGACTTTTAGTACAAATAAAAACATTTTCCATCGTATACTTGTAATTTTTATCCAATTCCACATCATTAACCGGAACATGAGTAAATCCTTCGATCCATCTTTTCTTTTCCAGCCCCTTTGTGTAAATATTGGTAAACTTGTCTGAAAAGTGATGCATAATGTGATACAAGTCCGTGTAACTTGTAAAACCATCATACCAATCAATATGATGGAAATGTTTTGAAATCCATCTGTTGGTGGTAGCGGCTTTACTAGTTAAAGATGAATAAGAACATGGTGGTTTAAATAAAAACGAATAAGGAACACTTGTATTCATGTCCAAAAACACAAGTTCTTTTATAATGAATCTATCATCATTACCACGAAACGCTTGAAACTCAATAATACCAGGCTTGGACTTTACTTGTTCTTCTTCTACTCCCTTGTCCATTTTGAAGGTCACACGTCTGCTCATTATGAAGTCAGGAGGTCAACTGATTTCCACACCACGGTAGGTACTGCTTTTATACCAGGCCGTACAGTTGTTGGCGCGTTGGTGTATATTTAACGTGGGCACCGTCCCCAATAGGCCTAACCCCACAAAATGTTGGTTATTGTTTTAGAAACTAACCATTGTCATTTAAGTTTCCATCTTTATATTTTCCTTGTTTTCGTTTTCATCACTAACACTTGATTCTTCTCCTCCATCTTCCTCTTCTTCCTGTTTTACTGATTTCTTATGTAGTTGAGCGTACTTTTCCAATTGTCTCCACATTTGTACTTCATGAGGAACCCTATTGAATATAGAAGTATCCACAGGCCCGTACAATATAGGTGCGTCCGGTTGTTTGTCCAAAGTGTCTTCCAGATAATCTTTAATAATTGAACTTGAAAACACCAGCTGTCTCAAGTATCTTGTTATTGGTTCAGTTGCACAAGTTAGAATAAAAAACTCTTCTCGATTAAGTTGAATCTTGTTATCATGTCTTGTTGTGTCTCTAAACCGCAACTGATGATCACCACGATGTTTAACAATATCGATTTCCACATTTGAATCCAAAAGGCCTACTCTTGTCTTTCTTCCAAACATGTTACTACTTAAATAGCATTCTAGCAGATGCAAGTGTTTCATAAACGATTCCCAAGCAGTGTCCGTAAACAAAATCATTTTGGGCCCATGAGTTAAAATTACAGTAGGTGAATAATCCGTCGATTTCATAACACCGATTAAAACACTTTTGTCCAAACTTGATGAAATTGGATAAAATATTCGCAAGAATACCTCACTCAATATGTTAGGAGAAATATTATCTTCAATACCCCTTTTCCTCTTCTGTACATTCTTTCTTCTTTTACCTTTTTCCTCAACATTATTACTGGCGTGTAGTTGTCTGCAAGGGTTGTGTTCATCTCCTTCCGGTTGACCTTGAAGATCTAAAAAGTCGGATATCTCCTTCTCAATATCTACTACATTTTCTGGTGTACCACTAGGAGAAGCCATATTGAATATGATGCTACCCATACAACAACAGGCAACAAACTGATGAGGAGCGACCTGAACGCTCTGCTTTAATACTCGCGGAATTCATTGGAATGTAACAAAACCGGTTTTTTACAATACATTTTTAACAATTCCAGTTAAAGGTGTGTATGTTACGATTTTATCATGTAGAATTAAACAGTATGCAGTTGTATTAGCCGGTATAGCCGCGTTGAATTCCATTTCTATTTTTATATCCACACTTGACGATTTTACCGATTCATTTTGTTTAGAACAATCGATTACAACTATAGGGTAACCATCTAAGTATTTTTCTGGTGATAGTAAAGGTGCATTTGTTTTACCGTAATATGAACTTTGGAATCTTGCATACATATCGTACAATATGCTGTACTTTTTATTAGCGAATGACACATTTAAATTATCGTATGGAAAAAATTGTGAATTTAAATAAACTTTAATATTTTTTAAGTTGCAATGATCAAATTGACCTGCATGTTTGGTGATGGTGTCTCTTCTGCCTGTTTGTAAACCAAATATAATATACCTGGCTCGTTCCACATAATTGGATGTTTTAACAGTCCAAGTGTGGCGATCCGTAGCTGGCAAACTGGGATGTTCATGAAATTCCCAACTTCTAAAAGGAATTACAATATCACGATCAGCCTTTAACTTTCTTAATAGTAGCATTCTATGCTCGTCAGCTAATTTAACATGTGGAACTCTCCATACAATTTTCTCTAATGTTAATTTCCATTCTAAAGTTGCATCTGTTGTACCGTCTGGAGCTTTAATAATGTCTTTATCGTTTGAAGATCTCAACATAACTAATTCTTGTTTAACATTTAATATAATTTTTCTATAATCTTCAGCAAAACCAAGCAACAAACGTAACGGAATATGAAAATCAAAATTTCCATTTGTATCTGGAGTGATTGTGTCTTTTGCAGGTAAAACCCATCCTGCAGGTTGTATTAAATTGGTTTCATTAGGTACCATAGATGTTAATCCCTTTCAAGTTGTTGCAATACCTACTTTTTTAGTGGAATCAACTGTTACACCTGATATTTCATATCTAATTTCATCAAACAGGAAAGCCATAGGATTATTTATAAATGGAACTGTTGTACCAGTAGTAGTACCGTCCTTTTTAGTAACCTTTCCTTCAATATACAAGTAACTTTCACATGGTAGTGTGTAAATGTCTTGATTTTGTATGGGAATACGAATTTCATCGTTATTGTTTAATTTTGATGAAGTGTAAGGGTTGTGGGTGTGATATTCTTTTTCCCATAGGGTTTCGTCGAATGTTGGACCCTGAGCTATATCCAGTATATCCATAATCGGTTAATTGTAATCCAATTCTCTCTAAGAAACGAATGTTCTCACGTGTTAACTCCTCAACAGCTGAAGAGCTACTAATGTGGTTTCCCGTAGGTTGTTCGCTTTTAAATGTTAAACCCATGATTTTGTATTAAAGTGTCGATTTTAAATGTAATCTAACCGTAATAGGCTCTTCTCGGAAATCTATCAAGTTACCGTCTTGATCCAATACGTTCAACACGATGTCTGAAATGAAAGTGGTGTTCAACGGTAGATATACCAGGTTTTGTGGTTTTTCAACAATTTTAAATCCAGGTGGTACACTTGGGTAAAAAGTATGTATTATATGGGTATTTGCTCCATCTCTGTAAGCTCCTTGTATAATGTTACAAGTTATGTCTATACTATTGACTTTTAATATTGTTACAGTTTGTTTACCGGAATGTGTTTGATTTGGTTCTAAAATTGCTCCATCTTTGGGAAATCCTAATAAATCACCAATTGAGTTTGGTTGAGTAAAATCTATATAATATTTGGAAGTAATTTCAGCTTTCATCGTATTATTATTACCTTTTAATGTTATATTGTCTTTTCCCATTTTAGTTTGCAAAAATTCATTTATATGATCAATTTCATAGGATCCTGTGGGTAACCTGCACTCTTGTAAGTCTGTAAATTTCCCACTGGCATCTTTTCCTTTATAATAATGCAATAAGTTATTTTTACCTTCCGTAACATTGGGAATAGAGTTGTAAGTTGTAAAATCAAATAGTGCCGCCTCCCAAAATCTTCCTTTTTGCAAGCGTAACGCTGGAAAAAGGATACTTCGTAAAGTGGACGATTTTCCTGTTAATGATACCGTATAGGAAGACATCTCAATAGTGACTGATACTTTTAGCTAGGAATTCTAAACATAAATGGCCGCATATTAATGTGTTATCAGGTTGTTCTCTTTTATAGTTGTAATATATGTTTTTAGCAGATTTAAAGTAATCTTGAAGTTCTTTTGGTGGTGGCAGGTTACCGAAACTATCAAAATAATATACATTGCTATTCAGTTTCTTATAACACACCCAATGGGTGCCGGGCCCTTCAGTATTATCCAAATTTACGATTCCAGTCTCATTTTTCCATATTTTCTTTGGTAAACTGTCCTTCATGAATACTCCGCGAAAAAATGGTATTTTTAAACAGGAAATTTATCTGAATAATTCAACATTAGTCAACGCTTTATGTGGTATAACTAATTGATTTCTTTTATTTAATATGCACGATACGGTCTTAGGTATAGACCTGCCCCGTTTTTTACCATTGACCATATTGTCGGTTTTTTATTATTTTTCTTCGTAGAACGTCTTTTTAGTCTAATATTACCACCATGTTTCTTCATGGTTGATCCTTTTTTATTCGTACCCCTCCTTTTTCCACCTCCTACCGCTGTTTTAGCCTTCATACCTGCTGTTACCGCTAAAGCTGCTGCTTTTTCCGCAATACTAGCGTCACTAGACTTTACTCGTTGCCAAGCTATATTTGCTAGCTTTTTATCAGCGATTGACCTATTTTTTGAATCGGTAAATGTGGAATATGCGATATCGTGTTCTTTACAAGCCTGATCTAACTTATTTATGCCTGGATCGCCTCTTTTCAGTCGTTTTTGCAATTTAGTTCCTGGTCCGCAATACTGATAACCTCCCGGTATGTGAAATTCGTATGGTAAAGCGTCTATTGCTCTGTTTACGATAGATCCTACTGGAATACGATTTAAAGCTTTACTTAACAGAGAAACCGCTGTGGACGTGATACCGCCTCCTTTCCGTATAGTGTCTCGATATGGACTGGTGTAATGAAATGCCATGATTGTCTTTTATATTCGAAAAGCGTAACCTATGTGTTACCTCTATGACAGGTTGCACATAAATGAAGTCATTTATTGGGTTATTTAATTAAATATCAATATCACCCTAATCTGATGATCTAAACTTTTGCGTATTAGGGTTTGTAAAGTATTTATTAAAAATTTCCCGTTTAATCCAATTACCTCTATCGGATTCGGACACCCAACTATGATGTGTACGGGTTGCAATAAGATTGTATACATAAAATAATGCATTTCCTAAAACTTTAATAAGAAAATTAACAGTGACAGCATTATCCACATGTTCAGGGTCTTTAAGGTCTGTTATACGTTTATTATTACAAGTATACACTTTACTATCCATTTGTGATAATGTGATAGCCTGTCCTACGGTTGCAGCATCATTTGCTTCTCTTCCTTGCGCCAAGTCTTTTATTTTGTGATTGTTACATGTAAAAAACGCCCAGTAATTATTTGGATCTAGATGTACTGTTTGTCCTAAGGTAGCTGCGTCTCTATCTGTATGACCCCATGACACATTTGATAACCTTCCATACATGCAATCCCAAGCAGCATTTTTGTATGTCAATAAATGAAATTTTTCATTACCTTGAATAAAGTCATCCCCTTGCTTTGATAATACTTCATCTCGTTTTACAAATCCAGTTGTTTCTTGTTTTAAAGTCTCTTTCATTTGACCCACTGTTGCACCATCTGATGGTGCTGAACCATCTTTTACATTCGTCAAACAATTGCCAAGACAATCGATAACTCCCACATCACGTATGACACAATGATCTTTTATATATTTGAGATTTACAGCATCATTTTCATTTTTTGGATAACCTATGTCGTTAATAACAAATTTATAAAAAGAGAATCCATCTTTTGTCTTTTCAGGTATCAAGGAACGTAAATAGCGTCTTTTTACGCTGTCTTTTGCATCTTTAGGGTCATCTACGTTGGATATACGTTTATTGTTAGCACTATACGTTTTCCCATTGAATTTTAACGTATTTTTTAATTCAGATGCCAAATAACCTTTGTTTATTGCATCACCGTTTTGATTTGGTTTACCAACGTTGATAATTCTATGATCTTCTGCGTCATATGTGTTATTTTGTAGTCTTAATGTTGGCGATATCTTTTCCTTTAATATTTTTAAATTTATTGCATCGTTTTCATCCGTAGGATCTTTTATGTTTTTTAACCTTTTATTACTCATATCATAATCTCCATCAGGTGTTTGTGGTAAACCAGCACTTCTTTTTAAACTATTCGCATAATATAACCCATCCGAGGAGTAACGTCCGAACTTGTCGACACTCATGATGCAACTGAATAGTAATCTAGGGAGTAACGCATTTTTATGAGATTACCCCACGGTTTCGGAGTTCATCCACTAAAGCCACCCATTCGTTTTCCAATCCAGTATGACCCACTTCTTTAGCTTCATGTATTAGTTTCATTCTATCCACCAATTTATTGATATTATTGTAATAAATCACATTTGTGTTATATAGTTTCTTCATTAAACCTGTACCTGTAACAGATTTGTTTCTTTTTCTTGGTTCAGCAGCACTTATATCCAAAGTGGATGACACAAACCTTCGTTTTATAGGTTTTCTTGGCATTATCGGCATTGGTTGTCTTCTCGTTGTTGGTATTAACTTGGATACAAATTCTCTATATTTTAAAGACCTAGATATAAAAACTGGTTGGTCAGCTAAATATTTTCTCCTGTATGCATTGGTGTGTTCCAAAATCTGTTTATATGCTTCCATGTCTTCTTCTTTAACTAACAATTCTAAAGGCTTTTTTTCAAATAATAATTCAAATAATCCTCTTGTGCCCTTATATCTTTGATTACCAACAATAATATTATCATGTTCATCAATGTTTACCGGGCTATTACCAACCATTAAACCTTCTTCTGTTAATCTTACTCCATAACTATGGTAGTTTTTATTAGGATTTATTCCAGCTAACATTTTTATCATGTATTTCCTTCCTAAAGGTCCTTTGTTATGAATGTTTTCACCCAACAAGCTTATGTTTGACGGACCTTCCCTTGCTTCTTCTTCTTTTTCCTCTTCACTAGCGGTTGATACATCTTCATGTCCTCTTTTAGCTTTTACTTCATATAATTCTCTTATACCACTATAGTCTGGTGATTCTAGCTCTCTTTCGGGTTCTCCACCGGTAAAACCACTATATGTAGAGGATTCCGGGTCTTCATCACTAAAATCTTCTGATTTTACATTTTCTCTTTCAAACTTTGTAATAGGTGCAATTGCATCTCCTTCCAAAACGGGTTTAGCAAATTTTTTGTTTAATTGTTTCAAGGGTTCAGTAATAGGTTTAAAAGTAGATTCAAGAAATTTCTCCCTTTCGCTAATACCTAATTTTAATGCTCTGTTTTTATCCCGAATAGAATCACTAAGTGATTTTATTTCCTTTATTAACTTTTCTTGGTTAACCATGTTTGTAGCAAGACGTGTTGTACAACAATGAATGTTTTACATCATGATCAGTGTATTAGTATAAATTTATCAAATCCTATCCTGTATCGACCATTGTTTAGCGGTTGTTCCTTCATAATTGTTAAAAACCCATACTTTTCAGCCCAAGCCTTTCTACACAACTCTTTAAATCGTTCAAATGACATATCCGCACTTACATGGTCATAATATATGTGTTTTAGGTTGGTTTCATCCTGTTTAAATACAATTAACATGTTTGCATTGTCTCTAATGAGCTGTTTCGGTATTTTGCTGTAAGTTTGACCAATATAAATGCTATCTATGTTGTTATGTCGACCCATGGCGAAGTAATTCCTTATTGTATTTTGATTTTCACAAGATACATCGTCAAATATAAATACTGAGAATGGTTTAGCCTCTTGCGGTTGCATGACACTCACGCTTGCGTTAAATTTGAAATATTTAACTTCAGGCACATTATTGAGTATTTGTTCCAATAACTGATATTTTGGTTGTTGCAGTGACTTTGAAAATACATATAAATTATTAAAACGTAATCCTTTAGGGTTAGTAATCAAATTGAATACTACATTTGTTTTTCCACAATTGGAAGGACCGGTAACGAGACAACGCACCGTGTTTGGCAACAAAGCACCGTGTTTCCCAGTGTTAAATTGAGAACCATCCACTGTAAGTTCATCTATATTATTAATAGTAAAATTGTCTTTTTGCGGTATTATCTCCATCCTTTGTAATGGTTCAACCCAAAATGATTCTCTATCGTTATATTAGATCCTTTTTAGGTATCCAAGAATCTTCCGTCTTATTAAATCCTAACCATCGTACTTTAACCTTATCTTTTTTCCGTTGCAACACCTTTTCAACTAGATATACATCACCTACTGTTGATTTTAACATTTCATGTCCATAAAAACCTCCTTCAAGCAATTGTCCTTTATTATCTTTTAAAATGTAAGTTTCTGGTACTGTAGGTTGCACCTTAAATACGGTAAATACCTCATTTGTCCAGTTAGGAAGATATCTTTTACTGAATACACCTTTGTATTTGCTTATTCGAACTTTATCACCAACATTAAACCTTTCAGGCTTTAGTTTTTCAACTTTTGGTTTAGTATTCATTTTTATACGTTTTAATACAAGTTTTTCATTTTTATTCGTCACCAGGCTTGGTTTCATACCGATAGTTCTATGAAACTTGTTATTGTAATCGCTTATAAGTTTTGGTAACATATCAATCCATACGTGTGATCCTCTGTTGGAAAACATCTTATACATCGCACCTTTTAAAGTTCTGTTAAATCTTTCAATTGATGCTTTTACCTCTGAATTGGTTGAGTAATGGTTAATGTTGTGTTTTTTCATTAAATTTGCAAATTCCTTATTAAAATATTCTTTTCCATCATCAGTTTGTAAATGTTTTATAGTATGTTTGTCTCTTTGTATAGCTGTTTCCATTGCTTTTGTAACACTTTTACCACTTTTATCTTTTAGTGGTAAAGCATCTGCCATTTTTGAAAAACAATTAATAATAGTCAATATGTATTTAAATCCTCTATTTTGTTTACTATAAGGAATCATTTCGATTAAATCCGCTTGATATAAATCATTTATTCCTTTTATCACTGTATTTCTTCGTGGAAACTTTCTTCTTGCAGGTTTATGAAGTTCGTTGACAATTTCTTGCTTCAAGTCCTTCATATTGCAGGTTTGAATGTTTCATGTATCACATGTATAATCACAATGAATGTTGTCTTAAATATTCACATAATTTATATAGGTCAAGGTCATACAAACTTGTGTAAAAAAATGGGCAACACGGCGTTTGACTTGCCGCGTTCCCCATTTTTTTACGGAAGGAGAAAGGAATAAGGTCGAAGTTGTAGAAGGACGAAGAATAGGTTACTAGTCGATAGGGTTTAGAGAGTAGTGGCCAAAAGGAAGAGTGTGAATTTTATCCGGCATAATATGCCTTTTATCATCTCGAGCTGATAGTGCCCTTTTAACTTCAGTGACACTGTAGACCTCATGTTTAAAGCTTCTGATAGTGTTGAACGTTGCAGACATTGTAGAATCTTCAAACAAGCAGGTCTTGTAATGGTCAAATGTCACATGTTTCTTCAAGTATGATGTTTTGACTCCTTTTGCTTTCTTGACTGTCGGTGTGTTGTTCTCGTTGTACATTTTAAATGAATACAATTTTGCCATCAGTGCCACTATTTCTTCTAAAGGCATTCCATTTGCTTCATCTTTAAATTTTCCGATTACTTTTTTATTCTTTTCATTGTAATTTGGATGGTTCTTCGGATAGTCAGAGAAGTCAAAATCGTCTTTGTATGGGAAACTCCTTAGGTCTTCATACATGTCCAAAGTCTTTATCCAGTAGATAAACGCGTCGGTATCCATGTATGCAACTCCAATGTTGTCTCTTCCGTAGTGTTTAACCATTTTGTTGTAATGGAAATCATACATTAGAGTTTTACTTATATCCAAAATCGACATTCCAATGTATAACGGACGATCCATCACTATTGTTGTTTTCTTCATACTGACGGCAACTAGATCTTCGTTTATAATCATGGATGTTCCAAAATTTGGTTTTTGCACTAATTTTTCCAATTTCTTAGGATCACTTACTAATTTAACAATCTTGTGTTTTCTTTTGTTTTCTAAGGTCTTCCCGAAGATGGCGTTGTTCATCAATTTGTAAAAGTCCTTTTCAAATGCTGATGTTGCTGCTGCTCTTCTTGTAGTGTTGGAATCAATATATGGTTTCAACCAACAAGACTGGGTGAATTCAATTGCTCTATGAATTCTCACTACACGTAGACCCAATTCAAGAGCTTGTTGAACTACCCAGTAGTGAGCCACATACCGATCTTTATTCTCCAACGTCATCATCAATTTTGGTTATCTTCCTGTCGGTGAAACTTCAGTCTTGGCTAGGAGAGGCAAGTCGTAGTGATGGTCATGAAGGTGCTCCGGATATTCGAAATCACAGTCCAAAATATAGCCTTTTGGACCATTCTTTGGAATCTGTGAGATGTCACCGATGGTGGCCGGGTCGATCCATTTGAAGTCAGCGTAGGGAAGCGGATTTGACATTGCCCAACCATAAAGGTTGTTTGCGTCAAAGTAGCCAAGGTAGACCGATGGTTGTCTCTCGTCGAAGCCTGGGATGTACTTGTTGTTAGCTTTGACATGACGTGTTACAGCTTGTGTCAAACCGCCCCGTACACCAGATTCTATCATGAGCACCATATCAATATCTGTTAGAAGTTCCAATCGAAAGTTGGTTGACTTTAGCATAGCTTGCCATGCTAATCCTGGAGATGTGTACGAGTGTAGAGGGTCCAGTCCATAGGCGGAGAAGCAGGTGTTTCGAAATTCTTCCATCACATCGCACAGCAGAGTTACGTCCAATTTTATGTAAAAGTCGGAATATTCCCCTAAGGTTTGAATGTTTAGTTGGTTCCAAACATTACAAGCATGATTTAGTCTTCAACGGTGATTGCACTTTCATTTAACTTGCTATTGAAGGCTTCAATCGGTGGCAGACTGGTTTCTTCGAATTTTTCTGCAGAAGTTATGTAATCATAGGGGAACACTCCTTTACGCATTACTAAGTCCAATTTATCTTCAGGTACAATTTTGCTGGTTTCTTTTAGATCTTCTCTTCTTAGGTTCTCAGACAATTTGCTCAAACTAGATGACATAAATCTATAAGAGTCTACGAAGCGAAGTTTAATTTTACCTACTGTTTTTGAGAAACTGATGTACTTCTCCAATGTTTCAGCTAATACTTCGATTTTTCCATCATCTCGTCCTAACTCTGGGATAATGAAGTGGGAGTCATAGCCGCTAAGATTGTGTAACACGACAGGGATAAAGTTTGGCAGTATGTAATTTATATTGCATGAATTACAAGCAGCTCCTCTGTATAACCCTGTCAGGTGATCGTGATCTCTTACTTTTTGATTTTCTTCACTGAAGCTCTTCTTGCATAAATAACATCTTGTTGCCAAATTGTATTCTTCTTGTTGATTTTGGTTCAAAGGTTCCATAGGTAAAACATTACCGAATAAGCGTTGCACCTTTTCAGCAATGTCATACAACTGGTCTACGAAATGCTTAGCGGCTTCTTCCCCACGGTAGAGTATCGGAGTGGATGTTAAGCCATAGTCTTGCAACTGTTCTTCAGGCAAAGTCGATTTCACCAATAAGCAAAAACTGTTAGGTTGATGCAGTTGATATTTGGTTCTTCTAGTCACCTCACCATCCGGAAGCTCCTGTGGTACTAACGTGGATTCGAAATCTGCGTAGACGGCTACTGGAATCCGATATTGGTGAACTGTTTTGTTGAATTGGATGAACGCTCGAGATGGCGGCGGCAGACTAATCTTCACTTCATAGTTGTCATTACAAAGTCTTTGGTGTTCCTTCAACCACACCGATCCTCCACGTCTCAAATCTTTATTCGTAAAACAAAAGCATCTCTTACACACTGTCACTCTAATTTTATTTTTCGTTAATTGTCGTACAACCAATGCTTCAAAATCTTTTATCCACACATAATGTGAAATTTCGCCTTTAGTTATCAATAATAAATCAGTATGGTTTCTTTGCTCCACTTTTCCAACTCGTAGAGGATACACATTGTTCGAATCATCTAAGCCGAACACGTTAACAGAAACACCTGGATTTTGTTTCTCAAATTTTGCAATTTGATTAAGACTCACAGGATACGACATTCCTCGGAAGTTGTAGAGGTGTTCGTTTTCATAATATTCCCTACCAACTCTACAAGGATTATGTTTTACATACTTAGTTAGCATCGCATACTTAAAACATTCATTATCCCCGTTTGTAACATTTCTGCAAGAGTTGGTGTCTTTAATTTTCTTTGGTAGAGGGATAAAGCTGCTACCCCTCATACCATATCCATGCTTGTGAACCCTCACATCCATACCTTCAATCGATGATAGCGTCCAGCCAGATCCTCTTCCTTCGTGTTCTTGGAGTTTCATTAGCAGTTCATTCAAACAATCTTCTAAAATTTCGTTGATATCAGATGTGGTTGTAAGGGTTCGGTTTTTAGCAATGAATGCTCTCGGTGAGTTTTCACCATCGGTATTAGTAAACATAGCCTCCAACACCAATCCAAATTTAATAAAGTTCAATCTTGCCAATTCTTCCATCAATGTTTTTACAACTAGATTTTTAGCTTGGGTTATAAAGTTTTCCAATTCCAATTGCACATTATTAATTTTGAAATGAGTTACAACTGGTCCTGGCAAGGCTGTGGTGCGCAGTTGTCTTATATCTTCCACTTCTTCTGTATCATCTTCTTCCATATCCTCTTCTTGGGTACGCAGTTGTCTTACATCTTCCACTTCTTCTTCCATATCTTCTTCTTCCATTTCCTCTTCTTGAATAAATCCTCCAGCTGTAGATGGTCCAGCTCCGGCGAATTGAATAACACTTGGTCTCCTTCTTTGCATTAACTGTAGATAGCTAGCCCAGTCGTCCATCTGCTTCTGGGGGTTTTCCAAAAACCGATCAATCGCATCCAAGTCTTCTTCACTTACTACAATCTCTTCTTTTCTGTCCTCTTCATGATGCAATTCTCGGTGTAACTGTAGATAGCTATCCCAGTCGTCCATCTGCTTCTGGTAGTTTTCCAACAACCGATCAATCGCATCCAAGTCTTCTTCACTTACTACAATCTCTTCTTTTCTGTTCTCTTCATGATGCAATTCTCGGTGTAAAACAAAGATATCTTCGTCTTGAAAAAACTCACCACAAATATCGCAAAGAGCCATTTTTTACAGTTTGGCTTTGAGTGTGCACTCGGTGAATGTCCACGCAATAATGAGCAGCGCGCTCAACCGGGTCCCTTTATACCCGAGGTTGAAGGGTGGGGGAAGGTGACGTCATATATACATCCGGTTTATCAATCATGTAGTAGATTTGGCTTTTTAACACCCATTTTCAATATATTCTTCAACAGGCTTAATAAAGCAATGATGTTTGGTCTAAATCCACTACTTTGTACAAGTTTTTTCAAAGATGTCTGTTTGAGCAAGTTTATATGGGTCAAGGTCATTTGGAATTATTATTTTCAGCGGGGATAGAGCACTAAGCAGCATCAATTACTACAAAGTGCTCTATCCCCCGCTCACATTTTTTGTTTTAATTTCTTACAAAGGTGAAATATCACCGGTGTTACCTCCAGAATAGGAAGAATTCTGTTGCGATGGAGCAATGGAAGTGGTGTATCCAATCCAATTGGTTTACCATTTTTTATACCCCCACCAACTATGCATTTATGTGGGTCAAGGTCGCATAAAGATACCCTTTGAGCGGGGGATAAACCACTAAGCAGCATGCTAGTCCATTGCCGCAAAGTGATCTATCCCCCGCTCTGTTCTACAAAACCTCAATCAAGTCCAAGTTCAAGTCCTAGTTTAACACTTGGTTGGGAGAATTACATTAGTTTGATGCTTATTTCTACCGTTACACTCGCTCCATTCTCAAAAAGATATAAATAATATAATCCTGGATACTGTTTTGTTTCACGTCCTGCATGTTCCTTAATAAAGTCAAAAGCCAATCTTTTTGAATATTCATTATGAAACACTTCTCTCACACAAACAAGAATTTTTTCTTCCACCAATTTCAGTTGAATTGATGATAGTTTGCTTACATCATCCTTGTCTATCAGGGGTAGCTTGTAGGTGAAAGTATTTGGTGGTAGTTTTCGCGTTCTGTCAAGTAAACAACAAAATTTTTTATACAATTTCTTCTCATTGTCTGTAATACTATTAATACCAATCAGATTATAGTACGAAGGTTTATAAGGTATACGACGAGACATTTTTGGTCACCGGTCTTCTTAAGAATGAGCTCCTGGACAGCCACTTCCAACGAAAGGTGGAGCGTGAATGAGAAGTGCGTGCAACCTGACCGCCTTATATCCCCACCAGCCAAGGGCGACCCCACCCTGGGGGGGGGCACTTCTCGTCCGGAGCAAAAAACTTTTTGGTCAAGGTCAAAAAATTTTCCCAAAAAAAGTTGGGGGGGGGAGGGGGAGGGGGTGGGGGAGGGGGTGGGGGAGGGGGTGGGGGAGGAGGAGGGGGGGGTCATTACTATATTTAGGTCAAGTTCACGAAAAAACTTTAAAAGAATTAAGCCCCACACCCCCCTATGGGGGTGTGGGGCACTTGGGTTGTCATCGCTGTAGCCTCCGAAGAGACCCAACTATGACAACAAGGCAACATCCAATGTCGTGTACCCTTCGCCACGCGAGACTTGTAAACATTTACTGCATTGTCTTTTCAATAGCTAACAAAGATTCATTTACATAATTTTGAGTTTCCAGGAGGAAACAAACTGAGGACACCCTAATGGCTTACGTCCTCGGTCCGAGTGCAGAGGCCGCCGCAACCTTTTGCATGCCAGCGTACAAACATACATACTCCCACAACCCCAGCCGCAACCTGTTGCATGCCTGAGAGGAGCCTAACAATACTTCAAAGTGACTTTACACGGGGGCCTACTCCCGTAACCCTATCTTTAATATTTTTAATTTAGCAATGCAGTAAATTTTTAGAAGTCCTTTGTGGGTCAAGGCCACACGGACATTAAAAAATTTCGGCCCCCGTACATCCATGGCGAACCACGAATGTTCGGGGGCCTTGGGGACTAAAAACACAAATAGCTAACAAAGATTCATTTACATAATTTTGAGTTTCCAGAAGGGAAACTAACTGAGGACACCCTAGTGGCTTACGTCCTCGGTCCGAGTGCAGAGGCCGCCACAACCTTTTGCTTGCCAGCGTACAAACGGATATGCTCCCACAACCCCAGCCGCAACCTGTTGCATGCCTGAGAGGAGCCTAACAATTATGAAAAGTGGCTTTACACGGGGGCCTACTCCCGTTCCCTGAAGTTACAATTTACTTTGAGCTGTGAAAAGCGCTCAAGGGGACATGCTAAAACAAGCGTATACACTTTAGATAAATATAACACACTTACAACACACAATTGAGCTCAACATAGTAAATGCTGGAACAAGCACATTAAACACATATGGCAAATAAGACACACAGGATAAAAGACAAACAAGACACACAGGAGACATAGGGTACAAGTGAAACACTCTCATATAAAATTATTCCCAATACCCAAACGCAAGCGCAATATCTTAAAAATAATACCAGTCTTAAAGTTAGAGTAGACTTCGCTAAACAGTGAAGGCGCCTTTCAGTGTTTAGTGAGGCCTATGGCGGTCCGTCCCGATCGTTCACGTTCAACGCGCGGGAGCGGACTGCGAGCCGGCTGTGGCCGGGCCGCCTTATATCCCCACCGGGGCTGCCACGCCCAGGATATCAGGGGTGGGGGAGGGGGTGGGGGAGGGGGGGAGGGGGGGGGCTCGCACTTTTTGTCGGGGGGGAGGGGGGGGGGGTCACTTCTCGTCCGGAGCAAAAAACTTTTTGTTCAAGGTCAAAAATTTTTCCGAAAAAAAAGTTCGGGGGGGGTCACTTCTCGTCCGGAGCAAAAAACTTTTTGGTCAAGGTCAAAAATTTTTCCGAAAAAAAAGTTCGGGGGGGGGGGTCACTTCTCGTCCGGAGCAAAAAACTTTTTGGTCAAGGTCAAAAATTTTTCCGAAAAAAAGGTTCGGGGGGGAGGGGGGGGAGGGGGGGAGGGGGTGGGGGAGGGGGTGGGGGAGGGGGTGGGGGGGGTCACTTCTCGTCCGGAGCAAAACACTTTTTGGTCAAGGTCAAAAATTTTTCCGAAAAAAAAGTTCGGGGGGGGGGGGGCTCGCACTTTTTGTCGGGGGGGGGGGGGGGCTCGTAGGTTAAGTGGGTCAAGGTCACCCACAACACTTCTACTCTAAGTGTTGGCTATACCCCCACCACAACTGGGTCCCTAGGCTGCACAACACCGCTCCGCCAGTATGTCTCCGGCTTCCATGCGGTGCGTCTCGCTGTTCTCTAACTCTCTATATGTAAGTAATTTTACAAGTTTTAAATCTAGGTCACTACACTTTAACTCTGGGACGATATCGACTTGTAGTATTTCAGTGTTTTGACTCAAGGTCATCACACTTTAACTCTAGCACGTCGGTTATCGTACCAGAGGTGCTCAATAACCTAACTTGTAATGTTTAGGGTGGCGTTTGCACGCCACGTGGTATCGCCATGAGTGTCCAGTCCGAATTTTAGGTTAGATTAATTTTACTGTGATCTTTTCTATTTCCAATTCGTTTTGCCTAAGAGTAAGATGTCGCTTTATGAATTTGTATTTCTCTAAGGTTATTGGGGATTGAAAGATTACAATCACTTTATTTAGACGGCTCTTCACCTTAGAGTTTACCATAACTTCCACTTTAACTTTTCTTCCTTGCCCCTCACAGCTTAAGCTGTACAGTAGGGTTTCTTCTAGCGCCAACTCGGGCCGCGAGAACAGTGTGTTGACTGTAGGACAGCTCATGGTGAAGTGATGCGATACTCCAGCGTTCAACCTCACCTTCCCCCACCACTGTGACCTTCCCCCGCTCCTGCTGTTTCCCCCACCACTTTTCCCTTCACTCATGCGCTACCAACAGTCTCTCAGTATTGTGCGGACTTTTGTGAGGGGAGGCCATGTCGCGGGACACTTTGGGTAAGAAACTTAGCCGTGTTAAGACTTTATTAGTTGCTCACTGTCCCAAACTCAAAGTCAAACGGGTTTCAACTTTAGCTAAGTGGCGAAGACTGTTGCGCGGACACCCTAGGTTTTATACCAAACAGACTAATGTAAGTTTTACTGATGAAGATTTGTTTAGAATATTGGATGAAATGACTTTTCCTTGCAAAATTCAGTTAGTTACTCCCATTCCTGACAGTTTAGAGTCTTAGTCTCTCAAGCCGATATACCTAGAGTACACAGAGCCTGAAAGTCAGTCGCTCGGTGTCTGTCGTAGGGTGCACATCGCGGTTGTAGTACTGGTCTAAAGTAAGGCAGCTGGGCTAGTTCAAGGTCACCCGAGCGGTGTCACATGACGGTTTAGGCAGAGTCACGTTGCAAACTTCAAGTTTCCTCAGCACTTTTGCTGTTTCTTGTCTAATTTCGCTCCAAGTCGTCAAGGTCATGGGAACCGGACTGAAACTCGGAGCGTAGTGCGAGAAACAGCAAAAGTGCCAAAAAATTTTAGGTTTCAGCGTGACATTGACCTTTGTGACATCGATGACATCATTTGGTGACGTAAGGGGTGATGACGTCATCAGCACGTCATTTCTGTGACGTCATGGGTGTGACGTCATGGAAGTGACGTCATTGGTGATGACGTCATCGATTGCGTCATCGATGACGTCATCGGTGGGGTCATTGACCTCGCAGACGTCATCGCTCGGGTGACCTTGAAGTGAGCCAGCAGCCTTACTTTCCACTACTTTAGCATCCCATTTACTATTTTTAAACTCTAAAAATTCATATTTGTTATTTCCTTGAATTAAATTATCACCGTTTTTTATTAATACTTGCTCCAATGTTGGAACATCATTTAATGTTTCAGCATTTTTAACATTAGTAATTTTACGTTTCTTGGCATCAGCTTTCATCTTTTAACCCTAAAACTTCTAATTTATCATTACCCTGAGTAAACTTTTCACCTTCTCTGGTTAAAACTTGCCCCAGTATTGGCACCTCATCAAATTCATCAGCCTTTTTTACATTGATAATTTTGCTTTTTTTAGCATTCCAATTACTATCTTTTAATTCTAAAAACTCAAATTTAGCATAACCTTGCATAAAAATATAATTTTTTCTTGTTAAAGTTTGATTAATTGTTGAAACATCATTTTTATCTTCCCCATCTCTGACATTTATAATTTTTTGACCTATAGCATCCCATAGTTGAGAGCTTCTACCTTCAGCTTTAGAATAAGGATTATAAACTCTATAAAACTTATCTATAAAAATCTTTTTAATTAATAAATAATTCCGCACTCTCTCAATTCCTCTAATATTGAATCGATTTCATATCTACACCAGTGTTTCCAGCTTGTTTAGATGAATATAACAATCTTAACCGGTCAACTAGCTCATTGGGACAGTTCTAATAAATATAATCTATTGTATTACCTGTTACTTGTCTCAACCCTGAACCAAATAGTGGTTTAATTATATTTGTGTATTTTCTATGTCTATTAGCTGATATACCCTTCTCAGGGTCATAACCACGAAAATGTCACTAGTAATTTCTAACATTTCTTTATATGTTTGCAAGTCTGAATCTTCATATTGTGAGGGAGTTTTTAAAGTTAATAATTCCCAAAGCCCTTTAGTGCCTTTATAAATTTTGTCATCGATTGAAATGTCATCGTTGGCTATTTCCAATTCCTTATTTCCAATAAATAATTTATTTCATTCTCTCCTTATATCATAAGTAGAATCTGTAATATTATTTTTATTTAAATAATTACCGAAATATTTTGAAACCAAGAGTCCAAAATCTAATCTGGGTGGGGTTGGTGGAATAACATTTAAAATTGGAATCCTTGATGGAGTTTTAGGTAATGGTTGTTTATAAGGAACTATTTCTACTTGTTTTTCAGATGCTATATTTCTTAACTCTTGTAAAGGCTCTATTAATGGTTGAAATGCTTGTAATCTTTCTTCAGCCTCTATAAGTTTACACCTCTTTAAGGCTCTATATTTTTCTCTAATTTGTTTAGCTGACTCAATTAATTCTTTTTGTACATTCATTTTGTTTCTAAATATTTCTTACATTTTATTAACTTCATTAGTTAGTGGGTTGTATTCAAATACTTTATCACGAATAATTAAACAATATGCAAATGTATTTGCAGGTACATTTTCATTGGTTTCAATTTCAAGCTTAATATCTACAACCCCCTCCTTAATTGACTAATTTTTTCTAGAGCAGTTTACTACAATTTTATCAATAAAATTGTACTACAAGGATATTTATCAATAAAATCTAGTCTACTAATTACAGGATCAGGACTTGTGTTATAATAACTTTCTCTAAACCTTATAAACATTTCATAAGCTTTGGAAACATCTCCATTCTCAAAGTCTAAATTCAAGTCACTATAAGGATAATACTCTGAGTTTAAGAATACTTTTAAATTTTTCAGTTTACAATGATCAAATTGATCCATTCTTTTACGTGCTTTATTGTCCCTGTCAGTTTGAAACCCAAATATTATACACCTGGGAGCTTCTAATGAAGAAGATGTCTTTAGTTGGAATGTATACTTTTTAGAGTTGGGAAATGAGGGTAACTCATGTAATTCTAAGCTTCTAAATGCAATTTGCAAGCTTTTATTCTGCAACAGAAGCTTTTGCAACTGTAATTTTTCAGCGTCTGATGGAACTACATGAGGCATAACCCACTGAAGTGTAATTTTAGGAAGAATATCATCACCTGCAGTTGGTACATTTGCAGCTGTTAAAAAGCAGTTTAAATCATTTTTAGATCTTTTTAATAGTAGTTCCTGCTTAACATTCACCAAAATTTTATTAAAATCTTCAAATACTCCCATTAATAATTCCAGGGGTATGCATGTACTACATTTTCCATTACTATGAAACTCGTTTAAATTTTTATCGGTATCAAAAGCCACATTAGTTAATTTTGTTGTTTTATTATAAGAGCAAAGTGTTTTCATTAAGCCTGTTACACCTGGATTTCTGACAGAATGTATAAGTCTTGAGGAAATCTCATATCTGATTTCATCGAATAGAAATGCAAAAGCATTATTTATTAAATGTCCTTTAGCATGGTTTTCAATCCCTCCTTTAATATATAAATAACTCCTAGATGGTAAAGTTAATATATCTTGATTATTTATACAAATTCTAATTTCATCTGAATTGTTTATTGCTAAAGTGTTATGAGGAACATAAGAGTAATTTGCAATTTTTACTATACTATCGTCGAATTGGGATTTCCCTGTAATGTAACGTCCAGAAAATCTTCCATTTTTATATATAGAAAAATGTTTAACTTTTAACCCAATTGATTGCAATGACGCATTTTGTGGACTTAAACCCTTACACTGATAAATTCTCATATCTTTTTTATATGACAAGTTATTGTAGTTTCTTCACCATTTAAGTCTATTGGTCTATCTTTTTGATCAGCAAATGTAATGCTTACCACATCTAAAGTTGTTGTATTTACTGGAAAATATATGATATTTCTTGGAACTTCAATTATTTTATAGCCTGGTGGGGCTTTAGGATAAAAACTATGAATAGTGTGTGACGTTTTACCATTTAAATAAGAAGCATTTGCCACATTACATTTAACTATGATTACTTTAATATTATTTATGTTAATTGTTTCTGTGGAATAAAATGGAACATCTGGAGTTGAAAATCCACGAAATCCCAGTAAAATAGATCCTAGGCAAGGTTTAGTAAAGTCAAATACATTACTACTCACCAGAGTAGCTTTCATAATGTTACTATCGGCTAAAAGTATAAAATCTGGAAGCTGTTTTTTTAATTTTATTTGCCAATTCAAATACCTCATAAGGTCCCCCTGGAATTTCTATTGTACGTGGAGCTTTGTGATTATAATAGTACACATCTTCACCATCTAAAATTTCAATTTTGTCATCATTAAATTTATTAAGCTTCGGTATTAAATCCTTATATAAATTTTTTACCTTTGTGGTTGTGAGTGCTTCCTTTTTTATCATTGACAACAACTTTTAAAACACCATCTAATACTTAATTTAACTGATCAATTGTTACTATTCCTTTTGGTGTAACCACTTTTCAACTTTATAATATTTAAGTGTATTTAAAGGTTTTCTAACATTAAATATTGAATTATAACCCTGAAAATCTACAAGTCCAATAACATAATAACCATTAAGCTCAATTGGAGGATAAAACGTTGACTTTAACTCTGGTTCAACACCTGTGAATGTTACCTTGAATGAATCCATTTTTTAGAATTAAAATATTTTATAAAAACTAAATATAACTCTCCATATATACAATTATTTAATTTTTGTATTTGATCAGTGGTATAGCATATCTTAAAAGGTAAAAAATAATCAATAACTTCAGTTGGAGGTTGAATTCCAAAAAGGATCAAAATAAATTACTACATTTTTATTTTTATGATAGGCTGTAAAATGTGTCCCCTCATTATTAATCAAGTTAATTATTCCGCACTCTCTTAGTCTTGGTTTTTTATGTTTTAGCTCGATATTTAGAAACACCCCTCGAAAATGTGGCACGTCTTTTGCGGCCTCTAGTAATTGGAAGTTGTCCATCTTTTTTATTAGGAAACTTTAATCCCATCCCCAATTTAGTTTTATCTTTCATCAAATTAGTTACAGCATAAGCTGCAGCCTTTTCTGCTAAGCTTGCATCATTTGATTTAACCCTAGACCATGCCTGCTCTGCTAATTTCACATCTGCTTTGTTTCTAGAAGCTGTATCTGGATTATTCATGTAAAATATGTCATGCTCTTTACAATAAGCATCTAATTTATTAGTTGGAAGTACATTATTAGCTAAATTTTCACGTACATTAGTTCCTGGTCCACAGTAAGAATAACCGTGAATATGGAGAGGGGCTTGTATATGATTAATTAAGGTATTTAATAACCCTTTGCCCCTATATGGTTTTAATCCCTTACCTTGATATGGTTTTAAGTATAAACCTTTACCTGATTTCATTTTTATTATATAAAAAATGTCATTAATTCAACAAAAGAATAAATTTAAAATAACTAATGAAAATATAAAAGAGAAAAAAAACATCGGGCCTGTTTCCAACTAATATTCGTTGCATTGTTTATGGACCAAGTGGTAGTGGAAAAACTGTAATAATATATAACTTAATTATTAAAAATTAAGGTTTAAAGTTTACAAATGTTTATATAATATCTAACATTTTAGAACAAGAAAAATATAAAAAATAATTGAAATATTTAAGTTATGCGAAGAAATAAAGTTACAAACCTTCACAGAATGTGAAATTACACCAAATGATGTTGAAAGACATTCCCTTGTAATTTTCGATGATATAAACAGTCCAAATATGGCTCCATTTTTTGCAATGGATGGACACAGAGACATCAACTCCTTTTATCTGTGTCAATCATATGCAAAAGTAAATAAATATATACGAAACAATGTAAATTTCCTAATAATATTTAAACAGGATGACTAAATAATATTTAAACATATTTATAACAATCATGTTGGGAATGACTTTACTTTTAAACAATTTAGAAATATATGTCATTATTGTTGGAATAAAGAGAAGCATGTATTTTTAGTAATTGATAAGGACTTCGGCCTTTTTATTTTTATCCGAGTAAAGAAAATGGTATTTGCTATAAGCAGATGTATCAAAGTAGTCCAAATTAATTTCCTTATAAAAATCCTGGGTGTTAATTGAATATGACAGTCTATCTGTGTCAGTGAAGAGGAGCTTTTTATTCTTAAATTTATTCATATATAAATAGTGAAAGTCATACATTATCACTTTACTTAAATCCAAGATTGTCATTCCAATGTATATGAGCTTATCAAATTTTAAAACTATTTTTTTTTAAACGGACTGCATGAAGACCATTGGCAAATGTTTTACTGCAATCAAATCTTGGTTTTGAAACATATTTTGTTAACTGTGACTCATCTACTAAGTAAATATATCTAAACTTTCTTTGATTCATGACTGTTCGACCAAACAAACTGTTGTTTAACAATTTATAGAAATCCTTTTCAAAGTCATTTCTTACTTGTTTACGTTTGTCATTATATAAATTAATGTAAGGAGCTAGATATGCTGATTGTTTAAATTTTAAAATTCTATGATATTTTGTAACTACCAAGCCTAATTCTTCATATTTTTGCAGTGCTTTATAACGTAAAATGTATTTATTTTTATCATTCAAGTTTTGAATTAATTTACTATTTATTTTTTCTGGTGCTGAAGGATAGTCGTTATGTAAATTATGTAAGCTTTTATCATATTTTAAATCAACCTCTAAGATAAACCCATACTCCACTTCACTCTTATTTAAATAATCAGTTTCAGTTGTCCATTGAAATTCACCAATAGGCAATGACTCACTCATGGCTGTAGAATAACGTGCACTGCAGTCTAAATAAACTAAATAAACACTCTCTTTATTGGGGTCATAATGTTTACCCATGTATTTATTATTTTCTTTGGCATATCTAGTTGAAATCATGGCAACCCCTCCTCTGATTGCACTTTCAATAAAAAAATGCATATCAATATCTTTAAATAGCTAAAATTCAACTTGTGTTATTTTTAAACAAGCTTCCCATGTAAAACCAGGCAGAGAATACATGTGTAAGGGGTCTAATTTGTAATCACTTAAGCATAATTCTCTAAACTTTTCAAACACATCCGCTAATAAATAAACGTCAGTTTTTAAATATAAGTCATGATATTCCTTAAGATTTTTTATATTGAATTTCCTCCATACATTCTGGGCATGTTCATAGTCTTCTAAAGTAATATGTTCTTTGGTTAAAGTACTATAAAATGACTCTCGAGGAGGGAGTTGTTCAGTGAATTTCTCCGGCCCAGTAAAATATTCATATGGAAAAATTCCTTTTCTTTATAACAATGGATCATTAAGAAATCGAAAGCTGTCTAAATTAGATGCTAATTTATCAAGAGATAGCGACAGAACATTATATGAGTCTAAAAATATTAAGTTGTTGATAGAAAATGATATATATTTTTCCATATCTTTTGCTATATATTTTAATTTGCGATTTTCTTTAAATTTTTCCAAATGTTGCGTAATTAATTGAGCATCATAATTTTTAAGATTGTTAAAAAGAATTCATATCTTCTTAGTAATTCTATAATTTAAATTGCAATCATTATGAGCAGCACCTCCAGTTAAAATTACCAGTTAAATGACAGTGATCTCTGACTCTATAGTCAGAGATCACTGTCATTTAACTGGTAATTTTCGAGGTGCTGCTCAATTACCCATATGTGCTGCTCATAAAAATTAAGAAATAATAGTTTCCAAATTTTTTGCCTCAAATATAACAATCAACTGCAGACGGGAATGTAGCTTCTTGTTCAGGGGTCATTATTAAGGGCATATAAACATTCAATCGATCTATAAGATTCTCATAAATTTCAAATAATTTTGTAAAAAATATTTCCATAACATCTTCGCCACTATAAAATTCTTCATAAATAATATTTGAATCTTGAACAACAACAAATCCAAACCCTGAAGGCTTATGTTCAAAATTATTTATAAAACACTCAAAGTCAGCATATATTACAAATGGAACCTTCAATTGAAATTTAAAATTACTAAACTTTAATATTTTCTTTTTACTTAATTCGGCTTTTTGAGCTTCAAATAGTTTACAATAATCAAAATGTTTCTTGAGTCCGTTTTCAAATTAAAACCTTTGTAAACACAAATAACAGTAATATTTCTTACAATTATAATTAGTTGATCTTAACATGAGTCTATTAAATTCACGAATCAAACAATAATGTGTCTTACGTCCATGTTGTAACAATAATAAATTTATGTGAATATTTTTAATTTCCTTGGTAATTCTTAAAGGGTATATAATTTTATTTTGTTCTAGGCCAAAAAAATTAATGCTGATATTGTTTTGAGTCTCAAATTTATGAATGTCACTTATTTTAACTGGGTATTTAATCCCAAAAATATTTAATTTATTAATAAAAGGTTTATAGTA
Source organism: Neoaliturus tenellus (assembly GCA_030545055.2). Lineage (NCBI taxonomy): Eukaryota > Metazoa > Arthropoda > Insecta > Hemiptera > Cicadellidae > Neoaliturus > Neoaliturus tenellus. The sequence goes on along the minus strand of CM061531.1, from coordinate 197,011,839 downwards.
AGTTACTCTTGTTGCATTTTTACCCCAATTACGATATAAAAATGCTAATATCAACCAAAGAAAACATTTATTATCAGTATTTCTTATATTAAAAACAGCTTTTTTATTTTTAATATATTCTGGAGTGGGTATATAGGATTTTGCCTTTAAAGAATTAAATTTATAAATATGTAAATGCCAGTACTTTGTATTATCATACATCCATACACTGCCCTCTTTTTGGAAAGTTTGCAATGATTCAAAGATTTTTTCAAAGACTCAATAATTTATGACTCGATTTCATTTTTCTCAACTGTTAAAGTTGTTAAGTTTCTAAAGTTAGGAATAGCTTCTTTATCTATTACAATTTGATTATTTTTAACTAAGTATTTGATACATTTTACTCTTCTCACAAGGACCCATTTTATTGGCAATTGACAAGAGAATAATGCATTTTTAATTTCATGTTTAACAGATTCTTCATAAAAAACATGCAAAGTATATGGGCCTTGACAGTTTTGCAAATCTCTTGAAAAATGCACATTAATGGTCTTTTTACAACAATTACAATATTTTTGTTCTTGTAAAATGTGAGATTTTAGAGAAGAAACATTTTCAAAATGATTATTACATATCTTACAAATTAAATTGTGTGAAAGTGGGTCTATTTATAACCTCGGTTGCAATTTTAAAAATTCTAGTGAAAATATTATTTTAAAACACATAAGAAAAATTAACACATTAAAAAAAAATTTTATTTAACAAGTATTTTACAAATCTACACTACCGACGCTGCGTTCTGTTCAGTGACACAGTCTAGCGGCAGAAGTAGCAATTTCTTGTGGCATTGAATATCTGCTCCAAAGTTTTAAATTTACTTTAACAATAATATATTTAAAATTAGTTTACAAATATTTATATTTTAAAATTTAATATTTAAAAACAATACAATTTTTTTATTTAATACTTACAATGTCACAGGAAATTCGAAAATACACATATCACAACACGACGTAAGTAAAACGTTCATCATTTAACCTCAAAGGTCACCACTGGTTATAAAAATGCACAGCATATGACGCTCGATATATATAGACCATAAAAAAGTCAATTGAACAATTTTAAAATTGAATTATCTCATTTTAAAATAGAATCTTTAAAATTAACACTCAATACTATAATCCCTGTTGGCAGCACTGTCAGCAACTTGTCAATTGAACAATTTTAAAATAGTATATTTAAAATTCTCAAGGCTCCAAATCACTCAGTCTCGTAACCAGCGCTGTGTACCGGTACAGTCAAGGTCACTGCCTGGCGGTCTGGCTCACGTAATAGGTCAAAGGTCACCACAGTCCACACTGCACAGCGCTCAGCGCAAGATTTAGTGCCACATTTTTAACAACATAAATATAGTTAGAGTTGAGATAAAATTATGATATTTTCAGGGATTATACTAGACTATATGGTGGCCATTACGGCATGAATTATTTACTTTAATTTTAATATTAACATAGCATAAATAATAAATAAAATTATAAAAATTGATTTTTTACATGAAAAAGTTGGTCTCTGAGGAAATTTTTTATTTATTGGTCAGGCAAGTTTTGTCAGCGGCAAAGTTGTAGATAAAGAGTCAAATTTAATATTTTTATTCTTGACATTTTCCTCTAGGATTCATAGTTTACAAAAAGCCTCATAATCAAATTTTTCAATCCGTGTCCAAAAAATTCCTAAAAAGTAACCCCATGTTAAATATTAAAAACCTATACACAAATATATAAATGTATAATATAACTATACATAAACATTAGCATATAGCAAATCTCGGAATCAAAATTATAAATCTGTGTCCAAAAAAATTCCCTATATGAAATCCCCCTATAAAATCAGGGGTTTTATGGGGCAGTTTTCCTACTCTGCCACTCCTTTTGTTAAAAACAATTTTTATTACTTCGGCATGAGGAAACAAATAACATGTACTCTTAATGTAAACATAAACAGCGACTCCGCCAGATGCATTTTTCGGCCGATGTTGAAGGATGAGCTGGTAACCGGGGATCACATATTTGTCGGCTTCATAGTCGAACTCCCAAACCTCAGACGGCAGCACTTTTTAAAGAGAGCAGCTCTTTGACGGTGAGGACGGCCCACGCAGACCTGACCTGGTCATCAAAACACCGGGTCGGGCTCTGGTCTTCGATGTCACTGTCAGGTCGAGCATGGAAACTCCCTCAGCGATGCGGCGGATGAGAAGCCCAACAAGGACACCCACATCCTCAACAGTGTCAAAGCTGCGTTGGACGTTGAAAGGGCCGAGGTTTTGCCCATTGTCATTGGAGCCAGAGGGCCATCCCTCAGGTAACGTTGAAGAACTTGTCCGTGTTGGGCGTGACGAATCCCAACCTGCTGAAGTCAATAGTGGTTGGAGTCGTCAGAGCTTCGGCGGCCATCGGCAGAGTTCACATCGACCTAGGTTGAGCCATTGGCGAAGGGGAGGAACCCGGTCCACCAGTGCTGTGATGATGTTGTAACACTCCGGCGTTCATACCCCAGGAATAAATTTTAATAATATTCTACACTGAGTTAAAATACTCAGGACTCAACGATCGACCATTGATTAAGTGATTATTTTAATCACAGTTGTCTGCAGTTAATAATCTGGATAACAGATATACATCTCAACATTAATACCAATTTTGAAAGTATTCATTAACATCAGGAATTATGAGTGTCAACGCCAGAGGCAAGGGTGCAGGCCTTTTGTCACACGCTGTATATGCATTCGAATCCTCATCGTCGTCAGCAGAGCCGGTGTTTCTCACCACACGTGCGTGTGTGTGGCGCTGAGGAATGCGCGTTATTAGCAATGTACGCGTTGTTCCCAGCCGAGAGCCTCAAGTTTGCGTGGCGGGGAGGATGAGCTCGGCAGTTACTATCCGGTCGTCGCGTCGCCAAGTTAGGCGTACTCCTCTCCTCTTTCTAAAAATACTCATTCGTTTGTCCAAATTTAATTTAGTCTAAGCTTGTGTTTTAAAGTATTTTAAGTGAATTAATTCTTTTGTTTTAACCGAAATAAATCGCTAACTTTTGTTGTTAAATACTCGATTTCTTTTTATTGAGAACACACCACTCCTAATTTCGACCCACTGTCTTCAAGAACTTCAAGAACTAGCTCCCACTGAGCGGCGATATTTGGTGTCGGCGCGGGGTTGTAACTGCGACTACGTCACAATGACATTAGGAGGTGAGTGGTAAAAATTCAGCTTTAAGTTTAAATATTTTTGGGCCTTACTTTTCTTACAAGTTTAAATATAGTCTTTTGAGGAGAGGTTTCACTAAAAATAACAGTAACTCGTTAAAACAAAGCTTTTCGTGAAAACCCGGTAACGATACATCAATTTTCCGATTTATTAGAGAATTTTAAAGTAATTGAGAATAATACTAAGATAAGTTGAAGACGCCATGTTTGTGACCATGCTGTTAGCGGCTAGCGTGGGTTCCCCCACCACTGCCTTTTAGTGCTTGTTGTGTGAAGGAGACGCTTGGGTATCCGCCATCTTGAACTCTGTAACTAACTGCCGATTATAGCTAACTATTGAGAAGTAAACTAAGTAGAGGAGAGGAGAGTCAATTAAACATTAGTAATAACTGAAAGAAATAATATCAATTGAATAACTAAATTTATTGAGGCGACGCGACATTTAATTAAATAATTGATTTTTGTTTTGGAATATTTCATGGCGAGATGGCGGCCAGCGTCTGCGTTGTAAAGCAGTAGGGGAGGCGTCATTATATTGACGTCAGAGTTTGCGTTGTCGGTGACGTTGGCAACAGCTGATGACAGCAGACAACCTGAGTCCACACTTAGACATTGTGTCACTGAGTAAACGAAGAGATTAGTTTGTTTGTGTTTAGTGATCTGATAGCCTATCTGTATCACGAGTGTTTAGGATTTATTAACATGTGTTGGAATGATGTCTGGGCGTCAGTGAAAATTGGTCAATAATTGTACTTTATTGACTGGCAATTGATTGAAAATAAACAAAATTTTAAAGTAATTAAATATTGCAACACTAAATAACAGTGTTGATTTTAACTGGCCAATTTATCCTGTCTGGTCAAAGGACACCAGCACATTTGATTCACTGTAGACATTAAGTCATTGAAAATAATCAGCAGTTATATAAAATTAATGTCCGAGTAGTGGAGAAAAGCGGATTTTGCGACATTAGAAGTGAATCAATTTGAACTTAAAAATATCTGACCAGGACCTTGTTAGTAGTTGGGGAATGGGTGTTTGACATAGATTTTCTGAATTTTATGTAAATTTCTAGCTAAGGACTTAGCCGGATTTTCCAAACTTCTGTTGGCTACTCCAAGTGACTCGTGATCAATTGGGCGAATGAATAGATGATTTTTATTGAATAAATCGGCACGTTTGGACTTAGTGACACTGCGTACGGAAGTTTGACAACACACTTTATTTAATTGGGGACTTTGGATCTTTTGAAAAATTTTGCTGAAACTAAACAGTATGTGGACTTAGGCGCGAGAGCCTCTGACGAGCTTCGCCGTAACGGATACAGAATTTTGAATTTAAATCCAAAATAATTTTGCGGGGTTAAGATTACTTCGTGCCCTGTGATTAATCTGGTGGATGCATTGTTCGTTTGCTCTTTGGAATCTAGTCTCCGCAGTAACCATGAACGTTTATTTTCTGAAAAAAGGTAGAAAATATTTACGAGTTAAAATCTGTGGACAGTCGACCGCAATTCAGGGGGATGATCTGCGGAAAGGGTTAAGTCTTATTCGGAAAAATAGTAGTGGCTATTTGGGAATATATCACATATTTTCATTAAAGTGATTAGTGGTGTCGGAGCACTTTTGACGGAAATTATTATTGGGGAGATAAATTATTACATACCAGGAGGTACTCGGGACTTGTGATCATAGCCGACCCCTCTGAGTTGAGATAAAATAAGAACTGTTTAGTATTTTTTTTTTTTTTTTTTTTTTTTTTTTAATTAAATTGAGTTATTATTTTTTTGAGCTGTGAATTGACTGGTGCTTAAAATTAAAAGGGTAACTCATGGTAAAATTTATTTTATTTTTTTGGGAAACATTGGACCGGAATGAGATTCGATAGCCGGAATAGCCTTGATGACCGTATGTTTTTGGAGAGTGTTTCTTTGTAATGTTGTTATTGAATTCCTGTAGAACTCCTGATGAGTTGGAGGGAATTTATATACGCGTCGCGCTCAAAGGTGATGCAGCGTTCGAGAGGTGAACCTACCAGAGGCGACCAACCGTGTGTTGTTGTTTTTGAAATTGTAGAGGAGTTGAATTTGTGTACAAAAAAAAAATAGTAAAAATTAACTTGTCTATTTACGATCTAACTAGGTTATTTTAATATTGGGGGGATGAAAATAGATTTCTGGGTCAGAAGCTTGATCTTAAATTTATGATAATTTTTTTGTTTGGTTCATTTTCTTTTGGGTTACTATAATAGCCTAGGAGATAGTCCAAATTGTACTGGACATTCAATTACATTTTTTTCTGTTTGACAGTAATAGGATAGAATTAGGTTGCACTTTTAGTCACCATTGAACAAAGGTTCCTGAGGATTGCCCACGCTGTTCAAATGCCGTTGGGAATCCACGATGGATGTCACTGGGATGCACAAGGACGAGGCCCAAGTATAAATTCAAGTATCGACCATGTGTTATTTTTATTTTATTTTATTTTATTGGAGTTAATAGTAAACAACAATTCTGGAAAGGGATGATGGGTTGACTGGTTACAAATTGTTTGCAGGACTTTGGTAATTTTATACATTCAATAAAAATAAATAAGGACAAAGTATAGGAGATAGTTTTTTTTTTTTTTTTTGTTACAAACAAATGTCATTATTATTTTTCAATTAGTTGTTATTTCGTTGAGCTGGAAACCAAAAGAGGAGGGTTACTTTGTATTTATAGTTAAATCCGAGTGTCATGCCTGCTTTGAGCAGCCGACAGAACGGTGAACTAGAGAGTTGAGTGGGTAAGATGGTTTCTGGTAGTATATGTCAGATGGTCTTAGGGACCTGACAAATGTGAAGTTAGTGCTCTTAGTAGGAGAGTGCGCCCTGCAATGATTAGGCCCTCTGCCTGGCAGCAAGTAGTAAGATGTTTTAAGTTGGAATAGGATTGGTATGTGGGAAGTGGTTGTGTTTTGGTTTCCAGAATTTTTATTTCATACATAAACATCCTTTACAGTAAAATAACCATTTGAGTTGTCACCCCTAGGTGAAATAAAATTTGTACTGAATGAAACACCTAGTTAGAAAGTACTATTTGGAGGGAATTTGATGGGAAATTTGAAAATTGTTGTGTTTTGTGTAGCGGTTTTTTTTATGGGAAATGAGACTAGCTGGCTCGAATGGCTCGGAGATTGCCAAATTCGACCACTTGTTTTATTTTTGTGAGGAAGAGAGGAAGAGAGCAAAACGATTATTTTATTTTAACCTCCTGCCTGCGCAAAAAATTTCATGAGACATAAAATTTTTGGCAGCAGTTTGAGATGGGTGTGAATTGTCACTGCCGGAAAGTGAAGTAGAGTTGACTGTATGAGAGAGTAACTGAATTTAGGATGCCTGCCCGACTTGTCGGCAGCTCCACTTGAGTTATTGGGGACACGGTCAAGTGTGGTTGAGTTTTGGTCTCCCCTGGTGATAGGGTTGAGTTTCTGTGTCCCCTGGTGTTATTCACCCCTGCCCGCATGAATGGCATGGTGGTTGTTGGGGCGGATGTGATGGTTATAGCCCCTGGTTTGAGCTGCTCTGCGCGCTTAGCTCCCCTAAGCCCCAGACATTGCTCATGGAACAACGAGATGGTGAATGTTATTGGTGTTCGTTGTTCCTGGTGTAGACTTGTGTCTTGGTCTCCCCTGGCGATAGGGTTGAGTTTTGGAGTCCCTCGGTGTTGAGCACCCCTGCCCGCATGAGCGGCATGATGGTTGTTGGGGCAGATGTGGTGAGTTGTCCTGGTTGAGCTGTCTGCGCGCTTAGCTTCCCTAAGCCCCAGACATTGCTCGAGGAACAACATGATGGTGAGCGTATTATTTGTGAGATAACAAATACTAGGGCAGATGACTAGTAACTTGTTGCCTCCCCACCAGTTGTTGCACATTCTGCGTGCAGAAGAAAATAAGGTTGCATTAAACTGTTTTGGGCGGGATGTTAACCCAACTGTTAGGACGGTCACCCTGAGAGGTGAGGGCGAAATCCCTAACCAGAATCGTTGTGATATTATAGCTGACGGGTACACGTTGCCTGCCCGACTCGTCGGCAGCTCCTTGTATTCAAGCGATTTTGGAAAGATTATTTTCCCGGAAGTTGATGAAATATACAGTCGTGAGGAACATGAACTGTTGACCCGAGATATGAATGAGACTTTGAAAGTCCTGCAGGGACTAGATGATCAGCTGGGCACCTTAAGTGTGAAGGAATACTCCCTAGAGGGCACAATCCACGTGCTTAGGTCCCACTATCACAGACGGATGGTTGTTAGATATACAGTATTTGGTGGTACGTCTCTGATTGTAGTGGTAACAATTGTCGTTCTTGTGTTAAGGTGGAGGATGCGAGTAGCCGACCTGCTCTGTGCCTGCCTGAGGGGTGGCGTGCGGCGGCCACAGACTGCTCAGACAGCGTCGCCACTCCAGAACCTCGGAGAGACTGTAGACCACCCAGACCCTGAGACAGCCGAGACTGAACGAGAATCGATTGGGAGCATGCCAGCCCCCATCTGCAGCTGCAGCTGACGTCAAACTAACCGTACGGTAATTCAACAATTCAACGGAGATCTACTTTGGGCCCTGGACACTCAGTAAGTGCTAGACCAATCTATGCAAGAATAATGACTTTTGACCGCGTTCCGTAAGTGGTGTGCGTCGTTTGTAGACAATCTGAAGTCGACCCTTATGGTGGTTTCAAGAGTATTTACGAACTTTTCATCGTGGGAACGTGATGGCGGAAGGACTGGGGATCAACTGACTATTTAGTCAAGTGTTGTACTTCAATGTATTGTTTTGTCTTTTGATGATTTGTGTAGTGAAGTAGACTGGTAATGACAGAGTCTGTTCTTTTTGTTGTCATTCAGTAATAAGTAGTTGTAAATCCTGGAAAAAAAATTTCAGGGAAGGAGTTTCTTGAGCCAACCTGGTGTCCACAGGAAGGTAAAGCCGGCAATCCCCCACCCCTAAACAACCCTTCCCATCGACTCCCTAACTGGACTGTGGATACTTGGGTGCCAGCTCGACAGATTTTTTTTGTTTTTAAATTTAAAGATATATAGTAGTGAACAGTCAGATGTGTACTGTAGGAATGCCTTTCTGGGGGATTTTCCGGACCCCACCAGCAAGACAGTAGAAGTGTCATTACCAGGGCTACTAAATATGTTAATGTAGTTGGGCTGAGGTGCCAGAGTATGTTTTTTTTTTGGTGGGCCTATCTCGCAACCAGGGATAGGCGAGGCGATTTTTAACGCACGCTCCTTAAAACCAAGCGGTGGTCGTGAGCCCTAGTTTTAAGTAATTGGTTGTGTTTAGTTTTAAGGTTCATATGTCCATGTGACATCCACCCTACCATCAGGGTGACAATACTTCATGTATTTGCGTACTTTATGCACTTTATGTCCCCCGTGCCTGTTGAGCAAGTCTCAGGACGGTTAGCGGACTGATCACGAAAAAGGCCACCGCATTTACAGTGTAACGGCTCCCAAGCATCACTAGGCGTAAGGGCAGTCTTTTGGCGTCTGAGCCCCTAGCGGTGGGCGGGCTATCCACCCCCAAAATTCAACTTTGTTGACTTCTTCCAATTCATAAACCTTTGGAGCATTTTTTGTGTGTATATGTAAGCACCTCAGTCCCGACATAGGGTTACATACTTATATAGACTGATGTATGCCAACAAAGATATTGTTTTCTTTTTTTTGTTTTGTTTGTTTTCACTTCAATGTAAGTAACGTGTGGGCCAGTGAACCCAATGTAGAGGAAGTTTTGTTTGTTTAGGTCAGTAGATAGTGTTGTAGATAATTCAAGGTGATTTTTTTTATTTTCTTTGGTATTAATAGGAGGGGTAGTAGTGTTGCTTGTGACTTGTTATGACGTTTTAGTACCATTTTGTAATTTTAGAATGTAGGCTGTAGTTCCATAACTTGTTATTGAAAGCTAATTGGTTGTTTGTTGTTAATTTTTATTAAAGCTAATTTTTTATTGTTTAAGGGCCGTGTTGGGCCAGTATTAGGGAGGCAGATAGACTAGCCACACTGAGGGGTGACTGACCTACGGCGGCCCCAAGTGAAAGCTCGTGCGGCTTCACCAGAGCGGGCAAGTAGCGTTCAAAATCTAAATGCGCCGAAAATTATATTTTTTTTTAACATTGAAAATTGTACTAAATATTTGTAGAACCTTCGGTGCGAGTATACCAAATTTATTTGTCAAGATTAAATATCCCAAACTAACTGGCAAGTCTATCAGTCTGATGATTGTTGAACGAATTGGCCCTTGTTCGGGTTTGTCATGTACGTTAAGGGTTTGTCGCATTGTGGGTTACCAAAGGTAATCGTTGTCTTCTTTTATTCCATGTTATTAACCGTAGAATTAGTATAGTCTTAATGAGTCATGTTGCTGGTCCGATTGATCTTGCATTCTTTTACTTGTAATGTACATTTCCTTTTTGCTGAGTAGGTAATGTTGCTACCATAATGTTTCTATGTTTCTTTTTTTGTATGAGAATTCTGTTGAGTGTAAGTTTATTGTAATGCTTGTTGTTAGTTGTTGTTAGTCATGTCATGTAAAAGGGGAGAGGACGTTCGGTTAAATGGAAGTTTGCCAATTTAAATTCAGGGTCGGCTCGGTTTTCCCAATTTCAGTAAAAAAAAAACACACCAAAAAAAGGGAAAAATTTTGTTTTGTTTCCAAATTAGACCCAGTGATTCGAATGCATCCACTCGTGTGTCGTAAATTTAATTTGACGCAGGAACGCCCTGGCTCACTCATGCAGGAGGACAGTATCTCACGGTGCTCCTTGAGTACCGCATGCTGAGGGCAGCATGATCTACAGGTGGGGGGAGTGTAACACTCCGGCGTTCATACCCCAGGAATAAATTTTAATAATATTCTACACTGAGTTAAAATACTCAGGACTCAACGATCAACCATTGATTAAGTGATTATTTTAATCACAGTTGTCTGCAGTTAATAATCTGGATAACAGATATACATCTCAACATTAATACCAATTTTGAAAGTATTCATTTAACATCAGGAATTATGAGTGTCAACGCCAGAGGCAAGGGTGCAGGCCTTTTGTCACTCGCTGTATATGCATTCGAATCCTCATCGTCGTCAGCAGAGCCGGTGTTTCTCACCACACGTGCGTGTGTGTGGCGCTGAGGAATGCGCGTTATCAGCAATGTACGCGTTGTTCCCAGCCGAGAGCCTCAAGTTTGCGTGGCGGGGAGGATGAGCTCGGCAGTTACTATCCGGTCGTCGCGTCGCCAAGTTAGGCGTACTCCTCTCCTCTTTCTAAAAATACTCATTCGTTTGTCCAAATTAAATTTAGTCTAAACTTGTGTTTTAAAGTATTTTAAGTGAATTAATTCTTTTGTTTTAACCGAAATAAATCGCTAACTTTTGTTGTTAAATACTCGATTTCTTTTTATTGAGAACACACCACTCCTAATTTCGACCCACTGTCTTCAAGAACTTCAAGAACTAGCTCCCACTGAGTACGGCCGGCGATAATGTTACTGGTACCGTGTGGTCAGGGATGCCCAGTCTTTGGCTTAGACTCCTTGGCGTTTGAGGTTGGACTTGCGGAGGCAGTGGTTGTCCTTCGGGCGCCTTGGTAGAGATAGGTACCGGCACAACTCAAAGTGAAATCAAGGACAGTAGCCGAAAGGGAGTGAAATAGGAAAGTCACTCCAAAAGGAAAGAGAGTCATCATCTTACCTCGGTTCTCCTGGGGAATAAGATCAAATTGATCGCATAAAATGAACTCACCCAATATGGGGTATTTCTGGCTATGAAGCACATCTCTGCTTTGTAGAGGAAACTCAATGCCATCTGGACCGATTGTCCCTCCCCTAAGAACGCAGCTGCGCTCCGCTCAGTGAAGCCACCACCCGGACCCCGGAATCTGCCGCCAGCGACAGCGATCGAATTTGCCAATGAGAGTGCTCAAGTCGTGGAGGAATCACCGACAGAAAACGAAGAAAAAGCTTTGAGTCCGTGAGAATAACAAGGAAAAGAAAGCCGTGTAACCACGCCAACCGAAGGGAGCACGCAGACACCAACCGAGTGCAGAGCCAGCCAGCAAGTTATTAATACTGTTTCATAAGTTTTTTTTGTACGAATTCAAAATTTGTAGCAATAATCATATTATGACGGTGGGGTTAAGCACTCCCTGGGGGTACTACGGGGGTTAGGGGATCACGTAAGCTAAGTAGAGCTGCTCCTAAGCAATTTTCAGAACTAAGGACGAGTTAATATGTATTAGAGATGGTCCATAAGGTTTTTTCTGCGATGCTGAATGTACTAAAACTAATTGTGATGCCTTCCCAACGATAGAACAATGGATATCCAATGCTTTTTGGATGTCGGTGTCTATTTTCAAACTGCGTTGGTTCAATCTATGGTAAGCATGTCATCATGGATAATCCTTCCAACTCTAGGTGGCTTTTTCAACTACACGAACTATTTTAGTATGGTTTTGCTCACTGTTGTCGATGCAAATACAAATGTTTAAGGATTAGTGTTGGTGCTTATGCTAAGAACAGCGATGGAGGGAGTTTGAAGACCTCAAAATACGGTCAAAATTTTTCAACAATTGATTGGATATCCCAGAAGAAAAGAGACTTCCAAACCTATCCTACTTTCCTCTAAAACATACCTCGTAATGATAACAAACTTGTTCCTTACGGTGTGGTTGGAGATTCTGAGCTTTTACTGCTCTAATCACTGATGAGGCGGTTTTCAGAATTTGAGGTCAAGTCTAACGAATGGGGAAAGATATTTAACAACCGATTAATCCGGGTAAGACGTGTTTCAGAAAAATCATTTATCATATCAAACTAAGCGATATCATTAGGACCAAAGGCCTCCTACAGCTCGATATACTTTTCTGATAATGTTGTCCTAGCTACTGTACTCTGCAAATCTTTTTATTAAATCATGGTGCCTAAACAATGAAATATTTTCAGAACCATTAGGTTTTCAACGAAGAAAACTGTTATGGGACAGTTACACAATCATTGAGAAGTCTAAAGGGCGTTGGAAGTGTTTGCTTGGCGAATGGAATGAGGGTACGACGTTTCATGACTTACTTCAACACAGAAGCATGCGAAGTAACTGGGCAGTAAAAAGAGAAAGGTCTTAGTGACTTGAGTTATCGAAATAAAGTCATCGAAGTGAACGGTTAAGGTTGGTTAAAGAAGTATTTAGGCCTTTGTTCAAATTGTCCGCTTATTTTATTAGTACCATTTCATCACGTTATTTACCTCGAATAAGTCAAAGCATTGCATATGTCATGAATGAATGCATGAATGAAAGAAAACCCTTTAACTTCCCCAGCTTCCGTCAAAATTTTGTGAAGATGTCGGATTAGGGAGGCTACACCTGTTTGGACGGGATACGCCCCGACACGACGTTTGGCGAATTAATGCTTCCGAGTTTCCGACACAATGAATGTCCAGTCCATGTGTAGCTGCATGTCTAGTATTGGGAGCGTTCACCAGGAAATGTCGCGTCTTTCATCATCTTTCATCATAAAATTTCTCGGTGACCTTTTCTTATCGTGTCGTGTCACGTGTAGGACCCTGACAGTCAATGAGAATTTAAGAGTCATCTTCAAGTTTGGGCCAGTAGCCCATTGTTGCTCAAGCGGCAATGTTAACCAAACGGCTTTTAATGCAAAACATGGTATTTTATTCGCCTGTTTCGGACGCAGTTTTTCAACCGATGTTATGTAAACTTGGTAAGTGTTTTGTAGAATAGTGAAATTAGGCCCCTCTTACCTCAAAATTTTAAAAATTTAACAAATATTACCAAGGAAAATCGATTTACTTTGCGACTTCACAGCGAGTAATATTTGTTAAATTTTCAAAATTTTGATAATAAGAATACGTTTATTTAAAAAACTTACATAAACATGGCCTCGCCAAGTTAAGGAAAACTTGTCGGCGAGGTCCATTTTATCTACAAGGTCCAATTTATCTAAATACAAAAAGTTTTACCAAAAAACTGCGTCCGAAACAGGGGAATAAAATACACTAATAAATAAAGCATCACACTCGCCGATCAGTCATACCCATCTTAAAAATAATTACTTAAAGTGCGTTGGTGTTTCAAGCAACTATCTGAAGTATTTCAAAATTACAATTTTAAATTTTATCGTGGAATAAAATAAAGGGAGTAAATAAATGGAATTTAATGTGTTCGTAGGCTAATTTGTTTCGTCACTTCAATAAAATTAAAACCTTTAAAAACCATTTAGCACGTGACAGCAACACATTGAGTGATCTTCAGAGGGTGGGCAGTAGGCCTACACGTAACTAAAACGTAATAACTAACATCTGTAATAACATTTTTCAGCTAAAACAATTAATTGGAGTACAACGACAAAGTTATAGACTGTTTTAGTCCCACTTTTTGATAAATTTGAACCCATATGTGAAGTATGTCAGAGGCCATGATATTCCGTGTTATCTGTACACGGAAGGAGAAGATAGGCAGATGCGGACTAGAGCAACACGGGAAAACGTGAAGGAGGTAGTGGCAGCAGTTGTCGAACTACATCCCTCCGACAGCCGCGTCACAACTCAGTTGACTGGAACGGAACGAACCAGGAACGAACTGTGTTCCGGTAGTTTTAGCCACGTCCGCTAGGACTGACCCTTTAGCCCCCTCTTAAAAGAAGTGATGATGACGAATGACGAGAAAATGCCATTAAATACAGATATAAGAACTTTTTTCACGTGTGAACTCAAAAATAGGAAACCTGTAAAGTTTTTATAATTAAAAGTAATCAAGTTTTTAATGGAAAAAAATTATCATTGAACCTATATTGTTAGGTAAACCAATCCTAGGAAAAAAAAGTTTAGCCTATACCACGTAGTGTGCTCAAAATGTGGGGCGTTGATACCAAGAAAGTATTCCTTCCGTCAGAAGAAATCTAGACAGATTAGGCCAAAGTTGTTTGAAGAGGAAGTATAACAGAGAATCAAGTAGCGTTTTACTAACTCCAAAAGTTGATCCTAAATTTTTGTTTGGCAAATGAAAAAATAATAATGAACATGAAATAGATAAAGTAGTAGCATCAAATGGTGAATTAATATTAGAATTTGGGAGAAGATTTTAAAAAGTCACGTGGGACCAAAACAAAGGAATTACATTTCAAATAAAATGATAAATTTGGCTGGTTTGTTAATTAAAATGAAGGAGGTGGATCCAACAATATAAACAACTACTAATATACACTACTAATGTAAACTAATATAAACAATTTGGCAGACTGCATAAAACCAAGAAACTTTAATTTTTTATGCAATGTGGTACGAGATGGGAGTGCATATGATAATGATACCGGATTCTGTGAAAAAGGCAGTGTACCAAGAAGACTGTGTAAGACCCTTAAAGTTTTTAACTCGAACTTATGGTCTAAGCCATTAAAAATAGGACCCTTTCTACTCAAGATCAGTTAAAAATAAGATACAATCATGAAAAATTTATGTCATTGATGAACAGTGACTGGCCTATTGAAATAAATAGTGCTGATGACAAAAGTTTAAAAGAAGTGAAAATGACAAAATGCCATTAGATACAGATATAAGAACATTTTTTCACATGTGACCTCAAAAATAGAAACCCTGGTTGAAAAAACTAAATATGAATGCTCTGATGAGCTTTGGAATTCATTATCAAGATATATACTTGCTTTTTTAATTGCTTTCAGTAGCAGGTGACCTAATGAAGTATGCTATGCTACTGAAGACAACTATTGTACTTTTACCCTTTTGCGAGTTAGGAATTTTTACGTAAATGAGCAAGGACGTTCTGGAACGTCCATCATCAAACTGTCGAAAATTAGTAAAGACGTTCTAGAACGTTTTTGAACATTTAATTATTTTGAAGCAAATATTTAATACAAATAAAATAATAAGAATAAGAATACGTTTATTTAAAAAACTTACATAAACATGGCCTCGCCAAGTTAAGGAAAACTTGTCGGCGAGGTCAATTTTATCTACACGGTCCAATTTATCTAAATACAAAAAGTTTTACCTTTTTCAAATTATTTTCAATTGCATTGAAAGTAAGCAATAATTGAAATCTACATTGTAAACAACTACGGCGGTTTAGGGCAGGCACTTATTTTAACATTCATTTTTAATTGCAGCTACAAACTATAAATGCCAACAATTATATAAATATTTAACAAAACAAAACAGTGTAAATCTGAGCAATACAGAAGCAACAATAACAACTAAAACAATGTTTGAAAAATCTAGTAAACTTAACAGAAAAAAAACATTGACTATAATACTCTAATGCTTGTTGACTAGATTGAGAAGCAAAAACCTTCCTCTATGTCCAGCTGCCACCACTGTCAGTTCTGCTTCGACAAGCAAAAACAACATAACCTCACTTTTTCAATAAAAGTCAAAACATTTTTCTGTGTGTGTCAGTCTTTATATTAATATTCCCATGTATGTGTGAATCTTGTGTGAAAAGCGTAAATGAGTTTGTGTTGTGTTAATGTGCACCAAGTTGCTTGAATGTGTAGATGTCATTGTTTGTGGTTTGATGCTGAAGTAGGCCTAGACCATTTTAGCTCTGCCTTTGAATAAATGCTACTTTACAAGTTTACAATAAAGATTTTTTCATTTTTATTCTTGAGTATTTTTATTTTACTGAATGGTCTCGGAGATATGAGCAGATAAAGTTTGACCCGTGTTATTCTTATGGAACTAAAAATGAATTTTAATTGCCGGTAGCTCTCTAACCATTAGGATTAGAAAAAATGTGAAAGAATAAAAATACCTTAAAATTACACGTAAATAAAAAAAATTAATAATAAAAAATTAAAAAAAAAACACACCATAAAATGCAGGGTGTTCCATAAGAAATTTTTAAGTTGACCGCCATTTTGGAAAATGGCGGCCATTTAGAAGAAAATCGAATTCATATTTTTTACTGCCTAAAAAATTGGTAATGTTCCCCATTTAAAGTTTTCTCTAAATCTCATAGTTTAGGATATGCCAATGGTGGAACAGTTATTTTGCCCTTCCCCCAAAAATAACCTCAAATACAAACCTTAAGAGATTCATTTTCAGCTTCTAGGTTTTTGGATAACACAGTGAAAGAAGGGGGAATGAGAATCGCTGCTTTCATAGCAGAACACAACATTCCTTTTAGCACTGCTGATCAACTTATTAGTGTTAAAATCTGTAGCTACTGACTCCGAAATTGTAAATATAACTTGTGATCACACCATTAGTGCACAGCCCTTATAAAAATGCCCTTGGCAAAAATAATTTTGAGGAATTGATTTTAAAATTGAAAACCCAATCAGTTCAGATGAGTCGACCGACAAAACTGCTGAAAAACATTTGGCAGTCGTTGATCGTACATGTTTGGAGGATCATGATGTACGGGATTGATTTTTAAGCATGCTCAATGTTGTCGACGGTGCCGAAAATGGTTCGTATAAACTGTTCACTGACTTTTTCAATAAATGTGTTATATCATATAAAACAACATAGTTGGGTTTGCTGCAGATGGCACAAATACTATGATGGGTGCTCACAGCTCACTTCAATCGCTTTATAAAAAGATGTCCCTAATTTTTTTACTATGAAATGGATTTGCCACTCTTTGGCGTTATGTGCATCGTATTCTTGCAAAGAGCTTCCTAATGACTTACAAGAGTCAGTAAGAAGAACTTACTCGTACTTCAAATATAGCTCCAAAAGGCAAATAAAATTCAAAGATTTCCAAACGTTTGTTGATGTCAAGCCCCATAAATTAGTCAGACCTTTACAGACTCCGTGGTCATTACTTCAAGCATGTATTAGCAGAATATTAGAGAAATGGAAACCCCTTCGTTTGTGTTATTTTAAGGGAAGGCATTGAGGAGTGATGCCAATGCTCTTGCAGCAGCAGAAACCAATTTATAAATTGAATTAATTGTGTTAGTATTTTTTCGAATTCCAAATTGTTTATAAGTAATACATTGTATTTTCAAAAAAATAATAAATTAAAAAAAAAATAAAAAAGCTTTAAAAATGTTTTTCAAATATTTTACCGAAGGGTGAAACAATAGATATTGGTCGGTAGTTACTACATTCCAATGGACAGTTCAGCTAATTCAGTATTTACAAAACTTAATGCTGAATTCCCTGAATGCTGATTTCTTGTCTATTGAAATTCTCAAGCCACATGCTCCACCTTGCCAGCTAGTGGGCTTTCAAAAAACTTCCAAACAATATTGAAGAATTATTACGAGATATCTATGCCCACTTCCATCGAAGATTTCGATGGCAAGAATTTCAAGCTTTTTACAGCACTGAAGAACACCAAATTTTGGGTGTTAGCCAAACTAGATGGTTGAGCTTAAAGAACTATATTGATAGAGTGCTGGAACAAAATTAAAGTCTCACCCAAAGTCCAAATTTATGGTCCAAGTTTTTTAAGATCCATCAATAACTACGCACAATATTCTCCACACTTTACAGAGCCCAGATACAAAATGCTACTTACACTTCCTGACTTATGTTTTTGACCTGGTCAATGGTCTAAAAATTTTGTTTCAAACTGATGGTCCTGTACTGTGTCATTTGCGTCCAGAAGTATGCAAACTAATTCTTGACACGCAGTACGTTAGAGATACAGACGCAAGCAAAATTGATCGGCATGACGAGTCAAAGTACCTTCCAACAAGCCAAATTTATCTGGGTCTCAGCGATGCTGTTTTTGAAATTCCTGAGGCAGAAAGAAATGTCGTTTTTTAAACATGCAGGAGTTTCTACATAACACTGATAAGTAAACTGCAAAAGAGGTTTCAGTTTGATCATGAAGTCTACTCCTTGCTGAATGTTTTTGATCCTCAAAATGCTATTGAGTTAAAAATTCCATCACTTAAAGCTGTTTTTCAACGTTTCAGCAAGTACTTGGACAAGGAATGGAGGGGACTATGTCTTATTCCTTCGGAGAGACTAGGTTTTCAACCAAATTCAACATACCTAACGAGTACCTCCAATTTTTGGAGAAATGTTTTTACAATAGAAAATGCAGCTGGACAAAAAATGCACAGTAATTTAGAGAAGGTACTTTCCATTCTTTTGTGCCTACGGAGTTCAAACGCTGAGTAGACAGAGTTTTTAGCCAATTGCGGTTAATCAAAACCTTACACCCCAACAAACTGCACACTGACACTATAGAAGCGTTGATAAACACTAAACTCAACTTAGTTCAACGTAACTTGATGCCACTTCTTCTATCCGTTATCCGCTTCGTCAAGTAGTGCGTGTGTTTTCGGTCCTGTGGCCCACCGCCTGCTGTGTCTGTGAGTACCTTGCAGCCTAACTCTGTACCTTCCAAGTTGTCTTACCATTACTTTTAACGTTTTTATTTTTTCTCATTATAAATATCAACTCCCGTAACCATAACGATCACAACAAATGTAAATTAATTTTATTGGCTAGGCAAATTTCCGATCTTTACCCGGTCGAGCGTTCCGGCCGCATGTTGGGTCAGGAACCGCTCACGCTTTAAAGTCTTTCTCATTAATAATTCTATTTCAATTTTAAATTAAATCTGCTCTAAAGCGTTCCTCGACTATGTCCTCGCCCTGTAATCGCTTCAGGACCATCCGTCATTGACTTTTGTCGAGTATTTGCAACATTCTAAACTGTCCACGAGCATTCCGACGGCCTCAGCTGTCTGGTACTGCTCTGGACGTAAGCTTTGCTTTAATTACCCACTTTAATTGCGATTACAGACCAATTTAATTTACTAAAGGATATACTAGCTACTTTTTTGGGGCACGACAAAAGTACCCACTTAAAGTATTACAGACTTCCCGAAGCAACTCTACAGAAAGCAAAAGTTGGAAGTTTTTTGCTAAACGTCATGGAAAGAAGACAAAATTTAGAGGAAGAAGAATGTGAAGATGTCGATGGTGATGTTCAACCATTGCCAATTAGGGAAATGGAAAATGGCTCAAACGAATCGTCAGCAATGTCCAATACTGTTGGTAGAAACAGTCCTCTCAAAATTAAAAAAAATTTCAAAACCTCGCAAGATCTGGGAAGAAAATTAAAAAGAAATCATTAGATCTGAAATGAGCAGACACATTTGCTTACAATCTATCCCCGGGAAAAAAGAATGTGAAAACCTTATAAGAAAACACCGCAAAGTTTTTTATAATCGAGAGTGGAAAGACATAAAATATTTTGTTAAGAACAGTTTAAAGAAAAATTAAGTCAACATTAAGAAAATGTTTATCGATACAAGATACAAACCAGATCACTTTTTGTATTTTTTTTTTATTACATAATGTAATTTTATTTAATAAATAGGTTTCAAGATTAAAGTATTTTCTGCTATTTCACCTTGGTTGGCGTCCCTGATAGCACAGGAGCTAATGGGAGGTAAGTGCACTTTGTGTTGCAAGCAGTTTATTTTTTATTATTGTTATCTACACAGAAGTGAATATTAAAATACAAGTGGTTGCTCTCCCACGGGATCGATAGCATGGAAAGATGGTCGACCAGAAGTCAGAAGAAAATCTTAAACAGAGGCATGTACTTAATTGTATATCAAATTAAAAGACGAATATAGTAAAACCCATACATCAGACACTAAAAGGACCCCTGAGTCAGAAATGGTAGCACCTCTAAGTTTAAATTAAAACCGTATATTTATTACTTAAATTACCATAGCTCCCTTTTTTCAACTTTATGACACCAGGTTTGCATCGATATAATGTAATAATTAATACCTTTATAAAATTTGTTAGTATGTCCTATGCCTGTATGAAACGAAGCGAACTAGCTCAATCTATAGGCGAGTGAGCTCAGCGAGCCCGTGTTTGTTGGGAAAAACATCGGGACCTCGGATATCTAACTCCCATACAACACACTATCCTCTTGAAGGCTCACTGAGACATGAGCAACGTCTCCAAGACGACTCTCGAGATTACTTTTTACGTTAATTATACGTTGATTAGACTATAAGTTATGTACACTAAACCGATCTAGAGGATGTCTAGAATAGGCCTCAGAAGACTTCTTAAAGCCATATATTACACTTCTTCGAGGCTATATTTACAAGTTAAAGATTATACAACTGCTACCAAATAAACTATAAAAAGTAATTCTTTTTCAATGTACATTAATGTTACAGAATTTATTAATGGTTTTATTAATCTAAATTTGTATTAATCTAAATCACACATTTTAAAGGCTTAAATGCAAATTTAAAAATAAGTTTTTAATTTATCAAATGACATACAAAACCATAACAAAAATGTTTAAAAAGTAAACAAAGAAAGAACTCTGTTGTAATAATATACATGATTGCAATTTAATTAACTTGATATTCATTTTGAAATGCCTCCGTATAACTGAGTAATAATTATCAAGAGGTTAAATTTAACTTCTTGATAATTATTTCTAACTTAATAAAAACTGAAAACACAACCAAGGACTTGAATAAAAAGCCAAATAATTTACATATTCATGTATTAAGTAAAAAATAATAAAAACTAACAGATACATTACAAAATTTACAAAGCAGGTGTGACAGGTACAATGTGACATGAAGAACGGATAAAAATTTGACATTTGAAAGGTAGATCCAATCTGGAACACGGTGAGATGGGCACGTTCCCGTTTTCCATGATGAGGCTCAGCCTGGAAGACACCATTAACTAACCCAAATCTGAAACCAAAAGAGAAGAGAACATTAACTATTGGAAATTTTACTTTTAAACATACGCTTATTTATAGTATAGGGGGGATTAATACTTTGTATATTGTTTTGTAAATTTAAGATGGCTATGCTGGTAGCTTCCAGTGGCGGCCTAGCATTTCGGAAATTTCTGCAGATGTAAAACCATGTTTAAAATTAATCTCCTTTATGTAGGCTAATCCGACGGGTCTATCGTTTTATAACATGGGACGACCTGATACAGTACTGTATGTAAAATGAATTTTAAGATTTTTATACAGGCCAAATTCTTATTATGTTAATGTAATTGGCATTTTTCAGGATGTCATCACGAAAAAAGCCCTATAAACTCTACCATTTATTATCAAAAGAAGGGAAGAGGGTTAGGGTAAAGCGGGCAGAAAATGATAATTCTGAGGGAGCCTCTGATTCAGAGTGGAATCAACCTGGTCCCTCTAATGTTGGAGCTATGGTACAACCTTTACCCCCAGGTGAAGGAGGGATATTGGATGACTCTAGTCCTCAAGTTTTCGAATCTGTTGAAACCTCTAACATAAGCTTGTCAGATGATGATTTTTGCAGTGAAAAAGAGTTAATTTCAAACACTAGATCTGTTAGTAGTAGTGATCTTGATAACAGTGTTAGTGATAGTGATAATGACAGCGATTTCAATGAGGAATCTGAACCCGAAAGTACCAGTAGCAAAGATGAGCTATCACAGCTAAAAGACTTTTTACAGAACTGGGCCATGGAAAGCAATATTACAATTTCGGCACTTTCTTCACTTTATGTTGGATTAAAAAAACATCACCCAAAGTGTTTTAGCACTTCTTTGTGCTAAACTACTTAACTACTAATAACACTACCTTCT
>CM061531.1:196977495-196984995 GCA_030545055.2 Neoaliturus tenellus | reverse complement strand
TACCGGTAACTGATTTCGTTCTCAAAATATTAGCGATTTTGTAAAATAAATTTACAAAAACCCTAATATTTTGAGAACAAAACCAGATAATGCGAAACGGATAGCAGCAACATACTAAACGTAAAAAAAATACTTTAAAATGATGGATCACAACCCTATCTTTACATAAAAAAATTTAATTTCATTCCAAGATGGCGGATCCAAGATGGCGGCCAAAAATTTAAGTCCCATCAAATTGAAGTACTTCTTAATTATGGGATATCTGGAGATAAAAAGTTGATATTCTTTAGAAAGAAATAGGATAAAACCAGAGATTTTTTAATTTTTTATTTTGAAATTTAGTTTTTAAAAACCTGTAATATCTCGAGAACCAAAACAGATAATCAAAAACGGATTGCGGCGTCTTGTTCTACGCAAAAAATCACTTTGAAATGATGGGTCACAACCATACATTTACATAAAAAAAATTAGTTCATTCCAATATGGCTGATTCAAAGATGGCGGCCAAAAAACTGAACCACATCAAAAAATAGTATAAACTAATGAATGATGTTTGGTGGTGGTTATGAGTCAATATCTTAATAAATGTGGAAAAATTTAGGGGGGGGCATTAAAAACTCACCCTATATATATATATATATATATATATATATATATATATATATATATATATATATATATATATATATATATGTTACAAAAGTACTGTTATTTATTGTTTTTAAATTGTTTTGTTCTAGATGCTTCAATTCTCAGACTTCGTCTGCTGCCCCATGTTCTACCGCAATATGGTCTGTTGCTCCCCTTCAAAACATCTTCCTTCTGAGATGTAACCTTAACTGACAACAACATAGGACAACATTTTAGGACAACATATTATAGGTTAACAATTTTCTTAATACATTAAAAACTTGCTAATTGAATATATACTAAACAAACGACGTGTATTACAACTGTTTTTGTTAAAACATTCAAAACGTAAATAAAAATATGATTTATAGTTTGTCATAAATGTTTTTTTATTTTATAGAAAAATATATTTTGTTAACATTTTAATGATCATGCAATTTAATATATTACAACTTTATACTAAATACTTTCGTTTAAAATTACACCTTGACACTGATTTACATCATCGAAGAATTGAACGCAAATGATACTGATTTAAGCCCACAAATTCGTCCCCCCTAACAAATAAATCTGATTGTTAGCCCACCCTAACAAATTCGCCAAGGGCGTCTCCATCTTTAGATTTGTTGCCACAAAATCAGGCCCAGTCAACAACACCACCTCCTGAACAAAGAAAAATATCGAAAAATAAGAAAAAGGGACAAGTTCCAGGAAAAACACCGCTTGGTGTTGGGTGGAAGAACAAAAAACAACTTCCTCCCACAGCAGCCTTTTTAAAGAATACGTCGAGTTGAAAAATTGCAACATAAAGAAAAGGAAAAAACTCAAAAGCCCTTACTCCACCTACAGCCATTAATGCAGCACCTGACCATTTGGCAAAATATTTCCAAAGCATCGAGGAGACAGTTCGAACCTTACCACCTCATATAATAGTGAGACTGAAGTCTGAAATATCAAGACTAGTTCACAGTGCCGAAGAAGAGGCTTTAGGATATCATTATCAATACTGGAGTTATGCAGGCCAGACGTCTACCTACACACCGAATACCCAGCAAGTTCCACGGACCACTCCATCATCGTTTTCTGACCAGGTTCCATCCAACATACACCAACAATACGAGTATCCCAATCCTCCCTACCAGCCCTGAAACGTGAAACTTAACATAAACACCGTATGTGGTTTACGAATAAATACTGTACGGTATTTTAAGCCTTTATTGTTATTTTCATTAATTAGCTAGCTACAACTTAACAAATAATTATTTTTCAAGGAGTCGTGACTTCTTTTTGAAATCAGCCTTTCATTTTATTAAGATGTTTTTTTTTCATTTTTCTTACAAGTGATTTTTTAGTTGTTTTTATAGTTTTAAGTTATTTTAGTTATCAATTTAAATTAATTTTATTTGTATTTTATATTATTAATCTTAATTTTTTACGTTAATTATATAAAAATGTAATTACAATTTGTGCTTTCGTTATTTTTCCTTTAACATTTACACTACTTCCGATGTAATCACAACTATTTCTTCTATGGGAGTGATCGGATCAACCCAACAAATTTTAATAAGGAAGAAAATTAAATTTTAATTTTTAATTTTCAGATTGATAATCCCAAATAATAACACTTGGATGTCTTAAATATTTGGATGGCTTAAATATTTTTAATTAAAGTTAATTTAGAAAAAAACATAACATAATGATAAAAATACACATTTATTAAAATATATAAACCGTTTGGAATGGCTTTTAATTAGCACTAATACTAAAATAAAAATTAAAACTACTTGTCTTAAAGCATACGGCTAACCACTCTTCCGTTGAAACTGGTTGTCGCAGTAGCGTAAATTCCTTTGTTAGCTCACCTTTTATCATCGCATGTAGTTCGAAAAATTTATTGGTTGACATTCTAAAGTATTGAAAGAATTTTCTTTCATCTTTTAATAAGTCTTGGAAAAGATTATGGAACTCTCCATACTCGCCCCTCTTCATGTTTATGTAGTGAACCCAAAAAAGCTTTTGTCTCTTCTCTTCTTCCTCAGCAACTAACTCATTAACACAAACTAATCTTCTGAACTAGAGTCTGACATGTTAAACACTCTGTACACTACGATTTCTCGTCAAGACTGAACCACGCAACCACGGTGAACCGCGCCGCGCCTCCGTAGAGTTGCCAGGTGTGCGACGCCCCCCCCTGTGGAAAGAAATGGAAATTTCTTCGCCGACCTGCGCCGCGCCTCCGTCGCATTGCCAAGTGTGCGTCAACCTTTGCCCACTGCAGCAAAAACAGCAACCATATTGTACAGAATGATGATTGAAATAAATGGAAAAGTATACGTAAATGATTATCTAGATGTTGAAAGTATGCGAGAAGATCTTGATATTTTAACTAAAGTATATATAAACCAAAATTACTTTTAAAATTTTCTGAAGTACACCCTTTATATACTGAAGAACTTGTTGCTATGGCTTGAGCAAAAAATCTGAAAGAAAACAAGAAGTTAAAAAAAGAAAAAGAATAACAACCTCCATAAATACATATGTTACTCTGGTAAATTTTTACTTTTGTGAGTTTCTTTTTTTTTTACTTTAATTAACTGACGTTGAAACTTTTTACCAACAACACTATATAAACCCCGTTTACTCCCTACCTATTCATTTAATCCTAAACTTTCATCCGATTAACACCTCTTTGGCTAACATGAAAGCAACTTTTGTAATTGAAACAAAAGAAGACTTAGACGATATATTTGACACTTAACAAGATATAATGGAAATGTATAAGAATATGTACTAACGTTAAAAATGAAGAAACTTCACCAGACTGTACTCCAGTTTCAACTAAAACTTCAAAACAAGAAAGAAACAACTAAAACATTTATCATATAAAACCACCTACTTTATATTTACTTTTCATTTTAACTTCATATTTGAAACTATTAACATCATGAATGAATTTTTCATTAAAACGGAAAAGGAAGAATAACTTAAAAAACAAATAGCAAAAAATTAATTGAATGATAAAAATCAACTAAAGCTCTTCAAACTGATGCAACTTTTTAAAACTATACTATGGGGTTTTATCATTTACCTTCTCATCATCATGAGCCTCTGTACTTTTAAAATATTGGCTAATAAAGTTGTATGCATTACTAACGAAAATTAAATAAATAAAACTTTACTAACAAATATTAAATAAAACAAACCTATCCCTTGATCGTAAATTCTTGCAGTCACAGGATATAATTTTTTTTTAACTCCTCTGAATGACCTTGACATACATAAATTTTAGCTAAACTTTTCACCGCCTGATATTTCACGTACGCATTCCTCTCCCCAGACATGAACTCAATAGTATGCAAAGCACGTCTGCTCCAGGTATCTTGATTCCCCACTCCTATAGTATTTGAAAAAAATAAATACAATTTCTTAGCTGAAAAAAAACAAAATACAATTTGCATATCCCATTAAGATTGTTATTCGTGTCTTTATGTCATCTTGTCATATCCCATCGTGATTGTCCTTTATGATGACAATCCGAATAAAATAATAATATAATATTTTGACAAACAAATACAATATTTTAGCTGAAAAAGTATTATAATTTTCATATCCCATCAAGGATTATTATTTGTGTCTTTATGTCATTTTGATTTGGTATTAGGACACATTACACTATTGTCACAAGCGACTATTGGTTTTTACATAATTTTTTCAATGAGGAAAGTAACAGTATTCATTGGTAACAGTTTGACTATTCAAAACAATAGTTATCATTTGAATATCATTAAACATATAAGGAAGTGTGCAAATTACCACATTAGATTAAACGTCCATTATGATAGCGGATTTTCCATCAGCCAATAGTGATAACTAGGGGGGGGGGGGTTCATAGATTGATAACTACCGCTCGTTCTAACATCATGGCATCGGCATTCTCCAACACATTGACTACCCCTTCTGTAACATCTCAATCACTTACGGAGGAGGTCTGGAGTCTTTGGAAAATTTACTCATAATCATCAAAAGTGTCCTTCCACAGGCGAATATCCAGGTAAATTATTTATCGTAAATTTAAGCATATTCCATTTCATTAGCTAATGTTTATCATTTGAGAAATCTATGCTAGTAATAAACGTTCATAATACTGCATTTCCAGTCGTTTTCCTTAACACAGATGTTTGATATAAAACCTAATAACCACTCGTTATGTAAGGATTCTATAACATCAATAAAAATCTATATTTTCTAAAGCAAAAATAAAAATTATCTCATAACAATAAAAATAGTTTCCTCAAAAATTGCATCAATAATATTACTTGTATATAATCCCGTTCTATATTTTTACATTGCTTTTAAATTTATATTATGTGCTAATTTTATTGATGATCTCAGATCAAAAGATGTTACGAAGCCACGTACAGAGTTCGGCTACCATATTCCACCAAGCACTTCAACCTGACGGCTAAATTCGAAGAGTTCGCCAGTGCCGTCACCATCATATCGACTAACGTCGACCTCACTCTAGATCAGACGAGGCGGCTGTCGGAATTTAGGGCAAATTTCCTAGGAAAGTAGGAAGGTGATGATACTCTCGCTTAGGGTTTTGTAGTTAATATTTAGTTAAATATAAAAGCACAACCTAAGCAACAAGGTACAATTTTAAGCAATAAGGTTAATCTATATTAATTTTATCAATACCATCTTAAAATCACACGATTTCTTTTCTTACATTTAACATTTCAATTCAATCGGAAATGCAAAAATATTAAGCTGATATTAAAATTAAATTTTTGTAAAAATTGTTGCGTGTATAACACGGACTCGAATCAACATAAATTGAGCAAAACACACATATGGAACACCCTAGGCTACTCGCCCATTACAGAAACCAAATCCGCAGCGAAATGTAGGCTACAACGTATTGTAGGTAAAACGTATTGGCTACAAAATGGAGGAGGATATGTGGACATCGGTAGCTTTTTAAATTATTGCAAACCTTTGATTACCTCTAAAATTCATGAAAATTTAATTCTATCGAAGACTACTAAAAGCAACGTCATTTAAAAATGTGAATACGAAAAACCTGAAAATGAAACAAATGGGGAATTGGGTTTTAAAACTATAAATGAACCGATAATTATGAGTACAGATTTGAATAAATATTGTAAAGATGTCAGCGAGAAGATCTTGACGGAGCAAAGTAAACATCAGACCAAGGGATCTGGCTGGAGTTAAAAAAAAAAGAAGATTAGAAATCACAGTCAACAAATACAGCCCCCTCAGAGGCTGTAAACATATTAAGTTTCTCGCGTTTATTTCAAATAAAACGGAAGGAATGAACACACAAAATAATGATGAATATTGTTTCAAGTATGCCGTTTGGGGAAAGATTGTCTTAATTCATCCTGAAAGATTCGACAATTACGAATACAATTAACAAATGGAAAACTCATATGATTGGGGTTGTGTCAGTTACCCAGCCAGTTAAAGTAAAATCTACTCCTAGATTTGAAAGAACAAACAACATTAGTATAAAAGTGTTCGGCATAGAAAAGAAAAGAAATTGTGATAAAGATGAACATATTGTATACCCTATTAAAATATGTAAAACGGAAAGGCCAGATCACCGGGATTTATAGTTACTAGGAGACGAAACGACATCGCTTTACGCGTGGATAAAGAACTTTGATAGGTTGGTCAGTTTACAGATATCCAGACATTATAAGAAAAAATGTATGTGAATTTTGTTTATTTCACTTCAATAATGAGTCTAGTTATGTGAAACTACGTGTTGTGTGATAACTGATGAACAAAATTCCAAGTTAAAGTTCAAGAACTTTATACACAAACAACAAGTTCCGATCGTTATTTACGTAGATTTCGAGTCGATGCTGTAAAAAGAAAAACCCTGTGAAAACTGCAAAACACTCTCTTGAAAAACACCTAATCGATATTGTGTGAATTGTTTCAGGTCCGATTGTAAAAACTTGAATAACTGTTGTAAGAAATGTAAGCGATCCAACTGTAAGAATCCCAAGACATACGAGACAAGAGATTCCACCACACCTGTAAAATCTACGACCGCTTCCGTTGATTATCAGAAACATATTCCCATGAGCTTCTGTAATTATATGGTTTCGAGCTTAGGCGATCTCTAAGAACCCGTTATCTACAGAGGTCCAAACGCCGTTGAAGTATTCTTTAGTAAAATCAGAGATGAAGATTTAAGAGTGTACGAGCTTTATAGTAAGCAACTGCCGTTGGAACAATTGACCGAAATTGAAACCGATCGCTTTGATAATGCTTCTTTTGTCATATATGTGAAGAAATATTTTTACCAAATTATGTTATACCAGTAAGAGAACACGACCCGTTAACAGGTCTTTATAGAGGTGCTAGTCATAACAATTGTAATTTCTTTGTTTAAAGTTCATTGTTGGTGATGGTGAGTTTACGCTGTTTAGTAGATTATTGCGGACATGTTATGTTCACAATAATCCGATAATATTAATATTAGAATCCGACGTAACTCCCTGATCTTTTACATAACATTTCGAACTATGAGCATATTGAAAAGCTTAGATTACGATGAAGCCTTGACGAACTGATAAGAATCTTGACAAAGATCAGTAAAAGCAGATCCTATCTTATTTCGGCAGTGAAAAGTTTAATATAATAACTAAAAAAGGCGCTTCCTTTATTAGTATATAGATGCCTGGGAAATAATAAACAAACTAGTTTACCAACTGTTGATGAATTTTATAGCTCTTTAAACAAAACGAATATTTTTTTTTCAAGAGTACGACGGAGCCGTACAAGTTTGGAACACATATTCAAAAAATTGTAAATGGAACACATATTAAAAAATTT
>CM061531.1:196448006-196977395 GCA_030545055.2 Neoaliturus tenellus | reverse complement strand
GCATATGTTCCACCGTAGTGAACAATACCAAATCTCATGAGACTCTCAAACCAGGAAAGATATACACTTTTTAATTGGTCACTTCTTACAAAATTTCTTAAATGATAAATAACATAATTAACCTTCCTTAATTTTTTTGATAAATAGTCTATGTGATAACCCCATTTGAGTTGCTTATCTAAATAAAGGCCTAGGTATTTAACACTATCAGCTACTTCAATCTTGCTGCAGGTACAATTATACAAGCATTGATGTTTATGACAATATAGATTGAATTGATCTTGTAAATGCTCATTTGATAGGTGATAATCAAAGAATACCATGCACTTAGATTTACTAGTGTTGATCAAAAGCTTATTAGATGACAACCATTGTGAAATTTTTTGCAGGTCTCTATCAATTTTTACCTTAGTGTCATCTGCATAGGCAAACACGGATGAATATAAATTCAAGTTTAATAAATCATTAATATAAACCAAAAAATTGACAGGACCTAACACCCCGCCTTGGGCTGTGCCAAAGTGCAGTTCAAGCGGATTACTTAGAACATTATTTATTTTTACTACTTGCTTCCTCCCTTTACAAAAAGATTTCAACCAAGCAAAAGCTAAACCACCAAAACCATAGAACTTAAATTTATTTAAAAGAATATCAATATCCAAGGCGTCAAAGGCTTTCTGAAAGTCTAAGTAGACCGCTACTGTGAACTGGTATTTGTCTGATGCATTAACAATTCTGCTAACATGTCTTTCAATGGCCAAATCTGTACCCCTATCAGGTAGGAACCCAAATTGATAAGGAGAGAAAAGTGAATTGCTGTAAAAATAATTAACAATTTGATTCTTAATTAAAGTCTCAAAAATCTTAGCTACAACATTAATTACTGATATGGGCCGATAGGACGAGACATTAGAGCGGTCACCAGCTTTGTATATAGGGACAACGGATGCTATTTTGAACTCATCTGGCACTCTTCCTTGATCTAGAGATTTTTTAAACATATTAAATAAAAGAGGAGCAAAAATATCTATATTATTCTTAATTGTAACTATACTAATGCCATCAATACCTGTGCTACGCTTATTTTTTATTGAATTAATAACATTAATCACATCTACAAGTGTACAATCAAATTTATCAAACAAAATCTCATGCTCGCTTTCATTCTCCTTAAACAAGTCACACCCAAAAGCTTCATATTTTAAATTAGAAATTATAGAAGTATAATATTTGTTAAATTCATTTGCAACTTCAAATTCATTGCCAGTCACATCAACTAATTTGTTTTCAACTTGAATAAGATCCAAAGACTTTTTCTTATTTTTTACAATACCCTTGATTACATTCCAATATTTCCTGGAGTCACCTTTACAGTTATCGATCAATGTTGCATAATAATCCATTTTGGCTTTTCTAATTTGACCATTTACATATTTAGAAAAATTATTGTATTCATTCTTTAAAGCTACATTATTTTTATTCTTATAGTACAATTTATATAAGTTACTCTTTCTATTAATTAATCTAATTAAACTGTCGGTAACCCATTCTTTTCTTTTCCTATTTTTACTATTTATTTTATTTAGTGTACACGAGGCTATATAACAATCATTGTACGTTTTGTAGAAATTGCATACACTTACATCTACATTATTTTCATCATAAACATTATTCCAATTTGCAAGCCGTAATTGTCTCCTAAACATACTACTATCTAATATCTTACAATATTTTGGTCGGTCCTCTGTTTTTAACATCTCAGATATAGATGCATGCAAAGCAAAATGATCAGTGATACTAAGTTTTACAACATTACTAGCAATATTAAAATTTTTTGATTTTCTAACAAGAACATGATCAATACATGATTCGCAATTATTCATTACTCTAGTAGGTATGTTAATTAGACTTTCAAATCCAAATGAAGATATTAAGTTTAAATAATCTTTAGATGAATTATTATTTTTTAGTAAACAAATATTTAAATCACCCATGATAATTGTGGGATTTATCGATTTATTTAAAACAGATTCAAAATCATCTTTAAATTGGTTATAAGTACATTTACACTGTCTGTAAATGCCATAAACAGAAATCTGGTGCATTTTATTGTCGTGCACAATACTACAGACGACGTTGATCACCTCGGCAGTAGGGAGCAGGATCAGCTGATACGAGTAACGGAGCGATGACTCAACGTAGACACACACACCGCCCGCTCGCCCGTCTGGCCTTGGCTGCAGCAACATGTCGTAGCCTGGCAGTTGAAACTTATCTTGCTCGCCTTCTTTTATCCAGACTTCAGTGAGAATAATTAGATTGTACACATCTGTTAAGCTAAATAAATAAATGTGCAGTTCATCAAAGTTCTTCCGTAGACTCCGAATATTTAATGCAAATATTTTAAAGTCATTATTTATACTATTAACAAAATTCCCAGAATTGCCAGGCA
This sequence comes from Neoaliturus tenellus, assembly GCA_030545055.2. Classification (NCBI taxonomy): domain Eukaryota; kingdom Metazoa; phylum Arthropoda; class Insecta; order Hemiptera; family Cicadellidae; genus Neoaliturus; species Neoaliturus tenellus. The sequence goes on along the minus strand of CM061531.1, from coordinate 196,974,943 downwards.
TAACTAATAAACAACTAACTAAAGTTTATTTTTGCACTGAACAGCTGTCCAATATCACACCATTAGTTTGTCAATTTGCTCCAGGGACATTATACGAATTCTTTTTCCACTCTCATCCTTCTTGACATATATTTTTCCCTCTTTAGCCCAGACAAACTTCCATCCTCGTTCTTTCATTTTTTTTGCATTAAAAAGTAGATTTTTGTTGAATGGGGTTAATTGTTCATTAACATAGACATTTGTCAGTGGGACTTGCTCATCAAAATCATTAGAAGTTATTTTAGTTTTTTTACATTTAGCGAGGAATTTATCTCTAATTTGCCTATTTGAGAATTGTACAACAATAGGCTTAGGACCCTTTTCTCGTTTAGTAGGTATTCTGTGCATTGCCTGAATATCATTATTAATGTGTAAAGAGACACCAACAACAGCAGAGAGTTTTAGCACAATATCACCTACACATTCATTGTTGTTCTCAGGTACACCATCTATTTGAATGTTCCTGTTCCTGTTATATTGTTCCAAATCCTCTAACTGTGATTTACAGTCAAAAACTTCTTTCTTCAGTTTTTCATTTTCTTTAACTAAAGTATTCTGACATTCCTGAAGGGTTTTAACCTGAGAGCAATACGTTTTTATTTGACTTTCATAATCATCAATTTTTTTAGAGAAAAATTCCATTGAATTTTTAAATTCATTCATCTGAGAACCAAAATTTTTCTCATAAAGAGAAAATTGGGCCTTAATTGTTTCTTCCATTTTTATAAGAAATTCCTCATGCAACTTATCAAAAGAAGATTTGGAAACTGTGTCCTTAGCTGCCTTAGATTTAGTTCCTGAACACTTACTGCATTTCCAATTTTCACGTCTAGATTGTCCCATTCTGTTCCATGTGGACTCCAGGATATCAGCACACACAAAATGTAAATTAGATTTACACACAGAGCATATGGCGAATTCATCCGCGTCCGGCAAAGGATCATTGCAGCTCGCACAGTCACTCATGTTTAGACGCGGTTAGATACGCAACGGGAGCAACGAACACATGCGACCGCACCGCTTGGCTGCCAGCTACCAACAGTGTGTGTGTGTGTGTGTGTGTGTGTGTGTGTGTGTGTGTGTGTGTGTGTGTGTGTGTGTGTGTGTGTGTGTGTGTGTGTGTGTGTGTGTGTGTGTGTGTGTGTGTGTGTGTGTGTGTGTGTGTGTGTGTGTGTGTGTGTGTGTGTGTGTGTGTGTGTGTGTGTGTGTGTGTGTGTGTGTGTGTGTGTGTGTGTGTGTGTGTGTGTGTGTGTGTGTGTGTGTGTGTGTGTGTGTGTGTGTGTGTGTGTGTGTGTGTGTGTGTGTGTGTGTGTGTGTGTGTGTGTGTGTGTGTGTGTGTGTGTGTGTGTGTGTGTGTGTGTGTGTGTGTGTGTGTGTGTGTGTGTGTGTGTGTGTGTGTGTGTGTGTGTGTGTGTGTGTGTGTGTGTGTGTGTGTGTGTGTGTGTGTGTGTGTGTGTGTGTGTGTGTGTGTGTGTGTGTGTGTGTGTGTGTGTGTGTGTGTGTGTGTGTGTGTGTGTGTGTGTGTGTGTGTGTGTGTGTGTGTGTGTGTGTGTGTGTGTGTGTGTGTGTGTGTGTGTGTGTGTGTGTGTGTGTGTGTGTGTGTGTGTGTGTGTGTGTGTGTGTGTGTGTGTGTGTGTGTGTGTGTGTGTGTGTGTGTGTGTGTGTGTGTGTGTGTGTGTGTGTGTGTGTGTGTGTGTGTGTGTGTGTGTGTGTGTGTGTGTGTGTGTGTGTGTGTGTGTGTGTGTGTGTGTGTGTGTGTGTGTGTGTGTGTGTGTGTGTGTGTGTGTGTGTGTGTGTGTGTGTGTGTGTGTGTGTGTGTGTGTGTGTGTGTGTGTGTGTGTGTGTGTGTGTGTGTGTGTGTGTGTGTGTGTGTGTGTGTGTGTGTGTGTGTGTGTGTGTGTGTGTGTGTGTGTGTGTGTGTGTGTGTGTGTGTGTGTGTGTGTGTGTGTGTGTGTGTGTGTGTGTGTGTGTGTGTGTGTGTGTGTGTGTGTGTGTGTGTGTGTGTGTGTGTGTGTGTGTGTGTGTGTGTGTGTGTGTGTGTGTGTGTGTGTGTGTGTGTGTGTGTGTGTGTGTGTGTGTGTGTGTGTGTGTGTGTGTGTGTGTGTGTGTGTGTGTGTGTGTGTGTGTGTGTGTGTGTGTGTGTGTGTGTGTGTGTGTGTGTGTGTGTGTGTGTGTGTGTGTGTGTGTGTGTGTGTGTGTGTGTGTGTGTGTGTGTGTGTGTGTGTGTGTGTGTGTGTGTGTGTGTGTGTGTGTGTGTGTGTGTGTGTGTGTGTGTGTGTGTGTGTGTGTGTGTGTGTGTGTGTGTGTGTGTGTGTGTGTGTGTGTGTGTGTGTGTGTGTGTGTGTGTGTGTGTGTGTGTGTGTGTGTGTGTGTGTGTGTGTGTGTGTGTGTGTGTGTGTGTGTGTGTGTCAGGATGTATACAGATCTAGAGGTGTGTCAGGATGTATACAGATCTAGAGAATGCCCCAATGGTCCGATTTTGGTGAAATTTGGTACGTAGGTCCAAACCCACAATAATTCCAGGCGTTTTTTTCATTTTTTTTAATTTTTGATTTTTAAGGGTAGTTTACCCCCAAAAACCCTCAAAAAACGTCAAAAATCAATCAGTACTACAAAAACAGCCGCAGTGAGTGCTGAATAACTCATACAGGACCGGGGAGTAATGAAATGTTGATTTTACTTTCTCCCCCTATACCATAGTATGTGGAGAAAGTATTGTTTTCGTCAAAATTTTCGAATTTGAGTTGTTGGTGGATTTATCCATTTTGGTTCCCCCTGAGTCCAAAAAAGTGGTTTTCGGAGTGATGTCTGTGTGTGTGTGTGTGTGTGTGTGTGTGTGTGTGTGTGTGTGTGTGTGTGTGTGTGTGTGTGTGTGTGTGTGTGTGTGTGTGTGTGTGTGTGTGTGTGTGTGTGTGTGTGTGTGTGTGTGTGTGTGTGTGTGTGTGTGTGTGTGTGTGTGTGTGTGTGTGTGTGTGTGTGTGTGTGTGTGTGTGTGTGTGTGTGTGTGTGTGTGTGTGTGTGTGTGTGTGTGTGTGTGTGTGTGTGTGTGTGTGTGTGTGTGTGTGTGTGTGTGTGTGTGTGTGTGTGTGTGTGTGTGTGTGTGTGTGTGTGTGTGTGTGTGTGTGTGTGTGTGTGTGTGTGTGTGTGTGTGTGTGTGTGTGTGTGTGTGTGTGTGTGTGTGTGTGTGTGTGTGTGTGTGTGTGTGTGTGTGTGTGTGTGTGTGTGTGTGTGTGTGTGTGTGTGTGTGTGTGTGTGTGTGTGTGTGTGTGTGTGTGTGTGTGTGTGTGTGTGTGTGTGTGTGTGTGTGTGTGTGTGTGTGTGTGTGTGTGTGTGTGTGTGTGTGTGTGTGTGTGTGTGTGTGTGTGTGTGTGTGTGTGTGTGTGTGTGTGTGTGTGTGTGTGTGTGTGTGTGTGTGTGTGTGTGTGTGTGTGTGTGTGTGTGTGTGTGTGTGTGTGTGTGTGTGTGTGTGTGTGTGTGTGTGTGTGTGTGTGTGTGTGTGTGTGTGTGTGTGTGTGTGTGTGTGTGTGTGTGTGTGTGTGTGTGTGTGTGTGTGTGTGTGTGTGTGTGTGTGTGTGTGTGTGTGTGTGTGTGTGTGTGTGTGTGTGTGTGTGTGTGTGTGTGTGTGTGTGTGTGTGTGTGTGTGTGTGTGTGTGTGTGTGTGTGTGTGTGTGTGTGTGTGTGTGTGTGTGTGTGTGTGTGTGTGTGTGTGTGTGTGTGTGTGTGTGTGTGTGTGTGTGTGTGTGTGTGTGTGTGTGTGTGTGTGTGTGTGTGTGTGTGTGTGTGTGTGTGTGTGTGTGTGTGTGTGTGTGTGTGTGTGTGTGTGTGTGTGTGTGTGTGTGTGTGTGTGTGTGTGTGTGTGTGTGTGTGTGTGTGTGTGTGTGTGTGTGTGTGTGTGTGTGTGTGTGTGTGTGTGTGTGTGTGTGTGTGTGTGTGTGTGTGTGTGTGTGTGTGTGTGTGTGTGTGTGTGTGTGTGTGTGTGTGTGTGTGTGTGTGTGTGTGTGTGTGTGTGTGTGTGTGTGTGTGTGTGTGTGTGTGTGTGTGTGTGTGTGTGTGTGTGTGTGTGTGTGTGTGTGTGTGTGTGTGTGTGTGTGTGTGTGTGTGTGTGTGTGTGTGTGTGTGTGTGTGTGTGTGTGTGTCAGGATGTATACAGATCTAGAGAATGCCCCAATGGTCCGATTTTGGTGAAATTTGGTACGTAGGTCCAAACCCACAATAATTCCAGGCGTTTTTTTCATTTTTTTTAATTTTTGATTTTTAAGGGTAGTTTACCCCCAAAAACCCTCAAAAAACGTCAAAAATCAATCAGTACTACAAAAACAGCCGCAGTGAGTGCTGAATAACTCATACAGGACCGGGGAGTAATGAAATGTTGATTTTACTTTCTCCCCCTATACCATAGTATGTGGAGAAAGTATTGTTTTCGTCAAAATTTTCGAATTTGAGTTGTTGGTGGATTTATCCATTTTGGTTCCCCCTGAGTCCAAAAAAGTGGTTTTCGGAGTGATGTCTGTGTGTGTGTGTGTGTGTGTGTGTGTGTGTGTGTGTGTGTGTGTGTGTGTGTGTGTGTGTGTGTGTGTGTGTGTGTGTGTGTGTGTTTGTCCATGTACTCTGTGTGCGCTTTAAGTCTCCTTAATGTCTGATCTTAATGAAATTTAGTATTCATGTGTAAGACATTTACGAGGTTAAGTTCGGAAACCAGCCAAATCGCTCTACCCGAAGTGGGGTGGAGGGTTAGTTTTGGTTTCAGGGGGTTTGGTTTGGGGGTTTGTGGGTTTCTTTGGGGTTTTGGTTTTAGGTTAATAAAGGAATAATAACTAGTGAAAGACTTGTCAACATGTACTGTTTACAATAACCAAAAGATAATTATAGGGTTTCAGGTATATCTGTGAAAAAAGTAATTGTTTAAAAAAATAATGCTTATTCATAAATATGTACATAGGCCTAATTAATAGTGTGTTTCTTTATGTTTTAGTAACATGGAACTGTGGACAATCATTTTTAAATTAGATGCTGAAGAGCATGATTGCATTCCAAGCAACTGGATCATCTCAAAAGAGAGATGTTGGTATCCAGACAAGTCTACGACTACTGCCATTAGATTGGCTATGGAAAATGCAAAATTTCCTAAAGAAAGCGATTGGGTCAAACTCCGGATATCCATAGTGAAGAAGGATTATGGTAAGTAAAAGTTTTAAACTTAAGAACATAGATTTTCTTAAAAATAAGTGGTTGTTTGTGTTGAAATAAAAATTCTATGAGGGTCATTTTTAAGTAAGGTCCACTTCGCTATAATGTAAAAAATACTTATTGTATTGACAAATATTTAATTGAAAACTATATTTCTTTACTTTACTACGTAATCCCCAATAATGGTGAGGCATTTTTTTTAGTAGTAGCAAAGGGCAAGAGATTGTGATTTTGAATTAATTCTCTATATATTGCGAATGAAGCTAATTAGTAGTAGGGGACCCTGAGGTGGGGGGAAAATGTTGTGAGTGGTACGGGAGTAAAGTGCATTGTCTCCCTCAGGAAAATTGTTGCCCTCGGCTCCGTCTCAGGCGTTAACAGTTTCCCTCAAGATACAAAGTTACACTTTAATCCCTTAATACACAAATAACTATTTATGTGTTTCAGATAAATTTGACAGAGGTATGAAAGACTGAACGCAACAGTTATTATTTAAGAAGTCCACCACTGAAAATTTTCTTTGGGTCTACGTATCGTTCGGTCTACACCATATTAAATCACTATACTTCCTGTTTTGACTGTACTTTTTGACATGTTGAGACTTAGGCCGAACGATCATTTTTATTTTAAATAAATTGCAGTTGTAGACCCGATGAGACTGGCTATATTTATGATTGTAGACCGAACGACACAGTTTAAATTGTTGTAGACACAACGACTCGTAGACACAATTACATACGTCCGTAATTTTCAACATTACAGTATCTCTTTTTAGCCTAATTTATTTATTGGCGATAGAATGAATAAGCTAGAAGACGAAAGCAGTAGTAGTGTTCAACCAACTACTGCCGACCAAGATGGGATGAATCAGGAGGGAGGAAGAAAAGCTGAAACTGACGACCAACACGTTGGAATAAACTTGGAAGATCTGGAAGTGCGAAAAGAATTAACACTTACACTTGATGTAATTACAACAGATGATTTAATTGCAGTAAACCTCGCCTATGAGGTAAGTGGCAACCAACCAAATGATGATTTGCTAATGGATATTACTGAAAATAATATCAGCAGTGATGTCAGTGATAATATATTAGAAAGTTCTGAATTTGAAGAAGAAGAAGAAAATGAAGTTAAAAAGGCCAGGAGTCGCAAACGTTCAGTTAAAAAAAAAAAAAAATTCAGAAAGAAAAAAAAAATTTTTTTTTCTGATTCTGGTTTCTGATTTTTTTTTTAAAAGAAAAAAATCAGAAACCAGAAAAAGTCAGAGGCAGAGAGGACAAGAGTATGAAGATCGAAAAGGAAAAGTGCACAGAAAAAGAACAATACAAGGACAGTGTAAAGGAACTTGTAAATTTGAATGTACGAAAAAATGTCAAGAGATGATTGTAATTTAATACACAAACAATTTTGGACTCTCAGTGACAGTGGAAAAAAACACTTTTATAGTAAATTTGTAGTAAGGCATGCTAAAAAGCGATCTCGAACGGGAGAAATTAATAACAGAAAGTACTCATACTTTTATTACCTTGGAACACAATCAGAAACTCGCCTCAGGGTTTGCAAGGAATTTTTTTTCAAAACCCTTGATATTAGTCAGAGGAGGATTTATTGGTTTTTTGAAAATGCATATGATGAGCTAACTGGTATTGGCAGATTTCCAGTGAAGGGAAGTAAAACTATAAGTCATATTGAAAATGACAGAAAGGACAAGGTACGACAACACATAAACTCATTTAACAGGGTTCCGTAACACTACTGTAGAAAAGACAGTAGTAAGGAGTACTTAGAAGCTACTCTAACATTAGCTGAAATGTACAGATTGTACAAAGAAACCAATACAGAAAATCCAGTACCGGTAACTGATTTCGTTCTCAAAATATTAGCGATTTTGTAAAATAAATTTACAAAAACCCTAATATTTTGAGAACAAAACCAGATAATGCGAAACGGATAGCAGCAACATACTAAACGTAAAAAAAATACTTTAAAATGATGGATCACAACCCTATCTTTACATAAAAAAATTTAATTTCATTCCAAGATGGCGGATCCAAGATGGCGGCCAAAAATTTAAGTCCCATCAAATTGAAGTACTTCTTAATTATGGGATATCTGGAGATAAAAAGTTGATATTCTTTAGAAAGAAATAGGATAAAACCAGAGATTTTTTAATTTTTTATTTTGAAATTTAGTTTTTAAAAACCTGTAATATCTCGAGAACCAAAACAGATAATCAAAAACGGATTGCGGCGTCTTGTTCTACGCAAAAAATCACTTTGAAATGATGGGTCACAACCATACATTTACATAAAAAAAAATTAGTTCATTCCAATATGGCAGATTCAAAGATGGCGGCCAAAAAACTGAACCACATCAAAAAATAGTATAAACTAATGAATGATGTTTGGTGGTGGTTATGAGTCAATATCTTAATAAATGTGGAAAAATTTAGGGGGGGGCATTAAAAACTCACCCTATATATATATATATATATATATATATATATATATATATATATATATATATATGTTACAAAAGTACTGTTATTTATTGTTTTTAAATTGTTTTGTTCTAGATGCTTCAATTCTCAGACTTCGTCTGCTGCCCCATGTTCTACCGCAATATGGTCTGTTGCTCCCCTTCAAAACATCTTCCTTCTGAGATGTAACCTATATTACAACTTTATACTAAATACTTTCGTTTAAAATTACACCTTGACACTGATTTACATCATCGAAGAATTGAACGCAAATGATACTGATTTAAGCCCACAAATTCGTCCCCCCTAACAAATAAATCTGATTGTTAGCCCACCCTAACAAATTCGCCAAGGGCGTCTCCATCTTTAGATTTGTTGCCACAAAATCAGGCCCAGTCAACAACACCACCTCCTGAACAAAGAAAAATATCGAAAAATAAGAAAAAGGGACAAGTTCCAGGAAAAACACCGCTTGGTGTTGGGTGGAAGAACAAAAAACAACTTCCTCCCACAGCAGCCTTTTTAAAGAATACGTCGAGTTGAAAAATTGCAACATAAAGAAAAGGAAAAAACTCAAAAGCCCTTACTCCACCTACAGCCATTAATGCAGCACCTGACCATTTGGCAAAATATTTCCAAAGCATCGAGGAGACAGTTCGAACCTTACCACCTCATATAATAGTGAGACTGAAGTCTGAAATATCAAGACTAGTTCACAGTGCCGAAGAAGAGGCTTTAGGATATCATTATCAATACTGGAGTTATGCAGGCCAGACGTCTACCTACACACCGAATACCCAGCAAGTTCCACGGACCACTCCATCATCGTTTTCTGACCAGGTTCCATCCAACATACACCAACAATACGAGTATCCCAATCCTCCCTACCAGCCCTGAAACGTGAAACTTAACATAAACACCGTATGTGGTTTACGAATAAATACTGTACGGTATTTTAAGCCTTTATTGTTATTTTCATTAATTAGCTAGCTACAACTTAACAAATAATTATTTTTCAAGGAGTCGTGACTTCTTTTTGAAATCAGCCTTTCATTTTATTTAGATGTTTTTTTTTCATTTTTCTTACAAGTGATTTTTTAGTTGTTTTTATAGTTTTAAGTTATTTTAGTTATCAATTTAAATTAATTTTATTTGTATTTTATATTATTAATCTTAATTTTTTACGTTAATTATATAAAAATGTAATTACAATTTGTGCTTTCGTTATTTTCCCTTTAACATTTACACTACTTCCGATGTAATCACAACTATTTCTTCTATGGGAGTGATCGGATCAACCCAACAAATTTTAATAAGGAAGAAAATTAAATTGTAATTTTTAATTTTCAGATTGATAATCCCAAATAATAACACTTGGATGTCTTAAATATTTGGATGGCTTAAATATTTTTAATTAAAGTTAATTTAGAAAAAACATAACATAATGATAAAAATACACATTTATTAAAATATATAAACCGTTTGGAATGGCTTTTAATTAGCACTAATACTAAAATAAAAATTAAAACTACTTGTCTTAAAGCATACGGCTAACCACTCTTCCGTTGAAACTGGTTGTCGCAGTAGCGTAAATTCCTTTGTTAGCTCACCTTTTATCATCGCATGTAGTTCGAAAAATTTATTGGTTGACATTCTAAAGTATTGAAAGAATTTTCTTTCATCTTTTAATAAGTCTTGGAAAAGATTATGGAACTCTCCATACTCGCCCCTCTTCGTGTTTATGTAGTGAACCCAAAAAAGCTTTTGTCTCTTCTCTTCTTCCTCAGCAACTAACTCATTAACACAAACTAATCTTCTGAACTAGAGTCTGACATGTTAAACACTCTGTACACTACGATTTCTCGTCAAGACTGAACCACGCAACCACGGTGAACCGCGCCGCGCCTCCGTAGAGTTGCCAGGTGTGCGACGCCCCCCCCTGTGGAAAGAAATGGAAATTTCTTCGCCGACCTGCGCCGCGCCTCCGTCGCATTGCCAAGTGTGCGTCAACCTTTGCCCACTGCAGCAAAAACAGCAACCATATTGTACAGAATGATGATTGAAATAAATGGAAAAGTATACGTAAATGATTATCTAGATGTTGAAAGTATGCGAGAAGATCTTGATATTTTAACTAAAGTATATATAAACCAAAATTACTTTTAAAATTTTTTGAAGTACACCCTTTATATACTGAAGAACTTGTTGCTATGGCTTGATCAAAAAATCTGAAACAAAACAAGAAGTTAAAAAAAGAAAAAGAATAACAACCTCCATAAATACATATGTTACTCTGGTAAATTTTTACTTTTGTGAGTTTCTTTTTTTTTACTTTAATTAACTGACGTTGAAACTTTTTACCAACAACACTATATAAACCCCGTTTACTCCCTACCTATTCATTTAATCCTAAACTTTCATCCGATTAACACCTCTTTGGCTAACATGAAAGCAACTTTTGTAATTGAAACAAAAGAAGACTTAGACGATATATTTGACACTTAACAAGATATAATGGAAATGTATAAGAATATGTACTAACGTTAAAAATGAAGAAACTTCACCAGACTGTACTCCAGTTTCAACTAAAACTTCAAAACAAGAAAGAAACAACTAAAACATTTAACATATAAAACCACCTACTTTATATTTACTTTTCATTTTAACTTCATATTTGAAACTATCAACATCATGAATGAATTTTTCATTAAAACGGAAAAGGAAGAATAACTTAAAAAACAAATAGCAAAAAATTAATTGAATGATAAAAATCAACTAAAGCTCTTCAAACTGTTGCAACTTTTTAAAACTATACTATGGGGTTTTATCATTTACCTTCTCATCATCATGAGCCTCTGTACTTTTAAAATATTGGCTAATAAAGTTGTATTCATTACTAACGAAAATTAAATAAATAAAACTTTACTAACAAATATTAAATAAAACAAACCTATCCCTTGATCGTAAATTCTTGCAGTCACAGGATATAATTTTTTTTTTTTTTAACTCCTCTGAATGACCTTGACATACATAAATTTTAGCTAAACTTTTCACCCACTGATATTTCACGTACGCATTCCTCTCCCCAGACATGAACTCAATAGTATGCAAAGCACGTCTGCTCCAGGTATCTTGATTCCCCACTCCTATAGTATTTGAAAAAAATAAATACAATTTCTTAGCTGAAAAAAAAACAAAATACAATTTGCATATCCCATTAAGATTGTTTTTCGTGTCTTTATGTCATCTTGTCATATCCCATCGTGATTGTCCTTTATGATGACAATCCGAATAAAATAATAATATAATATTTTGACAAACAAATACAATATTTTAGCTGAAAAAGTATTATAATTTTCATATCCCATCAAGGATTATTATTTGTGTCTTTATGTCATTTTGATTTGGTATTAGGACACATTACACTATTGTCACAAGCGACTATTGGTTTTTACATAATTTTTTCAATGAGGAAAGTAACAGTATTCATTGTAACAGTTTGACTATTCAAAACAATAGTTATCATTTGAATATCATTAAACATATAAGGAAGTGTGCAAATTACCACATTAGATTAAACGTCCATTATGATAGCGGATTTTCCATCAGCCAATAGTGATAGCTAGGGGGGGGGGGTTCATAGATTGATAACTACCGCTCGTTCTAACATCATGGCATCGGCATTCTCCAACACATTGACTACCCCTTCTGTAACATCTCAATCACTTACGGAGGAGGTCTGGAGTCTTTGGAAAATTTACTCATAATCATCAAAAGTGTCCTTCCACAGGCGAATATCCAGGTAAATTATTTATCGTAAATTTAAGCATATTCCATTTCATTAGCTAATGTTTATCATTTGAGAAATCTATGCTAGTAATAAACGTTCATAATACTGCATTTCCAGTCGTTTTCCTTAACACAGATGTTTGATATAAAACCTAATAACCACTCGTTATGTAAGGATTCTATAACATCGATAAAAATCTATATTTTCTAAAGCAAAAATAAAAATTATCTCATAACAATAAAAATAGTTTCCTCAAAAATTGCATCAATAATATTACTTGTATATAATCCCGTTCTATATTTTTACATTGCTTTTAAATTTATATTATGTGCTAATTTTATTGACGATCTCAGATCAAAAGATGTTACGAAGCCACGTACAGAGTTCGGCTACCATATTCCACCAAGCACTCCAACCTGACGGCTAAATTCGAAGAGTTCGCCAGTGCCGTCACCATCATATCGACTAACGTCGACCTCACTCTAGATCAGACGAGGCGGCTGTCGGAATTTAGGGCAAATTTCCTAGGAAAGTAGGAAGGTGATGATACTCTCGCTTAGGGTTTTGTAGTTAATATTTAGTTAAATATAAAAGCACAACCTAAGCAACAAGGTACAATTTTAAGCACAATTTAAGCAATAAGGTTAATCTATATTAATTTTATCAATACCATCTTAAAATCACACGATTTCTTTTCTTACATTTAACATTTCAATTCAATCGGAAATGCAAAAATATTAAGCTGATATTAAAATTAAATTTTTGTAAAAATTGTTGCGTGTATAACACGGACTCGAATCAACATAAATTGAGCAAAACACACATATGGAACACCCTAGGCTACTCGCCCATCACAGAAACCAAATCCGCAGCGAAATGTAGGCTACAACGTATTGTAGGTAAAACGTATTGGCTACAAAATGGAGGAGGATATGTGGACATCGGTAGCTTTTTAAATTATTGCAAACCTTTGATTACCTCTAAAATTCATGAAAATTTAATTCTATCGAAGACTACTAAAAGCAACGTCATTTAAAAATGTGAATACGAAAAACCTGAAAATGAAACAAATGGGGAATTGGGTTTTAAAACTATAAATGAACCGATAATTATGAGTACAGATTTGAATAAATATTGTAAAGATGTCAGCGAGAAGATCTTGACGGAGCAAAGTAAACATCAGACCAAGGGATCTGGCTGGAGTTAAAAAAAAAAAAAGAAGATTAGAAATCACAGTCAACAAATACAGCCCCCTCAGAGGCTGTAAACATATTAAGTTTCTCGCGTTTATTTCAAATAAAACGGAAGGAATGAACACACAAAATAATGATGAATATTGTTTCAAGTATGCCGTTTGGGGAAAGATTGTCTTAATTCATCCTGAAAGATTCAACAATTACGAATACAATTAACAAATGGAAAACTCATATGATTGGGGTTGTGTCAGTTACCCAGCCAGTTAAAGTAAAATCTACTCCTAGATTTGAAAGAACAAACAACATTAGTATAAAAGTGTTCGGCATAGAAAAGAAAAGAAATTGTGATAAAGATGAACATATTGTATACCCTATTAAAATATGTAAAACGGAAAGGCCAGATCACCGGGATTTATAGTTACTAGGAGACGAAACGACATCGCTTTACGCGTGGATAAAGAACTTTGATAGGTTGGTCAGTTTACAGATATCCAGACATTATAAGAAAAAATGTATGTGAATTTTGTTTATTTCACTTCAATAATGAGTCTAGTTATGTGAAACTACGTGTTGTGTGATAACTGATGAACAAAATTCCAAGTTAAAGTTCAAGAACTTTATACACAAACAACAAGTTCCGATCGTTATTTACGTAGATTTCGAGTCGATGCTGTAAAAAGAAAAACCCTGTGAAAACTGCAAAACACTCTCTTGAAAAACACCTAATCGATATTGTGTGAATTGTTTCAGGTCCGATTGTAAAAACTTGAATAACTGTTGTAAGAAATGTAAGCGATCCAACTGTAAGAATCCCAAGACATACGAGACAAGAGATTCCACCACACCTGTAAAATCTACGACCGCTTCCGTTGATTATCAGAAACATATTCCCATGAGCTTCTGTAATTATATGGTTTCGAGCTTAGGCGATCTCTAAGAACCCGTTATCTACAGAGGTCCAAACGCCGTTGAAATATTCTTTAGTAAAATCAGAGATGAAGATTTAAGAGTGTACGAGCTTTATAGTAAGCAACTGCCGTTGGAACAATTGACCGAAATTGAAACCGATCGCTTTGATAATGCTTCTTTTGTCATATATGTGAAGAAATATTTTTACCAAATTATGTTAAAGTAAGAGAACACGACCCGTTAACAGGTCTTTATAGAGGTGCTAGTCATAACAATTGTAATTTCTTTGTTTAAAGTTCATTGTTGGTGATGGTGAGTTTACGCTGTTTAGTAGATTATTGCGGACATGTTATGTTCACAATAATCCGATAATATTAATATTAGAATCCGACGTAACTCCCTGATCTTTTACATAACATTTCGAACTATGAGCATATTGAAAAGCTTAGATTACGATGATTTAGAAGTTAAGGTTATCCCTACAACTGAACATTACACATCGTTACAAAAAACAAAAAAAAAAAAAAACTCATAGATTTGAAATAAAATGTGTAGACAGCTTTAGATTTATGGCGAGAAGCCTTGACGAACTGATAAGAATCTTGACAAAGATCAGTAAAAGCAGATCCTATCTTATTTCGGCAGTGAAAAGTTTAATATAATAACTAAAAAAGGCGCTTCCTTTATTAGTATATAGATGCCTGGGAAATAATAAACAAACTAGTTTATCAACTGTTGATGAATTTTATAGCTCTTTAAACAAAACGAATATTTTTTTTCAAGAGTACGACGGAGCCGTACAAGTTTGGAACACATATTCAAAAAATTGTAAATGGAACACATATTAAAAATTTTTAAAACCTTATGTGACTATTCCGATGTGTATTTGAAAACCGACGTCCTGTTGCTCGCGGACGTGTTCGAAATTTTCCGAAGGGTGTGCATGTCCAATTACGACCTCGACCCTGCGTGGCCTCTCGTTCGACGCTTGTCTTAAACTGTCTAAAGTCGAACTGGATCTCTTGACGGATTACAATATGTACCTCATGATCGAGGCGGGCATTAAAAGCGGGATATCGCAAAGGACGACCCATTATTGTAAAGCCAGTAACAAGTATATGTGAACGGAGAGACCGACGCGGGAGCACGCCATGACAACGACGATAACGACGACAATAGGTATACCTCGAGCAAAGATTGTAACTATATTTTATATCTAGACGTTAACAACCTTTACGGATTTTCTATGGCGGATAGTCTACCTATTAAGGACTTTGAATGGATGGACGAGGCAGAAATTCTTAATCTAAAAGAAAATATCATATTTACAAGCGAAGATTATGAAGAGGGGTTCGATTATCCCTTTGATTCACAGTGGTATTATGAGAATACCACTTTTAAATAATTTTTGCTGCTTTGCTTCCTAAAGGTATTCTGACAATACCACACCAGAGACCTTGTAAGTGCTGTAACCTAGCGGATTTTAGAGAAACCACTTGTTACTGGATGAGTTTAGCAGTACACTGTTAGTTTTTGAAAGCTGTGAGGCATGCTACTCGTTAGAGGTTGTATTTGACAAGTCTCAAATGACTTATTAGTCCTTCTAGTACATTTTACAAGGCAAGCTATATGTTTTTCGATTAGATTAGGTATTTTGCAACAATTTAATCACTGGTAAAACAGTTTGTTTCGTATAAATTTACAATTATCTATATATTTAAAACACAAAGTTAAAAAACCTTTGGACACTTCGTCTGTGACTTCTACTGGACCGATTTACATGCGGGTTGTACCAAAATAAACGTTTTCGGTTCTATATTAGCAGATTTGATTTGTATTTCAAAAATATTTACGTTAAATCTGTCAAAAATGAAAAATAAACTTTTCTTATGTAGATTTAACATGGGGAAAAAAGCCAACATTTTCAATCCTTTGGACAGTTCGTCTGAGACTTCTACTGAACCGATTTACATGCGGGTTGTACCAAAATAAACATTTTCGGTTCTACATTAGCAGGTTTTATTCGTATTTCAAAAATATTTACGTTAAATCGGTCAGAAATGAAAAATAAACTTTTCTTATGGAGATTTAACATGGGGAAAAAAGCCAACATTTCCAATCCTTTGGACAGTTCGTCTGAGACTTCCACTGGACCAATTTACACGCAGTTTGTACCAAATAAAACGTAAACCTTTGTATATTAGCAGATTTTATTCACTTTAACGTTATCTTACTTCCTTAAATTAAAAATATCGACATTTTCAAACCTTTACATTTTATTTATTTTACACGCTTTCAATCAGCTGATTGTAAACACACGAGGTATTTAGTCTAAATACAGTGGATGAGCAAAAGCTCATGAAGGATTTGGTTTATTATGGCCAGTACCTAAAAACGTTTACAATTATGACGTATTATACTTTAAATGGAAAGAAAGTTGCTTAATTATGTAAAATTGCTGATTGCTTTAAAATTAAGACTAAATTGTAAAGGTTTAGTTTAAATAAATTGCTCACATTTGTATTAAAAGTAACGGATGTATCGGAAATTCTTTGTGCAATCAATTTGTCGTTTGCAACGTTGTAATGCTTTACATTTACTTCGCTTAACGACAGTATTTGTGGCGCAGTCGGTAGCGTTACTTCAAATCCAACGGCCCGTGTTCCAGACCGTTCCCCTCAAGTATACTTTTTGTAATGTGTCCAATAACGGCGTCACTAATAAATGTTTTACTGATGGTACCGATATTTATTTTAAGCAAAATAGATACATTAAAATATTTATAGGCCTGTTCAAACTCTTAAAAAACTTATTTATTAAACTAACAAGTTTACAAATTGATAGTTTAGGCTTGCTTATTTTTTCATGTTTTTAACTAATATAACGCTTTGATTAGGCTACTAAGGTTTAGGCCTAAGTAAACAATCGATTTTTTTATGTTTATAAAATACTAAAGAGTGTCTGTGTTACATAGTAAGGGTGCAGCATTATTGTTTTTAAGGAATATGTCTATAGGCCTACTTTGACAGACACTCCAACTAAAATTATGTAATTTTCTGTGAAATAAATTTGTATTCTTTAAATTTGGATAGTTATTGAAACTTGCACACTACAGCATAAATATTGCGATATGAAAGTGGTTATAATGGTTTCTCTACGTTCTATCATACCCTAATACACCAATATTTGTTGAAGCCAACCATCATTAGTTACAACACTTTAGGCCTTTCCTAATTCTTGAAAAACACTGTTAAGAACAATTTATCCAATAGGCCTACAAGTGGATATTGGTCTACCCTATTTCTGATTTTGTTGAACCTAACAGGACGGTTTCCTTAGGCTAATTAGGTTTGCGCCTACCTAAAACAATCAAATGGACATGTTTATAAAATACTAAAGAGTAGGGCCTATAAGTACAAGGATGCAACATTATTGGTTTTACGGAATAGGCCTACTTTTCCGACGCTCCAACTAAAATCGTAGTATTTTCTGTAAAATATATTATTGTTCTTGGTATGGCAGTTCAATGAAGTACATTGTATAGACTACCTTACATGTTTGTACTATTATAGCGTTTCATTTACCACTAATGGAGCTATATCCGTCGAGTATCGACGGGCAACAACTAGTTTTGTTAAATACACGTGGTATTCCTACAATACCACTATGCAACCGTATAATACTCTTGGTATACCAGCAATACCACTATGCAACTGGACTTTGTCCACCTTATAGCTGAGAGAAGTATTCTATGATAATGTCAGGTAAGTTATTTACGCAAACCTGGCCTATGTTTAACGATTCTTTTTAATTTTCAGATGTCAAGAAAACGGTTATGGCTTCCTGAAGACCTGACCGAAGACATAATACTGGCAGAGATTCCAAGTGACGGTTCCTGCGATGAAATCGGTATTCATGACAATGAAGAAGAGGACGGCAGTATCTCTTCTGCAAACGTACCTGTCTTGATTGATGAAAACACCGAGGTAATTTTTGATGATGATCCATTACTCTAGCAACTAAATAATTTATCAAGTCCGTTATCCAATTCAAGAATCAGCACTTCTCATGGAAAAACAACACCTCTAATCATGGAACACACTGATACCACTAATTCTTTTGCTGTACAATCCCCAGATTTACCTCCATTGTTCCCAGAGGTAACAGCCTCAATTCAAGAAATTGGATGTTCTTCAGCTCAGGTCCCCCAAACCCATGAGCCACAATTGATGGAAAATGACTTGGCTGTGATTACAAATTATGATCCTGATGATGAATGGGAAGAGGTGCCCTTGGTATTCAGAGTACCGAAGAAAAAATCGTTTCCCTGGAAACTAAAGCACACTAAGGTTAATAAGATACCTTTTATTGAAGATACCTCAAACTCTTTTGATGATATTACTATTCCGAGCGATATGTTTTTACTTTTCTTTCCTAATAATCTAATAGATGAAATTGTTTTTCAGACCAACTTGTGTGCCACTCAAAGCAACAATGGGGTATGCCGAAACCTAACAAACAGAAAAGAAATGAAAAATTTCATTGCCATCAATATTTTAATGGGAATTAAAAAGCTTCCAAGTTATAGGGATTATTGGTCTTCAGATCATACTATCAGAGATCAATTTGTAAGCTCCGTCATGCCAGTCTACCGATTCAGTTGGCTTCTTAACAACTTACACTTTGCTGACAATAGCAAGATGCCTCCTAGGGAATCAGCTGAATATGACAAACTGTTTAAGATCAGGCCAATACTGACTAAGTTGTCAGAAACATTTTCAGAGCGGTATAAGCCTACTAAGCTTCAGGCTATTGATGAATCAATGATTAAATTTAAAGGCAGGTCCAGTCTAAAACAGTACATGCCTATGAAACCAATTAATCGTGGGTATAAGGTATGGACGAGAGCTGATCAAAGAGGTTTTGTTGTACAGTTTGATATTTACACGGGTAAAGTTCAAGGTGTAGTGGAGCAAAACTTGGGACCTAGTGTTGTCAAACGCTTGTGCAAACCCTTGGAGGGGAAAGGGTATGAGGTGTATATAGACAATTTTTTCACGTCTGTTTCATTATTTGATTACCTACAACGAAAGCAGGTATATGCATGTGGAACCATACTAAAAACAAAAAAGTTTACCCCCAAAAAGTTCAAAGCTGACGGAGATATGGCCCGAGGAGATTTCCAGTTCAAAAGTAGCACAACTGGCCTTACATGTGTCAAGTGGAAGGACAATAAGGGGGTTCTTTTTCTTAGTAACCACCATGACCCAACAGAGGTTACTACTACACAACGGAAAGAGAAGGATGGCTCTAGAAGAACACTCCAATGTCCCATTGTTGTCAAAGAATATAATGCTAATATGGGATTTGTAGATAAAGATGACCATCTCAAGTCATGCTGTAGCGTAAACAGGAAAAGCAGAAGGTGGTATATGAGAATATTCTGGCATTTAGTTGACGTAACTGTGGTCAATTCATCCATTGCTTACGGTATCAATAACCCAGGCAAGAAACTGAGTTTGAAGCAATTCCGCCTTAGTGTTACAAATGGATTACTGTCCATGTCAACAAAAGACAAAGGAAGGGCAAAGGTGAATGCTAACAAACACAAAGTTCAAGTGCCGGTCGAAAAGAGATTGCAGGAAAATGTGCATCTGCCAGTAAGAGCAACATGGAAACGATGCAACCTATGCAGCAGTAAAGAGAAACAGGTCCGATCGTACTGGGAGTGCAGTGCGTGTAAGGTGTCCCTGTGTTTGACGGACAAAAAATTGTTTTTTTGACTTCCATAATTAAACTCAGAACTGACAAGACTAATGCACATGTATTCTATGATGCATATACACTTTTGTGCTGTTTAGCTAAAATCTTTAAATGATTTAATTTTTTTATTTGTACAACTTTGAACCTTTTTTTTATCTATTACATTGATTCATGGTGGTATATACATAATACCACCCTGTTTTATATTAATAAAACATGTATAAACAATGCAATATTTTTTAAATTATTTTTCCTAAGATCTTTTATGGTAAGGTTTAAAGAAAATCATCACTTCAGTGAAAATAAACAATAAAAATAAATCCCGTGCAACAAAGGGTTATCCACAGCGTCTCTAGGAAGCGCACAACCAGTTTCCGTTTTATGCCGAACAAAAGAATCCCCTCATGAGTAGGTTTCCCAAATTACTCACCACTTAGGAAAACAAACGTAAGTACGTAAAACATAGTCTAAATTTAAAGCAGGATTTAATTGTAATAGGAATCGGATTAATTGTAGTCAAGAAACATACAAGTATCAAGTTTAAACAGTCAAAATAGCTAGCAGCTTACATAGAAAAAAACAAATGTAAAAAAAAATGCTAGAAAGAATTTGAAAAAGACTTCTTCAAATTGATGAATAACAGTTTTTTACTGAAAAACTATGGAAAATGTTCGAAACCGTTTGAACATGTAAATAAGTTGCAGCGAAAGAAAACTTGATAAGCTCATTGCTAGGCCCAATTTCATTGATAGAACTATATTTACAGAAAGAATTGTCGCAGTTCATCTAGGTAAGACAAAAGTAAAATTTGATAAACCGATTACTGTGGGTATGACGATACTCGAATATAGTAAAATTGTCATATATAAGTATATCTATGAAATTTCCCCCTTGTATTCGGTTCGGAAAATGTGGAATTACTTTATATGAACACCGATAGTTTCATTCTGAACATAAAATGTGAGGACGTGTATTCAAATATAAAGGATCACCTAGACATATTCGACACTAGTGGTTACCCAGAAACACACCCGTGTTTTCTACACTTAGGAAAAAACAAATTGGCCTGATAAAAGATGAGTACAACTCATTGCCGTTATAGAAATTTCTAGGGTTGAGATGTTAGTTATATACAGCCATGGGAAATAATCACGATTGTAAAAAAAAGGACCAAGGGAATTAAAATGTGAGATGTTAAAAATGAAATAACCTTTCAAGACTTTGAGAAAGCTTTGTTTTCAAATGAAAATCCGTACAGAGAAATGAAACTAATAAGAAGTAGAAAATACGACATATGCACTACCCGTATTAAAAAACTAGCGCTGTCTTCTAATGACGATAAGCGCCAGGTATTATCAGACAATATACATAAAAACGCTTACGAACATTTTAGGCTTAACGAAGATAAAAAGAGAAAAGAAGTTAGAACACAAATAATAACACAAACAGTTAGAACAAACAAAAAGTCAAATTTTATAACTAAGAATTTTGTACAAAATTAGAAAATATTGATTTATAAAAAACATGTAATGTAATAATGTGAGTTGTAGTTTTTTTTAGCTACAAGTAGGTACAAGTTCGTTGCTGTATCCTCAAACAACAATGAAAGTATCATTGTAATGGTAGTAGTTGTTGCGAAAAAAGGTTGTGCAAATTCTGTTACAGGAAAAGCTCGAAATAATCGAAAGTCGTTTACGGTGGATTGTTGCGATAACTATTGTTTCTATTCAGATATGAGTCGTAACGAAGTTGTCCCCGTAAAATATGAAAGATTCTCCTCCGGCGGAGGATTTTCATTTTTACCCACGTACAATAACTTCGGCAGTGCAGGGATGGATCTCTACGCTGATTTACCTCCTTGAAAAAAAACTCTGTTGTTTTGAATCCCGAAAAAATAATTTCCATATCAGCCGGAATAAACATACAAATACCCGAAGGCTATGAAGGAGAGATGAGACCGTTGCCTTGGCTGGCTGAAATGTACGGGGTGACCGTATTGAATAGTCCGGGTTCAATCGATACGAACTACAGAGAGCCGGTCCGCGTCGTCTTGATTAACCACGGTCAGATCCCTTATGAAATACGTTATTGTTTCGAAATAGCCAAGATTGTTTTAGTAAAAATATCGAAGATCGTCTGGGTCTCCGATAAAGACGTGTACGGAGTCCATAATCATACGGACGACTGTGGCAATACTGTAAATCGCGTTTCGGTGATCACACTGCAAGACAGAATGTAATTATTTCGAGCTTTTCCTGAATAGAAATAGTATTGTACTGTGCGAATTTGATTTGTAAATCTAAAACTCAGGCTGTTCATTACGACAGAGTTTTTAAATAAATTTTGTTAGAATTGTGAACTCTGTAATTATTTATTATCCCTTAACAATCCTCAACTTCTACCAACCTGTGATTTGATAACAAAATAGTTTTATCAAAAGTAGTCTAAATAAAAACTTGACTATTCATTTGCATTTGTGATAGCGACAAATGAATATCGATAAGTTTGGAGGTTATGTGCGTAACACATCCACCGTCAGGGTCGGGGTTCTGTGATGGCTTTAAACTCAACGGAGGTGGACATTTCAACGTAGACCAAAAACGTCTAACCAACATCGCAGAGCCGGTAGATGATAACGATGCGGTTTCTCATAAGTAAGGTACATGAATAATAATTTTATGACAATTGTCGAAAACAAGTTCGATGAGAAAAAGATAAAAATATCAAATGTCAGTGTACCTGTAGACGACTCAGATGTCGTCACGATAGCCTATTAAAAATCTTCAGTTGACGACGACCATTTTTTTCAACAACTCGCGCAATCACACAGAGAATCACCAAAGTTCCTTACAGATGTCTCTGATCCTCAAATCACTGTTTTAGGCCTCTTCATTGGTCGTCCTCAACTGACTCTTTTACATTCAGCTCACATGGCTTCAATTTATCCTCGCAGCCCACTAAATGCAGCGTAATCACCACCATTGCTAGCATATACGATCCAAGTGGTTTTCTGATTCCATTTCATGCTACCAAAATTTTTTATGCAATTGATTTGGACGTTAGGATTGTGTTGGGAAACACCTTTGCCTTTTGAAACATTAACACGCTGGACTCGCTTAGTTGAAGATACTTCTTGTCTATCACAAATCAGCAGACCCCGTTCGCTTAACTTATGTTACACTCAAAATGTTGAATGACATAGGTTTTGTTATGCATCGGAACGTGGGTATGCAGCAGCAATATACTCAGATGCAGTAGCAATCAGTCTACTTCAACCCAGCTTGTCATACCAAAGCGAGTGGCACCTTTAAAAAAAGGTCCCTATTCCTCGTCTTGAGTTATGTTCGGCACATGTGTTAGCAAAATTGACAGCTGACAGAAGTTAAGGATGTCTACAGCCAATTATTTGATGCTAATAACATATTCTTGTTGAGTTACTCCATTATTGTTCTCACTTGGATACAAACACCTCCACATCGTTTAAAGACATGTTCGCTCACATTCAAGAAATAACACCATCAGAATGCTGGAGACATGTTGTCTCACAAGACAATCCTGCAGATTGCGAATCACGTGGATATTCATTGTCGCAATTACCACAACACTGGATTTGGTGGAATAGTCCTAAAGGGCTATCTCAATCACCATTTGAGGACCAATTCAAGTATTCACCAAAGTTGAATTTAAAGAACTCACGGAACTCAAGTCCGACCCATTACCCATCTTTGAACTTTCTTCACCTTGTGAACTCCCATGCTAACTAGATAACTAGATACTCGTCATGAACTAAACTGTTTCGACTCACGGCATTAGTAATTAGAATCTAATCTAAATATATAAAAGACAAAGCCCTCACTCACTCACTGACTCACTCATCCCTAATTCTCCAACTTCCCGACTAGCTAGAGTGCTGAGATTTGGTATACTCATTCTTCAGGCTCCAAATAGAAAAGTCTGACTATTTTCATATTAATATTCACAAAGGGCTACACCCTAGACGTCCTCAAAGTTACCATGTTATTCTTATGGAAGCAACATTTTTGTATTCTAACATATGATTATGGAAATTGAATTAGGTTTGTTTACATCTGCACATGATGATTCTTCAAGAAAATGCTTATAAGCATAGAAGTAACCAGGTGTGAGATATAGTGTTTATGTTTGACATTGTCAAGATTATAGTGATGTACTATTACTTTTAGTCTGGTGTACTTTGGTTGTATTAAGTACAGTTTATTTTATTTCGTATTTTATTACTATATACTTTTTTTACTGTTCATAGATACTAACGGTTGTGCAAATATAGTTTTTGAAGCACTTAAGGGCTCCGCCACACTGGATTTCAAAACTACTTTAGGGCATTCGCGGGGTTGACTTTTTTTACATGGACGTTCCTCTTTGCTTATGGGTGATCACTAAGAAGCTGTTTTACCATTTTAGTTTTCGAAATTGTTTAGGGCTCTACCTCAAAGAAGCTGACAATTACTGTATAGCCTACGTGTTGAAATTTGACAAGGACTATTCTCTTCGCTCATAGGTGATATCTATCTAATCTAAGAAACGTTTTGCAAATATAGTTTTGAAGCCCTTTAGGTCTGCACCCCACTTGACTTTCAAATTACTCTAGGGCCCACGGGGTTGAAATATGATGGAGGATTCAGTTTGCTCATGGGTACTCACTAAGAAAAGTGTTTGCAAATATAGTTTTAAAAGCACTTTAGGGCTCTACCCCACTGGATTTCAGAATTACATTAGGGCCTTCACGGGGTTGAAATTTGATATGGACATTCCTCTTTGCTCTTGGGTGCTTACTAAAAAAAGGGTTTGCAAATATAGTTTTCAAAGTTCTTTAGGGCTCTGCCCAACAGGACTTCAAAAACATTTTAGGGCCTCCAGGGTTGAAATTTGACATGTACGTTCCCCTTAGCTCATAGGTAGGTTACTCACTAAGAAAAGGTTTTTCAAATATATATTTTGAAATTCTTTAGGGCACCGTCCCACAAGTCTTGAAAATTACTCTGGGCCCACGGGGTTGAAGGTTGACATGGACGTTCCTCTTTGCTCATAGTTGCTTACTAAGAAACAATTTAGCAAATTTACTTTAGGGCTTCACCCCACAGCAAAATTACCATATATGCTAAGGGATTAAAATCTAACGTGGATGCTCCGTTTTGCAAATAGGTGCTCACTTAGAAACGGTTTTGCAAATATAGTTTTTGAAGTTCTTTAGGGCTCCGCCCCATAGGAGTTCAAAATTATTCCAGGGGCTTCCCCCTACAAATCCTCAAAATTACCATAAATCCTACGTTGTTGAAATTTTACATTTATGTTCCGTTTTGCTAATAGGTGTTTTGTTTACTAAGAGACAGTTTTAGAAATATAGTTTTTTATGTTCTTTAGGGCTCCGCCCTACATGATTTTAAGATGACTGTAGGGCCTACGGGGTTGAAATGTGACATGGTTGTTCTTTTTTGCTCAATGGTTCTCATTAAGAAAACATTTTGCAAAATTCCTTCAGAGCTCAACACACAGTAATTTGTTGTTTCAATGTCATTCTTACGGAAGAAGATTTTGTTGCTCTTTTAAAGTTTTTATTACCTACAAAATAAATTCAATCACGGGCGAAGCCGTGACGGGAAACAGCTAGTTATGCATAATTGCAAGACGAGACATCGAGTTTTAGGTAGTATTACTGTGGCAGAACTCACCACAGCATACCTAAAAATATTTTTTACTGTCCAACAGTCCACAATGGACAAGGAATCTAATCAACTTCGAAACGGGAAATGTCCTTCAAATCTCTCTCATTTAACTCTATTCATTGATGCTCACCAATTAATTCGTGTTGTTGTCCGATTACGAAAGTCACAACTTGCTTATGATTTTAAACATCCAGCATTGCTACCTAAACATCATCTCGTAGTGCATCTAATCATGGACTACCATAATCTCAAACATCTAAACGTAGGACCACAGTTCGTCCAATCTGTTTTGACCCAACATGTGTGGATTCTGAATGCTCGGAGTGTCATCAAATCGTGTTTACACAAATGCATCACTCTTGTCATCGTCATCTAACCTCAATCTAACCACAATCATGGCTGACTATCTGCTGTGCGAACCACACCTGCCCAACCCTTCTTATTAACAGGAGTAGATCATCTGTGTGTGGAAGAAATGTCGTAGGAGCCAATTCCGAATTGCGAAAAATAGATCAGGCATCTATTAAAAAATAATGAATCACAAACCAAAATTCATAATTTTTCAGCTGCACATGCAATACGTTTTCATTTCAACCCTCCATCTGCACCGCATCACGGTGGACTATGGGAACTTGAAGTCCGTAGCGTCAATAATACTTCCCAATACTCTCATAATGGGAACTTCAGTACTAACTTTGCCTGCATTTGACGTCGACCGACCACTCGAATTCAGGCTATTCTCAATTCACGCCCTTTACACCCAATGTCAAATGATCCGAATGACTACGAGCTCTTGACACCTGGTCATTTCCTCATGACCATTAACCTCTATCCCAGAATTAGATGTCACTAAGATTCCCCCTAACAGACTCAAGCACTGGCAACCAGTGCAACGGTTTGTTTCACTATGGAAACGCTGGAGTATTGATTACATTCACACCCTTCAACAACGCGCTAAGTGGAGGAAAGACTCCCCAACGTGAAAGTTGGAGACCTCGTGTTACTCAAGACGGACAGCAACCTATTGCACTGGCCAAGAGGTCGTATCACAGACTGTAACACTCACTGTGGATTTATTATTTATGAATTAAGTGAGGTACATTTGGAATTTTGAAAAATTTGTGTTTAATTTTAATGTTGAGCTGAGGTGGTGAGATTTTTTAATAAAAGTCACATTTTTTATACACTGTCCTTTATTCTTCACTTTAGTATTTAAATTGATTGTCATGTTCAAGGATTTCACTGTGATTCTAATTTATTCTTCCAAAAGACTCGAACCCTAGAATTAAAAAAATTGATTTAATTATTTAATTTATTTCACCAAAAATGAGGAAAAATTAACCAGCATTATTTATTTTAACGTTCAAAAATCAAAGCAATCTTAATAGATGAACTAATGAAATGAAAATTTATTATTACATACCAGACTATCCTGGGTGCACAAAAATCATGATTTAACATAATTAAATTACTGAACTGATCACTGCACTTTCAACCAACAAAATGAGACAGAGACAAGACAGGTTTTGCCTTAAATACTCTAACTTTAGACAGGCTTGGTTAGATGAAATCTAACCAATCAGAGGGCTGCTTACATTAGTTCACCTTTACACAATACTTTTCCTGTTCGAGTGATTTTGCTCAACTGACAAGTTTTAACAGACTTTACTTTTTACATCATGACTTATACTCTTTTGTTTAAATCTGAATAAATAAAATAAAAATATTGTTGCTATTTATTTATGTACTTAATTTAAATTACTATTATTATTTTTGAACATGACCACCAATATTTTTATTTATAACAAAAACGTTACAAGACATTTACCCGGGATCAGACAATGTCGCACGGGTTGTGAAAGTCAAGACTCAAGATGGAATCTACACCACCAGTGGAATCTACAGTACCATTGCCCGATTAACAAATGTTGAAGACCTAAAGTTCTTCAAGGGGGCCGGTATGTTTGGTTGTAGCCCATCACTTTCATTTTTGTATAAAACTTATTTCTTTAAGTCTGTTTATTTCTTTTTTATATGTTTCAAATGCCATAATATGTTTCTGAGAATTATTTCCACCAAACGTTATATTTTAAAACACCTGATTTCTTTTGTTTTTATTTATTATCAAATTGTTCTTTTTTCTCCAAGTTGCATTTAATAGCATTCCAATCACTTGATTTTTTGCGCATTTACCATCAAATATACTTTTGTCAATGAAAACTGAATACAAACAATGAACATTAAGATATGGACCGAATTGTGGGTGTAACTTAACTATTGTAAAATAAAAAAAATATGTTGTAATCATTCATCTCTGTCACTTCATTTTACTCTATCAACGCAAGGCCCTTCGCTCATCTTCTTCCCCACAATGAAATAACATTTGAAAGCCAGAACGTCTTGAGATGTGTCCGAAGCAAGTCCTTTGTGATATACAAGGATTTAGAGGTAAGGGCAACGATTTTGTGATAAAAGAAGCGGCTTTCATATCGGTGTCTGTTAGAAAATCGCAATCTTTCATTATCAAGCTTCCGCATCCGTCCACGGATCTAGACTCCGTCCAACGGAGATGCGCCGATTGGCTCAAACAGCAAAAACACGGACTGGACTGGAAAGACGGTTACCTGCCGTACAGTGAGAAAGCTCCTATTCGGTTTTTGGTAAAGGGTAGCGAGAAAATAAGTTCTAGACGGAGTACTGGGGAACAAGGACATCTCTGTCGTAAATATGGAGGCTCTGAACAGTCTTTCGCTCGCGACTCTGAGGAATCCAGTAATTTTTCTCATATTTTCATCATGTTTAAGCTCCTTGTGTATTTCAATAATAATTTCGTCTTCAAATTGTCGTTTACCACTGCAGCATTTGTACTTATTGTTATCCATGCTGCGTTCTTTATGATTAAATATCAAATAATAACGATACTATTACTCATGCCTTTTACATTCAAACAGCCCCCACACCTTCCCCCTCCACTGCTTGTATATTCCAAAACTTTTACTATATTCAATACCATTCAAACTTACTACATTAGGTCAAGGACACATAAACAGTTTTATTTATTTTTTATTTTTTTAACTATTGCATTTAACAGCCCGGTGTTTTTATTCCTTTGCATTACTCTGATGCATCCTCAAGTGTCTGAAGAAAATAGGCGACGAAAAGCAAATACCAACCGTCTGCATAAGGGTCCTCTAACCCTAGTTTGCGGAATGCTTGGAGTTTGAAAGTGAGATGAATCAAGACTTGAATCACTCATTTCTCCATCAGTTTCATCCTCACTCATCTCCTCAAGCACCTCATAACAAATAAGTTCAATTTCATCATCACTTGTATTATTTATTAATTCCGATTGTTGTTTTTAATCATTATTTTCAATACCTTCTAAACAATTATCAAACTGTAGCAAGTCATATTCGTTATTTTCTTCTTCATCGTCAACTTCTTGTACAAAATTCTTCAATTTAAGATTTTACAGAAAGATATACACTGTCAGTAGGAGGCATCGCAATCAAGTGAAGAATATAAACCCAGCGCACATTTAAGTACTAGATAAACAGAGGAAAGAACAAAGGAGAGGGGGGTATTCAAATGGAGGGGTATTAAAAGAGTTCACTCTTATAGTATAATTTTTTGTATGATTAAGAAAAGTGGGTCAAGTTCAACATATATACTTGTTTTATTAATTTTAATTTCTATTCCATTCATGTTACTTCAAACAATGCTAGTTTAACCGTTTCCAAACTGTATCACCTTAACGTTTTCGTATTAAGTAGTCTTTATTTGTAGGGGGTTCAGGATTAATCATAAATCTGGGTAGTCTTAAAATAAAGAATCTGTCTTCACATTTTAATAGTACCTTATTATGATAAAGAACTCTAACGTAGAAGTTTTTTTTATTATTTTGTATGAAGCCTATTGATCCGATTTGATTTTGGTTTAACTGTTACATTTAACAGCCAGCTGTTTTTATTTCTTTGCATTATTCTTATGCATCCTCACTGTCTGAAGAAAATAGGTGACGAGAAACAAATACCAACCGTCTGCATAAGGGTCCTCTCCCCCTAGTTTGTGGAATATTTTCTTCAAAGAAGAAAATTTGTCGGGCTTACCGGTCTCTTCTTTTGCTTTATTGTGTTGACAACACACTTTCTCATTTAAAACGCAAGGCTTAAGACAATATTTTCCATTCTTGCTTCCTTTTTTAAAAATATGGCTAGATAGTTTAGGAGGGTGAATAGGTCTTTCATTTGTATTCAATTTCACCAATGTTTTTAAATACCCCCCGTCGCAGCAGACCTGCGTACTCAGCGAATTTCCAAATTATTCATATTAATTTTTACCACATAAAACTGTAAACCAAATAAAATCACATGCTCATGAATAGGGAAATAAATGTCTATTCTCCTTATGATACATATAGGGAGAGTATGCAGATAATGCTGCCATGGGAAACACTAAAAGTGGGTTATTATCATAAAAAAAATTTATTTCGACCATATGAAGCCATATACTAAGTTTCATCAATATCTGTCTATTTCTAAAGGAGTTTGCCTATTCTCCATATGATTAAGATTTTTTTAATTTACATGTGAAAAATGCAAAATCCCATTTTTGGGGTACGAAACCCCCAAAACTACCCCTTCCGGTAGGTCGATATGTCTGGTTTACGAACTCATCCGAATAAACGTAAAATTACACATCTCTACTAAATTTGGTCTCGATTTTCATATTTGGTCTCGGTTGGTTCATTTTTACGAGAGTTATCGTGTCTAAGGACACACACACACACACACACACACACACACACACACACACACACACACACACACACACATATATATATATATATATGTTTATATACATATATATTTATATGTATATAAACACATATATACATATATATATATATATATATATAATTTTTAATGACTATTATTTTTTGTCTCTGGGCACCTAAAAACGAAAAAGTAACATGGTCCCGGGCTTAGGTCTTACCATGAGACCTACGGTAATAGCTTATTCCCTATGGGAAATTCGCTAAAAAAGATTTTTTCTTAGTATCATCACACGCAAGTATTGAGCATGAACTACTTGATGTTGAATAATAATTCAATAGCATTTCTCGCCACAACCACTGATGCAGGTGATGATGTAGTAGAATGAGTAGTTTTCACCGGGACAATGTTTGATATCATGAGCGCCTGTTGTAAAATGGACGATGCAGAACACTTAGTAGGTTGAAAATATCTAGTTAAACTTGGATTCAAAGGTTTGGTTGGTTTTCTTACTTCTGCCATCGTAAGTGATGTTGTACCCCGATCTATGCATCGACAGAATGACAAACAGTGTATGCTCCACTTTAAATATACGAAACTTTTAAGGGGGGGGGGGGTATAAGAGTGGGGGAAAAGGGGGGATGTTGGAAGGGGATGGTCCCTTTATTATCACATGCACTTTGCCATTCTATCCATCTTCAATGTAAAAATTAAGTTTTTAAATCCTTCATAATTAAGTTTTTAAATCCTTCATAACTTAAATTTTTTACTTCAAAATTTAATTGGCGATTGTTTCCTTTCGGATTTTTTTATTGTTTTTAAGTAGGTCAAGTCACAAAACAAATTTTTGAACGTGGAATAGAGCAGTTAAATGACATGATATTCCATTGCCACAAACCAATCTATTCCCCGCTCTACATATATTTAAAACAAATTCAAAAGCAAACTCCTCATAGTTCTATTATAAAGCTCATTATATGGAGGCAATAAATTTAACATTAAGTGCAAGAACTGACAAAATGTGTTCTCATAGAGGGCAGAAGATATTTTTGGGTAAATACTACGATCTGGTTTACAATGGACCAGAGAGACATTTAATGCGCTTTTTAATAAGACGCAAATAATAAGGAATTCGAAAAGAAATTTAATTGAGAACACATAGTAAATTTAATTAATTGAGGCTGGGTATGCAATAACTCAAGCACACATAGGTATGTCATGAACACTGCGGGTAATGGATATATGAAAACTCAAACACACATAGATATGTCATGAGCATCACAGGAAAGAAAAATGGCATGTGACATTGAACGGTATCAGGCAAAACGTTTTTAATTTTAAACTTTCAAAAATGTCTTTGAAAATACCCCCCCCCCCCCTCCACCCAAAAATAAAAAAGACGGTTACAGGGTTGCTAAACTGTAATAAAAGGTACATGTATTATTAATCAATATAAAAACTCTTTATTCCAACACCAAAATGTTAACTGACTACAAATGCCAACTGCAAGCAGATAACTACCATGCCTTAACATCTAACATGCCTTAATAATTATGTGTAACAATATTCATAGACACAAATTTAAATACAATAAATAAATAAATAAAAATAATAAATAAATAAATACTAACAAATACATAAATACTACAAAAGTTGTTGTTATGTCAAAATTATGTGTAAGACACGAGCCTCTGCGTGGGCCGTGTCCTAGTGATAAGCAAGGGTGTGTTTTAGCAGTCATCAGTCTCTTATCTTGTTGTCTTTTGTTTTTTTTTTTAATCTTTTACAGAAATTAAATTGTGCAAATTGTAAAATCCGAGTCGGTGAGTTAACGTACATCGAATCTGCGGGGGCGGCAGCTAGAATTCTAAATTGGAGATGGCCGCCACGCGCCCTCCGCGGTGGTGGAGCGGGGGAAAGGGGGGAGCCACTGGACTGGGCCCCAGCAACCCTGGCTGCAAGGGGAAACCACTGGATTGAGCCCCAGCCCCCTTGCCGTTGCTGGCAAGATTTTTTAGAATGGTTTTTGTGTCCACATATCTATCTATCTAACAGCTAAAAATTCCATGGGTTTTCTCCTCTGAGAAAATTTTATGTGTAACAATATTCATAGACACAAATTTAAATACAATAAATAAATAAATATAAATAATAAATAAATATAAATAATAAATAAATACTAACAAATACATAAATACTACAAAAGTTGTTGTTATGTCAAAATTATGTGTAAGACACGAGCCTCTGCGTGGGCCGTGTCCTAGTGATAAGCAAGGGTGTGTTTTAGCAGTCATCAGTCTCTTATCTTGTTGTCTTTTGTTTTATTTTTTTTTTTAAATCTTTTACAGAAATTAAATTGTGCAAATTGTAAAATCCGAGTCGGTGAGTTAACGTACATCGAATCTGCGGGGGCGGCAGCTAGAATTCTAAATTGGAGATGGCCGCCACGCGCCCTCCGCGGTGGTGGAGCGGGGGGAAGGGCGGGAACCACTGGACTGGGCCCCAGCAACCCCGGCTGCAAGTGGAAACCACTGGATTGAGCCCCAGCCCTCTTGCAGTTGCTGGCAAGATTTTTTAGAATGGTTTTTGTGTCCAAATTTCTATCTATCAGCTAAAAATTCCAAGGGTTTTCTCCGCTGAGAAAATTTTATGTGTAGCAATATTCATGGACACAAATTTAAATACAATAAATAAATAAATATAAATAATAAATAAATATAAATAATAAATAAATATAAATAATAAATAAATATAAATAATAAATAAATACTAACAAATACATAAATACTACAAAAGTTGTGGTTATGTCAAAATTATGTGTAAGACACGAGCCTCTGCGTGGGCCGTGTCCTAGTGATAAGCACGGGTGTGTTTCAGCAGTCATCAGTCTCTTATCTTGTGATGACAGACGCAACAGCTGTGTCACTGGATTCGGCCCCATCCCCCTCGGAGTTGCTGGCGAGGCGGGAGCGCTACGGGATAGGGTTTCGATGCTTGCCTGGCATATTGCTCCTTCCAACTGGCTGTTCTATCTGCCATTATAAAATTCTGAAGAACGAAGAAGCTCAATCAATGCGTATTCTAGGATGTTCTTTTCTTTTCCTTCTAGCCACTGCGCGACTCTGCGTCGCGCATCCTTGTCGCAGCTTCTAATATAAATAAATATACCAATACAAATAAATAAATGAATATACAAATACATAAGTAAACATACATAAATACTAAAAAAACTGTGGTTATGTCATAGGTGTGTAGTCTCGCGCCCCTGCGTGGGCCGTGTCCTAGTGATAAGCACGGGTGTGTTTCAGCAGTCATCAGTCTCTTATCTTATGATGACAGACGCAACAGCTGTGTCACTGGATTCGGCCCCATCCCCCTCGGAGTTGCTGGCGAGGCGAGAGCGCTACGGGATAGGGTTTCGATGCTTGCCTGGCATATTGCTCCTTCCAACTGGCTGTTCTATCTGCCATTATAAAATTCTGAAGAACGAAGAAGCTCAATAGACAATAGACAATAGACAATCTTTATTCTGAATAGAATACGAACAATGTGTACATCTCAGTCGTCAACATTAAAAACTAAAAAATGAACTTATGGTAAACATTGTAAATTGTCAAGTGTGGTCAGGTAGAGAGGAATTCCTGAACACTATAAAATTCCCCCTCAACTAAAAATTCCCTCAGTTTCTTCTCAAAACTGGAACCTTTCATTTCCTTAATTTCCCGGGGAAGTTTATTGTAAAAGGCCGGACCCGAATAATTTATTCCCCTTTCGGAAAGTGCCAGGCGATGTCTAGGAGTGCGGAGATCGTCACCATATCTAGTGGGATATCTGTGGTTTGCTCCAACAACTGGGAAATTGTTAAAGGTTTTCAACGTGGAAAGCACTATTCTGTAAATAAAAATAGAGGGGAGGGTAAGAATGCCAATTGAGCGGAAAACTCCTCTGCATGAGTGTAGAGGAGGCAGTCCATGCATGATACGGACAGCTCTTTTCTGGACTAGAAAGACTTTTGACGAATGGGGAGACCCTCCCCACACTTCTATTCCATAAGTCATTGCAGAAAAGAAGCATCCATAGTAAACCATGAGAAGGGCATTGAAATCCAAGAGTGGATGTAGGGTTCTGAGTGCATAGGTGACTCGACTCAGCTTACTGCACAGATGTGTTATGTGGATGTCCCATGACAAACTACTATCCACTGTTAGCCCTAGAAACTTTACTGAAGTACTCTCATTAATGTTAAATTCCGTCAAAGAAATATCTTCAGGAGTTTTATTGACTGTAAGGAATTGAATAAAAACTGTTTTATCGGAGTTCAAAATAAGATTGTTGGCTGATAACCACGTTTGAAGTGCTTGTAGAGTTTCTATGACTCTACATCTCAGATTAGATGAAGGTCCTCCAAACAACAGTGTCGTGTCATCTGCATATAGTGTTGATTTTGCCAAAGGAAGATGTTTTACAAGATCATTCACATAAATTATGAAGAGTAAGGGCCCCAAAATGCTCCCTTGGGGCACCCCACATCTGCATTCAGCGTATTCAGAACGCGTCCCAGAAATGTCAACAAACTGCCTTCGGTCAGAAAGGAAAGACTTGAACCAGGCAAGTGCAACACCACGAACACCAATTCTCTCAAGCTTCTCGGATAAGATCTTATGGTCCACTCGATCGAAGGCTTTGGAGAGATCGCAGAAAACTCCCAAGGCTGGTTCACGCTGTTCCAGACGTGATACTACATCATTTATGAAGGTTACTGCTGCTTGAGTGGTTGATCGTTTAGCTCTGAAACCAAACTGATGTTCTGTAAGGATATTGTGGTTGTCAAGATGATTTAGCAACCTAGTATATACAACCTTCTCCAGTACTTTAGATATTGTGCATAGAAGAGCAACGGGCCGATAATTGTTTACATCACCTGGGTCTCCCTTTTTGAAAATCGGAACAATCTTAGAGATCTTATAGATACTTGGGAAAATGCCTGATGACAGTGAAACATTGAAAAGTTTGACGAGAGGTTCAAGAAGGGCGTGATAAACCTGTTTTAAAAGAAAGCTGGATATCTCATCCGTTCCAGAAGATTTTTTGGATTTTAAAGAAAGGATTGCTTTTTCCACTTCGAATGCGTTGACCGGTGTAAAAAATAAAGAATTGACTGGAGAGTGTTTTAGAGAATGATTAGATGAGAAATTTGATGTTTGATTTGAAATGGAGGAAACGCTTGTACATGAGATATTTGAGAAATGACAGTTAAAAAGATGAACAGTTTCGGACTCCGATTGAACAGTTGCCCCTTGGTGACGTATGACAGGGAATGATGCACGCTGAGGAGCCTCACGTGTCTCTCTCCGCACAACGTTCCAGACAGCCCTTTGCATGCAGTCCGAGCTCTGAACTTCGTTAGAAATTACCGCTCTTTTCTCTTGGAGCAAAAGTTTGCGGAAAAGTTTCTGCCTTGTTTTCAAAGTTTCTTTTAAGGCAGGGTCATTTGAATCGCGGGCCATAATTCCCAGATCGACATTCTGATTGGCAAAATCCTTCAAACTCTTGCTTAACTTGTGTTTTTGACCCCCCTGCATTCTCCGGACAGTCTTGAAAGGAAATGATTTATTGAAAAGGCCTTGAACCATATCGGAAAAAGATTCAAATTGACTTTCAACCCCTTCCATTTCGAACAGGAAATTCCAATCCACCCGAGACAGATAATTGTTAAAATCTAGAACATTTTGTTTTGAGAAAACCCTTTTCATAACTTTACAGTTTTTTGTTTTACAATTGAATTTTACCTTAATTAGTTGAGAGTGGTGATCAGACACTGAAGTG
The DNA here is from genome assembly GCA_030545055.2 of Neoaliturus tenellus. Classification (NCBI taxonomy): domain Eukaryota; kingdom Metazoa; phylum Arthropoda; class Insecta; order Hemiptera; family Cicadellidae; genus Neoaliturus; species Neoaliturus tenellus. The sequence goes on along the minus strand of CM061531.1, from coordinate 196,939,277 downwards.
AAAAATACATTACAAGAATCAATGCGTATTCTAGGATGTTCTTTTCTTTTCCTTCTAGCCACTGCGCGACTCTGCGTCGCGCATCCTTGTCGCAGCTTCTAATCTATATATTAATAGGCAAGCATGTTTCGTTTCCTCCTTTTTTCTCAGCTCGTGTGCATCGTAGGAGAAATTCGCACATACCGTAAAAAAGGTAAAGTCCTGTAGATGAGCAGAATTCCATTCCAATTGACATCGGACTCCAGGGCTACGCTCCACAGGCTTTCAAAGTTGCAATGTTAATCTTATGGAGGAAAAATAATTGATTAAATCATTAAACAGCTGCTGTGAAAACAACCGCTAGAAAAACCGGAAGAACAGATGTTTCAGTTATAAAATGTTTTTCAACTTCTTGGGTCCAGATCAACTGTAACTTTGGTCGAATTTCGACCGGTGGGCGATCCCTAGTATAAATAAATATACCAATACAAATAAATAAATGAATATACAAATACATAAGTAAACATACATAAATACTAAAAAAACTGTGGTTATGTCATAGGTGTGTAGTCTCGCGCCCCTGCGTGGGCCGTGTCCTAGTGATAAGCACGTGTGTGTTTCAGCAGTCATCAGTCATCTTGTTGTGATGTTAGACGCAACAGCCGTGTCTGTCCGTGCGTGTGTGACTCGTGTGGAGTCGTCTTTCATTGTCGTTTGTATAAGTCAATAAATTTTACAGAATCGCAAAGGAGGGAACTTGGTAGATTGCTAATCGCAAAACTTTTATCAACTGAACCAGACCGAAGAATCACCAGCTCACAATTTACAAAAATTGCACTTCAAATAGTTGAATTGTTCCCAAAGGAAGCCGTATTATTATACATTTTTATACATTATATATTTTAATGCTTCACTGAGTGCCACAAAATACACGCCAAAAAGAAATGCCAGTGGCATTTTGTACGAGGCGTATATAACAAGGAGAAGAAAGCTAAGAGAGCTGCGAAAACTGCCCACAGGAACACGAAGTAGATCTAGAAGTTCCTGCTCCTCAAAAACAAGTGGTAGTGATGACACAACCATAGATGATGTAGGCCTAGAAGGTAAATATTCAAAACTCGTTGAAATGTACCACCTTCTTCAAAGTAACTATATAATTTTGACTGTTAGTAGAATAAAAAATAATTAGTACAGTTATAATGTATTATACAGTTATACTTCAAGCGAAGCTGTGATGGAAATCTGTAGTAAAATATAAGCAAACAAATTATAAAAATATTTAAACTCCTTGGTGGATGGAACACCTGATAAAAATAAAAAGCTTACAATGTTTTACTAAATGAAAGGAGTTGTTAAAAATATCTTGGTGTGACACTGTACTGTTCTTTAACTTCCCAAATGCATTTAAGATAGTCTGTCCTGGTTAAAAAATAAAAAAAATTGCAGAAATTACCTAATGAGCTGATATTTTGTCTTTGAGTTTGATTAAACAGCATAAATACTGTCAACAAAAATCTTACACAGCTGTTTAGGGCCATAATATTAACTATAAGCAGGACCATGTTGCCATGTTTAATGTACTTCACATGATACAACTAACAGTAAAGTACTACTTCAACTTGCTATGACTATAAAACATATTTTAATGGCTATTATTGTCTTTTATAGAATTAGAAGACCCTGATTTGAAAGATAAAATCAACTTTTTAGAAAACAGCGTAGAACCGTGGACTCTAATAGACATTTATTGGAAAGCCACCACAACAATCAGATTGAAAAATAATGAAAGTACAGAACGCGGAAGTTTGGCAGATTATTTCAGGAAATTTCCTGCTCTGAGGCAACCTCAAGGATTTTAAACTGGTAAGAATTCTAATGTTTTTTTTTTTTTTTTTTTTTTTTTTTTTTTTTTTTTTTTTTTTTTTTTTTTAGATTACTGTTTGGTTTGTCAACACCCAATGAAATCTGCATTATATTTATGATATATTACGATACTGTAATATAACATACTGGTAGACCTACTTTCTAACATACTGGAGGATATAGTAGCCTGTAAGGGCATATTTGAAACGTTAAAGTATAAAAATTACAAAACTTCTAAATTAATACTTTATTTTTGTTGAGAAAAAATGTAGTACCAATTAATGAAAAATATGTGTTGCGAGTGTTTTAAAGTAATTTTACAATGTGGAGCAGCAGGCGAATGTAATGTGATCATATTACTCACATGTTACTTGTTTCATTTCACTTGTTACTTGTTTATTACTTGTTATTTGTTATCTATTTTCATTTCAAACAACGTTTGAGTACAAGAATTTTTATTTTTAATTTGAAAAACATGTTTTTTACAATTTCCTTTTACAATGGTTAAAAAACACATGTGAAACTTGCTGAATGGTCTAATTTATTAGACCACACTATACATTTGTAAATTTCATCATAACCGGTGCGTTTCTTTGATTACATTTTATGTATTAGTCTTCCTCGTTTTATCTAGCTTAAGGACTTATCGTAGATTTTTTATTAGTCTAATGTTCATTTCATACATTATACTCCATCTTTCAGATCAAATTGTTTTGCTGATCATTTACGACCATTTCGCCATAGCACATGCATGGTCACAATGCTGCTCATTCTAAGAATGCATTTATAAAAGGCTGTGTTAAATAAAAACAAAAACTCACAACACAAAAAAAAAAACCATAAAACCTGTAACATATTTCCAATATGCTTGGTAGCGAGCTGATAGAAGACTTGCCATTGTGACTGGTTACAATGCCATTACTTTGGAAAAACAACCGTAAGTGATCAGAAAAATAATTTACACTGGAAGGAAGTAATTATAATATATTACAGTTAACAATAGTTGAGGTGCTACGTCATGAATAATTTTCATGTTACAGCTACTGGCGGACTTTGATAGCCTCTACCCTGACCGGGAGAATAGGCTGTACAACAGCGTGGTGCTGGAAAAAGAAAAAATCTTGCAACTAGCTTCTGACCGACTTTCATCGTCCAGAGACCGCAACTATAAGCTTCAAGTGAAAGAATTACTTGACATTGCAGCAGGTAAGAAAATGAAAAAATAAATGTAATGCAAAAAACCCAATTTTGACCATTTTGAAACCCCATAAAACCTCATTCCCATAGTCAGATCATCCTGGTTTTCGAACTTAACCTGAAGAACGCTACCCTACACCTTCATACCAAATTTCATCAAAATCCAAGGTTTTTTTTCAAAAGTTATCGTGTAAACGGACACACACACACACACACACACACACACACACACACACACACACACACACACACACACACACACACATATATATATATATATGGGTGTGTGTGTGTGTGTGTGCGTTCGCTTCCATATCTTTGTCGGGACACACACCTGCATGGTAGCAGACAGTCGGGCAACAAACACCCAGTTGTCGGGACTCACACACGTCCCGACAGCTAAAACTGCGTGAAACGTCACTGTCAGTCTCCAAAAAGACTTGGGAACAAAATTTAAAAATGTCCCGACAGTCTTCGTACGATACCGGTCGCTCGCATTCGTATCTTAGTCGGGCCCTGAATCTTACCGTACAGTAGCGCGCCGATGGCGTTTTGGCGAACTATATGGTCGAGTGTGTGAGGCCCGACAATCACTTCAAATGCTGTTTTTTATGAAAGCTTGTAATTGGTTGAAAACAGTTACGTAATGCAACGTTGCCATTTCTTGTTATTACGAAGACTTGAGAATTCGAAAAGGACTGGGCTGTGAGTTAGTCTGTTGATGAGATGATGAGAAGCAGCCATTTTAGTTGGCGAAGTCGAGTGGTCTGGATCTTTGAAGGTAAGAATTAATCGTTCATATTGTATTGGTCATATCGTTTACTTACCTTCTAGCATATTATATCGAGTCATATGGTTTTATTGTAATACTCGGTAATGCACTTTCTTATTCGTCCATTAAAACATAAAGAATATAGGTAGTGTTAAATTATGAATGTAGACTTGATTTTGTACTTATAGCATTATGAGGCGAAGTAGGGAATTTTAATACAAGATACCATAGTGTAGGGAGGCTAATATAAATTAAATTTACTGACAATATTTCTCAGTATATTATTACAAACTGTAATTGTAGTTTCTAACTAGGTCTATTACGAACTGAACAGCAATTAATCCATCACTGACGGCCGAGCTAAGCCGCCCCTGTTACCTATTAGACAACAAATTGTGACTTTGTCTTGGATGCCTTATAATAAGCTTTGGCCTGTCCGTGTACTGTACCTGTTTCCCTGTGAATTAAGATTTTGAATTATAAGTTGCCAATGTCAGTGCGATGAGTGTGATTATTCAAGAAGTGAGTTGGTGAGGAACAAAAATAACATATTAATTAATACAAAGTGGTCTCTAGTGTTCAGATAAGGGATTTTTTAAATTAATAACCGGTACCTTAAAACAGTCATTAGTTGAATCATAAGTTGAAGGCCCAAATAACTTTGTGGAGAATGTGGTAGCCTCAAGATAAATTAGTTAACATAATGATGCAATCATTCAATACCGTAGGTATCATTTACTAACTTTGCAGAACATTATCCTGCTTTATAACAACCAATAGGCCTAGGTGGGTAAAACTTTATTTTTCAATACGTTTTGGAAAATCATTTGTCAATAAGTGAATTTAAATTCTGCAGATTAAACTAGGAAGGCCCTGTACTGACTTGTGGTGAATGTGGTAGCCCCAAGAGAAATTAGGCTAGTTAACATAGTGATGCAAATTGGTATTAACTTATTCACTAAGTAACCCGTTCATGACAATATCCTGCTTTATAACAATTCATATGTGACTAAACTATTTTTCAATAAGTTTTGGAAAATCATTTAGTGGCATACAAATTCGGCTAGCCTTAAGCAATTATTTTAGTGACACAGTTTGAGGTAAGGTGTGGGATCGTAAAGTTAAACCCATGAGAGTGAACATTAGGCCTAAGCCAATGTTGACTAATTTATCCTAGTAACTTAGGTAACTTAATGTTGAAGGACAAGTTTCTTGGTAGCCCTCTACTGAAAGGTTGATTGTAGGCTACCAAAGGTTGGTGTTAATGGTACCGTTATCTATAGCCTATGTCTCTAAACTAAAAACTTATTTAAGCTACAATAGGACTAAGGCATTAGGGTCTGATTTTTGCCCACTGTGCATTCTAAGCAGCACGTAGGCCTATCGGTTACAGTTCCACGATGAACCTGTGATACAACATCAAAGGAAATGCCAAACTGCATAGGCCTATTGTGCTTTCGATTGATTTTAACTATAAAATGTTTTAGAACTTAAATAATTAGGGCCTACTATAGAGTCCCGCAAATCTGCAATTCTGGATAACTTGGAAAGCCTGCCAGATCTATAAAGTGCACTGGGTTTCAAGGTGCTTAAGTGTAATGGTAACTTATTGGCCGAGGCCGAGGCACGATGTGTGCTGTGGTTTTTCTCTAAGTTTGTTTAGACAGATGAGGTGTAAGTTTTTAGTTTTCTGTGTACATTACTATACAAATAAATGTTTCTTTACTGGAATAACGTAAACTACCCTAATCCAATTTTTATGTTAGTTTACTGCTTTCCTGATGACCCGGAAATTTCACAAACCCGAACACCGTTCAATCCGGGTTTTTGAAAAACTCTAGTAAATTCAAATGTAAACTAACTTAAATACTTCAAGTTATGTGATGAGATTTAGGACCTTAAGAATAAAACAATGCCTTGAATACCTTGAAATACCATCACTTCGCCTTTGACCACTTTTGCTCAATAGACTGCGTCTTAATATCAATGAAAGCTTTACATTACAACTGGTCAAGTAAAATAAACATATTTTAAATTAACTTGTATCGATTAAATTAACATATTATAATTAATCGATACTTATTTCTATTGCGATACGGTATAAGTTATTGAAAGTAAATTTTTATATATTTAACCGCTAATGTAGCGCAAACTGCATTCACACAGATTTTAATGTAACAAAATAGCACACATGATTTTATTAGTTTCAAAGCAAAGCGAAGTACCGACAGTATGAGTTTCGTGTCTCATCTTTCACCTTTAACTTATATCTATGTGTTTTAGGTCTCTAAATTTATTGATTCCTGTTCAGTTGATTGGTTATGTTTCGATTTAATTCAAGTAAAAAAAAAAAAAAAAAAACTGAACTCCTCTATATAAATTTATTTGTGTGGCGTTCATATTTGTTTAAGCTTGGGACTCCACATAGGCTAAGGTCAATTCATTACCGCTATGGAGATCACACGGTAAAACCTGAATAGCAACTAGCAGTACAATGGATACAATCAACCTAGATGGTGTTTCTTTCACTCTCAATTATTCTGACTAATTGTCAGTATTAAAGAAAAATACTAATAAAAACCAGTAATCGAAATCAGGAACAAATTTACCGGTACTCTTAGTCAATTTATCTTTAGGGAATACGCTACGGAACCGGTACTGTATCACGGTAGTAGCCATAGTAAGACCTAAGCCCAGGACCATGTTACTTTTTATTTTGAGGTTCTCAAAAGAAAAAAAAACACCATTAAGTCAGTTTATTTTCTTATACTTAGCCTATACAAAGTCTGTGGTAAGTTACTTGTCTTAACTTTTGAAGGGGGCAATTTTGATGAAATATTGTAGTCTATAAAGGTGTGAACACTGTGTACAGTATCTGATTTTTTGTTCCAGTTCTTGCAGTGAATGTACTTTGAACTGTGAAATATTTCTTGAGAAAATCTTTATTAGCCTACGTTACTTTGATGCCCTATAAAAGTCAATAGTGAGATACCGATATCCAAAGCAACAAAAAGTAGTTTTTTCTGAAAAATTGGTTTCTATTACTACAGACAAGACAAAAGCCAGCTAAGAAGTCAGTCAGGCATCATTTCCATTCTGAAAGGTAAATTTCTGTTTATTCACTCTACTCAGTTGATATGACTCAATACAAGCGGCACCAATATATATTTCAAGAGAAATAGATGATCAGTTCAATTATTTCAACCAAGGTGTAGCCTATTGATGCAGTGTGTCAAAATTACGGAATCTTTGGTATTTTAGCAAAGTGTTAATTTGTTTAGTGGCCAATGATGATGCAATATGTTGCTAGGCCTAATTGTTTTATATATTTTATTATAAAAACAAGAGGGCCAGTGCGCAGTTTGCCCATTTTGTATTATAAGTTAATGCAGCTTTCAGTTTGTGAGAAATTCAACCTACAGTACAATTTGAGTGGTGTAACTAAACCATCTGCATGGACTCTTGATATTTTAATATATTGGTAATTTAAACTAAGTTGATCCCTAAAATCTGCCACCCATGCAAACAATTATCCTGGGCTTGAGCCCATGTGGCTCATACCTAAATCCAGCCCTGCATGTTATTCTTTCGTTAAATCAACAAAACCTCAGATCACACTTATTATTTGACCTAACTTTGTAAAATTTGTGAAATGTACCAGTTTTTATATGTTGTGCAAGAAATACTTTTAATTATAAAAAAAGTTGTGGTATTCAATAATGTTTAATTATATTTTTTGTAGGCCTACATGTTAAAATAATCTCATTCTTACACTGTGTACGGTATCTGATTTTTTGTTCCAGTTCTTACAGTGAATGTACATTGATCTGTGAAATATTTCTTGAGAAAATCTTTAATATGTGACTTTGATACCCTATAAAAATCAATAGTGAGATACTGATTTCCAAAGCAACAAAAAGTAGTTTTTCTGAAAAATTGGTTTCCATCACTTCAGACAAGACAAAAGCCAGCGAAAAAGTCAGTCAGGCAGCGTTTAAACTCTGTAAGGTAAATTTCTGTTTTTTCACTCTACTCAGTTGATATGACTCAATACAAGCGGCACCAATATACAGGGTGTCCATAAAGTCTTGCCCTCATTTAATAGTTTTGCTGTACGGAAACAATTAGAGAAACACGCATCTTGCACTTCTTGTTTTCAAGAGAATTTCATCTAGTTTGTTTTCATTAAGTTCATAACACCTAAATTTAGCTGATTGACAACAATGCAGTATACTTTACTTACAATGCTGGTACAAAAACAAAATGAGGAATGAGTGAGCAAGAGAAGTGGCAATATGTTCTATGGATCCACAAAACTCATTTTGATTTTGATGCAAAATAAAAAATGCCATATTTTCACACATTCGAACAAATTCAACACACTCATAAGATCCTTTTGAAATCTCACTCCCTTGAAGATCTCATTCCAAAGGAGCATGCATCTGGAACTAGGCTTATTTTGCAGACCAAATTTACAACCTCTGATCAGTTGGACAAGGATTGTTTTAGAGTCAGTAACACAGGAATCGTTGAAGCATGTTCCATACATTACCCGTGGACCAAATTGTATTATGAATCCCTTCTGCCTCTTTACAAACTTCACTATATGATCCGGTATTACGATCCATCAATGCCCGTTGAAACAGAACAACTTGAACGTTTTGTTTGTAGTCCTTCAAATGATTCTCTTTTTGATAGTCGAGTCGCACGCGAATTGCTTTCTCTTTTCTCCACTTTGCACATCTGTCCTGATGTCAAAGGCCCTCTAATTCTTGACTACTTTCCTGTAAATTTCATCAGCTTGAACCTCCCACCTGGATTCGACAATGTCATGCAGTGTAGGGCAACAAAGGCTACACAACCATATTTGCTCTACCACAACAGTAAAGATGCACTTGCCCTTCTCTGTATCTTTTTGCAACCCATCATTGCATTCACTGTTGTAAATGAGCATGATGAAAAAGTCCTTCCTGGATATGGCTCACGGTATTACAGACCTTTTACTGCAAAGACTCCTTTCACTCTAAAAATCTATTTTCTTATATCTCCTGATGCCCCAATTCAACTCTGTACACAAGCTGATTTTGACTCACTTTCAACAACTCAGACAACCTTCTATAAACCCATCTTCAGAACATGGCCCACTGCCGCAAACAAACCTCTTCTCTTCTACCCGCTCGAGTTGGGCAGTTGTTTTCAGAAGCATCATCAAGCCTCCATTGAACAAATGTTTAAGGTCTTTAAATCTTTCGAAACTGACGTTGAAAATTACAACACAAACCTCGCGATCCTCAAGAATTACATCTCCCACATGAGCCCAGACATGTACGAACACCACCGCAAACTATACCACAATTATCCAAAGAAAACTGGTCATGAAAACCGTGCCTATTGGAAATTTGCTGAGATGTTCACCTACTTTTCAATAAAGCCACACAACACTCTTGAAATCGGCAGCGCTCCTGGACATGTCACACAGCTCCTCTTCGACATCGGTTCTACCGTGCACGCGGTTACCCCATTCGACGTTCTCATTCCCAAGCCTGTCGTGGTTTTGATCAACGAATCACAGTCCTGCAATGCAGGTGTACCATCCTATGCTAGTGTTGAAGATCCTCGCAAGCAACTTACTTACATTACCACTAGCGACAACCACGATTTGGCTAACTTCACAGTCTTGGCAGATCTTCGTGATTGTGCCTTTTGATTCAACGAGACTGATTCAGCGCTATAGCATCCAGGATGCTACGTTAGCTAGCTGTGTTCTCACCGATCACAGCTTTGACACCATACTCGTCGACCTCGCGACGGAGCCCATTGACTACACACAGCAGTTTTCTGTTATGAATGACATTCCATCACTTCTCAGACTCACTTCAGTTTGGCAGTGGGTGGTGTTATGATCGTTAAGGCATTTCCACAAGACTTGCTTGACAATTTTGACTCCTCTCTTTTGTTTTCAAGCTTCGAGACAGTGCATTTTTACAAGCCATACTTTTCAAAACCTTGCAATTCCGAAATTTACATAATTTTCTTAGGTTATGAGCCCAGCGTTTATCTTTGTGGTGAGTTCAATCCACAGCCTTTTCAAAGTTCACATCTTGATCTAGACTTCTACCGCAAGCAGCTTCTCACACGCAAGGTAAATGCAGTTGTGCCATACTCAGCTATGGCTAATGCTGCTGACATAATTTTCAATACGATTAGAGGAAATCTTTACGATAACTCATTTTCATGCATGCAAAATGCCAAACTCAACTACACAACCCGCTGCTAACCAACAATCTGCGAACAATCGCAAGAAGACGAAAGCAGTCTCCACTGCTGGCACCTCACAGACACCACGTGCACCCAAGACTGGTGCTAACAAGGAAAACCGCGGCTCAAGCCGCCAAAATCAAAGCCTCCCCAGGCCCAACGTCAAACCCACGTTCTCGTCAACACCGGTTCCGTGCAAGAACCTGCAGCAATCATCAAACTCCCCAGGCTCCATACCTACCCTCCAAACTCCGCTGGACTCCTGCCCGCAGTCGGGTGGCGTCATGCCCACGGTACCGTCATCCGATCTCAGGCTGCAGTCCCACTTGTGCAGCGCTTCTTCCACGCAGTCTTTGAGCGTCCAACAACCTTCACTCCAACCGAGCTTCCACAACTCACTCGCGACTACCGTGGTTCATCACTCACTATGTTCGTCCAAGTCCAATCTCCAATCATTCAACCCTATAATGCTCACGACGTCTATGATGGTAAGTCTCTTGTTCAGTCTAAGATCCTGCTCAACGATGATGTGCTTGCGGATTTCGAGACTGAGATCGACCTTTACCTCTCCAACATCAGAGCTGCCATCCTTGACTCACTCACAAACCCTAACAAAAAGAGCGCTCAGACCTACTATACAGTTCAGTAATCCCATTCTTATCATCTTCATACTCATCCACTCTCTGAACTCTGTACAAGCTAACATCGGACTTTACGACATGAAAACTCTGCAATATAATGTACTTAAACACAACATTTCCATATATGATGATCTTCTTCCAGTACAATACACTACCAACTTCACTGCAAATTCTTTACTAATCTATCGTCATTTCTGGTCTAATTACCTAAATCATATGGACGTCTATCAGCCAAACATGCATGATTGTATTGCCATGCGTAATGCTGCGGTTCAGGGGTCAATGCATTCAGTGATCAGTCTACAGCACCTAATAGTTATGATCTTGTTGATGATTACCTTTATGGTTATTCATTTAACGACCTTGCTTCTGACACGAGCTCCTTGCCATCCTGTCTGACCTCAATGAGCTTGGCTCAGAGGTTACCTTCTAACGGTGCTGCTGCAATGTTCAAGTCTATCTTTTGTGTTACTTACTCTAGACAACTTAGTGCTTTTAACAATGGTTACTTTGCTTATAATCTTTTCCACATGTCACTTGCTATTAAGCATGGTAAAGACCTTGCTTTGAATTTCGTCTCTCGGGCATCTTCTTTCATTGACAGGTTGGGAGGCATGTTGCCCAGGGATCCTAACCGATGTACTCCAGATCAGAATTCAGCTCTAAACTCGACTAGTCCTCGCGATCTTTATAAATATAACTGTTTAATAGATTTTACAAATTTTCGCACCGACTTCCTTGGCAAATACCACACTCCACGTGCTGCCATTGACGCATGGCTTTATATCACTTATTTAACTCCACAAATTGTTGATGATACATTCATTAAAAGTGTTTCTGCTACTGATTACAATGCATATTTTCCGTCTAACTTTTCAGGTGATTATTCAAACTTCATCTCTAACATCACCAATAATCTTGTAACATTCCAAACTGATTCTTTCTCAACTGATCTAGACGCTGCACAACCATTTCATTTCAATTCACGAAAGCTGCAGTGGGATTCCAATTGGTCCTGCGGTTTGCCACTCATTTCTTCCCTCATGAAAAGTCTTGGGAGCGAATGTAACACGGCACTTCAGGGTGTAAAACAGACAATTCAATCAGTAAAAGATCTGGTTGATACGAACCGCGATTCAATCAACACATTGGCTGCCGCTGTTGCCCTTATCGACAAAAGGACACTCGCCGAGCACGATGCCATCATCACTCTTCAAACTAGCATGCTTAATTTGGTCTCTGAGTTGCGCAACATAAACCAAGTAGTCCAAGCATTGACCGTTGATGTAGACTGTGTTGCTGCTTTCAGCTATGCAACAGGTCTGATTCAATCGATCATACAATATAAACTCCGGTTGCGTATTCACTATGAAAACTTTTACAATGCTCTCTTCGCTGCCTTCCATGGTTTAACAATGCAACGTGATCTTTTTAACACAACCTCTCTTCAACAATTCCTACCCGATGGGTATTTAATTATTGGCGATACAACCTCCATTTATTTGCACAACGTCACATTCATACCTACTGGTTTTCTTAGTGTTTCTGAACTCAGATTGAATTTCTATCTCCCTATTTCAAAATCATCGCAACTCAACACTATAGCTCTTGTGACTACAACTCCAGCTCAGATTTACAATGTAACAACAAAGCTATGCGTTTCTGGTCGACTCAGTGGCGATCTCGTCTATGACGGGGAGTCTTATTACTTGTCCCAAATTGTTGATGCTTGCTATCGCTCTTTGGTCGGTAATTACCTTTGTGACTGTCATTTACCCTTTACTATCAAAAGACACACTTTTCATGTGAACATATTTTAAGACATGCATTTAATGTAAAACGTATAAAAAAAAAAAAAACTTAAGAAGTCACTCGTTCAAACGCAAAATAAAACGTTTATTATACCATCATTTGTTTTAATACTATTCTGTTTCTTTATCAGGGCAAGACTTTGTGGACACCCGGTATTTCTGAGCAAAGAGAAATAGATGATCATTTCAATTATTTCCACCAAGGTGTATCCTATTGATAAAGTGTGTCAAAATTATGGAATCTTTGGTATAGTGTTCACATGTTTAGTGGCCAATAATGCAAAATGATGGTAGACCTAATTGTTTTATAAATTTTACATTATCCACATTGATATAATAAAAACTAGGGGAAATGCGCAGATTGCCCATTTGGTATTATAATTCATCTTGCAGTTTTTGAGAAATTCAACTTACAGTACAATTTTAATGGTGAAAATCGTCTCCATGGACTTTTGCTACTTTAATATACCGGTGATTTAAACTAGTGCCTAAAATCTGCCGCCCCTGCAAATATTTGTGTCCCGGGCCTGAGCCCATGTGGCCCATTCCTAAATCCGGCCCTGCATGTTATTCTTATGTTAAATCAACAAAACCCTGCATCTCACTTATTTTTTACACAATTTGGTCAAATTTGTAAATGTACCAGCTACTATTTTTGTACACTGTACAAAAAATGCTTTTAAGCATAAACAAGTTATTCTATAATGTGCAATTAGAGTTTTAGTTACATGTTACATTCTCATTCTTACACTTGGTGGAGAGTATCTAGAATTTTTTTGTTCCAGTACTTACAGTAGGCCTAAACGTATATTCAACTGTGGAATATTTCTTAAGAAAATCTCATTATTACGGACTGTGTTACCCTACGAAAATCAATGGTGATATACTGTTTACTAAAACAACAAAAAGGAGTTTTTCTGAAAGTTTCCATCACTACTGACGAGGGCAAAAACAGTGAAAAGTCAGCCAGTCAGGGTTGCCTTGTGAAAGGTAAATTTCTGTTTATTCCCTCTAATCAGTTGATGAATCATTACAAGCGGTACTATTCTATTTCGTAACAAAGTAAAATAGATGACCAGTTTAATTTTTAACCAAGATTTAGCCTGTGGATGCAGTGTGTCAAAATTGTGGATCTTTCTTTCTTTCTTTTTTTTTTAATGTTAATTTGTTTAGTGGCCAATGATGCAATATGTTGGTAGGCCTAATTCTTATATATATTATATAATAAAAACGATGGGGCCAGATTGCCCATTGTGTATTATAATATCTATATATATAATACGTGATGCCCTTTTTTTGTTAACACTACTCCTCCCTTATTTCTGGACCAATTTTAAAGTTTGAGGTATCAAAAGAATGGTCTCAGTTCGTAGTTTTGCAATAAGGTTTTAGATTTTTGATATTTTCATTCTGAAGCCCACGAGAAGCCTTCAAAGTTCATTTTTTGTCCATAAGATTAACATGGGGAACAATTTATATTGAATTGCTAAATAAAACAGCTGTTAATAGTTAAACAAACAAAACACGTATGTTAAAAGCTGAATAGAAGCAAATTGAACTGGTACTGAAATATCAACACAATTTCATACTTTAATACGAGGAGTGTCTAATCTGAGGTTTTAACCTTTTCTCAAAATAAATGTAGCAGGTAGTTTTTGCTTGAAAGTGTTGTCTAAGCGTATTTGGGCACAAAAATAAGTTTTGTTACTTAACCCTAGAAAATTCATTTTTGTTTACGAAAACAATTTTGGAAATTGAAATTTTTGACATGGGTCTTATTGATTGTCCGACTGGTATTGAAACAATAATGGTACCGGTAACAAAGGTAACAAATATTAAAATAGAAAACTAAATTTGTGTGCATGGGTTTTCAAACTGCTGTAAAATATAAGGAAAAGGGATAGTTAGTTGTAAGTGTAATAACCTTTTTGTTTACTATTATAGTATAAACATGTTTTATGCAGAATGCTACACATATTAAAAAACCTGTGTAAAAGAGACAACATTCAAAAGTTTTTTACCTCAAGTATGGAAAACAAGCTTATTACAAAAATGGTTTTTATAAAGAGAAATTTTAACCAAAATAAAAATGACACTAAAAACAAAATGGACCACACCAACAACAAAGATGTAGATTCTCTTAATTTTTGTAATTTCTTTATTTAAATTTTGTAATATCATGGAAAGTTAAGTTAAAGAGGATTTAGGCATAAATAGTAATGTGGACTCATTCACTATGCCATTGACTACCTCATACAGTAGTACTACAAAAACAGCCGCAGTGAGTGCTGAATAACTCATACAGGACCGGGGAGTAATGAAATGTTGATTTTACTTTCTCCCCCTATACCATAGTATGTGGAGAAAGTATTGTTTTCGTCAAAATTTTCGAATTTGAGTTGTTGGTGGATTTATCCATTTTGGTTCCCCCTGAGTCCAAAAAAGTGGTTTTCGGAGTGATGTCTGTGTGTGTGTGTGTGTGTGTGTGTGTGTGTGTGTGTGTGTGTGTGTGTGTGTGTGTGTGTGTGTGTGTGTGTGTGTGTGTGTGTGTGTGTGTGTGTGTGTGTGTGTGTGTGTGTGTGTGTGTGTGTGTGTGTGTGTGTGTGTGTGTGTGTGTGTGTGTGTGTGTTTGTCCATGTACTCTGTGTGCGCTTTAAGTCTCCTTAATGTCTGATCTTAATGAAATTTAGTATTCATGTGTAAGACATTTACGAGGTTAAGTTCGGAAACCAGCCAAATCGCTCTACCCGAAGTGGGGTGGAGGGTTAGTTTTGGTTTCAGGGGGTTTGGTTTGGGGGTTTGTGGGTTTCTTTGGGGTTTTGGTTTTAGGTTAATAAAGGAATAATAACTAGTGAAAGACTTGTCAACATGTACTGTTTACAATAACCAAAAGATAATTATAGGGTTTCAGGTATATCTGTGAAAAAAGTAATTGTTTAAAAAAATAATGCTTATTCATAAATATGTACATAGGCCTAATTAATAGTGTGTTTCTTTATGTTTTAGTAACATGGAACTGTGGACAATCATTTTTAAATTAGATGCTGAAGAGCATGATTGCATTCCAAGCAACTGGATCATCTCAAAAGAGAGATGTTGGTATCCAGACAAGTCTACGACTACTGCCATTAGATTGGCTATGGAAAATGCAAAATTTCCTAAAGAAAGCGATTGGGTCAAACTCCGGATATCCATAGTGAAGAAGGATTATGGTAAGTAAAAGTTTTAAACTTAAGAACATAGATTTTCTTAAAAATAAGTGGTTGTTTGTGTTGAAATAAAAATTCTATGAGGGTCATTTTTAAGTAAGGTCCACTTCGCTATAATGTAAAAAATACTTATTGTATTGACAAATATTTAATTGAAAACTATATTTCTTTACTTTACTACGTAATCCCCAATAATGGTGAGGCATTTTTTTTAGTAGTAGCAAAGGGCAAGAGATTGTGATTTTGAATTAATTCTCTATATATTGCGAATGAAGCTAATTAGTAGTAGGGGACCCTGAGGTGGGGGGAAAATGTTGTGAGTGGTACGGGAGTAAAGTGCATTGTCTCCCTCAGGAAAATTGTTGCCCTCGGCTCCGTCTCAGGCGTTAACAGTTTCCCTCAAGATACAAAGTTACACTTTAATCCCTTAATACACAAATAACTATTTATGTGTTTCAGATAAATTTGACAGAGGTATGAAAGACTGAACGCAACAGTTATTATTTAAGAAGTCCACCACTGAAAATTTTCTTTGGGTCTACGTATCGTTCGGTCTACACCATATTAAATCACTATACTTCCTGTTTTGACTGTACTTTTTGACATGTTGAGACTTAGGCCGAACGATCATTTTTATTTTAAATAAATTGCAGTTGTAGACCCGATGAGACTGGCTATATTTATGATTGTAGACCGAACGACACAGTTTAAATTGTTGTAGACACAACGACTCGTAGACACAATTACATACGTCCGTAATTTTCAACATTACAGTATCTCTTTTTAGCCTAATTTATTTATTGGCGATAGAATGAATAAGCTAGAAGACGAAAGCAGTAGTAGTGTTCAACCAACTACTGCCGACCAAGATGGGATGAATCAGGAGGGAGGAAGAAAAGCTGAAACTGACGACCAACACGTTGGAATAAACTTGGAAGATCTGGAAGTGCGAAAAGAATTAACACTTACACTTGATGTAATTACAACAGATGATTTAATTGCAGTAAACCTCGCCTATGAGGTAAGTGGCAACCAACCAAATGATGATTTGCTAATGGATATTACTGAAAATAATATCAGCAGTGATGTCAGTGATAATATATTAGAAAGTTCTGAATTTGAAGAAGAAGAAGAAAATGAAGTTAAAAAGGCCAGGAGTCGCAAACGTTCAGTTAAAAAAAAAAAAAATTCAGAAAGAAAAAAAAATTTTTTTTTCTGATTCTGGTTTCTGATTTTTTTTTTAAAAGAAAAAAATCAGAAACCAGAAAAAGTCAGAGGCAGAGAGGACAAGAGTATGAAGATCGAAAAGGAAAAGTGCACAGAAAAAGAACAATACAAGGACAGTGTAAAGGAACTTGTAAATTTGAATGTACGAAAAAATGTCAAGAGATGATTGTAATTTAATACACAAACAATTTTGGACTCTCAGTGACAGTGGAAAAAAACACTTTTATAGTAAATTTGTAGTAAGGCATGCTAAAAAGCGATCTCGAACGGGAGAAATTAATAACAGAAAGTACTCATACTTTTATTACCTTGGAACACAATCAGAAACTCGCCTCAGGGTTTGCAAGGAATTTTTTTTCAAAACCCTTGATATTAGTCAGAGGAGGATTTATTGGTTTTTTGAAAATGCATATGATGAGCTAACTGGTATTGGCAGATTTCCAGTGAAGGGAAGTAAAACTATAAGTCATATTGAAAATGACAGAAAGGACAAGGTACGACAACACATAAACTCATTTAACAGGGTTCCGTAACACTACTGTAGAAAAGACAGTAGTAAGGAGTACTTAGAAGCTACTCTAACATTAGCTGAAATGTACAGATTGTACAAAGAAACCAATACAGAAAATCCAGTACCGGTAACTGATTTCGTTCTCAAAATATTAGCGATTTTGTAAAATAAATTTACAAAAACCCGAATATTTTGAGAACAAAACCAGATAATGCGAAACGGATAGCAGCAACATACTAAACGTAAAAAAAATACTTTAAAATGATGGATCACAACCCTATCTTTACATAAAAAAATTTAATTTCATTCCAAGATGGCGGATCCAAGATGGCGGCCAAAAATTTAAGTCCCATCAAATTGAAGTACTTCTTAATTATGGGATATCTGGAGATAAAAAGTTGATATTCTTTAGAAAGAAATAGGATAAAACCAGAGATTTTTTAATTTTTTATTTTGAAATTTAGTTTTTAAAAACCTGTAATATCTCGAGAACCAAAACAGATAATCAAAAACGGATTGCGGCGTCTTGTTCTACGCAAAAAATCACTTTGAAATGATGGGTCACAACCATACATTTACATAAAAAAAAATTAGTTCATTCCAATATGGCAGATTCAAAGATGGCGGCCAAAAAACTGAACCACATCAAAAAATAGTATAAACTAATGAATGATGTTTGGTGGTGGTTATGAGTCAATATCTTAATAAATGTGGAAAAATTTAGGGGGGGGCATTAAAAACTCACCCTATATATATATATATATATATATATATATATATATATATATATATATATATATGTTACAAAAGTACTGTTATTTATTGTTTTTAAATTGTTTTGTTCTAGATGCTTCAATTCTCAGACTTCGTCTGCTGCCCCATGTTCTACCGCAATATGGTCTGTTGCTCCCCTTCAAAACATCTTCCTTCTGAGATGTAACCTATATTACAACTTTATACTAAATACTTTCGTTTAAAATTACACCTTGACACTGATTTACATCATCGAAGAATTGAACGCAAATGATACTGATTTAAGCCCACAAATTCGTCCCCCCTAACAAATAAATCTGATTGTTAGCCCACCCTAACAAATTCGCCAAGGGCGTCTCCATCTTTAGATTTGTTGCCACAAAATCAGGCCCAGTCAACAACACCACCTCCTGAACAAAGAAAAATATCGAAAAATAAGAAAAAGGGACAAGTTCCAGGAAAAACACCGCTTGGTGTTGGGTGGAAGAACAAAAAACAACTTCCTCCCACAGCAGCCTTTTTAAAGAATACGTCGAGTTGAAAAATTGCAACATAAAGAAAAGGAAAAAACTCAAAAGCCCTTACTCCACCTACAGCCATTAATGCAGCACCTGACCATTTGGCAAAATATTTCCAAAGCATCGAGGAGACAGTTCGAACCTTACCACCTCATATAATAGTGAGACTGAAGTCTGAAATATCAAGACTAGTTCACAGTGCCGAAGAAGAGGCTTTAGGATATCATTATCAATACTGGAGTTATGCAGGCCAGACGTCTACCTACACACCGAATACCCAGCAAGTTCCACGGACCACTCCATCATCGTTTTCTGACCAGGTTCCATCCAACATACACCAACAATACGAGTATCCCAATCCTCCCTACCAGCCCTGAAACGTGAAACTTAACATAAACACCGTATGTGGTTTACGAATAAATACTGTACGGTATTTTAAGCCTTTATTGTTATTTTCATTAATTAGCTAGCTACAACTTAACAAATAATTATTTTTCAAGGAGTCGTGACTTCTTTTTGAAATCAGCCTTTCATTTTATTTAGATGTTTTTTTTCATTTTTCTTACAAGTGATTTTTTAGTTGTTTTTATAGTTTTAAGTTATTTTAGTTATCAATTTAAGTTAATTTTATTTGTATTTTATATTATTAATCTTAATTTTTTACGTTAATTATATAAAAATGTAATTACAATTTGTGCTTTCGTTATTTTCCCTTTAACATTTACACTACTTCCGATGTAATCACAACTATTTCTTCTATGGGAGTGATCGGATCAACCCAACAAATTTTAATAAGGAAGAAAATTAAATTGTAATTTTTAATTTTCAGATTGATAATCCCAAATAATAACACTTGGATGTCTTAAATATTTGGATGGCTTAAATATTTTTAATTAAAGTTAATTTAGAAAAAACATAACATAATGATAAAAATACACATTTATTAAAATATATAAACCGTTTGGAATGGCTTTTAATTAGCACTAATACTAAAATAAAAATTAAAACTACTTGTCTTAAAGCATACGGCTAACCACTCTTCCGTTGAAACTGGTTGTCGCAGTAGCGTAAATTCCTTTGTTAGCTCACCTTTTATCATCGCATGTAGTTCGAAAAATTTATTGGTTGACATTCTAAAGTATTGAAAGAATTTTCTTTCATCTTTTAATAAGTCTTGGAAAAGATTATGGAACTCTCCATACTCGCCCCTCTTCGTGTTTATGTAGTGAACCCAAAAAAGCTTTTGTCTCTTCTCTTCTTCCTCAGCAACTAACTCATTAACACAAACTAATCTTCTGAACTAGAGTCTGACATGTTAAACACTCTGTACACTACGATTTCTCGTCAAGACTGAACCACGCAACCACGGTGAACCGCGCCGCGCCTCCGTAGAGTTGCCAGGTGTGCGACGCCCCCCCCTGTGGAAAGAAATGGAAATTTCTTCGCCGACCTGCGCCGCGCCTCCGTCGCATTGCCAAGTGTGCGTCAACCTTTGCCCACTGCAGCAAAAACAGCAACCATATTGTACAGAATGATGATTGAAATAAATGGAAAAGTATACGTAAATGATTATCTAGATGTTGAAAGTATGCGAGAAGATCTTGATATTTTAACTAAAGTATATATAAACCAAAATTACTTTTAAAATTTTTTGAAGTACACCCTTTATATACTGAAGAACTTGTTGCTATGGCTTGATCAAAAAATCTGAAACAAAACAAGAAGTTAAAAAAAGAAAAAGAATAACAACCTCCATAAATACATATGTTACTCTGGTAAATTTTTACTTTTGTGAGTTTCTTTTTTTTTACTTTAATTAACTGACGTTGAAACTTTTTACCAACAACACTATATAAACCCCGTTTACTCCCTACCTATTCATTTAATCCTAAACTTTCATCCGATTAACACCTCTTTGGCTAACATGAAAGCAACTTTTGTAATTGAAACAAAAGAAGACTTAGACGATATATTTGACACTTAACAAGATATAATGGAAATGTATAAGAATATGTACTAACGTTAAAAATGAAGAAACTTCACCAGACTGTACTCCAGTTTCAACTAAAACTTCAAAACAAGAAAGAAACAACTAAAACATTTAACATATAAAACCACCTACTTTATATTTACTTTTCATTTTAACTTCATATTTGAAACTATCAACATCATGAATGAATTTTTCATTAAAACGGAAAAGGAAGAATAACTTAAAAAACAAATAGCAAAAAATTAATTGAATGATAAAAATCAACTAAAGCTCTTCAAACTGTTGCAACTTTTTAAAACTATACTATGGGGTTTTATCATTTACCTTCTCATCATCATGAGCCTCTGTACTTTTAAAATATTGGCTAATAAAGTTGTATTCATTACTAACGAAAATTAAATAAATAAAACTTTACTAACAAATATTAAATAAAACAAACCTATCCCTTGATCGTAAATTCTTGCAGTCACAGGATATAATTTTTTTTTTTTTAACTCCTCTGAATGACCTTGACATACATAAATTTTAGCTAAACTTTTCACCCACTGATATTTCACGTACGCATTCCTCTCCCCAGACATGAACTCAATAGTATGCAAAGCACGTCTGCTCCAGGTATCTTGATTCCCCACTCCTATAGTATTTGAAAAAAATAAATACAATTTCTTAGCTGAAAAAAAACAAAATACAATTTGCATATCCCATTAAGATTGTTTTTCGTGTCTTTATGTCATCTTGTCATATCCCATCGTGATTGTCCTTTATGATGACAATCCGAATAAAATAATAATATAATATTTTGACAAACAAATACAATATTTTAGCTGAAAAAGTATTATAATTTTCATATCCCATCAAGGATTATTATTTGTGTCTTTATGTCATTTTGATTTGGTATTAGGACACATTACACTATTGTCACAAGCGACTATTGGTTTTTACATAATTTTTTCAATGAGGAAAGTAACAGTATTCATTGTAACAGTTTGACTATTCAAAACAATAGTTATCATTTGAATATCATTAAACATATAAGGAAGTGTGCAAATTACCACATTAGATTAAACGTCCATTATGATAGCGGATTTTCCATCAGCCAATAGTGATAACTAGGGGGGGGGGGGTTCATAGATTGATAACTACCGCTCGTTCTAACATCATGGCATCGGCATTCTCCAACACATTGACTACCCCTTCTGTAACATCTCCATCACTTACGGAGGAGGTCTGGAGTCTTTGGAAAATTTACTCATAATCATCAAAAGTGTCCTTCCACAGGCGAATATCCAGGTAAATTATTTATCGTAAATTTAAGCATATTCCATTTCATTAGCTAATGTTTATCATTTGAGAAATCTATGCTAGTAATAAACGTTCATAATACTGCATTTCCAGTCGTTTTCCTTAACACAGATGTTTGATATAAAACCTAATAACCACTCGTTATGTAAGGATTCTATAACATCGATAAAAATCTATATTTTCTAAAGCAAAAATAAAAATTATCTCATAACAATAAAAATAGTTTCCTCAAAAATTGCATCAATAATATTACTTGTATATAATCCCGTTCTATATTTTTACATTGCTTTTAAATTTATATTATGTGCTAATTTTATTGACGATCTCAGATCAAAAGATGTTACGAAGCCACGTACAGAGTTCGGCTACCATATTCCACCAAGCACTCCAACCTGACGGCTAAATTCGAAGAGTTCGCCAGTGCCGTCACCATCATATCGACTAACGTCGACCTCACTCTAGATCAGACGAGGCGGCTGTCGGAATTTAGGGCAAATTTCCTAGGAAAGTAGGAAGGTGATGATACTCTCGCTTAGGGTTTTGTAGTTAATATTTAGTTAAATATAAAAGCACAACCTAAGCAACAAGGTACAATTTTAAGCACAATTTAAGCAATAAGGTTAATCTATATTAATTTTATCAATACCATCTTAAAATCACACGATTTCTTTTCTTACATTTAACATTTCAATTCAATCGGAAATGCAAAAATATTAAGCTGATATTAAAATTAAATTTTTGTAAAAATTGTTGCGTGTATAACACGGACTCGAATCAACATAAATTGAGCAAAACACACATATGGAACACCCTAGGCTACTCGCCCATCACAGAAACCAAATCCGCAGCGAAATGTAGGCTACAACGTATTGTAGGTAAAACGTATTGGCTACAAAATGGAGGAGGATATGTGGACATCGGTAGCTTTTTAAATTATTGCAAACCTTTGATTACCTCTAAAATTCATGAAAATTTAATTCTATCGAAGACTACTAAAAGCAACGTCATTTAAAATGTGAATACGAAAAACCTGAAAATGAAACAAATGGGGAATTGGGTTTTAAAACTATAAATGAACCGATAATTATGAGTACAGATTTGAATAAATATTGTAAAGATGTCAGCGAGAAGATCTTGACGGAGCAAAGTAAACATCAGACCAAGGGATCTGGCTGGAGTTAAAAAAAAAAAAGAAGATTAGAAATCACAGTCAACAAATACAGCCCCCTCAGAGGCTGTAAACATATTAAGTTTCTCGCGTTTATTTCAAATAAAACGGAAGGAATGAACACACAAAATAATGATGAATATTGTTTCAAGTATGCCGTTTGGGGAAAGATTGTCTTAATTCATCCTGAAAGATTCAACAATTACGAGTACAATTAACAAATGGAAAACTCATATGATTGGGGTTGTGTCAGTTACCCAGCCAGTTAAAGTAAAATCTACTCCTAGATTTGAAAGAACAAACAACATTAGTATAAAAGTGTTCGGCATAGAAAAGAAAAGAAATTGTGATAAAGATGAACATATTGTATACCCTATTAAAATATGTAAAACGGAAAGGCCAGATCACCGGGATTTATAGTTACTAGGAGACGAAACGACATCGCTTTACGCGTGGATAAAGAACTTTGATAGGTTGGTCAGTTTACAGATATCCAGACATTATAAGAAAAAATGTATGTGAATTTTGTTTATTTCACTTCAATAATGAGTCTAGTTATGTGAAACTACGTGTTGTGTGATAACTGATGAACAAAATTCCAAGTTAAAGTTCAAGAACTTTATACACAAACAACAAGTTCCGATCGTTATTTACGTAGATTTCGAGTCGATGCTGTAAAAAGAAAAACCCTGTGAAAACTGCAAAACACTCTCTTGAAAAACACCTAATCGATATTGTGTGAATTGTTTCAGGTCCGATTGTAAAAACTTGAATAACTGTTGTAAGAAATGTAAGCGATCCAACTGTAAGAATCCCAAGACATACGAGACAAGAGATTCCACCACACCTGTAAAATCTACGACCGCTTCCGTTGATTATCAGAAACATATTCCCATGAGCTTCTGTAATTATATGGTTTCGAGCTTAGGCGATCTCTAAGAACCCGTTATCTACAGAGGTCCAAACGCCGTTGAAGTATTCTTTAGTAAAATCAGAGATGAAGATTTAAGAGTGTACGAGCTTTATAGTAAGCAACTGCCGTTGGAACAATTGACCGAAATTGAAACCGATCGCTTTGATAATGCTTCTTTTGTCATATATGTGAAGAAATATTTTTACCAAATTATGTTAAAGTAAGAGAACACGACCCGTTAACAGGTCTTTATAGAGGTGCTAGTCATAACAATTGTAATTTCTTTGTTTAAAGTTCATTGTTGGTGATGGTGAGTTTACGCTGTTTAGTAGATTATTGCGGACATGTTATGTTCACAATAATCCGATAATATTAATATTAGAATCCGACGTAACTCCCTGATCTTTTACATAACATTTCGAACTATGAGCATATTGAAAAGCTTAGATTACGATGATTTAGAAGTTAAGGTTATCCCTACAACTGAACATTACACATCGTTACAAAAAACAAAAAAAAAAAAAAAAACTCATAGATTTGAAATAAAATGTGTAGACAGCTTTAGATTTATGGCGAGAAGCCTTGACGAACTGATAAGAATCTTGACAAAGATCAGTAAAAGCAGATCCTATCTTATTTCGGCAGTGAAAAGTTTAATATAATAACTAAAAAAGGCGCTTCCTTTATTAGTATATAGATGCCTGGGAAATAATAAACAAACTAGTTTATCAACTGTTGATGAATTTTATAGCTCTTTAAACAAAACGAATATTTTTTTTCAAGAGTACGACGGAGCCGTACAAGTTTGGAACACATATTCAAAAAATTGTAAATGGAACACATATTAAAAATTTTTAAAACCTTATGTGACTATTCCGATGTGTATTTGAAAACCGACGTCCTGTTGCTCGCGGACGTGTTCGAAATTTTCCGAAGGGTGTGCATGTCCAATTACGACC
The DNA here is from genome assembly GCA_030545055.2 of Neoaliturus tenellus. Lineage (NCBI taxonomy): Eukaryota > Metazoa > Arthropoda > Insecta > Hemiptera > Cicadellidae > Neoaliturus > Neoaliturus tenellus. Next base: position 196,914,206 of record CM061531.1, on the reverse strand, counting down.
TCGACCCTGCGTGGCCTCTCGTTCGACGCTTGTCTTAAACTGTCTAAAGTCGAACTGGATCTCTTGACGGATTACAATATGTACCTCATGATCGAGGCGGGCATTAAAAGCGGGATATCGCAAAGGACGACCCATTATTGTAAAGCCAGTAACAAGTATATGTGAACGGAGAGACCGACGCGGGAGCACGCCATGACAACGACGATAACGACGACAATAGGTATACCTCGAGCAAAGATTGTAACTATATTTTATATCTAGACGTTAACAACCTTTACGGATTTTCTATGGCGGATAGTCTACCTATTAAGGACTTTGAATGGATGGACGAGGCAGAAATTCTTAATCTAAAAGAAAATATCATATTTACAAGCGAAGATTATGAAGAGGGGTTCGATTATCCCTTTGATTCACAGTGGTATTATGAGAATACCACTTTTAAATAATTTTTGCTGCTTTGCTTCCTAAAGGTATTCTGACAATACCACACCAGAGACCTTGTAAGTGCTGTAACCTAGCGGATTTTAGAGAAACCACTTGTTACTGGATGAGTTTAGCAGTACACTGTTAGTTTTTGAAAGCTGTGAGGCATGCTACTCGTTAGAGGTTGTATTTGACAAGTCTCAAATGACTTATTAGTCCTTCTAGTACATTTTACAAGGCAAGCTATATGTTTTTCGATTAGATTAGGTATTTTGCAACAATTTAATCACTGGTAAAACAGTTTGTTTCGTATAAATTTACAATTATCTATATATTTAAAACACAAAGTTAAAAAACCTTTGGACACTTCGTCTGTGACTTCTACTGGACCGATTTACATGCGGGTTGTACCAAAATAAACGTTTTCGGTTCTATATTAGCAGATTTGATTTGTATTTCAAAAATATTTACGTTAAATCTGTCAAAAATGAAAAATAAACTTTTCTTATGTAGATTTAACATGGGGAAAAAAGCCAACATTTTCAATCCTTTGGACAGTTCGTCTGAGACTTCTACTGAACCGATTTACATGCGGGTTGTACCAAAATAAACATTTTCGGTTCTACATTAGCAGGTTTTATTCGTATTTCAAAAATATTTACGTTAAATCGGTCAGAAATGAAAAATAAACTTTTCTTATGGAGATTTAACATGGGGAAAAAAGCCAACATTTCCAATCCTTTGGACAGTTCGTCTGAGACTTCCACTGGACCAATTTACACGCAGTTTGTACCAAATAAAACGTAAACCTTTGTATATTAGCAGATTTTATTCACTTTAACGTTATCTTACTTCCTTAAATTAAAAATATCGACATTTTCAAACCTTTACATTTTATTTATTTTACACGCTTTCAATCAGCTGATTGTAAACACACGAGGTATTTAGTCTAAATACAGTGGATGAGCAAAAGCTCATGAAGGATTTGGTTTATTATGGCCAGTACCTAAAAACGTTTACAATTATGACGTATTATACTTTAAATGGAAAGAAAGTTGCTTAATTATGTAAAATTGCTGATTGCTTTAAAATTAAGACTAAATTGTAAAGGTTTAGTTTAAATAAATTGCTCACATTTGTATTAAAAGTAACGGATGTATCGGAAATTCTTTGTGCAATCAATTTGTCGTTTGCAACGTTGTAATGCTTTACATTTACTTCGCTTAACGACAGTATTTGTGGCGCAGTCGGTAGCGTTACTTCAAATCCAACGGCCCGTGTTCCAGACCGTTCCCCTCAAGTATACTTTTTGTAATGTGTCCAATAACGGCGTCACTAATAAATGTTTTACTGATGGTACCGATATTTATTTTAAGCAAAATAGATACATTAAAATATTTATAGGCCTGTTCAAACTCTTAAAAAACTTATTTATTAAACTAACAAGTTTACAAATTGATAGTTTAGGCTTGCTTATTTTTTCATGTTTTTAACTAATATAACGCTTTGATTAGGCTACTAAGGTTTAGGCCTAAAACGCTTTGATTAGGCTACTAAGGTTTAGGCCTAAGTAAACAATCGATTTTTTTTATGTTTATAAAATACTAAAGAGTGTCTGTGTTACATAGTAAGGGTGCAGCATTATTGTTTTTAAGGAATATGTCTATAGGCCTACTTTGACAGACACTCCAACTAAAATTATGTAATTTTCTGTGAAATAAATTTGTATTCTTTAAATTTGGATAGTTATTGAAACTTGCACACTACAGCATAAATATTGCGATATGAAAGTGGTTATAATGGTTTCTCTACGTTCTATCATACCCTAATACACCAATATTTGTTGAAGCCAACCATCATTAGTTACAACACTTTAGGCCTTTCCTAATTCTTGAAAAACACTGTTAAGAACAATTTATCCAATAGGCCTACAAGTGGATATTGGTCTACCCTATTTCTGATTTTGTTGAACCTAACAGGACGGTTTCCTTAGGCTAATTAGGTTTGCGCCTACCTAAAACAATCAAATGGACATGTTTATAAAATACTAAAGAGTAGGGCCTATAAGTACAAGGATGCAACATTATTGGTTGTGTGTGTGTGTGTGTGTGTGTGTGTGTGTGTGTGTGTGTGTGTGTGTGTGTGTGTGTGTGTGTGTGTGTGTGTGTGTGTGTGTGTGTGTGTGTGTGTGTGTGTGTGTGTGTGTGTGTGTGTGTGTGTGTGTGTGTGTGTGTGTGTGTGTGTGTGTGTGTGTGTGTGTGTGTGTGTGTGTGTGTGTGTGTGTGTGTGTGTGTGTGTGTGTGTGTGTGTGTGTGTGTGTGTGTGTGTGTGTGTGTGTGTGTGTGTGTGTGTGTGTGTGTGTGTGTGTGTGTGTGTGTGTGTGTGTGTGTGTGTGTGTGTGTGTGTGTGTGTGTGTGTGTGTGTGTGTGTGTGTGTGTGTGTGTGTGTGTGTGTGTGTGTGTGTGTGTGTGTGTGTGTGTGTGTGTGTGTGTGTGTGTGTGTGTGTGTGTGTGTGTGTGTGTGTGTGTGTGTGTGTGTGTGTGTGTGTGTGTGTGTGTGTGTGTGTGTGTGTGTGTGTGTGTGTGTGTGTGTGTGTGTGTGTGTGTGTGTGTGTGTGTGTGTGTGTGTGTGTGTGTGTGTGTGTGTGTGTGTGTGTGTGTGTGTGTGTGTGTGTGTGTGTGTGTGTGTGTGTGTGTGTGTGTGTGTGTGTGTGTGTGTGTGTGTGTGTGTGTGTGTGTGTGTGTGTGTGTGTGTGTGTGTGTGTGTGTGTGTGTGTGTGTGTGTGTGTGTGTGTGTGTGTGTGTGTGTGTGTGTGTGTGTGTGTGTGTGTGTGTGTGTGTGTGTGTGTGTGTGTGTGTGTGTGTGTGTGTGTGTGTGTGTGTGTGTGTGTGTGTGTGTGTGTGTGTGTGTGTGTGTGTGTGTGTGTGTGTGTGTGTGTGTGTGTGTGTGTGTGTGTGTGTGTGTGTGTGTGTGTGTGTGTGTGTGTGTGTGTGTGTGTGTGTGTGTGTGTGTGTGTGTGTGTGTGTGTGTGTGTGTGTGTGTGTGTGTGTGTGTGTGTGTGTGTGTGTGTGTGTGTGTGTGTGTGTGTGTGTGTGTGTGTGTGTGTGTGTGTGTGTGTGTGTGTGTGTGTGTGTGTGTGTGTGTGTGTGTGTGTGTGTGTGTGTGTGTGTGTGTGTGTGTGTGTGTGTGTGTGTGTGTGTGTGTGTGTGTGTGTGTGTGTGTGTGTGTGTGTGTGTGTGTGTGTGTGTGTCAGGATGTATACAGATCTAGAGAATGCCCCAATGGTCCGATTTTGGTGAAATTTGGTACGTAGGTCCAAACCCACAATAATTCCAGGCGTTTTTTTCATTTTTTTTTAATTTTTGATTTTTAAGGGTAGTTTACCCCCAAAAACCCTCAAAAAACGTCAAAAATCAAAATTTCTCAAAAACGGCTCTAACGTTTTTGATTAAAGTTTTGTGGTTTATTAAGCTTAAAATGGTGAATAAAATGACACCATCCGCATCTCCGAGAAAATGCGCGTTCAAAAGTTATGGAGTAAAAAGTGTTTAAAAAATCAATTTTTTGAATTTTCAAAATAGCTGTTGTCTCGAAATAAATTTTACTTATCACCATTAAATCAAGCTCAAAAAACTAAATAATCCAGTATTTTAAATTATTGCTCTACGTGAAGTGGTTGCGGAGAAAATTCAATTTTTCGTTTAGCGGTAAACGCAGTACGTTGTTAAAAGTCACAGACGCGCATAGGGTCAAACGAGCGCTGCTCAGCTGGTAGCTATCCGACTGAGTCATCAAGACATTAATGTTTGGAGCTTTTAACACCTTTTTTATATTGTTGGGAGAAAGTATGTGTCAGTTAACTGATACCGTTTATTTATTCTGTTGTCATTTACGTTTTATGTTTGATGAACTATGTGGATACAACATCTGTGAATTTATTCTAAATTTTATACAAACGCCCTAAGACATATCGGCAAAAGACATAATCTGAGCTAATTTAGACCTAAAAGAACGAACATCACATCTCAACACTATCACATTGGGAAGTTGGAGAAAAGGTAATGAAGATCGATCGATGAAAGACCAATAATGTTCTATCTGATTTTCACTATAATGAATTTTTTTTAAAGCAACTCTGTTCATTACTATATAGCAAAGTTTGATCACCAGGTACTAATAAATGCAGCGCATTGCGCTGCACAGGCCCCCTAGTATCTTTGAATTTGTGTGAAACTCCCATACAGTACACTTTTAATGGTAAAACTAAATCTTCTGCATGGACTCTTAATATTTTAATATTGGTAATTTCAAGTAGTCCTTAAAATCTGCCGCCCCTGCAAATATTTGTCGCCCGGGACCGAGCCCATGTGGCCCATACCTAAATCCAGCCATGCATGTTATTTTTTCCTTAAATAATAAAAACCATGGGTCGCACTTATTATTTGACATAACTTGGTAAAATTTGTGAATATATCAGCCATTATTTTATGTGTTGTGCAAAAAATACTTTTAAACGTAAAAAAGTTATTTAATAATGTTTAATTCGATTTATAGTAGGCCAACATGTTAAAATCTTATTCTTTTACTTTGTGTACGGTATCTCGTTCTTTGTTCCAGTACTTACAGTGAATGTACATTGAACTGTGAAATATTTCTTGAGAAAATCATTATTACATTACTTTGGTAGGGACCCTATAAAAGTCGATGGTGAGATACAGATTTCCAAAGCAACAAAAAGTAGTTTTCTGAAAAATTAGTGCTTTGTTTCCATCACTGCAGACAAGGCAAAAGCGAGCGAAAAAGTCAGTCAGGCAGCTTTTCCACTGTGAAAGGTAAATATCTATTATTCACTCTACTCAGTTGATATGACTCAATACAAGCGGTACCAATATATTTCTGAACGCAGAGAAATAGATGATAAGTTCTATTATTTCAACCAAGGTGTAACCTATTGATACAGTGAGTCAAAATTATGGCATCTTTGGTACTTAGCAAAGAGTTGATATGTTTAGTGGCCAATGATGCAATATGATGGTAGGTCTAATTCTTTAATATATTTTATAATAAATACTATTAGGCCTGTGCACAGATTGCCCATTTTTATTGAAATATATCTTTTAGCTTGTGAGAAACTCAACCCACAGTACAAGGTGAGTAATGGAAAAAACCTGTCTGCATGGACTCTTGATATTTGTAGAGTATGTTGGTTATTTAAATAAAATTTTTTAACCAATTTGTTGTGTAATGTTGTATTTACACTTGTTAGTTCAAGAGGTGTGAACTTCCTTAGTACATTTTTAGTGGAACCCATCCTTAATCTCTTTTACATAATATGAATCAAGTTTTTGGCACAGATGGTTGAAAAAATTAATGGAATAGTCATCAAGTGTTCTATGATTATCATACCCCAAAACACAAAGTGTTGAGGGGTTGCCAAGTCCTAAAAATGTATGATATCAAAATTTCTTCCAAGTCAATGCCATTGGTTTTAGAATAGCTACTCGACAAACTGATTTGATCTTTTAATGCTTGGTAAACATTTTGTAAAACATTATTATTTTATTTCGGGACCGTACTTGGCCATCAGATGTACGTTTTTATCATTGAACCAAATGTAAAGTCAATATTTTCCCATTTATCGTAATATATCCCCATTCGTAAAAGGTCTAACTTTGTTAATACATCTGCTGGCCAAGTACGGTCCCGAAATAAAATAATAATGTTTTACAAAATGTTTACCAAGCATTAAAAGATTAAATCAGTAGTGTGTTTTGGTTACTTCTGGCCGGAAGTGACGTCACCGGAAGCCACGTGCCACGGCACGCAGCTTCCGGTGGGCCAGAAGTGGGGACAATAGATGTCGGGGTGGAGATGGTGAGAGCGTCGGCGGTCGGTTGAGCGAAGAGTGCGCATAAAATAGAAGTTAGTTCAAAATTGAAATTCGACGGTGTTAATAAAAACTCTAATAGTTGAACGAAACTAGAAGTTAGTGTAAAACTGAAATTCAACAATCGGGGTGTTGAACTAAATTTGCGCATAAATTAAAAGTTGGTTCAAAACTGAAATTCAACGATCGGGAGTTGAACTAAATTAGCGCATAAATTAACCGGGGTTGAAGTAAAACTTCGCATAAATTAAAAATTAGTTCAAAATTGTAATTCGACGGTGTTAATAAAAACTCTAACAGTTGAACGAAAATAAAAGTCAGTTCAAACATAGCGCAGTCATAACAAGAGAGAGAGAGAAGGTAAATAGAAGTGTTAAGTTCCGCGGATAGAACGAGAATGAAGAATGAAACATGACGCGTCGAAATATATGCGTGACTGTAGATGTCAGATGGTGAATTAATCAATGGGGGGAGTGGAGATGGCGCTCGGTTGAACTAAAATTGCGCATAAATTAAAAGTTGGTTCAAAACTGAAATTCAACAATTGGGAGTTGAACTAAAATTGCGCATAAATTAACCGGGGTTGAAGTAAAACTTCGCATAAATTAAAAGTTAGTTCATGTTAGCTGAAGAGTGTACAAAACAATGAAACAGGAATTGTCGTGAGCGCACTTATATAAAGAAGGGTGGGGGTAAAATATGAAAACCTGCTGAACACAGTCGATAGGTGTAACAAGTTCGAAGTTGTGGAAACGTAACATCGAACGCAAAATGTTGTGAATAACATTATCATCAACGTGAACCTGCGAAGTTCTAACAGAGTATAACGGGTTAAAACTAATTTCTTCCTCACTTTTGTTAAATTTGTTTTAGTCTTTGAAACCGATGGTTTGTAATTATTTCGTAATATATGTTGTGTCCGCAAAAGTTTCAATTTTAAACATTGCGTATCCATCACAAGAAGTATATCAGACGTGTAGAAGTCAGAACAAGACAGATGAATGAGATATAACGTCGAGCACGCGAAGGTGATTCAAACAGGACGACACGTGCTAATGTAAATGAAACTCCAGGTTAGTAGCAATTAGACTTGTATAATGAAGTTGGCGAAACGTATATGTAATGAGTAGGAAGGATGCGAACAACACAAATGCGAGTTAATTAATGGTCGCGGCGTGATGAACAATCTCCTTTTATAACGGTTATCGCGTGAGAAGATCTCGGTTGAACTAATTTGCACATAAATTAAAAGTAAGTATAAAACTGAAATTCAACTTGATAATTGGGTTACGGAAAGTATGTCAAGGTCATCCCGAGTAAGTTTTAAAAAAGCCTATCCCGCTAGCACAGGAAATAGTTCTGAGAGTTGAACTACCCGGTGATAGCGGGATAGGTAGATTAAGTTTTGAACTTTATTCGTAAAAACAAATACAATCAATGTGCAATACCAGGAACTATACAGGTTGAATTTTTGTGATGAACTATGGAGTTGTAGAAACAAACGCCAACGACGAGAAAAAGGTAAACGCAGAGTCCCCAGATGATGTATTTGAAAAGTGTGAAGAGACGTAATATTCCGAGTTGGTTTTCCTGCTCCATTTCCAATCGTTTAATTTCCAATTTCAATTTATCCTCTTCCATTCTAGTTACAAAGGGAACTTCATCCATCATATCCATCATGATTGTATTAGTGTTTGAAATTTTAAAGAAGTTATGTTGATAGTTTAAAAGTCGAAGACGGAATGAGGAGTGAAAGCAAGAAATGTTAATTAAATAAAAAGTGGTGGGGGGAAAGATGAATTACAAAGAAGTGGCGGGGGATAGATTTTGCTCTTCATTATTACCGTCAGTAGTGTCAGATGGTGCAGGAGTTAGATTAGTAAACTGTCTTCGTCTGAACTTTCACCTTATCACAAATAGGACAATCGTATGTTATTTCCAAATTCATTTTGATAGTTGTATAATTATCTACAAGTTCTTGTAAAATATTAAAAATAGCTTGTAACTCTTCTTTAGAGTTTATTTCAAAACTAGAATTCATCCGTGCCAATGGAGAGTTGTTCATCGTTGGAGAGTTGGCGAGTAAATGAGGAACGCCGCCAAGGGAGGGGGCTTATTTAACGGCGAGCTTATGATTAAATAAAAAGCTAAGTTCTTCTTCTTCGTCTTTTAATTCAAATATCTTAGCTGTAGTAGTTGCCTCGTCCTCCTCACTCTGTGATGATGAAGATAATTCACCAGGACGTAAATATTGAACATCAATTCTGATCCATCTCATATAATATCTATCCATTATAGCGAGCAAGTTTTGAAACAATTCTTCCATTTCTTCCCTCTCAGTTATTATATGTTGAAACCTGACGAAAGGTGTTCCCATGTTGTTAGTTAGAATGTTGGAAGTGAAATAATTCAAAGGTGGATTCAATAAGATACAAAACTTAAACTAATGGTGGGGAGAAATCTAAAAGACTTATGGTGGGGGGAATCTAAAAAAAAACCAATGGTGGGGGGAAATCTCAAGGTCATCCAATTGAAGTTTTAAAAAAGAGTGTAAAACTGAAATTACACATTCGATGGTTCAACAGGATCTGAATACCAATCTGATCTGTATTTACATCTTTTTATCATATGTGTACAAAAATCATCTTGATGAGACTTGGTGCGTTGACAATAAGCTAGATCGAGAGGATGAAATTTGAAACATCTTTGAGGACAGCATGTATGAAAATATCTTGATTTGTAAAATTTGAAAGTTCGCAATTCCGGTGGCGGTAGTTGTTTTGTTTTGCACTTGCAGTAACAAGATCCGAAAAATTCACACTTAGTGCAAGCTAACCCGTCCACCATCATTGGTCCTAAATCTGTACACTGTTGTTCACAACAGTAACGAGGTTCGTACTTGTAATTTTGTTTTTCCATGTTGACGCTGCTGAGTCCAGTGAAAGAATAAGAGTGTACAGTGTTGAATAGTCAGTTTTATGTACTACAAAAAGTGGTGGGGATAATTTCAAGGTCATCCAAACGAAGTTTTAAAAAATTATACCTTACTAATGTAAGGAAAATTGATACTTAAGAAGTTTGTTTCTGTTTGTTTTCTTCAGACTTTTTCTCTCCCTCCTGTTTGTTTTCTTCAGACTTTTTCTCTCTCTCCGCTTTAGCCATAGCGATAAGTTCTTCAGTCGATAGTGGATGTACTTCAGGAAATTTTAAAATTAATTTAGCCTGATATCCTTCTCGGGTTAATATTTCTAAATCTTCTGTCATTTGTTCAACGGTGTTGTAATCTTTTCCATAGATCTTTCCATCAAGTTCAATCATCATTCTGTATAACATCTTTAAAAATAGGTGTTGACGCAGCGAGAGTTGGGAAGCGAATGATTAGTTATCCAAGTATCACACCCTTTTTATCAACTTGACATTGATCACGTGATTTCTTAGTTTTATTTGATAAAAGCTATTTAACATTGGTAGTACTTGTGGAACTTGATGTTATGTTGACCAGTTGGCGATGAAGATGTTGTAGGTTGTGTAGAAAGAAATACTTCATCATCGCAGTATTTTGTTTTAGTAAACATCCTTACATTAGTAGCACTAACATCAACAGTTAAGTGATAACCACCGGTAAGTAAAACTCGCATTTCGTTGGTTAAATCTTCAAGTTGTTCAAAACTCGTAATGTTGTTGGTATCGTAAGATGCACACTTGACCTTTAAGGACATGTTGAAGTTTTGTATTTAGTTATAGAGAGCGAGATGTGTACGGTACGAAAGGTAGTCGTAGACTGATGAATTTCACAAGTTGATTTTCACTTTTATTATCACACAAAATTGGGTCAAGGTCATCCCGTGGAATTTTTAAAAAAAGCAACATATTGCTATGTACAAAGACATAACAATATGTTGCTTCTTTTATTTTTCTTTTTTGTTTTATATCATCTTTATTGAGAAACCATTACAAACACATATATTTACAATGTTATGTACAAACTAGTTAGTAGTAGGTGTCACATGAATAGTTAGTTCAGTTGAGTTGTTTCCACTCGGTCCGTGTGAAACTAAATAGAGTGCGCCAGGTTGAATAACTCGAAGATCTTCATTTTGTAGAAGTTGTACAAACCGTTTCGGTAGGAAGATTTGAAACTTCGGTTCGTCACCAACTGTATACGGCGCCTCGCTCAATGTGCAATTAATAGCATCACCAATTGAAGTGTCCATCTTCTTGATTGTATGTATGATGTAATGTTTTTCTTCTTTTAGTTCAGAACATTTCTTCGTCGGTAAGATTGTTGATTTAGAATGAGCGTTGAATTGATCAACCAAATTTTGAAGAAAGTTCTGTGATGCCATCTTGATGTTATTGTTAATCTTCTTGTTAATAATAATGTCCGTCGGAGATGTTGTCTCTTCGGAGGTTCGAGTAATACTCATGCTGCGTCATGGTAGCGCTCTCACTTTTATTACCGACATTACCCCCACCATTCTGTTGAAGGAAATTATTTAAGCGGTAAGCATTCTTCAAAGCGCACTGTGACCTTCGATGTTTAAAACTCTTTGATGAAATACAAAGTTCATTGAAGTAGCATTGGAAATCTCTATCTATTATTGCATTTATCACTTCGTTGCTTGTAAATGATTGTATCCAATTAGCTTTTTCCAATCCTCTTGTGTAGATAGTTTTGAACTCTTTGCAGTAATGATTCATAATGTGCGGCATCATGTTATAATTAATAAAACCTTCATCCCATCTTAAGTTGTGAAAATGTTTGTACAACCATTTGTTTGTAACTTTCGCTTTAGTTGTTAGTCTATTGAATGGTAATGGAGGTTTGAATAAGTAATGATAAACTACAGATGTGTTCATATCCAAAATTACTAATTCTTTTATAATAAAATTTCCATCATTTCCTCGAAAAGCTTGAAATTCAATTATACCTTTTTTAACTTCCATTATATGTGGCGCATTAGAAAACGAAACCCGTTTGTTCATGATGAAGTCTCGTCAGCAACTGACTTGTATTACAAACACGATTGTTCTTCTTTAACTTCTTGCGCTTCTTCGTCGATATTAAAGTTGGTGTGATAGTTGTTCAATTGTCTCCACATATCCACTTCTTGAGGTATTCGATTAAAAATTGAAGTATCCACGGGACCGTATAAAATTGGAACGAAAGGTTGTCTGTCCAATGTATCGATTAGATAGTCTTTGATTATTGCACTTGAAAATATTAGTTGTTTCAAATATCTGGTGACGGGACCGGTAGTACAACTTAAAGTGTAAAATTCTTCTTTAGTCAAATGTAATTTTACATCATGTCTAGTTAAATCTCTGAAGCGAACCATTTGTCCTCCACGATGTTTCACTATATCAACTTCAATATTTGATTCCAATAAACTTAATCTTGTTCTTCTTCCAAATGTGTTGTTACTCAAATAGCATTCCAAAAGATGTAAATGTTTCATAAATGATTCCCAAGAAGTTTCAGTGAATGTAACCATTTTATTTCCATGATTTAAAATAACAATCGGTGAATAATCCAATGATTTTAAAATTCCAACTGAAATACTTTTCGTCATGCATGAAGAAATGGGGTAGAAAATCCGAAGAAATACTTCTGTTAAAATATTAGTTGTAATGTTAACTTCAACCTTTTTTCTTTTTACTTCTTTTTCAGCTTCTTCTTCTTCTTTTTCTTCTTCTCTCTTCTTATGTTTGTTAAACTTGAGGAACTCGTCCATTTCTCGTTCAACTTGTTTTTCTATATCTGAACTATTCTCATCCATTAGAGGTGTATTTTCTTCTCCGTTAGTAGAACTCATCTTGCGAACGATGTTTCCCATACGACGGTCGAAGATATAATGAATTTTCCACTCATGATTTTCTCGCTTTTATGTTTTTCGTCGAATCCTTGAAATTTATACACTCACATAAATGTTTGTTTTTAACTTGTGTTTCACAAACGAAATTCTAACCTCAAAAATTGAGACAGATAATTCTAACCTCAAAAATCTGCAGTCGTTGTACTAATTCTGTTTAAAGTACATTCTTCACGATTCCGGTCAGCGGTGTGTAAGTAACTATTTTATCATGTAGAATAAGACAGTATGCTGAAGTTCCATCCGCTACTGGTTCTTCAAATTCCATTTCAATTTTTATATCCACACTTGATGATTTTACCGATTCATTTTGTTTTGAACAATCTATTACAATTATCGGAGCCTTGGAATAATATTGGTCAGGTGATAATAGTGGAGTATTAGTCTTTCCATAATATGACGATTGAAATCTTGCATACATATCGTATAAAATGGAAAAACGTTTTTTGCTGAACATGACATTCAAATTGTCATACGGAAAGAATTGAGAGTTTAGGAAAACTTTACAATTCTTTATTTTACAGTTATCAAATTGACCGGCATTTGCAGTGATAACATCTTTTCGCTTAGTTTGAAAACCGAGTATTATGTACCTTGCTCGTTCCAAGTAAGTTGATGTCTTGACGGTCCATGTTTGTCGTTCGGTCTGAGGTAGTGTAGGATATTCATGGAATTCCCAACTTCGGAATGGCATCACAATATCACGGTCAGATTTTAACTTTCTCAATAATAGGATTCTATGTTCATCGGCCAATCTTACATGAGGTACTCTCCAAACAACTTTATCTAATTGTAGTTGCCATTCCAATTTATCTTCAGTAGTTGCAGGGTCTGCAAGTATCAAGTCCTTGTTAGTTGAAGATCTGAGTAATACCAATTCTTGTTTGACATTTATTATTACTCGTTTGTAATCTTCAGCGAATCCCAAAAGCAATCGTAAAGGTACATGAAAATCAAAGTGACCGTTGGAATTCGGTGTTATAGTGTCTTTATCAGGAGCAACCCATCCGGCGGTGACTATTGAATTCTTCTCATGCGGTGTTAATGATGTTAATCCTTTCAATGTTGTTGTTATACCAACCTTTTTTGTCGAATCAACTGTCACCCCTGATATCTCATATCTTATTTCATCAAAAAGATATGCCATCGGGTTATTTATAAAAGGAACTGTTGAAGCAGTTTTTCCATCCAATTTTAATACCCGTCCTTCAATGTATAAATAACTTTCACACGGTAATGTGTAAATATCTTGTTGTTGAATGGGAATCCTTATTTCATCGTTATTGTTTAATTTTGATGAAGTGTAAGGGTTGTGCGTGTGATATTCCTTCTCCCATAGTGTTTCGTCGAATGTCGGTCCTTGAGATATATCCAGGATATCCATTGTTGTTAAGTTTCAATCCAATCTTCTGTAGAAAACGAATGTTGTCCGATGTTAACTCTTCCAATGTCGAGGAGCTACTGAGCTCCCGACTCTTCCGTTGCGGTTTAAATGATAATCCCATGTCGACTTTTATGTTGCCGCTCTGATGTGTATCCGTATAGTTATCGTTTCTCCTCTAAAGTCAACACTAACACCGTCTTGATCCAATATGTTCAGTACGATGTCTGAAATGAAACTGGTGTTTAACGGTAGGTATATCAAGTTTTGTGGCTTCTCAACAATTTTAAAACCGGGAGCCACAGTTGGATAAAATGTATGTAAAATATGCTGATTCACTCCTTCTCTATACGATCCGTGTATAATATTACACGTTACATCGATACTATTGACTTTCAATATTGTAACAGTTGTATCACCTGAATGAGTAGTTCCAGGAGTTAAGATTTTCTTTTTTGTATCTGTAAATCCAAGTAAACTGCCAATGGAGTTTTCCAAGCTGACATCGATATAATATTTTGAAGTTATTTCTGCTTTTAAAGTATTATTGTTTCCTTTAACGGTGATCTTTTCTTCTCCGAGTTGTTTTTGTAGTAATTGGTTTATATCATCGATTTCATAAGCTCCAGTAGGAAATGTAATTATTTTTAATTCTGAGTATTTTCCTGAAGCATCCTTAGTTTCATAATAATGTAGTAAATTGTTCTTTCCTTCCGTAACATTGGGAATTGAGTTGTAGGTAGTTAAATCAAGTAATGCCGCTTCCCATAATCTTTCCTTGGATAGACGCAATGCTGGGAACAGCGTACTTTTCAATGTGGATGAATTTCCACTCAGTGACACTGTATACGATGACATCTTAAAGCTGACTGACACTCTTCGCTAGAAACTCCAAACATAAATGCCCACATATTTCAGTATTGTTAGGTTGTTCTCTTTTGTAATTGTAAAAAATGTTTTTGGAGTTTCGAAAATAATGTTGCAGTTCTTTCGGCGGTGGTAGATTGCCAAAACTGTCAAAGTAGTAAACGGTTTGTCCGAGCTTTTTATAGCATACCCAATGAGTGCCTGGACCATAGGTGGAATCCAAATTTACTATTCCAGTTTCATTTTCCCATATTTTAGTTGGTAATGCATCTTTCATAAAAACTCCTCGAAAAAATGGTATTTTCAAACATTTTACATAATCATTTAACTGATGATTTGTTAAGGCTTTATTTGGAATTAGCAATTGATTCTTTTTATTTAGTACACACGGTATGGTCTTAGATATAAACCTGCTCCGTTTTTTACCATTTGCCAAACAGAAGTCTTCTTTACATTTGCCTTACGAGTTCTACGATGTCCTTTTTTAATGTTTCCACCTCTTTTGGGAGCGCTTCTTTTTGCAGGTCTTCCTCTGCGACGTCTTCCAGCACCTAACTTTGCTTTCGTCTTCATGGCTGTAGTTACTGCCCAAGCCGCTGCTTTTTCTGCAATATTTGCGTCACTTGATTTTACTCTTTGCCAAGCTTTTTCCGCTAGAATTTTATCCGCTATTGATCTATTTGTTGAATCTTTATACTTTGAATATGCTATATCGTGTTCTTTGCAAGCTTGATCTAATTTATTAATTCCAGGATCTCCTCTTGCTAAACGTTTTGCCAACTTAGTTCCAGGTCCACAATATTGATAACCTCCGGGCAGATGTAATTCGTATGGTAAAGCGTCTATCGTTCGATTCACAACAGCACCAATTGGAATCCGTCTGAGCAGGGATAATGCAGCTGATGTTAAACCACGTCCTCTCTTGCCGCTGTCTTGACGACGACTGAGCGATACGGTCTTCATTATGTTGTTTTATGTAACCAACGTCTTCACTCTATGAAATACTTTATGATAATGAATCCTTTTTTGTGTATTCCATACTTAAATATTCATAAGTTTTACTAGTATTTATCAATGATTTCATCTTTAATCCATTGGTTTCTCTGAGAATCTTCGATTTTATTGTGTTTCATCGATGTATTAATCAAATGATTATGCATATCAATAACTACATTACCTACAAGATTCGTTACATACTCGATATTAGTAGCATCTTTGTCATATGTAGGATTATCAAGATTTGTGATACGTTTACCATTACATGTATACACCGATGGATCCTTTTTAGAGGTCGCTATAACTTGATTAATAGTAGCAACATCATTCGGAGCTATTCCTGCTGATATGTTAGATATTCTTCTATTTTTTCCATCATATACGTTATTTATTTTATCTAAAATTATAGTTTGTTTTACAACAGCACAATCCTGATCATCTTTACCAGATTTAACTTGGGTTAATCGTCTACCTTTACATATAAAATTAACACCAGTAGCTGATAGTTGTGGTACTTGTGTTAAAATAACAGCATCATGTTCTTCCGTGCCTAAACTTATATTTGACAATCTTTTATTTTTTCCATCCCACTTGTCATTTTGTAGTTGTAGTAAGGTAAACTTTTCACTTCCTTGCATAAACTCATCACCTTTCTTTGACACCACCTGATTTTGTTTAACAAAAGCGGATGTTCCTTTCTTCAAGCTTTCATTCATTTGTCTCACGGTAGCAGCATCCGATGGAGTTGAACCATCTTTCAGATTGGACAACACTTTTCCATGACAATCAATAACAGCACCATTATATAAAATACAATTATCTTTAATGTATTTTATATTAACACCATCACTTTCTTCTTTAGGATATCCAATATCGTTTATAGTATATTTATAGAAGGAAAATCCATCTTTTTTCTTTTCTGGTATTACAGAGTGCAAATAACGCTTATTGATTGTATCTGTATCCTCGGTTGGATCTGCCACATTAGTTATTTTATAATTTAAAGCATTGTACCTTTTTCCACTTTTAGTCTTTTCCAACAGTAAAGCGTATTCCATCGCAGATAGAAAATAGCCTTTATTAACAACATCTCCATTATTGACTGGTTTTGCAACGTTAATAACCCTGTGAGATTTTGCATCATACAGTTGGTTGTCGTCGAGTTTTAAACTTGTAGATGTTACCTCCTTAACTGTTTTTAAATTTGTTGCATCTCCATCTTCTTCTGGATCTCTAACAAACTTTAAACGTTTATTATTTATGTTATAGTCACCTTCAGGTGTTTGCGGTAATCCACTTCTTTTTCTGTTTTCTCCAACTTGCACTCCTAACGCGGAGTATCGTCCGAACTTGTCGACGCTCATGTTAGAACTGACACATTATACGCCTGCAATTCTTATATATCCGCGGACAATTATACAATTATACCGCGATTCCTGAGTTCGTCAATCAGAGCTACCCATTCATTATTTAAACCTGTATGACCGGCTTCCATGGCTTCATGCAATAGTCTCATTCTATCAACCAATTTATTGATGTCGTTGTAGTAAATCACATTCGTATTGTATAGATTTTTCATCAATCCTTTGCCAGATGTTGAAGTATCTCCTTTACTCTTTTTACTATGTTGTTCAAGAAGTGATAAATCCATAAGTGATAAAGATTTTCTTTTCAGTGGTTGTCTCACCGCTGGCGCAGTACGTAATGTTGGCAATTTTCGTGGAGGAAACAACTTTTTTATAACGATGTTATATTTTGTTGCACGTGAACGATTAATCATTGCATCCTTTAAGTAGTTTCTTTTATGAGCGTTAGTATTTTGTAGAATCTCCTTAAAAACACTTAAATCTTTGGATGAATATCTTAGTGGTATGTTTTTAAAAATTAATTCATAAAGTCCTTTTGTTCCTTTATATTTATGCTCACCAATAATGATGTAATCGTCTTGTGTTATTTCAAGCTTTGAATCGCCGATCTTTAATTCATTCCCATCAATTCTTGCTCCGTATACGTGTGATCTACTCAAATTCGGGTTTGATTTCATGTCATGTAGCATTTTCATTATATATTTTCTTCCAAGAGGTCCATGTTGTAATATATCGCTACTCAATTGAGTTAAATTTGGAATAGATTGTTCAGCTTCAGGTATTGGCTGTTCTTCTTCCTTTTCAACAATTGGTTCTTCTTCTTCTTTTGTTTCTTCTTGCTCACTAGCACTGGTATATGAATCATCATCTTCTTCTTTTTTTATTGCTTGTACTTCTTGTTTAGAAACTGGTAGTAAAACATCTCCTTCATAACGAGGTTTACCAATAGTTTCTGATATCTGTTTTAAAGGTTCTGTAATAGGTTTAAATGTAGTCTCTAGAAATTCTTCTCTTTCACTTAAACCCATCCTCAATGCACGATTCTTCATCCTAATAGAATCACTGAGTGATTTTATTTCTTTTAATAGTTTTTCTTGATTCACCATGTTTACACTGTGAAGTTCAACGTGTAACTAGATGTAGCATCGGTAGTTCAACGCATAAATACAAATTTATCCAACCCTATACGATATCTACCATTTTTAATATCTTCTTCCTTCATAATAACGAGAAAGCCATATTTCTCATTCCATGCTTTGCCACACATTTCTTTAAATTTCTCAAATGGCATATCCGCATTTACATGATCATTGTATATATGCTTTAAATTTGTTTCATCTTGCTTGAAGATGATCAACATATTTGCATTGTCTCTTATGAGTTGTTTTGGAATCTTACTGTATGTTTGACCAATATAAATGCTATCGATATTATGATGTCTTCCCATAGCGAAGTAATTCCTTATAGTGTCGTGATTTTCACAAGAAACATCGTCAAAAATAAAAATAGAAAATGGTTTTGCTTCATTTGGTTGCATAATTGTTTCACTGGCATTAAACTTGTAGAAATGCACTTCAGGTACACTTGCAAGTACTTTATCCAATAATTGATATTTTGGTTGTTGCAATGATTTTGAAAAAATGTATATATTGTTAAAGCGCAATCCTTTAGGATTAGTTATAAGGTTAAAAACAACATTTGTTTTTCCACAATTTGAAGGACCAGTTATTAAACATCTTATTGTATTTGGTAGTAATTCACCATGTTTACCATGATTTAACTTATCATTGTCAACCGTCAATTCATCAATATTATTGATATTAAATCGATCTTTTTGTTGTACAATCTCCATCTTGTGTCAAGGTTAAACACACAATGAGCTATTAAGTTACTATACCAGGTCTTTTGAAGGAATCCAAGAGTCTTCACTTTTATCGAATCCTAACCACCGGACTTTAACCATATCCTTTTTCCTTTGTAAAACCTTCTCAACAAGATATACATCACCGACTGTTGATTTCAACAATTCATGTCCGTAGAATCCACCTTGAAGTAATTCACCCTTGTTATCCTTTAATAAGTAGGTTTCAGGTATAGTTGGTTGCACTTTATAAACTGTAAATACTTCATTAGTCCAATTTGGTAGATATCTTTTACTAAATACACCTTTGTATTTGCTTATACGAACTTTATCGTTGACTTTAAACTTTTTTGGTTGTAACTTTTCCAATTTAGGTGTTGTATTATTTCTGATGCGTTGTAATACAACCTTAGCATTAGCGCTGTTTACCTGGATAGGTTTCATTCCGATGGTACGATGATATTTGTTGTTATACTCTTTTATAAGTTGTGGTAATATGTCATACCACACGTATGATCCTCGTTTTGAAAATTGTTTGTACATCGCTCCTTTTAATGTTCTATTGAATCTTTCAATTATTGAAGCTTTAACTTCAGAATTTGTAGAATAATGATTTATTTGATATTTCTTCATTAAAGCTCCAAAGTCTTTATTAAAATATTCTTTTCCATCATCGGTCTGTAGATGTTTGATTTTGAATTTATTTCTTTGTATCGTTGTTTCCATAGCTTTTGTAACACTTTTACCAGTCTTATCCTTCAATGGTAAAGCGTCAGCTATTTTAGTAAAACAGTCTATAATTGTTAAAATATATTTGAAACCTTTGTTTAATTTACTGTGCGGTATCATTTCAATGAGATCAGCTTGATACAGATCATTCATTCCCTTAATAATTGTACTTCTTCTTGGAAATCTTCTTCTTGCTGGTTTATGTAGTTCATTTACAATCTTGTCCTTCACACTTTCCATCTTCAGGTGTTGCTTGCACATCGCTTGTAAAAATACTGATCCGTAGAATAGTTCATTCTCTTTTATATAGTTTTGAATATAGGTCAAGACCATTTCATATTAGTGTAAAAAGAAAGAATATAGCATTGGGCTCGCCATATCCTCTTTTCTGTACAAAAAGGAAAAAGGAAGAAGGTAGAGGACGAAGAATAGGTTTACTGGTCGATAGGGTTTAGAGAGTAATGTCCAAATGGCAGAGTTCTTATGTTGTCTTCAAGGATGTATCTTTTGTCATCCTTATAGCTCAATGCCGATTTGGTTTGCTTCACACTGAAAAGACGATGGTTGAAGCTTCTTATGGTGTTAAATGTTGCAGTTGTTTCAACATTTTCAAACAAACATCTTTTATAATGTTCAAACTGTACGTTCTTCTTCAGGAAAGAGGTTTTTATTCCTTTGGCTTTCTTCGTAACTTGATGTTCGTTCTTTTCGTTTATGTACAGTTGAAACGAATACAGTTTGGACATCAATGCTACAATTTCCATCATTGGCACACCATTTGTTTCATCTTTAAATTTTCCCAATACTTTCTTGTTTCTGTCGTAGTCGTAATTTGGATGCTCCTTAGGATAATCGGAAAAGTCGAAATCATCTTTATATATAAAGGTGCGTAGATCTTCGTACATGTCATTTGTTTTAATCTAGTAAATGAGTGCATCCGTATCCATATATGCAATACCAATGTTCTCTCTTCCATAATAGTTAACCATCTTCTTATAATGAAACTCGTACATGTGTGTTTTAGAAATATCCAAGATTGACATTCCAAGATACAAAGGACGATCCATTGTAACTGACTTCTTGTTCATGGAAATAAGAACTAGATTTTCATTAATAATTACAGATGTACCAAAGTTTGGTTGTTGCACTAATTTCTGTAATTTTACTGGATCAGTTACCAATTTGATATCCTTATGTTTCCTTTTGTTTTCCAAAGTCTTGCCAAATATTGCGTTGTTCATTAGTTTGAAAAAATCTTTTTGAAAACTTGATGTAGCAGCAGCTCTTCTTCTTGTGTTGTTGTCAATGTACGGTTTTAACCAACAAGATTGAGAGAATTGTAGTACTCGATTAATTTTTGTAATTCTCAATCCCAAGTCTAAGGCCTGTTGTATCATCCAGTAGTGTCCAACATATCTAGACTTGTCGGTTAAAGTCATCATTAATTTCGGCCATCTTCCAGTTGGAGGAATTTCGGTCTTCGGAAGCAGTGGTAAATCATAATGTTCATCGTGAAGATGTTCTGGATATTCAAAATCGATGTCAAAAATATAACCTGTTTCACCATGCTTCGGTATATCCATTATGTTTCCAATTGATTCTGGGTCTATCCATTTGAAATTATCATATGGAAGGGGATTCGACATTGCCCATCCGTATAAGTTATTTGCATCAAAATAACCCAGGAATGTTGTTGGTTTTGATGCATCATAATCGGGCAAATACTTGTTGTTTGCCCTGACATGACGTGTTACGCTTTGCGTCAATCCTCCTCGAACTCCTGACTCTAACATCAAAACCATATCTATATCTGTAAGAAGTTGTATT
Organism: Neoaliturus tenellus; assembly: GCA_030545055.2. Lineage (NCBI taxonomy): Eukaryota > Metazoa > Arthropoda > Insecta > Hemiptera > Cicadellidae > Neoaliturus > Neoaliturus tenellus. The sequence goes on along the minus strand of CM061531.1, from coordinate 196,892,995 downwards.
TTACAATTTGTTTCTTTCAACATGGCTTGCCACGCTAGTCCAGGCGAAGTGTACGAATGAAGAGGGTCCAATCCATATGCCGCAAAACACGTATTTCTAAATTCTTCCATCACATCACATAATAAAGTCACATCTAGTTTAACATAAAAATCTGAATATTCTCCCAATGTTCTAAATCCTAATTCGTTCCATACTTTGCATGCGTGATTATAATCATCTTGAGATATATCCATGTCGTACAGTTTACTTTTAAATTCTTCTTTTGGAGGTAATGATGTTTCATTAAATCGTTCTAAACTGTCTATGTAATCATATGGGAAAACACCTTTTCGAAGTACCAGATCCAGTTTGTCGTTGTTTACAATCTTCTTTGTTTCGATTAAATCTTGTTTCCTTAGGTTTTCAGAAAGTTTGGACAAACTCGACGGCATAAATCGGTAGGAGTCCAAGAATCTTAATTTGAGGTTTCCAACTTCTTTGGAAAAACTTATGAACTTCTCTGAAGTTTCAGCTAACACATCGATTTTACCGTCGTCTCTTCCTAGTTCAGGTATTATAAAATGAGCGTCGTACCCACTAAGATTATGCAGAACCACAGGGATAAATAGTGGTAAACGATAGCTCAAGTTGCATTTATTACAAGAAGCACCCCTGTAATAACCTGTGAGGTGGTCGTGATCTTTAACTTTATAATTCTCAATAGTAAAATCATTTTTGCACAAGAAACAGCGAGTTGCATTTTCATGTTGAATTTCTTCTTCTTCGTCCATCGGTTTCATTGGTACAATATTTGTATATAATCTTTGTGCATTTCCAGCTATTGAATATAAATTATCAAGAAATATTTTTTCCGCATTTTCACCACGGTATACTAGAGGTTTCGAAGTTAATCCATATCTGTTTAAATGTTCTTCTGATAATGTTGATTTGACCATTAAACAAAAACTGTTTGGTTTGTGCATTTGATACTTTACACTTTTTCTTGCTTCGCAATTTTCTTCTTCAACTGGAACAAGTGTTGATTCAAAATCCGCATACACAACTAAAGGGATACGGTATTGATGATGAACTTTTTCAAATGAAACGAATGCTCTGTTTTCTGCAGGTAAATTAATCTTTGCTTCATAATTATTGTTACATAATCTTTTGTGCTCTTGTAACCATTCTCTTCCTTGTCTTCCTTCTCGTTGAAAATTAAAACATCTCTTGCAAATCAACTTTTTGTTTCTATTTTTTGAAAGTTGCTTGTTAACAAGACGATCAAATTGCTTTATGTACACATAGTGAGACACATCTCCTCGTGTTAATAGTAGTAAATCCGTATGATCTGGTAGTTCTTCTTTTGCAATACGTAAAGGATACACTTTGTTTGAACTATCTAATGCAAAAACATTGATAGAAGTACCGGGATTTTTCTTCTCAAATTTTGATATATCTTCTAGTGATACAGGATAAGTAATTCCTTGAAAATTGTACTTATTTCTTTGATTTTCATATTCCCGGTCAGGTCTATACGCATTATTTGGTACAAATTTAGCTGTCATTGCATAACGAAAACATTCATTGTCTGCATTTCTAACATTAATACAAGATTTTGTATCTTCAATACTTTTAGGCAAAGGAATGTAACTAGATCCCCTTAGTCCATATCCGTGTTTTTGAACTCTTATATCTAATCCTTCAATACTTGAAAGACTCCATCCGGATCCTCTTCCTTCATGTTCCTGAATTTTGGTTAATATTTCTTCTATACAGTTCTCTACTATTGAATCAATGTTTGAACTTTCCATGATGGTTCGGTTTTTTGTTATGAATCCTCTTGGTGATAATTCTTCTTGTACATTTATAAACATAGCTTCTAGTAGTAAACTAAATTTAAGAAAGTTCAATCTTTTCAATTCTTCTTTTAAAGTTTTACTTACGATTGGTTTTGCTTCTCTAATAAATTCTTCTAAGTTCAAGTTTTCATTTTGAATCTTATGATGCATTACTACTTTACCGGGTAAAGCAAATACTTGTAGATTCGGTAAAGTAGTTGAAGATGTTGCTGTTATTTCTTCTTGTTCTTCTTGTTCTTCTTGTTCTTCTTGTTCTTCTTGTTCTTCTTGTTCTTCTTGTTTTTCTTCTGCGTTGTTGTGAATTAGTTCTTTATGACAGTCTAATAGAATTTCATCGTGAAACGATTCCGAACATTTATCGCAATGATACATGTTGAGATGTTTACTCTTCGAAGTTTCGCAGAGAAATGAAATGGGCTCTCACATTCCTCCTTTTATAACGGTCCCCCTACCACTATTTCATCTTCTTCTTCTTCACTATCCAAGAAAATCAAACGTTTTCAACAAAATATTAACCTCCTACAAAATTGATTGTCCGTTCATATTTTTTTTTAATACTAGTTTGAATTTTCAATATTTTCCTTGTTTAACTATTATTTCTTTATATAACATTATTTACACTTTCTACTTAGAGCGTTTTGCTACTATCATCTCTTTATTCCATTTTAACAATCTGCATAAATACAAGTTCATTTGTCGCGCCGACTCACTATAAATCCAGCTTTCGTACAGTACACATCTCTACGACTAAATTACAACATGTATTTCAATATGAATTTTCCTTATACAAATACTATTTCAATAACTTTACAGCAAAACAAAATTCTAACTTCATAAACTTGATAGGAAGATATGCGAACTTTTAATTCAACCCCGGTTAATTTATGCGCAAATTTAGTTCGACCAACAATTGTTGAATTTCAGTTTTGAACTAACTTTTAATTTATGCGCAAATCTACTTCAAACCCTCACCCCACAAATTTGGTAGGGAGAATTACATTAATTTGATACTTATTTCTACCGTTACACTAGCTCCATTCTCAAAAAGATATAAATAAAATGGTCCTGGATACTGTTCTTTTTCACGTCCTGCATGTTCCTTAATGAATTCGTAAGCCAATCTTTTTGAATATTCATTATGATACACTTCTCTTACATAAACAAGATTTTTTTCTTCCAGAAATTTCGCTTGAACTAATGGTATTTTGCTTACATCATCCTTGTCCATCAGAGGTAGCTTGTAGGTGAAAGTATTTGGAGGTAGTTTTTGCGGTTTATCAAGTAGAGAACAAAATTTTCTATAGAATTTCTGCTCAGTGCCTGTAATACTATTAAAAGATAAAGCGGTAAGCATCTTGACGGCACAAGGTGCAAGTACAGACTAGAAACCTGGAGGTTCATAGCCCGCCTTTTATGAGTTTTAAAAATGGGGAGGGGGAAGGAATAAGGATTGGGAAGGGATAAGGTGTAGGGTGGGGGAAGGGTAATTTGATTATTAAACCACTTGCGCTGTAAAATAGCCGCCAACATCCACACCTTGTTCGTAGCACTCCTTCATTGTTTGAGCCCACTGCCGCATGCGGTCTCTATCATTTGGTGTTATAAGAAAAGAATTACAATCATCATACAATATAAAAGAGCCGATTCGTACGTAAGATTCTGAATCCAACCATTTATGAGCTTCAGACATGAATTTTTCTATTGTATCGAATGGGAATTGTGGATCAATTGCTATAACTTTCAGTTTTTCACTAATTTTAACGCTATAATAATCATCATCATCTTCACTGTCACTGTCGTTATTTAAAGTGTCTTCAGGTTTTTCAAAAACATCAGAAATTTCGGAAGAACTGAAATTTTCACTAAGACGAGGAGGCATTTTTAAAACAAGTAATATTGTAAAGAGCAGAGACGAAACAACAAGAGTGGCGTGTAGAAGCGGAATGAGGAGTGAACAATGCTTGCTCCACTTTTATAACGGTATGCTAATGAGAGGGGTAACAGCTGGCCGTGACCAATCATTGATCCGGGAGGTGGGGGGAAAGGAAGAAGAGGGGGTATTTATTTTAAATAATTCGCATAACTTTTAACTCAAATAAGATAACCAAATTCTTCTTTTACTAAAATGTTCGTCTTACATAGACGTTTTCAATGATGTATCGCTTGTCGTAATCGATTAAACCATTATCGAGTTATGGCCATTTTAATTTTTTGGGGAAGGGGGGGGGGGGGGGGGGGGGGGGGGGGGGACTAAAATGTTCGTCTTACATAGACGTTTTCAATGATGTATCGCTTGTCGTAATCGATCAAACCATTATCGAGTTATAGCCATTTTAATTTTCGGGGGGGGGGGGGGGGGGGGGGGGGGGGTTCCGCTTGATTAGTCACGGGGGGGGGGGGGGGGGGGGGTTCCGCTTGATTAGTCACGGGGGGGGGGGGGGGGGGGGGGTTCCACTTGGGCGCTCATGCGGAACCGATCTTCTCACGAGATAGTCGTTATATGATAATGAAGGCAAATGTTCATCGCGCCGCTACCGCTAATTAACTCGCATTCACGGTGTTCATATCTTTCCTACTCATTACATATACGTTTCCTACTTCATTATTTCAAGACTAATTAACTTGCAAAACAACAGTCTCTGTCTTTGAATGCTGATGAGATTTCATTAGGAACCATTCTTTGCACGCTATATGAAGCTACACCGGCAAACAATGCAAGTCGGAGAGGTCATATAACTGTACAACGGCCTCAGAAAAGTAGATCACGAGACTTAGAGTGTTAAAAGTAATGGGGGAGAAACACAACGCTCTAGCTTGCACTTATACCAGACGGGAGCATTTTTCAAGCAAAGAGTTTTCTTGACTGGAGTTGAAGCCGTAGTAGAAGTTGAACTTGTAATAGAAGAGCAGGCTGTAGTGGAAGTTGTAGTCGGCAGGGATGACATCGTGTTAGTTCTGTTCGCAGCGTAACGTCTGGAAACAGAATGAAACGTTAGCCGTGATCGATGCGTCATTTATAACAATATGCTAATGAGAAGGGTTAACAGCCGTTAAGTGGGGGAAGGTGGGAGGGAAGGAATGAGAGGGGGTATTTATTTCAAATAATTCGCATAACTTTCGACTAAAATAAGATAACTAAATTCTTCCTTAACTAAAATGTTCGTCTTACATTAACCTTTTCAATTATGTATCGCTTGTCCTAATCCGTTAATCCATTATCGATTTATAAGCATTTTAATTTTGGGGGGGGGGGGGGGGGGGGGGGGGGTTCCGCTTGATTAGTCACGGGGGGGGGGGGGGGGGTTCCGCTTGATTAGTCACGGGGGGGGGGGGGGGGGGGGGTTCCGCTTGATAAGTCACGGGGGGGGGGGGGGGGGGTTCCGCTTGATTAGTCACCGGGGGGGGGGGGGGGGGGGGGGGGGTTCCGCTTGATTAGTCACCGGGGGGGGGGGGGGGGGGGGGGGGTCATTGACCCTTCCGAAAGTGGGTCAAGGTCATTCAAGACTTATAATGAACCAAGGTGATGGGAACAGTAGTAACTGTTCCCACCACCCTGTTTGCCTAACGGTTCCCACTCCCAACCCACTAGTTACGTTCTGCGAGGGACATCGACGCAATTTTGTTTGGACCGTCCGGGTCTACCGTAACGGTCCGGTCCGGGTCTACCGTAACCGTGAATTCGAAGGGAAACTGGAACACCCTAATGCAGAAACGCAACTCTAACACCCACCCAACTAATCCCACCCATCATATTCCTAAACAAAATGCAAAAACCTAGTCCGCTAGTGCGGATGTCCCACCCCTTCTAAGTGAAGTTCAACAGAACTTCTGAATTTACAGTTAATCTACCCCCTATCATCTAGCTGAAAGGCAAAACAACAACATTAATTATTAATACCAACACTTAAAACTAACAACACATCATTATTAAATATCAAATAATTCAACACAACCAAATACCATCATTATTCTTAAAATTAATAAACCTTAACGCTAAACACAACTTATAACTAACATCGCAATGCGCAAATTAATTCTTAAATTAAGTGCAACTTACAACTAATATTTACACACACACACACACATACCACATTGCATTAAAGAACGCAACGTAGTATAAGAAGTTCAAATATATATAGGCCTACTATATATTTGAACCTCTTACCGAGTCGCCAACGACTTTTCGCTATGAAAACTCGTTGACGACTGACGCGAAAATCGGGCTCGTATCGCTCCTCGGGTTTTTGAGTGGTGGGGGTAATTAATGCAGTGGTGGGGAAATTGTTTCACTCCAGTACGGTCTTCAATCCACTCCAGTTCGCAGCAGTGTAAAAATGAAACGAAGGAGTGGGGGTGGCGCATGCGCAGCGACGTAAAATCCAATGTTTGAGGTTAGAACTTTCCGTGCACAGTAGAGCTAAATTGAGTAATACAGGACTCGGCGCATGCGCAATAGCGAGGAGTGATTCCGATCCGGAGAACTCGTTGCATTCGCAGGAGCGCTAAAGTGAGTAATACAGACTAGGCGCATTCGCAGTAGCGCTAAAGTGAGTAATACAGGACTAGGCGCCGTAGCGTGAAGTTGGCTCACTCCAGTACAAGTTATAGCAGCATAAAAATGAAACGAAGGAGTGGGGAGCGGCGCATGCGCCGTGACGTAAAACCAAGGTTTGAGGTTAGAATTTTCCATGGTGGCTGCCATGTTTAATTCTGTTTCATTCAAACAATAGTAGTTCACGGCTGGCATGGGATGTGAAGTGTGGTAATTAGATGGGGTTAGCAACCGGTCGTGACCGGCCATTGACCGGTCATCGACCCGGCGGGGTTCCGCTTGAGTGACCACCGGGGGGGGGGGGGGGGGGGGGGGGGGATATTTAATCTCCATTTTTTATGGGGGGGGGGGGGGGGGGGGGGTTCCGCATGATTAGTCACCGGGGGGGGGGGGGGGGGGGGTTCCGCATGATTAGTCACGGGGGGGGGGGGGGGGGGGGGGGGTTCCGCATGATTAGTCACCGGGGGGGGGGGGGGGGGGGGGGGGGGGTTCCGCTTGAGTGAACACGGGAGGTTCCACTTGGGCGCTCATGCGGAACTGATCTTCTCACGCGATAACCGTTATAAAAGAAGATTGTTTATCGCACCGCGACCATTAATTAACTCGCATTTGTGTTGTTCGCATCCTTCCTACTCATTATATATACGTTTGGCCAACTTCATTTTACAAGTCTAATTGCTACTAACCTGAACTTTCATTTACATTAGCACATGTCGTCCTGTTTGAATCACCTTCGCGTGCTCGACGTTATATCTTATTCATCTGTCTTGTTCTCACTTCTACACGTCTAACATACTTCTTGTGATGGATACGCAATGTTTGAAATTGAAACTTTTGCAGACACAACATATATTACTTTTACTAACATATATTAGTTTTACTTCAACCCCGGTTAATTTATGCGCAATTTTAGTTCAACTCCCAATTGTTGAATTTCAGTTTTGAACCAACTTTTAATTTATGCGCAATTTTAGTTCAACCGAGCGCCATCTCCCCTCCCCTCATTGATTAATTCACCATCTGACATCTACAGTCACGCATATATTTCGACGCGTCATGTTTCATTCTTCATTCTCGTTCTATCCGCGGAACTTAACACTTCTATTTACCTTCTCTCTCTCTCTTGTTATGACTGCGCTATGTTTGAACTGACTTTTATTTTCGTCCAACTGTTAGAGTTTTTATTAACACCGTCGAATTACAATTTTGAACTAATTTTTAATTTATGCGAAGTTTTACTTCAACCCCGGTTAATTTATGCGCTAATTTAGTTCAACTCCCGATCGTTGAATTTCAGTTTTGAACCAACTTTTAATTTATGCGCAAATTTAGTTCAACACCCCGATTGTTGAATTTCAGTTTTACACTAACTTCTAGTTTCGTTCAACTATTAGAGTTTTTATTAACACCGTCGAATTTCAATTTTGAACTAACTTCTATTTTATGCGCACTCTTCGCTCAACCGACCGCCGACGCTCTCACCATCTCCACCCCAACATCTATTGTCCCCACTTCTGGCCCACCGGAAGCTGCGTGCCGTGGCACGTGGCTTCCGGTGACGTCACTTCCGGGCCAGAAGTAACCAAAACACACTACTTAAATCAATTTGTCAAGTAGCTATTCTAAAACCAATGGCATTGACTTGAAAGAAATTTTGATATCATACATTTTTAGGACTTGGCAACCCCTCAACACTTTGTGTTTTTTGGGTATGATATCATAATTTTTTATCATATTTGGGTTTTAACAATACAATTTTTAAGTAGGAAGAGAGTTTCAATTAAGTTTTAAAATTTAACAGAACACTATGTATTCGTTTGTCTGATTTTTAAACAGTATAGATAAAAATGTGTTAGGAACACTACAGTTGTTCATAGGATCGAATTTGGCTATTTAACTGCATTGCGAGATTCAAATACTAATGTATGGAAACATGCTGATACCAATGATTAACGGAAGTGACAGAATTCATTAATTTGAAGGTTTCTTTAGTTTTGGTTACCCGCCTCCGAATTCCTTTTTACGATCAAGATATATAGGAATAAAACAAAATATTGTAAAAGGCATATACGTTTGTGCACTGTTGATGTATCAAGTTTTATTGCTTCATCTGTAGTGTTAAAAATGTACGGTACTTGTACTCCCTAAATAACTCTGCAAGTGAAATTTTCAAACTACATAGCACTATCTTTGAGTAAAGACAACCTAAGAATAACTGCAAGTAGGCATCACGAAAATGCGAGCCTGAATTCAAAACAGTGTTGCCGATTTGTACCAACCTATTCAGCTGTTGGCATCTGTTATTAATTACTGCAATTAGAAACATGAAAACAAAACCGACAACATCGCTAGGTAAGACTAATATACATCACCTTCCAGCAGTTAAAATTTCCGAGCTCGTAATTTTCCAATAAAACAATTTATTGGATTGGAGGGAAGCCAGCACAATTTTAAGTAAAATAATTTTCTGTGTAAAACAATTTATAAATGTGAGCTGATGAAATAAATGAATATGATAGCAGTGTTTTGAGTTAGCTTTTTTGAAACGAATTTAAATAATATTGTCAAACGCCCGCTTTGTTTACCTTTTAAATTTATTAAGTGTAATCAAAGTGCGTTTTGGAAAACTCATATTTGTTTAAATTTGTGATATTTAAATTTAATAAACTTGATCTTTGTACACAAAGGTATGCACTATGTCGAGATAGGAAACTCCGTGCAAAGTTACATGGAATTCCTATTAGTAGTAAAGGCTGTATAGCCCTGTCTAAAAAATAAAACAAATGTTTGTTGTGCGTAGGAAACTATTTTTCTAACAATTTTAGGCTACTTTTGAAAGCTTATATTTCATTTCACTGAGTGTTTTAGAGGTAAGCTCAGCGATTTTTACGAGTTCAACCGATGGAAAACCATAGGTTTAGTTACAGCCTTATTTTTGCTAATTAAGGAAGTGAAAATTTACCGTATTCAGCTTAGTGTCACCGTCCGTCGAACGTGCCACTGGATTTCAGAAAACTCATAAGCATTATTATACAGGGTGTCCCGGAACTATCTGGAACCCTTTTGTATATTTGTTCCTTGCATCGAGACAAGAAAAAAACATCACACAAATAGGGGTCTAAAATCCATCGTTCAGCCACTAGCCGCCATTTTGTTTTTTTCACATAATAACTTTTATTTCCGTAACGGATGGTTGTATTCAGTTCATATTTGGTATAAATCTTTATCATACTAATGTACATTTTCAGGAAAAAAATTAATGTTTTCCACTGTGTATTTTCAAAATGGCGGCCATTTTAAACTTTCAAATTCAAATATCTCAAATTTGGTAAATTTCAAAAAAATTTTGCTCTTCACAAAAAAGCTGCCAAATTTAATTATCTAACCAACGGTACCAAGTTTGTAAGGATCTGATGACAAATAACGGAGTTATTGCGATATTTCTCCAAAAAAACATTGATTTTGCATTATAATTAATGCAAATTATGGCCATTTTCATAGAAAAATCGCAATAACTCCATTATTTGTTATCAGATCCTTACAAACTTGGTACCGTTGGTTAGATAATTTAATTTAGCGTAAATTTTCCTTTAAATTTAAAGAATTTCAGATATTTTAGTTTGAAAATTAAAAATGGCCGCCATTTTGAAAATACACAGTAGAAAAATTATTTTTTTTCTGAAAATGTACATTAGTATGATAAAGATTCATACCAAATATGAACTGAATACAACCATTTAATACGTAAATAAAAATTATTACGTGAAAAAAAACAAAATGGCGGCTAGCGCCTAAACGATGGATTTTAGACCCCTATTTGTATGATGTTTTTTTCTTGTCTCGATGCAAGGAACAAATATACAAAAGGGTTCCAGAGAGTTCCGGGACACCCTGTATATAAGAGGATTATTATATAAACTGGCTTATTGAAAGCCAGTAGAGTGAACTTTACCAACTTAATCTAAGAATGTCACCTGATTAAATTAAAGAAATACGGTAACATATGTTTTTGCTCTTCTAAATTGTAGTATTGAACGTCTTCTGTTTTGTTTACCCTTTTAAAATTACGAAATGTAAACAATGTTGTTTTATAAAACTTAAATTTGATGTATTTTGTTATATTTAAAGTGAATTAACTTTATCTTAGTAAACAAAGGTTTGCACTACGTACATATACGAAGATTCCTGCAAAGTTTCGTGTGATTCCCATCAGTGATAAAGGCTGTAGCCTTGTCTAAATATGCTTTTTGTGCGTAGGAAACTACATTTCTACATTTCCAACTTTTTTAGGCTACTTTTGAACGCATACCTATATTTTATTTCACTGAGAGTTTTTAAAGTAAGTTTGGTGATTTTTAGTGCTTATTGACCCGGTTAAACGGATTGAAAACGATTTCCGAATTAATTATCGCCTATTTGTGCCCTTTTGAGAAGTGAAAATTGGCCGTATTCTGCTTCGTGTCTATATATATATAATATATATATATATATATATATATATATATATATATATATATATATATAGGCACGCGTCGTCTGCTTGGTTGGGTGGGACTTGGCGACGTGACACGACCGTGCCACTGGATTGATTTTTTTATATTTTTACATAAAATTTATGTGTATGACATAATTTTAACATCAAATTGATGCACAAGATGTCATTTCTACATTTAATAAGTAAAACAAATTGTATGAAAAGTTGATGTGAAATTTTATCAAAATTAGGTAAATAGTGTTAATGATATTGCTTTAAATAAAAAAAGAATTTAAATTGGTTCAATATTTCAATTACGAGGGCTATTCAGAAAGTAAGGAACGTTTCCGTCTTACGCCGCTAGGCGCGTGCGTATGGCCTATATTAGACAGGCGTCTATTTCGGCGTGTTTTCCGTTGGTGGGAGAGCAAATTCTGACGAGGAGTGGGGGTAACGCCGACAGTGTTACCAACACCGCAAATACCACGCACGGTCATCACGGACAATGCTGAAGACCGTATTTACGAATAAGAGAGACGGAGGCAAAAGAAATTATACCGAAGGTTGTTATTATTAATAATGACTATTTAAAAGACTTAATTAGATCAATAATACACCAATATAACTACGATACAAATTTATTATATCCTATCACCTTCTTGGTATTTCATTAATTCCCGTAGGAATAAGATTATTTCTACTGGCATTATAAACCAAACATCAATGAATTAATGAATTTTATTCACCCGTTAAAACCTCAATAGTAATTGGCTAAGTCAAAATTTTACAAGACAATAAATTCAGACAGTCCTCTTGACTCACAAAAGCAAGCACAACACTATAAATCGTCTCACTACACTAACCGGTTAACCTCGTTGTTTACACCTCAGCCACAACTGACAATGCTTCAATCGACCTTCTTGGTATTTCATTAATTCCCGTAGGAATAATTCACTCAAGAATAAGATTATTTCTACTGGCATTACAAACCAAACATCGTATCACTAACCGGTTAACCTCGTTGTTTACACCTCAGCCACAACTGACAATGAGGTGGCAAACGGCTCAACGGCTGGAAGAATAAAGAAGTGAGTTGCTTAGTATCCCTGCGGTGTTGGTAACACTGTCGGCGTTACCCCCACTCCTCGTCAGAATTTGCTCTCCCACCAACGGAAAACACGCCGAAATAGACGCCTGTCTATATTAGGGTATGAGAGTGCTCAGGGCCTCAGTGGCTATCCAGCCGTGACACTAGGAGCATCGTCTCGCTGCCAGTTTTCTTTATTTTTAAATTCAAAATGGCCGCTCATCCTATAAAAAATGCCGGCAATTGCAAATTGCGATCAGTAGCACGGTTTTTGTTGGCAAAAAACTTAAAACCGATAAAGATTTATCGATTTTTTCCCTTCAATTTCAACACAGCAAAGTCCGTGAAACTTGAGGGAAAGATAACGAAATCTCCGTTATGGTGGAGCAGCGGTTTTCACGGATCTACTCTTCAACTTTAGTGACCAGTTCGTCAGTCACAATGCTCGGTCGTTCACTCTACTGCTTATTAAGAACATTGATTCGGTCTTTTGTAAACTGAATACACGCACAAAACTTTCATTCAAGACATTGTTCCCATACACCTTCCACACTTTTTGATAAATCTCTATCGGTTTTAAGTTTTTGCCAACAAAAACCGTGTTATCGATCAAACTTCGCAACTGGCGGTGTTTTTACAGGAGCGGCCATTTTGAATTTAAAAATAATAAAAACTGGCAGCCCGACGATGCTCTTAGTGTCACAGCTAGTGCCACTGAGGCCCCGAGCTCTCTCAAACCCTAATATAGGCGATACGCGCGCGCCTAACAGCATAAGATGGAAACGTCCCTTACTTTCTGAATAGCTCTCGTACATCAAATTCAATTACATTTTGATATAGGCCTAAAGGTTGAAAAGGGGCAAGAACAAAAATTTAATAAAATTAGCATCAATTCATAAGAACATATTATTCTTAACTAGCATACAGCCCGTCAAAAATGACGGGTAATTTTCATGATAATTATTAATGAATTTGATGTTCAGGTTGAAAATTGTCACAGAATTTATTAATATACAGACAACATAGTATTAAAATTTCCATTTCTTTAGCAATGAGAACAGTTATCTATTATTAATATTCAAGCATGTTTCTTTTCCTCCTTTTTTCTCAGCTTTTGAACAACGTAAAAGGATCCCGCGCATACAGTTTGAAGGGTAGTGTATTTTATATGAGCAGAATGGTATATTTTAATTCACATCGGACCCCGAGGCTACGCCCTTCAGGTTTCGAAAGTTTCAATGTTAATCTTATAGGAGAAGGATAATTGATTAATCATGAAACAGCTGTTGTAATAACAAATTATAGCAAATCATTAAGAACAGTTTGTTTTATCCATATATTTATAACTAATTAGCTCAAGATCAACTAAATATTTGGTCGAAATTCGACCAGTGGGGGATTTCCTAGTCTTATATAATAGGCAAGCATGTCTCTTTTCCTCCTTTCTTCTCAGATCATGTGCATTATAGGAGAAATCCGCGCATACCGTTAGAAAGGTATAGTCCTGTAGATGAGCTGAATCCTATTAGGCCTATAACGTTGGGCTCAAGGCCTACGGCTCACAGGCTTTCAAAGTTTCAATGTTAATCTTTTGGAGGAAGGAGAATTGATTGAATCATTAGACAGCTGTTGTAAAACACACTGTTAAAAAACAGGAAGAACAGATGTTTCAGTTATTAAATGTTTTTAAACTTCTTGGGTCCAGATCAACTCAAATTTTGGTCTATCAGGAGGCGATCTCTATGTATCATTAATAGTTTGTTAGTTTAAATAGTTTATAATACTTACTATCATATGGTTTTACAATATAGTAGGCCTATGAGACTATACAAAAAAAATGATTAAAGGTTTTTAACCGCATTTCCATTTATTCCATTCCAGTTGTATGGCCAATTAACTTATTAGTGTAATTTTTCTGACTCAGAGTCCATTTAATTTGCTTGAATTTGGAGTTTACTCGAGATTTACCAATCTTATTAAGTGTGTCATCAACCTCTGGCATTTTTGCATCCTTACGTTCTTGTTTAATTTTGTTCGATCCACGATGAGTCTAACGTCCCCATTAGGATTTGGCATCGCTGAGCACCATTCTGTGGGCTCTTCCACAGTGTTTAGGCCTATGCATCTAATCGAACCTTGCTTTCAAGTTCTGACTCGAATTTTTCACGTAATGGTATAGAAGCACATTCCTGGGTGTACTAAGTGTTACTGAATTGTCCTCTGAGTCAATCGTATAGTATGTTTTTTACCTTCACTAAAACACTAATCAAAATGTTTATTCTCTGTCTTTTGTTTCCACTTTTTTTCCATCTACTTTTCTTATTCTTGGTATTTCTTGTTGTATATTTCAAGACTTATTTGTTCCATTTCATAGTTACACATTATCACATTTTTGTACTCCATTGTTTAAATCAGTGGGAACAAAATACCAACTGTTAAACATGTAGAATTATAAGCCTAAACGACCTTAAAAGGATGAGAAAAAAGAATATAAGGACTTTACATAACTTAGTAATAACAAAAATTAATGGATTAAAATACGGTGGAGAGAATTTTACAATCAAAATATTATGTTTATATATTTCAAAACATAAAGCTCATTAGTTGATAGTTATAAAAAATATGTGTAAACAAATATTGATAAATATCTCTTGAGTTTAAATACATAAATTCAATCATCTATATTAAATAAACACTCTTTATAGTATAGCAACAAAAATTTTATTCAAGCATCAGCTGTTAAAAACTTATTTTACTGATTTAAAACCACTGCAACATTGCGTGTCCTTGATTTCATTTGTATCTGTCAGTTATCATAGAAATGAAAAGTTGGCTGTTTTGTTTACAAAAACACTTTGTAAAGCAGCAGTGGTGTCAAATTTCAATGTAAGATATGGATCACCTGGAGTAGTAAACAAATCGACAAAATCACGTCTTAGATTGGTCTCAATAAGGTCTAATTTTCATTTTGCGGCGTTATAAGGCATTTTCAGAGGGATGCCATATTTTTCCTATCATCTAGGGGTCATGAGAAATCCATTGACACCAAAACGGCCTCAATCCGTTCAGTAGTAGTTCTCTCTCTAGACCCTTAATTTATTACTCTTCTATTAATGTAGCACTCTTCTATTATTATTATAAAAAAGATTACTAAAATTACAATCCAAAATAAGTTACTAAGTACAACAACAAAGAAACTCGTAAGTTTGTTATGAAATAAAGTGTTATTACTTAATTTTAAAATCAAGCGTTTTCATCGGATAAAAGGTTTGACATAATTTTTACATCAAAATTATGTAAAGTCTTTAACGAGTTCACTTGTCTTAAACAATTAATGATGTGCACTTGTTGCAAATGACTTAAAGCTATTGTTTTCATCATTTATTATTTTAACTTTTAAATTTTAATAAATGGAAAATTTTTACATCTATACTTGATCTAGTATTTTACTTTGACATCAATGTGATGACTGATCACTTTTTTTATGTCAAATTGGCAATGTGTATATATGGTTTGCTCTGCACATATAATTAGAGTTATTTTTTGTGAAAGGAGCCTTGTGTACACCTCTATAATACTTGGTTTTTGTTACAGGAAACTTTTTTGTAAAAACCAATAGGAATAACCAATAAGAATGTCATTTTTTAAAAGAAACTCTTTCTTGGCTGTAAAAAGTGAAGAAGGTAGGAATCGTGTTTTTTAATTATCTATCTATAAATAGCAACAGTCATGAATAGCTTACTACTTTATCAATGGTAATTATCCCTGTGTTAAAAAGTTTGATCACCCTAGACTTGTTTTATTAACTCCCTAAACATAAAATAACAGTAATCTTGGGTTAACCAAGGTTTTTAAATCCAAGGTAGCCTCTGTCCTCAAGACCTTGTATTTGGATAATCAGGAATGTACTGTACTATATATAATACTGGCTGGGTATATGTATATGTACATACATATACTGGCTGGGTAGCTGAGTGGTTAAAGAGCTCGCCTTTGAATCTGAAGGTTGCCTGTTCGATCCTGAGAAAAGTTAGTGGACCCAGCTGTCTTTGGTCATTGGGCTATTAATTAATGATCCTGACGAATGAAACAGCTGATATTTGTTAGTAACAAAGCTACACCTCATCTGATCCATTACAATCATCACACTCACCCCTTCAGTCATACTCACCTGAAAATACGCACCACAGAGTGTGTCGGTATTTCAAATAAAATATCTAAAATATCTAATAAATCTAGGACATGAAAATTTTAGTATTGATATATTCATTCTGAAGGCAGTGGCCTTCAGAATCTGTAGGCAGTGGCCTTCAGAATCTGTTATGTTTATATAATATTTATATGTATATATATAAAATAAGTTATATATAAGGTGTCCCAGAACTCTAGGGAATCCTTTTGTATATTTGTCCCTTACTGGGAGACAAGAAAAAACATAACACATCAAGGGGTTTAAAATCCATCGTTAAACCGCTAGCCGCCATTTTGTTTTTTCTTTTTTACCTAATAATATTTTTATTAAAAAATTATTTTTATTTTTAATAATTATTAAAAACTATTTTTAATAATTATTAATATTTTCTAATAATTATAAATATTTTTTAAATAATTTTCCATAATGGATGGTTGTATTTAAATCATATTTGGTATGAATCTTGATCATACCAATGTATATTTTCAGGAAAAAATTCATTTTTTTCCACTGTATATTTTTTAATGGTGGCCATTTTTATTTCTCAAACTCAAATATCAGAAAATCAGTAAATTTTTTAAAACTCTTCAAGACACAAAAAAGTTGACAAATTATATTATGTAACCAATGGTACCAAGTTTGTAAGAATCTGACAAGAAATAATGTCATGATGAATTAGCCTCTAGACCACTATATACGAGTAGCATAAAAAGGTGTAAATTACCTGTGCTCTGTCAGTGGTCACTGACAGAGCACAGGTAATTTAAACCTTTTTATGCTAAGAAATAATGGAGTTATTGCGATTTTCTTTTGTTCAAATGCCCTTAGTTTGCATTAGTTATAATGCAAAATCAATATTTTTATGGATAAAAATCTCAATAACTCCGTTATTTGTTGTCATACCCTTACTAACTTAGTACCATTGGTTAGTTAATGAAATTTGACAATTTTTTTTGTGTCTTGCAAAATTGTTATAAAATTTTACGATTTTCAGATATTTGAGTTAAAAAAATTAAAATGGCGACCATTTATAAAATATACAGTGGAAAAAAAATTTTTTCCCTGAAAATATACTTGGTATGATAAATGTTCATACCAAATATGATCTTAGTACAGCTATCCGTTATGTGAAAAAATTATTATGTGTAAAAAAAAAATGGCGGCTAGTGGCTTAACGAGAATTTTAGAACTCTATTTTTATGATGTTTTTTTTCCTTATTTTTATACAAGGGACAAATATGCAAAAGGGTTCGAGAGAGTTCCGGCATACCATGTAGGCCTAATTTTAAATGCTTTAGAGATATTCTTTAAGAAGTGATAGGTCTTAAATCAGTCGGCCTTATCTAACATGGTTTTGTAGAAAAAAAGAGCACTCAACTGTTGGTAGCTTTTGTTTTAATCTCATAATTATATTATTATTATAACAAAACGTAATATTTTTTAAAGATTTCACTGATTCAGAACAATTTTGAACTTGTTTCAAACTCAAATGAAAAATGTTTTAAAAGAGAGTTCATCGACTATATCAAAACAATTTTAAATTTGTTTTAAGGCAGTTTTACTACGAGATTTTAACAAATCTATCAAAATAATTTTAAACTTCTTTCAAACTTCTTTGAAAACAATTTTAAAACCAAACTTATTTAAAACTATTTTCAAACTTTCATGCTGCTTGGGTTTATTCAAGCCGATTTCTTGTCAATTTTTATGATACTATATTAAGTTTCACTAATTGTAAGTTTCAATGAGTATAATGTCACTTGTCTTTTCTAATACACCTCTTATTTCATTTTAATGTGTTATTTTATTCACTCAGTGAAAGTACTTTATACATATATTTTCTACATCAAACAAGATAGTCGAAGATGGCCTTGTAGGTTGAAACTAGTCAGTCCAAAATAAAATGTCTTAAAAAAGGGTACTTGTTTGAAATGTTTATCTTATTTGTATGTATATATATATATATATATATATATATATATATATATATATATATATATTTATATATATATATATATATATATTACTTTTACTCTCTCTTTTTGATGTCCTTTCTAAGGATTTAATAAAACAACACGCAAGTCAATGATGTGCATTAAAGAGAAAAAAGAAACTAATTACATAGGAAAGAATATCGGTTACGATTAGAGATCGATATTAGAATTCATTCTTCAAATTGCCGGAACACTAACAATGACGTTTTTCACTCAAATCTGTAACTTAAGAGGTATTAAAGTTAATAAATACCGTATTTTCATAAGTAAAAATATTTCTTCTAGACAAGAAGGGGGGGGGGGTGGTATGAGAGCACTTTGCCTAGGTCAAAGGATGTCCAGCAGAGGCCCCTGACTCCAGCAAAAATGAATACAAGCAGAACATTGGTTCCAGGGCCCCTGCCATTTAAGCGGCCCTGGGTTTAGTTCACTTCAAACAGTAGACAAACTGGGCTATTTGAATTCATCAATTGTTAATTTTTTTATTGTAAAAGGCATACCTCATTAATTTAATGTAATATGTTCAATTTTTGGACACAGCTAAATAGAAACCAATAATACCTTATGATATATGCAGTTACAGTACCACAAACTATTTTTATTTTGTTCTTCATATTTTTGTTAACAAGTGTATTGGCCAGTGATGATAGTGCTTGGTATAAGGTCCAGGTTTAGTTCATTTCTCTATCGAAGTTAGTTTAGCTTTTCCCTTCAATGATTCCCTAACGAGTATCAAAGCAGAATGCGAAGCATCCTGAAATGTGTAACTTGTGTATACAGTAGTAAGTGTGGCCGACGTGGAAGTGTATTTTATTGGAAGTTTCTTAATGAAAAAGGACAGAACCATACAATTAGTTCAGATGGAGGTTATGTAATAATTAGGACACAAAGAATTATTTAAAGCACTTGGTGGCAATAGATTAAAAATAATTAAGGCTCCACAGTTGCATACAGTTGAACAGCGGTACACATAGCCTCACTATCTAACTTGGAAAATTGGGTTTTTTCCGTTGGGGTAAACTAATAATCTGACTTACCGGTTATACTCATCAATAAGCAAACTAACCAATACCCTCCTCATGATTTTCATTAACATTTTATTTATTAACTGGCTGCTGAATAAATCGATGGGTAGCTGAGTGGTTATTTGCTACTATTCTACAATTTACTTTTCATTATGTTAAAGATCATAATTTATGATTTAGAACAAGGTTAACAAGAATAATTTAAGTGAAGAATTAAATGACAATCCGTAAAAACCCAACATTTGAAATATTGTGTTAGGCCTACCTTTATGCAATTAATTCAATAGTATATTATAATACAGCAAGACTCTCATGTGCACATGGTGATTAATGTAGAGCCTTGGAGAAGGTTGTAGTTAGTTTATGTTAACTATTTCCATGGATGCTTCTGAAAATGATGCAAAATTTAAATCTATAAGCCTAATAATCTTTATCCTAAATTCGTAAAAAATATGTATCAGAGTGTACGGAAAAATAATTTAGCGCTAGTAGAGAATAATTATTAATCTAAGAAAAAAAAGATGTCCCCGTTTCATTCTGATTCCAGACGTTACGCTGCGAACTTTTAGCTACAACCATGTCATCTCTGCCGATTACAACTTATACTTCAACTTCTACTATGACTGTTACTGCACCTAAGAAAACTCTTCGTCTGAAAAATCCTCCTGACTGGTACAAGAAGCAACTTGGATCCCAACCTTCAACTTCTGGCACTATTCTTCCGCCTACCAAGACTTCTATACTTCGAAGCATTTTTTCACCGCCTTCGCCTTCTACTTCGCTTTCAAACGACTCCGCACCGCCATCAACCATCATGCCGCCACCGCAGAAGCCAGCTCCCCGTCCTAATACCCCTTCATTTGAAACCTTGCTTCATCGTCTTAGTACACCTATCATTCCACTGTCACCATTGCTTCCTACCCCACCACTTACTAAGCCTGAAGACCACAGCTATCATAAAACTAAATCCTCTAAACCTGCTCCTAAACCTGCTCCTTCAGAGCAATTTGAATCATTACAAGAAAAGCGTCGTAGGGCATTTAGCCGTCCCACTACTTGCCCTGAAATGCTCACTAGGGGAATTAAGAAAGGATCAGCTTGTGGGAGGAAATGTGTTAAAAACGAAAGTTTTTGCCGTGTACATGTAGTGAAACATCTTTCCGAACAACAAACTGACAGAAACCCCCACCGTTGAAGACGATCCTGAAATAATATCCGTTAGAGGAGAGAGGCTTAAGAAAGGTTTGAGATATATTTTTTTAAGTGTTGTTGACCACCAACACATATTGGCTAAATGTAACGGCTTAAAATATAACATTAAAGTTCCTCTCACTTTGTGTACAAAAAAGAGACTTAATAATTTAGATTCTAAAGACTTTCTCCACAGGGATAAAAAGGATCGTATTACAAGGTGGGGGCGTAAACATTAAATTCACATAGTTTTTTCCAAATTGTTGCTTAAAAAAATAATGGGGGAGAAACACAATGCGTGTTTCTCCCCCATTATTTTTTAACATTCTAAGTCCCGTGACCTACTGACCTATTTCCATCTGAGTAGTAAGAAAAGTACTTACTTTTCTTACTAAAAACAAAATAACAAACGCTAATGATGCTCATTAGTTTACATGTTTTAAAACGTGAGTCTTCAACCCACTCCTTTGGGTCGATGACCGGTCACGGCCAGCTGCTACCTCTCATTTGCATACCGTTATAAAAGCGGAGCGAGCGTTGTTCACTCCTTCATTCTGCTTCTACACGCTGCTCTTGTTGTTTCGTCTCTGCTGTTTACAATATTACTTGCTTCAAAATGCCTCCTCATGTGAATGAAAATTTCAATTATTACGAAATTTCTGATGTCTTTGAACGACCTGAAGACACTTTAAATAACGACAGTGACAGTGAAGATGATGATGATGATGATGAAGATGATGATTATACCGTTGAAATTAATGAAGAACTGAAAGTTATAGCAATTGATCCACAATTCCCATTCGATACAATAGAAAAATTCATGTCTGAAGCTCATAAATGGTTGGACTCAGGATCTTACGTACGAATCGGCTCCTTTATATTGTATGATGATTGTAATTTTTTTCTTGTAACACCAAATGATAGAGACCGCATGCAGCAGTGGGCACAAACAATGAAGGAGTGCTACGAACAAGGTGTGGATGTTGGCGGTTATTTTACAGCGCAAGTGGTTTAATAACCAAATTACCCTTCCCCTACCCTACACCCTATCCCTTCCCAATCCTTATTCCTTCCCTCTCCCCATTTTTAAAACTCATAAAAGGCGGGCTATGAACCTCCAGGTTTATAGTCTGTACTTGCACCTTGTGCCGTCAAGATGCTTACCACTTTGTCTTTTAATAGTATTACAGACACTGAGCAGAAATTGTATAGAAATTTTTGTTCTTTACTTGATAGAACGCAAAAACTACCGCCAAATACTTTCACCTACAAGCTACCCCTGATAGACAAGGATGATGTAAGCAAAGTATCATTAGTTCAAGTGAAATTTCTGGAAGAAAAAAATCTTGTTTATGTAAGAGAAGTGTATCATAATGAATATTTAAAAAGATTGGCTTTCGACTTTATTAAGGAACATGCAGGACGTGAAAAAGAACAGTATCCAGGACCATATTATTTATATCTTTTTGAGAATGGAGCTAGTGTAACGGTAGAAATAAGTATCAAATTAATGTAATTCTCCCTACCAAGTTTATGAGGTTAGAATTTTGTTTTGCTGTGAAGTTATTTAAATAGTATTTGTATAAGGAAAATTTATATTGAAATACATGTTGTAATTTAGTCGTAGAGATGTGTACTGTACGTAAGCTGGATTTATAGTGAGTCGGCGCGACAAATGAACTTGTATTTATGCAGATTGTTAAAATGGAATAAATAGATGATAGTAGCAAAACGCTCGAAGTAGAAAGTGTTAATGATGTTATATAAAGAAATAATAGTTAAACAAGGAAAATATTGAAAATCCAACTAGTATTAAAAAATATGACCGGACAATCAATTTTGTATAAGGTTAATATTTTGTTTAAAATGTTTGATTTCCTCAGATAGTGAAGAAGAAGATGAAATAATGGTGGGGGAACCGTTATAAAAGCGGGAACGTGAGAGCCCATTTCATTTCTCGGCGAAATTTCGAAGAGTAAACATCTCAACATGAATCATTGCGATAAATGTTCGGAATCGTTTCACGATGAAATTCTATTAGACATACATAAAGAACTAATTCACAACAACCCAGAAGAAAACAAGAAGAACAAGAAGAACAAGATGAAATAACAGCAACATCTTCAACTACTTTACCGAATCTACAAGTATTTTTGCATTACCCGGTAAAGTAGTAATGCATCATAAGATTCAAAATGAAAACTTGAAGCTAGAAGAATTTTCTAGAGAAGCAAAACCAATCGTAAGTAAAACTTTAAAAGAAGAATTGAAAAGATTGAACTTTCTTAAATTTGGTTTACTACTAGAAGCTATGTTTATAAATGTACAAGAAGAATTATCACCAAGAGGATTCATAACAAAAAACCGAACCATCATGGAAAGTTCAAACATTGATTCAATAGTAGAGAACTGTATAGAAGAAATATTAACAAAAATTCAGGAACACGAAGGAAGAGGATCCAAATGGAGTCTTACAAGTATTGAAGTATTAGATATAAGAGTTTACAAACATGGATATGGACTAATGGGATCTAGTTACATTCCTTTACCAAAAAGAATTGAAAATACAAAATCTTGTGTTAATGTTAAAAATGAAGACAATGAATGTTTTTGTTATGCAATGACAGCTAAATTTGTACAACATCATGCGAATAGACCTGACCAAGAATATGAAAATCAAAGATTTAGATACAATTTTCAAGGAATTACTTATCCTGTATCACTGAAAGATATATCAAAATTTGAGAAGAAAAATCCCGGTACGTCTATCAATGTTTTTGCATTAGATAGTTCAAACAAAGTGTATCCTTTACGTATTGTATAAGAAGAGCTACCAGATCATACGGATTTACTACTACTAATACGAGGAGATGTGTCTCACTATGTGTACATAAAGAAATTTGACTGTCTTGTTAACAAGCAACTTTAAAAAAATCGGAACAAAAAGTTGATTTGCAAGAGATGTTTTAATTTTCAACGAGAAGGAAGAGAATGGTTACAAGAGCACAAAAGATTATGTAACAATAATTATGAAGCAAAGATTAATTATTTACCTTCGGAAAACAGAGCTTTTTTTCAGAACTTTTCCTACAATTTTTAACCGATATTCAAGTTTTTGGTGTTGTTGGATAGGGCTTGTTCTGTAGTTGTTTCTGGTAAAAATCGATGAAAATCAGACATAAAATAAGGGGGCTTTACACAAATTAAATTTGAGATTTTCCCATTAGAATAATATTGGGTTTGGGTTGAACATTTTAAACATCTGTTAATGTGTAGCTGTAAACACGTGTAGTTTTTTTGTGATTACTGATATTCACAATATTGGATTGGTCGGTTGTCGTTAATTTAGAACTAAATGTTACTTTTGTGTTGTATCAAAATAAATTGCTCGATTCCGAGCAACAAGTAGAGACTAGTAATTCGTAAATAAAAATTACATGTGGCGTTCTTACACCATTTACCATTTTTACCATTTACCATCGAAGTAATCTCTGCAGTCCTTGAAGAGAGGGAGAGTCGTCAATTCTTGCATGAATGTGTTTGTGTGTTTGTGTCATGTGTGGAGCATTTTATTTTTATGGGAGTGTTCTTCTATGAACTCACTTAGTTTGTAGTAAGGTCTTTCCAATAGATATTTTTAGTTGCTTTTTAAACATGGAGGCCTTATTAATTTCTTTGAGACTATTTGGCAACAAATAAAAAAATTTTACCCCCATGTAATTAGGTGTTTTGCTGGTTTTGGTTAACCTATGGTGGTTTAAGTTAAGATTAGTTTGATTTCTCAAACTAAGATTGTGACAATTTATTCTTAGTTGAGGAGGATTGTATTTAATGTAAACTATTATTTCAAAGAGGAATAAGGAAATGTCGCTTAGGATGCGGTTGAGAATGAAGGAAGGTTTGCAATGTTCCTGAGGTCAAACTTGTTCCATGATTCTGATTGTCTTCTTTTGTTGAATGAGGATTTTTTGAACATCTGTTTCATTTGCTGACCCTCAAACGATAATTCCATTCCAGACGTGAGAAGAAAAAGTGCATGATACGCAGTTTTAGTTATGTCGTTGTTTGTTAGTGTTCTGATTCGTTTGAGAGCGTAAAGCACTTGAGATAATTTCTTTTGTAGTTTGTCAATGTGAGGCTTCCAGGTTAAATTATTGTCAACTATTAATCCTATAAATTTTGTGGTGGATTGATCTGGAGCATTATTGGTTTGACGGCAATTTTTAGCAGGTAAGAAGTCCGATGCTACAGGTTTTTTGGGTTTATTTTCAGTCTCAGATAGTTGCAGGCAGTTTCGGATGATTGTAGGAGAAGATCTACTGCTTGTTCCTGGGAGTTAGGATTTGCTTTATCATTGGGAGATATAACTGTCGTGTCATCAGCGAACATAATACATTTTGACTGGTCTGTGAGGTGGTTAGGAAAGGAATTTATGTGTATGAGAAAAAGCAGTGGGCCGAGGATGGATCATTGGGGAATTCCTTGCGTAGTGTTCTGGAGTGACGATCTTACTTTGACTTCATAGTTGTTGTTGAGGTGTTCTATTTCCACTATTTGCTTCCGCTTTGTGAGATAGTTTTTCAGCCAAAGTAGTGCATTGCCTGAGATATTAAGTTGAAGGAGTTTGCTAATAAGGGTTGGATGGGTCCAGGCTATCAAAGGCTTTTTCTTAGTCCATGAAGATTCCGGTAGCTTGCTTCCTTTCTTCCCAAACTCCCGAGATGTCTTGACAAATTTGGGCCAGGGCTGTTGATGTTGATTTTCCTTTTTACACTTGACTTTGTATCTATCGCCCGTAAACTATTACACTCGCCCGGTTTACAAACACCTATCTACAGAACTTGTAATGTAATATACAATTTTCCTATTCATTTTTCATTATTTAAAACGTGCTTTAAAATCACACATTTACCTTACCGGTTAGGTGGTTATTGGCATTGGGTTGTGTAAAGTATAAAAATTATGACGAAATATTTAAACAAATTATATTTTTATACACAATAATACTGTTCAAATGTTATGAAAAGATATTTTGAAAATATTTTGGAAAAAGTGTTTGTTTTTCAGTTGTTGTATGAGGGGAGATTTTTTAGCTGTTTAATATTAAATGCCTGATCTTAAGTAACACTGTAAATGGTACCATACATCCCATTTACAATCACTTTTTTGCGGAGTGATTGCATTTAAGATATTTTAACCCTTTCTAAGTTTTTTTGGGTTACAGAGAGAAAAATAATGATTGAAAGAAAACATAATCAAAATAATTATGTTACACCGATGTTATTCCTCGAATCCTGGGAAGTAGGAACTATAGGTTATCCAGCGACGTAGCCTATATGTATTTTAAATTCTTTGTTTGAAGTATTATTTTATGATAATCAAGCTCTTCCTGTTCATTTGATTAATAATTACTGAAACTAATGCTTCATCATCTTTCCTTAGCCCCCCCCCCCCCCACACACGTAACGATCGGTCTGACAGATCCGTCTGAACAGACCTCGTCGTCCGACCAATCGTTGCGTGTATGGAGTCGCTTCCGATCGGTTGACGACGAAATTGGTCGGACGATGACCGATGAGAATCCCATCAGTCGTCTTCCGACCTCTTCGACGTCTTCCTCTGTCGTCGGTAACCCTAGACAATACATAAAAAAAGTCCCTAATTAATTGTAAAAGTGACTAAGCCTCTCCTTGGTTAATAGAATATTGAAACTCTCATTCAAAGTACCGTAAATTATTTAATTATTGAGTAGTACTTAAAAAAATTAATTTCATTTACAGTTCGAATTGAAAAATTTGTTTGTTCTCACTAAGTCTATTGAATTAGAGGCGGGAGTCAGAAAATATGAATTTTTGGTTCATTGATTCAATTTGCGACAAATACAGCATACTCGGTGTTCTCTTTTTCATCCCAGAGAATCTAATAGGATGTTAATAGGATGTAAGCATGTTTCGTTTCATCCTTTTTTCTCAGCTCCTGTGCATCGTAGGAGAAATCCGAGCATACCGTTAGAAAGGTATAGTCTTGTAGATGAGCAGAATCCCATTCTAATTCACATCAGACTCCAGGGCTACTTCCCATAGGCTTTCAAAGTTCCATTGTTAATGTTATGGAGGAAGGAAAATCTATTGAATCATTAGACAGCTGTTGTAAAAACAACTGCTAGAAAATCATGCACACTACATGTTTCAGTTTTAAAACATTTTAACACTAATTGGCCCAAGATCACCAGAATTTTAAAATATTTTAAAAGGTAGACTATCATTTTAAAACCAACCTCACTTTCAAGCACTCATTGTCTTAACTAACTATATTAAAAAAAAAAAAAAAAAACCTTAGCCTAGTCAATATGATTTACTTTGTTCGTAGGGGATGAAGAAACACAACAGTTGGGAAAACCGATGGTTGAGCAAAATGATTTGACTCGATTGGGTTCTGCAGATCCTTCTGGATTAACAGGTAAATACAATTAATTAATGTGTTTAAAGTTTTTGTTATTATTTTGAAAGATTGAAATAATTTGACAGAACAAGCCTTCAAAGTTACATTGTTAATGTTATTAAGGAAGGAAAATCTATTGAATCATTAGACAGCTTTTGTAAAAACAACTGCTAGAAAATCATGCAGACTACATATTTTAGTTATGAAACATTTTAACACTAATTGGCCCAAGATGAACAGAGTTTTTGGTCGAATTTCGACCAGTGGGCGATCTCTAGTATAAGTTTGTAACCCTAGGTATCATTTTAAACCAAACTCACTTTCAAGCACTCATTGTCTTAACTGACCATCTTTAACAATAAAAAAACCTTAGCCTATTCAATATGATTTACTTTGTTCGTAGGGGATGAAGAAAGACTATAGTTGGGATAACCGATGGTTGAGCAAAATGATTTGACTCGATTGGGTTCTGCAGAACCTTCTGGATTATCTGGTAAATACAATTAATGTGTTAAAAGTTTTTGTTATTATTTTGAAAGATTGAAATCGTTTGACAGACCAAGCCCTATCCATGGACACCAAAAACATGAAAATCGGTCGAAAATTGTAGGAGGAGTTCTCTACACACAAAAAAAACTTAACGTATGAAATAAATATAGACTTACTTCTCGGGTGCTTTCTGGCAATGACGGTTTCACTCAACTATTGCTTTGTGTCTACCAATCACTAAAAGTAGGGAAGGCACAAAAAAGTTGGGAATAACTGAGGTCAGGAAAAATTGTAAAAAAGGAATATTCGTTTTTGGTAGGGAAAATTTATTTTGCTAATTTCTTAAGTATTCATAAAATACTCTTCCATGTGTATTGCAACGGTAATGTAATACACTACACGATCATATTTTCTTGAATAGTAGTGTGTTGTTGATTCTTTCTTAAAGTTTTTCGGATGTTTCCTTATAACTTTTAAATCTAATTTTTCAGTTTCCGTGTTAATGATGGACAACCGATGTTCAAAACCTTTAATAATTCCATACTATAATTACGAAACCATTTCTTATTCAGCACCTATTAAAGCAAAACCAAACATCCACAATACATTTGAACCCCTTAGGATCTATGGTAATTTATTTGAGGCCCTGTGGGGCGGAGCCCTAAAGGAAATTTGCAAAATTGTTTGTTAGTGAGTTCCAAATGATCAAAGAGGAACGCCCATGTCTAATTTAAACCCTGGAGGCCCTAAAATAGTTTTGAAATCCGATGGGGTGGAGCCCTTAAAGAACTTCGAAAACTATATTTGCAAAATTGTTTCGTAGTGAGCACCCATGATTAAAGAGAATCGTGCATGTCAAATTTCAATGTACATAATCACAAAGCGGCCTAAGCAGCGTTCTAGTCCCATATAAATTGCCTGCTTTGCTACAATGCAGCAAAAAAAAAAAAAAAAAATTACATAAGAAATAATCTATATAGAATACCACCGTCAAATGCATATAGGAGAACAGAAGATCAACAGAATTTTTGGTCGAATATCGACCAGTTTGCGATCTCTAGTATAAGTTTGTAACCCTAGGTATCATTTAAAGCCAACCTCACTTTCAAGCACTCATTGTCTTAACTGACCATCTTTAACAATAAAAAAACCTTAGCCTATTCAATATGATTTACTTTGTTCGTAGGGGATGAAGAAAGACAAGAGTTGGGAAAACCGATGGTTGAGCAAAATGATTTGACTCGATTGGGTTCTGCAGAACCTTCTGGATTATCTGGTAAATACAATTAATGTGTTAACGTTTTTGTTATTGAAATAGTTTGTCTTCATCTGGAAATGTTTAAGGTTTTATAAGGAAAATTTTTTGAATTTGTATTTACTGCTTATGAACTGGGAAACTGGGTCCCAATGAGCTAATGTGTTGATGAATCACCAGAAACATATTACTTGAATGTACAGTGCTTTAGATATATATTATGAAAATATACTTTAATTTAAAAAAAAATTAAAAATTAGAAAAAAATGCATACATAAAAAAATTAAGAGTAGGCCTAGGTAACATTTTTTAATTAAAATGTTTTTTTTAAGGATTAAAGGGATTGTGGGCGGCAGATATGGAATGAATGTTAAATTCCTCAGACTTCTTTTATTCTATTGTTGTGAGTTTTTTCCTAAGTTGTAATGGTGGCTCTGGTCTTCTTCGTTGGTGGATAGAGGCATAGAATAACTGACCAGGTGTAGAAGTCACACGTAATGCTGAATTATGTAACACCAAATTAGTAGTTGAACCGGCCAGATCATAGGCGCTGCGACCAAAACCGGCCAAGCGACGTTGCCGATCCGGGGACTCAGCCGGCCGGCTGGCCGGTTTTGCTCGCATCGACTCCTATAATCAAGCCAAATTAACTACAAATTTTGCGTAACAGAATTTAGCATTGCGTGAGACTTCTGTACCTGGTTAGTTTTTATATTATAGCGCCTTTATTTTCAGTCCGATTCTCAACAGTTTTTGGGGGAAACAACTACAGACCAAGCCCTATCCATGGACACCAAAACATGAAAATCGGTTGAAAATTTCAGGAGGAGTTCACTACACAAAAAAAACTTAACGTATGAAATAAATATAGACTTACTTCTCGGGTGCTTTCTGGCAATGACGGTTTCACTCAACTATTGCTTTGTGTCTACCAATCACTAAAAGTAGGGAAGGCACAAAAAAGTTGGGAATAACTGAGGTCAGGAAAAATTGTAAAAAAAGGAATATTCGTTTTTGGTAGGGAAAACTTATTTTGCTAATTTCTTAAGTATTCATAAAATACTCTTCCATGTGTATTGCAACGGTAATGTAATACACTACACGATCATATTTTCTTGAATAGTAGTGTGTTGTTGATTCTTTCTTAAAGTTTTTCGGATTTTTCCTTATAACTTTTAAATCTAATTTTTCAGTTTCCGTGTTAATGAAGGACGGCCGATGTTCAAAACCTTTAATAATTCCATACTATAATTACGAAACCATTTCTAATTCAGCATAGCAAAACCAAACTTCCACAATAAATTTAAACCCCTTAGGATCTATGGTACTGTATTTGAGGTTCTGTGGTGCAGAGCCCTAAAGGAAATTTGCAAAATTGTTTGTTAGTGAGTTCCAAATGATCAAAGAGGAACGCCCATGTCTAATTTCAACCCTGGAGGCCCTAAAATAATTTTGAAATCCGATGGGGTGGAGCCCTTAAAGAACTTCGAAAACTATATTTGCAAAATTGTTTCGTAGTGAGCACCCATGATTAAAGAGAATCGTGCATGTCAAATTTCAATGTACATAATCACAAAGCGGCCTAAGCAGCGTTCTAGTCCCATATAGATTGCCTGCTTTGCTACAATGCAGCAAAAAAAAAAAACATAAGAAATAATCTATATAGAATACCACCGTCAAATGCATATAGGAGAACAGAAGATCAACGGAATTTTTGGTCGAATTTTGACCAGTTTGCGATCTCTAGTATAAGTTTGTAACCCTAGGTATCATTTTAAGCCAACCTCACTTTCAAGCACTCATTGTCTTAACTGACCATCTTTAACAATAAAAAAACCTTAGCCTATTCAATATTATTTACTTTGTTCGTAGGGGATGAAGAAAGACAAGAGTTGGGAAAACCGTTGGTTGAGCAAAATGATTTGACTCGATTGGGTTCTGCAGAAACTTCTGGATTATCTGGTAAATACAATTAATGTGTTAACGTTTTTGTTATTATTTTGAAAGATTGAAATAGGTTGTCTTCATCTTGAAAAATGTAACCTCGCGAATGGCTGAAACGCCATTCGCTGTAAAAAGTGTCCGGGATTAGCCGTTTTTACGGTATTTATTTGCTTAACTTCATCCTTAACTAGCAGGAAGTTGGTATGTGCCTTAACTAGCAGATGATTTACTATAGCCCTACCGCTTGGAAAAGAACCTGCGCAGAACCGCGATTTCGGGAGTTGTTCGCGCACATAGGAGTGGAAGCGGGGAAGGGAGTGGCGCAGTGGCGCCGTGGTGGGGATTAGTCGTAGGCGCTCCGTTCTAGTGAACAGATCTGTCTGCCACGTCGTCGCGTCGCTTATAAACGCTCCGCACTGTACTAACTGTACCGTGTATAAATCTCCGTGGTTATGGCGTCTACGTCAAAATCGGCTTGCACGTCTGGTCGACCATTTCGTGGCCAGGCTCGCGAATTATTTTTTAATGTGTACATTCATCTTAAAGAACCAAAATAACAATTTAAATTAAAATATGTGAGGCAGAAAGGAAAAAAGGACCTGTTTGCGGCTATTTTAGATTTTGAGTTAATCATATTTTTGAATTCCTCATTTAATTCCTAACAATTTGGCGCAAGACCCGCGAGTCTACAATTTTTTTGTTAAAGATATAGGATTTTGAAATTACACGAGAAAAACCCATTTGAGAAAAAACTACTGGTATTTTAAAATTAAAATTAGCATAAAACATTTGTTTAGGTATCATAAGAAAGATCTAATTAATTGGAACACCTATTTTTGTCTGAACTCACAGTAGTTTTCAAGAAAATAATGTTTTTATCGAATTATGCCCGATAAAAACATAATAAAAGTCATATTTCAGAAAAGGGACCTTTTTGCGGCCCTATGTTATTTTTCCATAACGAATTACAAAACTGCCGAAAGCGACCACTTGGCGGCATTTTCTGGTTTTTAGCTATTAAAAGACATTCTACATTAACAATAAACTTTTAGTAGTTTACCGTGCCGATAGAATTCGTCACGAGTTCAGTTTTAAAGTGTAGAATAGCTTTTTGATTGGTTTTGAAAAGGGACCTGTTCGTGGCAATGTTATTTATCCATATACTCTTATACTGTGAAAACTACAGACGGTAAATATATGAAAAGATAGAAAATGACAAAAACCGTCTGCACCGTTTACACGTAAAAGTGATTATGATTCTACT
Organism: Neoaliturus tenellus; assembly: GCA_030545055.2. Taxonomy (NCBI): domain Eukaryota; kingdom Metazoa; phylum Arthropoda; class Insecta; order Hemiptera; family Cicadellidae; genus Neoaliturus; species Neoaliturus tenellus. The sequence goes on along the minus strand of CM061531.1, from coordinate 196,861,249 downwards.
TAAATTTGGTATTTAAAAAAGTTAAAGAGAAATACCATGACCTACCTGCGCAACGCACCACCAGCCCGAGGTTCTTATCTAAGCGGTAGGGCTATAATATTTGATATTCGGCACATCAGAAATAAAGACAGGCCTCCAAGTTGTCCTACTATTCCTACTTTTCTATTGTCTGTCTGTAATCACGCGATAAATTTACTATGCTTATTATCGATGTTTACAAATTAATACTTCCTTCCAAGAATTTTTTTTTTTCAAGAATTATTGTTGACTCAATTAAACTTTTGCTGATTTTATATTTATTTTCTTATTAGAGAATTTTCCCTTTAGGAAAGAAACTATTATTGTAAGTCTCATATTAATAATTAGCACCAGGACCATTATATATTTTTTTTTATTTTTTTTTTTTTGACTATATAATATTTATATGGAATTTCTAATTTAGATTTTTAGGAAGTGAAAGACTGTTATGAACGAGATGTTTTGTTTTTTCGGTTAAACTAGGTAGTTTTTAATCTACTTTTTTGTAATGGATGTATGGTGTAGGCCTAGAATTATGCATATGTTTAAAAAGTGTTGAGACTGAAAAAATTTTAAACATTACATCATATTCATTTAAGCTATTTCAGTCCAATGTAATAATGTAGCCTAATTTATTTTGAAGAAAAGTAAATTAATAGAAAAAATTGCAAAGGCCATACACCCATCCAGAGTTTAAGTTGATTTGTTTGTAAAACCAACTAGATAAAGGACTATGTGAAGTACTCTAATGTGTTTTAAAAGGAAACATTCTTCAAATTAAAATTAATTTATTCTTAAAATCTATAATTGTAAAAGAGGATGTTTTATGTATTTGTGATTGATGGACTCGGAAACCGCTGGACCGTTTGCCATGAAACTTGGTACATACAGTATCTACAGGGTGCGGCAAAAAACTAACCTATTTTCTTTAATGCGCCATTCAGCGACAGGACGTCTGAGGGTGGTGGGGGTGGGCTTATTTTAAAATGCAATGAATTAATCTAAAATTAAATTAATATATTTTATAATTTTAACTAATTTTAAAATTTAGTTAAAATTATCCTGTTCTTAAATTTTATCTAAATAAAATTTATTTCTATTTAAAAATAGCTTACCGTATTAATAATTGTAGGTTTGACCCTACCAAGCCTAATCTACCTGCTTCAATGAAGCGGTTAACTCCTGTTTTATTATATGCTAGCAGATTTTAGGTCAAAGTCGTACTTTTTACCTCAAAAGTCCTACTTTTCCTACTTTTTGGGTCTCAAAAACCACTTGGGGCCTGTAAAGAGTAATTTTTTCCTGTTCTTGTCGTGTATTGACATACATTTTGTGATTATGGAGTTTACTTGTTTGTAAACATAATGGCCAAGCAGCTATTTTTGCCTCCATAGAAATTTAAATGATTTGTTTTTTTACAGTTGGAACAAGCCCTACCACTCAGAGCGCTGTAACAACTACAACACCGTCAGCACAACCGTCTCCAACAGACAACTTTGAAGAATTTTCTGAAGGTGAGTTGTCACCACTGTTCAGCAGTGATGGTGGATCATCATGGCACCCTACATCTGAAGATGACGACAAACTTACTAGCACAGATGAGGATGAAGTCAACATCTCCAAAAGCAAAACACATTATCAGAACAACCTATCTTATAAAACCAATTCGCCTAGAGACTCTGATGATAATAACCCTGCCCTAGCTTGTGGTAATGCACCTAACAAAATTCCAGTCAACAGATATCCCAATCATTCTATTCATACTAATCAAAATATAACCTCACAAAGTAACAAAAGTTCCTCAATAGTTGTGCCTCTGGTAACGAAGAAGGATAATGTACGGGTGTTTGACAAAAAAGATGCCTGTTTTTTTTTGTCATAAGCTGTACACCAAATTAACCCAGCATCTTTTAATTGCACATTCAACAGAACCTGAAGTTATTGAGTGCTTCCAGGCTCCCAAAAACTCAACCGATCGAACCAATAACATAAGAAAGCTAAGAAATAAGGGAAACTATTTACATAACATGAAAGTATTAAGCAGCAAAGAAGGTAATCTCCTAGTTTTTCGGAGGCAATCTAAAAATTGCAAACCTGAAGATTTCCTCCCGTGTCCCCATTGCTACGGATTTTTCCTTGGGAAAAAACTCTACAGGCATGCAAAGAATTGTCCTGACAAAACTCAAGACTCAGGAAATTGCAGAGGAACAAAATTGATGGCTTCGTTGTTGATTCCAAATTCTAACAATGACATTTCCCTTTTTGAGAAAAAAGTGATTACACGGATGAGGAAAGATGAAATAACATACTATGTAAAAAGTGACGAAGCTTTGATCGCTCTAGGCTCAAAATTAATAAGTAAATACCAAAATGAACCTCACATGGCCTTAGAAATCTCACAAAAATTGAGGACTTTGGCAAAATTCATGATAGAATTGAGAAAAATCAATCCAAGCTTAAAATGTGTACAAAATGCTGTCATGCCAGAAACATTTCTACAAGTTTTAGATTATGTAAAAAAACTGTATTTATATGGAGACAGTCCTAAGCCCTCGGTTGCCATTAAGATTGGTCATTACTTGAAGCAATGTGCACACATTATTTCCGTTAAATCCATAGTAGCTGGAGACAAATGTTTGCGAGATAAAATTCAAGATTTCCTTCTCCTCTACAAAAATGAATGGTTAACTTCAGTTTCTGCAATTGCTCAAGGGCAAATAACTGAAAGTAGATTTAATAAAGCTTTGGGCATCCCGGAAGAGGAGGACATAATGAAGTATAATGAGTATATCCTCACAAAGGAAAACACCTTCATCTCTTCAGAATTTGAAAACGTTGATTATTAAGATGTTACAAAAAACACACTAGCCCATGTTATTAGCTTTAACAGGCGTAGGGTAGGTGAGGTTCAACGATTGAAGATCAAATCCTTCTTGGAAAGGAACTCCTCCAATACACCATTAGGAGTAATAGAACAAACCCTATCACAAGCTGATAAAAATAGGGGAAGTAAACTCCAAAGAATAAAAGTGAAAGGGAAAAAAGGAAACAAAAGTCCCATACTATTAACCGAAAATATGGTGACATGTATAAATTTCATACTAAAGGAAAGAACAAATAATGGAGTAAATCCTTCAAATCCGTATGTATTTGCTTGCCCACATGCTCAACACCCTTATAGAGGTACTGATGTAATCAGAAGAGCAGCTAAAGAAAGTGGTGTGCAAAATCTGTCATTTTTAAACTCGAGGGGTTTGCGGAAAGACATTGCAACCATTTCACAATTGTTCAATTTGAAGAACAATGAACTTGACTGTCTGGTAGATTACATGGGCCACTCAATGGAAGTACACAAAACCTTTTACCAAATGCCTGACCAAATGATGCAGAAAACACAAATCAGTAAGATATTATTCTTATTAGAATCAGGGAAAGCAAAAGAGTGTGGGGGTAAATCTCTGTCCGAGACGGGAGAAGTTCTTGACCAAGAATGCAATATACCAGAGCAAAAAATAGACAAGCCTCACAACTACGGAACATCATCCAGAACATTGCAACTTGATCCTTCTTCAAAAGGAGCGAGTTCTTCAGATGTAGAAGTTTATGAATCCTCGCCTAGAAAACGAAGGAAAACTCAAGTAAAAATTAATTGGTCTTCCGAAGAAAAACAAATCGTAATCAACTATTTTCGTGAAAATATCATGAAAAGGAAAGCCCCAGGAAAGGCGGAGTGTCAAGCTTTTCAAAATAAATTCAGCAGATTTAAAGAGGTAGGCTGGATGAAAATAACGTATCTAGTTTACAATCAATGGAGTAGGAAATAAAAGTTACTTGATCCGTAAGTCTGTATCTCTTTTGAACTGGAAAATTTCTTAGTAAATTTCTCTGATTTCAATATTTAACAAACTTAAAAATCTTACATGATACTGGAAGAATTCGTATATACCCATATACCCATTTTACGTGTGTTATTTTAATAAATGTAATTAATCATAATGAAATATGTTAAATTTTAATGTTCTCCAGCAAATACTTAACAATATTTAGGTTGATTTTGGTTACCATAAAAAATATATCAGTAAATTATGAGCACGATTTGGTTTACAGTACCTAACTTAAAATTGATTATTAGATATCCACTGCAAAACAATACACAATCATATAATCAAACTTACTAGGGGTTATTGACATAAATATGCCGAAATAATAACTCCAATGGACTTGTTGTTTTGCATTTTTCAGTGATTTTAATTTTGTTCAAAGTCCGCCACTTTCCCAATATGGCGGCAAACTTAAATATTTTAAACATAAACCTACTATTATTATGTCACTTTTGGATTGTATATGTAATGTTAAGACCTAGTTATTCTTCAACATTCTAAACCTAATGGTTAGGGAGCTGGAGGCAATTTAAGTAAATTTTCAGTGCCTTAAGAATAGCATGGTAAAAAACTTGAATTGCTAATTGCTTATATCTCCTAAACCATTCGGTAAAATAAAATATATCCAAGAATAAAAATGTCTTTAAATGATGTATGTATACAATGTAAAAATGGGATAATAATAGTGGCTTCGTACCGTATTGAAAATATTTAAGTTGTCCGCCATGTTGGAAAAATAGCGGATTTTTTTAATAAATTGAAATCACTATAAAACGCCGAACCAAAAGCCCACTGGAGTTACCACTTAAGGGGACGAACCCCAAACTATCTTATTTTAATGGGAGAACATATTAACAGATAGGTACACATATAAGAAAAACTGTTATAAGAGGTAATGAGTGAAAATTTTACCTTATGGGTCAAAGTCAAATAGAGGGACAGTAATATAGAAATAAAATTAAATGTTATAATACATGTAAAAATTACAGTTTATACTTGAACAGTTGCCTAATGTAATGAATAATAAAGTTACTAAGTAACTGGGAGCATAGAATAATAGTGACCCAGCAGACCTTGTTTTCATTACGGTATTTTGGTTTGCTCATGTTTGATCATAACATTGGTTTTGGCTATGGATCCTTCATTGAAACACAATACTGTGTCGGTTGTTTCAAGTTTTAACACAGTTATACCAACAAAACCTGTTTTTGGCAGTCTTATCCAGATAACTGCATTTACACTTTCATTTGGGTTTTGGGTTCGTCCGTAAAGACAGCGTTTTAGTAAATTTTCATCAGTCAAATCGTAAATAGGCCTGATTTCATCCATGACTGCTTCTGGTAATGATTTTTTATGGCTCTGGGGCTCTCCTTTTGCAATGGATTTATTAAACTTACACCATGAATTGTCGTTTTTGAGGCATAGGTGATGTTGCGGGTTTTCGTCCGTTGATAACTTGTAATAAAATGTCGCCCAAATCACATTCAGCATTGATTTTACAATGTCCAAGTTATTTTTTACAGCTAAACTGTAATAGCGCTGAAGTCGACGTCCGTCACTCTTCCTTTACCTGAAAGCCCCTTTTCGTCCTTTGGTTTAATTTTTTTTCATCTCTCTTAATTTTTCTTAGCCAGGAGCCTACCCGTTTCTGGACATGTCCGACGCATTCAATTTACAAATTTGTACGGTATATCATTTCCATAAGGTTTACTACCAAGTACTGAAGCAAAACCTAATTGGAATCTCCGTACCCGAAGTATTTGGTATACCTCAGTCCTAACTTAATATGTTCTGACCTGCCACAGACCGTCTTCGCCCCCACGACCTCCATCCCGCCGCTGGTCCCCGAGTAATTAGGCTAGCCTGAAACTGACCAGAACTTTTGTGCTCTGCCGTTTTCTGAATGTCTGAATTGAAGCTTTATTTTATGCAAACATTGCAATATTTAGTTAGGCATTCAAAGTCTAACACCTTCCTGGTATCGAAAGACGTCTTAAGTTTTAACTGTAATGTGACGTGTGATCTCGCTTTTGCCAAATATTAAAAGGCGCAGCCACATTGACATTCCCACCATTCTCAGCTTTTGCTTCCAATGCTGCAGCATTTCTCAGTGAGGCGTGACAAACAGTAGTTCAATGTTAGGGTCAAGATACTGATTATTATTTTTTATTAAATAAAATGGATTTCAAAGGATTTAGTATTATACATTTTTGTAAACGTAATGAAATGGAGGAATAAATTGAAGAAGTAGAAATTTTTGAGATTTTTACTCACTATTTTTACTCACTGCTCCCTTAACTTATTTCAACATCACTTACAGTTTTCAAGGAAAACAGCTGATCAACTCATATCAATAACCCTGTACAGTTGAATTTTTTACACAGAATTGGCCAACACTATGTAGACTATCTTTGACGCTGAACAACTTTTACTTGTAGCATACCGGTACTCATGTGTTTCTGTCAAGTGTTGAGGTTCGATCAAAACAATGAAACCATCAAAATACGTTTGTTTACATATTTTGTTGATAAACAAATATAATGCATGATTGGCACGACACACATGATTATGCTACAAGTAAAAGAAGTTCAGCGTCAAAGACAGTCCACTTAGTCTTGACCGATTCTAGGTAAAAAAATTCAACTGTAGATGTACAGTAAATAAATATTAAGGTGTCCAGAGTACTTTGGTTAAAAAATTAATTGTTTGGGAGTTGAAATATTTAAAAAAAAATAGAAATACGACTATTTGTCCGTTCAATGGTTCTAAGTTGGTGTCATTGGCTTTAGTATCTTCAATGGAAAAATGTAATTTTTACATAATGTACTGTATTTTACTTTATATCAGGAAGCTTTTGGCTTTGTTGTGTTAATTTGTTTTATTTCAATGTTAATTTTTTTTTCTTTTATATTTAGTACACATGTAATTTTCCATTAGTTCTTTCTGTATGAGTACTTCTCATATAATCGAAAGCTTAAGCAGAGAGAAAACTATATTGCTCTCATCAGTTGATTGTAAATGATTCACATAAAAAAGTTTAAAAAATTGAGTTTCTAGGATGTTTGCTATTTAGTTGAAAATATTATTTAACACAATATAGATACATTTTGAAATGTAAATGTTCTATAGTTGGGAATTTTATAGGACTAAATTGATATCAATGCTATGAAAACTAGGATTTTAAGTCATATTACTTGATTCTTTTTATATCTTCACAAGTTTATGTGTATTAAAATCATTGAAAATTATTGTAAAAGTCTTTTTATTCTATTCCTTTAACATCCCAATAATTTATTTTATGATTTCATTCAAGAGTCTTTGCAAAACTTAATTTCAGGCTGCCATAAAGAGGGAAACTAAAGGGACTTAATTGGATTCCCAGTTATGTACTTTTATTAATATTAGTAAAGCCGATTTTGTTTTAAATATAAATAAAAACTATTAATATTTATCGTCCACTTAAATGACCTTTACTGAATTTTAAATCCATCAAAGTAACTGGTAATAATTTTGCACCATCAGAACCATTAACACTGTACTTCTGGAGTAAGTAATAATGCAATATAGTATGTACCTTTTATAACACCTACAGCGTTGAGTATCAGAGTAAGATAGATAATAAATTTAATAAGGTAAGTCCCAGGTATAAATCATTAATCTTGCTAAATAAAACCTTGCCTTAAATAGCTAGTGCTATTAATTTTCTTTTCATCGTAGGTTTGGAACGTAAGTGTCTTTAAGTGAAAATCAAGCACAATATTGTGTGTTCATTATTTTTTTGTTTGTTTATTAGTTGAATGTAAACTTGATATTACAGTAAATATTTTAATACTTTTGAAATGTTAATTCCATGCAAAAAGTGTAAAGCAGAATTGCAACAGAATATATTTGAAGAATAGACGTTTCTTACATGACCAGTTTTTAAGCCACAAACTTGCTAACATCCCACAAGGGAAAATTTGTGGTTCATAAAAAGTATTTGCTATAATTATTTGCCATGGTGGCGGGTCAGCCATTAATAATAATAAAAAATATACGGCCTTAGCCTGTGAAGGACCCAGTGAAAACCTCCATTGCGGGGACTAAAACTACTCGCTCCCCTCCTATGCAACTTTTTCCCTACCTCTCCAAAACCCCAAAAGTAAGCCATCATTTAAAAATGAAGTAACTAGGTATACAATGCAGTTGTCTGCTTGCAATATTGAGCGGAGCGACTATTTTTTAGATCAATAATAGCAAATGTTTTATAGATAATGCATAAGTGAGCTCGTTCGCTGCGCTCACTAACCTTTTGGGTCGGCTCATTCGCTGCACACACTCGTCGCCAGATTTAGGTTGTTCGCTGCGCTTACTCGCCACAAGTCTGCAATCCTCTAATAATTTTTGATTACGCAGGTTTGCTGCTATATTAAATGGTGCGTCGTCCATTTGCACTTCCTCTCCGTAAACGTGGCATTTCATTCACGTACAAAGGTAAACAAATCACCAAAATGAACAAAACAACAATTTCACATAAAACTACTGTATTCACAAACAGCTGATATTAACAGTCTGCAGTCAAATTTGATCCTTATAACAGCTGTATAATCAACACACAGTAAACAAACCAAATAAAACATTTCTCCTATTAAAATAACATGGTAACTTTAAAGGGCCGTAGGGCAGAACCCTTACATCCGATTTGGACCATTTCAGATTTATACCTTCCCATAGATGGTTACTATGACCGAGTGAAATTTCGTGAGGATCACTCCAGCCGTTCAGGAGGAGTACTTGTAAATAAAAAGCCAGAGTGTAGTATAGGAGCTTCGCTCGCTTCGCTCGCTCCGCTCAATAAACTTTAGGCTATCATGAAGATTGTGACAAAAACTTACCAATTATGAGATTTCACACGTTTATTAACTTGTGGCAAAAGTATTATTAAAGTTTATTAACCATGTTTTTTTAACGTATAAATATAAATATTATGAAAAGTCATTCAAACTCATACACATTTTGTTCGGAATGAACAGTAGAATTTAAATAGGCCTATAGCAAAAGAACGACTTAAAAAGTTTGGCCTACTAGTAAAAAATGCATATATTATTCTCCTTATAAGAGTTCAAATCAAATTAGTTTTAAAAATGGATTACAAAAAAATTATGAATGTTATAAACTGTACACGAAATTTTGAAATTCGCTTCAATGCTGCCAACACGAGGTTGTACGGGTACTGGAATTGCAAGGAGCGTGAGGGAAGAAAGACAGAATGTTAGCAACATGTGACGCACACCATGCGATCAGTACTAGCTATCTGTAAGCAACATAAATTTGCATTTACTCTTCAAAATGACATTTCATTACTATTAGAGAGTAGGATTCTACAAACAGCTGTTCTGATATAAAGTATTGAGGAAAATTGTCATTTATAGTACAGTATTGAACCAATGAATACAAAAACGTAAAGAAGGTAACATCTCATGTTAAAAATTGGCCAACATTTTATTCCGCTAGGAGCGCTGTAAACTGAACTTGAGCACTCCAAATAGAGATAGCGCCAGAGGAAACGGCCTAAACATAGTACGAGAGTGAGGGAAATATTAAATTTCTTATTTAGTATTGTGTCGTTAAAACACCATTTTAAACATTAGTTACCTAGCTTATTTGGTATCATTTGAAAGCTTTTTTCAAGAAGAATCGTTATTTTAAGTTATTAAATCTTTTTAATGTTAAGACTTTGTCGTATGGGCTTTCAACTTTCATGTTATTCTAATGAAGATAGTTTATTGAATCATATGTTTACCAAAATAAACTAAGTTATAAAGGCCGCCTCACACCGCACGTCCATCCAACCAGTGGATGGATGGACGATTGTTATAAAAAAGATCGCTCCCCTGCTTGTCCAATGGGACGCCTCACACCGGCGTCCATCCATCCGCGGATGGACGCATCCGTCCGCGGACGGACGTTTCGAAATCGCTCGGAGAGCGATTTTTCCCAAGCGTCCACTGGACGTTTTGATCTGCGCATGCGCGTGGGAGCACTAGTCGGCATACAACTCCCGCCACCAACCGCTGCACCTGCTCCACGTGGTCTCTGTACTGTTTGTGTGCGTTCACGTGACAAGTGACATTACCATATATTTTTTATATGTTTCCGTTGATCGTTTCTCTAATAATTAATTATGGAACAGTTAATAGAGGAAGTGCGAGTGCACCCGTGTCTGTGGGACTCTCGTTTGCAAACGTACCGTGAAATGAGCGCGAAAGAGAAGGCGTGGGACGAGATAGCAACATCATTGGGAAAAGACAGTAAGTTTTAAACTAATATATTCTTTTACGTACTAAATACCTATATGCCTTATACCCTATATACCATTTTTTATGTACTATATACCTGTACTAAGCCGTTCTCTACTTGTAATGGCTTTTCTATAGTTGGTATATTCTTTTTTGATATCATTTTCAATGTATGATAAAACCTCATCAAATTGATCTTGATTTAGTCTAAAGTACCTTCTAAATCTTTCTTCATCTCCTTCGAGATCTTCCATCAAATGATGAAATTCACCAAAAATTCTCCTTTTCTTATTAATTGGGTGCACCCAATGTTTCCTTTTACTCACTGAAAACAACAACACTAAGTCGTCATCACTACTGGAATCATCGTCATCAATCCATGGAATGCTTTGAGCAAAGTCGCGGTTGCACCACGGCACAGACATATCAACAGCGGGAACCGAGACTATACTGACAACTTTCCCACAGTCATGCGTCCGCGTCCGGTGTCGGATGGGACGTTGCGGTGTGAGGTGGCACGCCGTGGACGTCCAAGGCTGGACGTCCATCCACCGGTTGGATGGACGTGCGGTGTGAGGCGGCCTTAAACGTCGTCATGGTATCCTACTATTTTCAAATTTGTTTACTTGGGTTCCAAAATGAGCACTAACGGACGGAAAAAGGCGGATGTAGGCGGACTGAAAAAGTGTTCCTACATTAAGAGAATTGGTCCAGTAATGGAAAACTGTTATGTATGATATGTGAGTGCAGCGTGAGGACGAGAGAGATTCTTTGCTCGTGACCATCTGCACCAAAGTCAGAATGTAATCTGACTAATAGGTCATTGTCTCGTGCGCGCTCTCATGGTGGAGTGCGCTACTACGTCAACAGAAACTTTCTTAACCATTTCTTCCATAAGATGTGACCTTCTTTACGTTTTTGTATTCATTCATTGAACGAAGTTCTCTTTTAAAGTATTAAGGGAGGATTGGTATAAAAACTATGGGATATTATATACTTGCGGTGAGTGAGCGTAACGAATGAGATCTGAAGCAAACAATTTTTGGGTTGGCATTTTCGAGTAGAACATATGTAGGCCTATTACACTCATTTGACAAAAATGTTTCTACTTCAAAAATATTTTTTACAGTGTTGTAAGTGACCCTTCCCCAATATTTAGTAAATTACCCTGCTATGTATACACAACATACTAAGCATAGTAAGATTCAAGGCCAGGACCACAAAACGTTTATTAAAAAAAAAAAAATAATTCCTATTTACAGGCGATTTACGACCATGATTCACCACGATGGAGTTCATAAAATGGGTATAATTTCACTATGGGCAATCATTTTATGCTCTCTATTATCATTCACTGTTACTAAATTGATACAAAATTTATTGTTATACTTGTGTTTTCTAGAAATTTAATATGAAAAACCCATTTCACTTAGTTGAAAACGACTATGATAAAAAAAACTAAACATTATTATTAGAATCTGACATTAAAAATTAACAGGTCTAAAGTAACGAGTGGTCGCGCGGGATTTAAAAATTGGGGGGCAGACCCAGTGACCATCGCTATCGGCGGAGCTGAACCACGCCCTAATCTAAAAGTGGTGGTGAGAGAGTTTGTTTGGGGGGAAGGAAAAGAAATTGATTGGTAAGATGGTGCCGTGGAGAGGATACTACCTGTACACACTGCAAAACCACTCTGGTGTTGTTTCATTCTGGCATTAATAACGCTTCAATTCTATTTGGTGAGAACTTTCATTGTCGCCCACTAATATTCTCACAAAGCCCCACCCATATTCTCACTAAAATCCACACATATTCTCACAAAAACCCACACATATCCTCACAAAAAACACACACATATCCTCACTAAAACCCACACATATTCTCACAAAATTAAACACATATTCTCACAAAATCAAACACACATTCTCACAATAACCCACACATATGCTCATAAAGAATCACACCGAATGCTCACAAGGAACACAGCTTAAACTAGCATAATTGGAAAAGTGCGTGCTACCATTGGATTGCCGAAATTTTTTATAGTATTTTCCAACCGGTTTCATTAGTGTATGTTTGAATACAGGGGACTTCTCACAAGTGGCACCTTGTGCTGACATCTGTGTATCCTCACAAAGGACACTCATGTCGGTATATGTGTGTGTGTGTGTGTGTGTGTGTGTGTGCGCGTGTGTGTGAATTCGAACGGTGTTTTTAGCTTCTAGGAACCTCAAAACAAAAAAATAACATGGTCCCAGGCTTAGGTATTACCGTGAGTAGGCTACTAGCTTAATTGGGTATTCTTGATAGGTAAATTCACTCGAAATTATTGAAACTTAAAACAAAAAGTACAGTATATTTAATTTGGGTCTTGGTAACAGTTACAAGAAATAGCTTCTAGAGTTCTTTAATCAACTGTAAACTGTTAATCAAATAACAAATTACAAATTAACAAATCCATTAAACATCACAAACCCATACGCCTACTGCACAAAAATTCCGGATAGCTGTAGTTTGTAAACATTGACAATGGCCTTCTAAGTTTATCTTTACGAGTATTTCTTAGTGTTAATTTTGCTCTGTCATTTTTCTTAACCCTGTTTTAGCTTATATATCACTTTAAAAGGTAATATATAAAAAAGTACTTACCTAGTTGTCTGAATATCAAAATCAGTTTGTTTCATGCAGAACATTTTTACACGCGGTGAATTATCACCCATATTTAGCGGCAAAACTTTAATAAATAAATCGTATTAGACAGGTAACACATACTTTCTCCGAATAATATAAAAAGGTGTTAAATACCTCCACAGAACAATGTTTTGATGGCTCAGTCGAATAGCTACCAACTGAGTAGCACGGTTTCAAGACTGTACCCGTCTCTGTGACATTTTGCAAACAAAAAATTAATTTTTTCTGGAACCATTTGATGTACATCAATAGTTTAAAATACTGGATTATTTAGTTTTTTGTACACTCAGCTCAATGAGTTAATATTTTTATAGACATGTCAATTACAACATCTGTCGTTATAAATTAAAACTCACCAAACTGATGAAGGCCTGTAGATGTAAAATATATTTTTTTCTTGGGACTGGTTTTGAATCAACAACGATTCATCATCAGTAATATCCTAAGACTAGTTCTAAGCGCACATTAGTGTTTGTCAACAGTTAATAATTTTCAGTTTACATTTAAAATTAATAAATAAATACAACAAGAAACACATTAAAGGACTTTACACTTAACATTCTCACGCTGACTCCCGCACATGTCATTTTGGTCAGTACTGTATGAAACCGGTAGATCTACTAAGCTATCCAACTGTGGGTTGAGGAATCAAAATATTCTTCCCAGCCTTTTGCTTTGAATTTGATATTCCATTTCTTGAGTACTTTTAGAGATTTAAAATCAATATAATTGAAAATTCAATAAATGTTAAATGTTTTTCGTGTCGCATTTATTTATTTAAAATGTGAACAGTAAATTCTCTACTGCTGACAACCACTAAATGTGCACAAAGACTAGGTCTTAGGATATGACTGATGATCACTCTAAGTTGATTTGAAACCAATCTCAAGAAAGAGAATATTTGACATCTATATAGGCCTTTATCTATTTGGTGAGATTTAATCAATAAATACAGGTGTCAAGGCTCAGGTAATACTGTTGAATAACATCTGTCTTGTTATTGCAGGGCCTGAAGGGACCTCTGTTTCTTTGGCCATCTTGCTTCTTCTACCATACATCATCCAATTACCACCAGCCCTCAAGAAGCCGGGGAAGCCATCATGGAAGCCCTCCAGATCCGAGGTAAGGGATGCCTTTATTACTCAAGTTTCATCTGAGGCTGAGATAGTCCCAGCAATAGAAGCCAGGAAGAACAAGTATGCTGGGCTTGGTAGAAGTTTTCAACCCCTCATCTTAATTGCAGGAACTTCAGTTGAATATGTATCATTTCTCTTACACTTTTTGGGTTTTTCAATTCATTCATGATTGTTCTTTTATATTCTTTTTTACTGTATATTACATTCCTCAAAAGTACGGTAAATCAAATAATCTGCAATTATGGGAGGATAACATGAGTGTAAATGTATTTGTAAGTGGTTCATATGTTTATTAAAAAGTTATACACATGAGGGTGGAAAAAAGTCTGGAAATGATGTAATATCTTTAAAAGTATTTAAGTTATAAAACTGAAACTTTGCAAATTGGTTTTGAGTGACAAAGTCTACTTCAAACTACTTATTGTCCTTGGACCTCTAAGGGGGGGGGGGGGGGGGGGCGGTCCACAAGGAGTCAGAAAAAACTTAAATGTAAGCAATGGACCTTTGATATGATGTCCATATTCACCTATGCTTACATTAAATTAAGCTAATATGCTAAAAAGAACTATGGTAGAAGAGGTTTGCGGTGTGACTGGTTTCATTTTTCAGGTTGTATAAAAAAGTAAAATAATAGAAAGTATTAAAACATAAAAATATTAAAAACATATATAATTAGACATTCATGTTGTAGGACCCTAGGACCCAGGGTTGCCAACCCCCAGGGTTAGAATTTCCCTGCAGTGTTACCAACTTATACCATTTACTATAAAGTATACACTATAAACCATATACTATAAAGTATACTATATTATACAGGGTTAGGCAAAAGTCTGGACACCCCCGGTTAACTTTTTAACATGTTGCAGTAGGGAAACCAAACTCGGCACATGTTTACAACATGAAAAACGGCACTTTTTCATCAACTACACAACTTTGCCCCTGCCCCCAAAATGGGGTATTTTGGGGGTAGCCCCAAATTTTTTGTAGTGAGATGTTTAGTGCGTGTTGTGTTATTGTGAGTGTAAAATTCTAAATTTAGGAGTGTTAAGATGGTTAGGTGTAAAAGTGTTTGTGAATAAGGTGAATAAATTAAAAAACAGTAAATTAAAAAAATGATATTTATTATATAAAATTAAAAATATAAATTTAAGCGACCGGTGATGGTTTGCCTGCAATGCGGGCATCGGAACAGACGAATAGAACATTCAGGACATACAACGTGTCCGCAGGGTTGTAGGGCTGTCGTAGGTAGTGCGGTCATACAGATTTGGCATTCTATCTGCCGTGGACTTTCCGTTGTTGTCGTGTCGTTTCTGGTGTAGTGCAGATGTTCGGCGATGACCGGACCCTGGACACTTAAAATGTGTTCAAGGGTCGACCTTATGTCGGCCCAAACCGCTGGAGCTACTTATAGTGTTTGTGGTGTGTGCGGCGTACCGAGAACCTGTGACGCAACCGCCGTTACTTCTCGGAGTTCCGCTCGAACCAGAGCAAGTTGGAGTACTGCACGACTATCTGCCCTTGCGGAGGACTGCTCAGCATTCTGTAACATAAGGTGAGTATTTTAAACTCTCTTGTTTTACAAGTAAGAAAAAAATTAATAATCATTAAAATTGAAATTAATATAAGTAGTTTTTTTACCTGAAACAAAGCTCTCCGTCTGAGATGAATCAGACGCTCCTCACGTCGACACCCTATACAGAGTGGCCCTTCCCCCAAAGGCATATTCTCAGGTCAATTCAAATCCTAAAACAAATTTATCAAATTAATATATCAAATTATTAAACTTTAAAATAATTAAAGTTTCAAATTATATATGTGAATTACTAACCGTATTATTTTGGGGTGCCTCAGGGGAGACAGTATTCACCAATGCCTGAAAACAATACAATCATATATTAAATTTATAGTTGTATATTGTTATTGGTATGTCTATTAAATAGGTAATATTTGCTGTCGTGAAAGAAGAAACCCCCTATTACCTGAAGAGCAGTTGAGTTTTGTTCGATTACAGTGTTTGTTCTTGCTAGGGGTGGTATTGTTCTCCTAAGTTCAAGTTCCCAATTAGGTGCTACGTATATTCTCCTATCTCTCTAAAAAAAAAATAAAACTAATTACCTGAAGAGCCTCAGTATTCTGTTCAATTACATAATTAACTATCTGGTTAGGTCGTCTACCGAGTATGTAAAAGTCAGCCACCTCTAAATCCATCTCAAGGAATTGCTCGCCCCCTAGCTGAAAAAAATAAAAACCTGATTACCTGGATTACGGGTCCTTATCCGTATTCTTTGTGGAGTCCTTTGAATAGGAGGCGCTGGCAATTGCCACTGTAAAAATAAAAAATAAATCTGTACTTAGAATTTAAGAATAGGATATAACTAAACTTGATAGTTAAATATTAAAAGTACTTCCTTGTGATAGTTCACGTCGGATTTCCTCAGGATTTATCCCATCATTACTGGAGATTACTGGATCTGTATTCAACTGTGCGTTCGGTAGGACCCCTATTAGTTCTATGGTCACGTCTTTCCGGGTCAATCATATGACCACCTTGCTGAAAACAAATTAATTTAGTTATTATTTGTAGTATTTTAAGGGTATGGTATAGTGTATATATTTTTCTGTTTTAAAACAATAAAAAGCAAGTTATATTATTGTAGATATATATATTCTTACCATGAGGGTGTATCGCCTCCAACGAACACCGTTCACTACAATTCGTACTTCAAAAACATAAATTCCTGTCTTCGACGTAGGTCCATAAAATTCTAGCCAATCATTCATTCTTTGAGTTGCTTCGATCTAAAACATTATTTCATAATTAGAGAAAAAAAACTTTAATAAAAAATATAGTTAAATATAAATAATAATAATAAAATTGTTAAACTTACTGAATCTAGGGGCTGGTAGCTTGGTGGGGGTGGAAACTGCCCAGGTCTTCCCCAATAAGACAAAATTCGCCAGGTTCTGTCGCGAAAATATTGTTCCCCCGTTTGCTGGAAACTCTCATTCTGAAACATTAAAACTGTATTAATAGAAATAATAGATAGTGTAGAAACTATTATTAAAGAGTAATACTTTAAATAACCTACCGTTGGTGGCACATATCTCCTTGATGGTCTAACAGAGGGCTGACTGGTACGTAGCCCACCGGTCATCCTCTCCTCCAAAATGGCAATCTAAAAATAATAATATAAATTAATATAGCAAATAATAACTTAAACTAATCTAATAACTCTATAATGTGTGAACTTACTCGGGGGTTTCGGGGCGTCTCAGGGGAGGGTTGGTGTGATCTATTCCTTTCTTCTGCAGGGATTATCCGCTGGGCAGGAAATGTGAACTCGTCTTCTATCTAAAAAACATAAAATCATTTTTATGGGTATTTGATAAATGATATTATAAAAAAGAAAAGAAAAACACTTTAGATAAAAATTAAACAATATTTACTTACATTATTGGGTGAAGATGCCGGTGTTGGGGGGTTTCGGAGTGTCTCAGGGGAGGGTTGGGGTGGACTTGGTATCTAAAAAAAAACATAAAATCATTTTTATGGGTATTTGATAAAAAAAAGAAAAACACTTTAGATAAAAATTAAACAATATTTTCTTACATTATTGGGTGAAGATGCCGGTGTCGGTGAAGGCGGACGTCTTATTGGCGAACGATCTCTCATGTCCTAAAAACAAAAAACAAAAAAACAGATTAATTTATAATTAAAACATAAAGATAATTTACAAAAGAAAGAATGTTCCTTACCCGTATTCTTTGTGGAGTCCTTTGAATAGGAGGCGCTGGCAATTGCCACTGTAAAAATAAAAAATAAATCTGTACTTAGAATTTAAGAATAGGATATAACTAAACTTGATAGTTAAATATTAAAAGTACTTCCTTGTGATAGTTCACGTCGGATTTCCTCAGGATTTATCCCATCATTTTCCTAAAATAAAAAAACATAACTATAACCTATATTTTCTATAATAATTAAAAGTAACTATAATAATAATTAGTGTTACTTTATACTAACCAAATGGTGTCTTACAAGAACCGATCCATCCTGTAAAAACGTGCGTGATACATGTATATATCTGCCATTAGAGCTTCCATTGCTAGCCCCAGAGAGTCTTATCATCTGTGTTAGTCGTCCATTAAACTCTTCCTGAAAGAAATTATATTTCTTTCAGTTGTATTACTAACTGTTATTGCTAAAAACTAAAAAGAAAAAACAATATATACTCAATGAACCCACCTGAGATATTTGCCTTAGCTCCTGAGACACATCTGAGATGCTCGATATATCCGATCCCGTCTGCAAATGTTCAATTAAATTAGTTATAAATAAAAATATTAATTTAGAGGGTATTTGCTTATAAAGTCTAAATATATTTACCTTTAAAACAAGTACATCCAAGTCATCCGCAAAAAACATATCCTGACTGAGTGGCTGTTGTTGTGAACTTCCCTAAAAATAAAAACAATTGATAGAACCTATTTGCACTGATATATAATAGTTAAAATAAATATCTTCAATAAAATAAGAAGTTATTACCTGTGGAGGGATGTTTTCTTCGTCGCTGTCTGCAGCAGCGGTTCGAAGCGCAAGTAAAACTAATACGAATAAAACCATTTTAAGCACAATAAAGAGCATCTCTGAACCGGTACATAGGGTGGCCTGTATTTATACACATACCCCCTCTTTTACAGTTATCAGCTATCCAACCATATTTAAGGCTGGTAAACCCCACCTACCCCCCAATCGTACTACCCCTCCGCTTCCCCCTGACCAGTTGGTTATGGCGTCACCGTTGAGTTTGTATGAATTGTGTCTTTATAGTATTTGTCTAGATTTTCCCACACCTTACCATATCACTAATCAATTTAAAAATGTTTTACCAAATTCAATAATTACAGATCTAAAAGAACAATTAAAAAAATGTACAATAGTTAGATCCCACTACATTCATTTATTTCAAAAATGTAAATTTGAATTCTTCACACATTCTGAATGTGATGAGTGTAGTTATAGGGTTGATAAGGTAATTTTTAAAAGACTGTCCAGTCCTGAAACCTGTCCGGTTTGCAAAAGAAGAATTTTATTAGTTAGGGACATCCTGTGTGATTGCTACATGGATAGCAGTGATGAATCTGAGGTGAGTACCATAATTATTATTTTGGTTTACCCCTACCACATCCTGCTGAGATATCATTCTACCAGTCAGTTGATCTTTGCATAATGGAGAGGTGGGATTTCATACTATTCAACGTAGATCAGCTAAACGAAGTGTATTTATGTTTGCTCAGTCTTTTTGTGCGGGATCCGGGAATACAAATTCGGGTCACGCTGGAGTACCAGCTGTCCGATAATGGTGAGTGTAAATTTTTTATCAGCGCGGAAGTGGCTGTGGGTATGATCAGTCGGTCGCGAGATGACTACTTGTGTAGATGTTATTGTGTTTGAGGGCTACTTGAGCCCTATTTTTACACATCTTTTTTTCTGCCCTCACATGGTGCATATTGCACCATTCATAACTATAAATTACCACATTTGTATTCCACCCGGGGAATTAACCCGGGTGGAATACAGGTGGTTGGTTTTTTATAATTGTTACCGGTGCAATATGCATTTCTCCACCGGCTGGCTGGGATAAGGTTAGTAGTGGTGGGGGAAGAGCGGTTGGGTTTAGCTATCTCTTTTGGGTTATTCAGTCATGGAGCGAACTTGCGTAGAATTCACGGTTTTCGAGCATAGTCTCTTCCCCGTATGGGTTCAGGGCATTTGTTTTTGGGGCCACCCTATACAGGTGGTCCCCACATTGGTTGTTAGATACCACTTATGTATTTCACCCACCCTCGCCGCTAGTGTGAAAAGCCACTGGCGCGTAAGATATCTGTGCCACAATTGTTTCACAGATTACACAACCGGCCCTGGTGAGTGTATTTCCATTTTATTTTTACACTTGTACTCCTATTATTCTGATATAAATTATTTTTTGTGGTTCAAAGGGAGGAACTTTTCGTTCCCCCCTTTGTTTTCAAATGTTTTACGATACTTTTCTCTAACATGGTCTCTGATTGCTTTTCTAGGATTGGTATATTCTAAAACTTCAATCACATCTTTTGCTTTAAACTATGGATTGTTCTCAGAATCGAATAAGACAGTTACAGGGCTGTTATCAAATATATAGGAATGTAGTACTGACATATTTGAGGTTAGGAAACACGTCTGTTCGTTACGGAGGTTAAGCATAAAGAGAAAAAATAATTTAATACTTTTAATAAATTAAAAAGATGGAGGGGGAAATAAATAATTACAACCAATCACAACGTGACACGCTCATTTTAACCAATCACAAGCTTTCTAATTATGACCAATGACGACACACTTTTGAAAGGTTAACTGCTTGTGTCACGATATTGAGGTCACCCCTCCCCTCCTGCTGCCACCTCTTCTCCTCCATGGCTAGCTCTCTCTCTAGTCTGTTCAGTCTACCGCCATGCTTCTCACAGTTCTAGTGTTTTTAAGTGAAGTGTTTTTCGGGGGTCCGGAGAGGAGGAGGGAGGAACAGTTAATAGCTTATAAAGTATTGTGCAAAGAAATAGATGACATTGAAGAGAGGAGGAATTTTCTTTATAGGAAGAAAGCGAAGATGATGGATTCATGGGGGAGTTGGTGGGGGTATGCCCCTACTCTTTCTTACTTGTTGCTCTCGGGAGTTAGTTGTGTTGTGTTCTCTATAGGCTTAAGATGTTTCTAACGGTGTTTGTGTTTCTACAATGGTTGGGGGGTCCCTATAACCAATTCGTGCAGGACAAATATTTGAGTAGATATTTTGAGTTAGAACATAAGATAAACAAAATGAAAAAGGAACAGCGGGAGTTAGAGGAACTTATTGAGTGGTGGGACTAATAGGTAAGTTTAGGTTGTTTAAATCCATAGGGTACTGTGTCTTAGTTATCTTCTAGTTTTCTTTTAGGACCAGTGATCTTAAACTGTTTTATTTCAGTGACTGTTACAATATTCTTATCTTTTGTACGTCTGATTCTATTCTCTTCAACCTGTAATACTTGAGCGGATTCACTCAGTACCATTTCTTTTAATTTTTCAAAGTTTACCAATTTAGAAGTTTTAAGGTTCAGTTTTAAGCCTTTTACTTTACATACGGGGATCAATTTCTGTTTGTTGGTTGACCAGACAAGGTATGCGTAGGTTTTCGGCCCTCCAGATACAAACTCTACTATGTAGGACCCGGGCCCATACTCTACTAACTCATCTGTCATTTCCCCAAGGTAGTCCCCTGTAGGTGTGCCTAACTTTATACAAATTACCCCTCAAGTAATATATTACCGAATCGGTGTCATAGTAAAGGACTTGACCTCCCAACTTTTCAAGATGTTCATATAATTTGAGTCAAGCATGGGCGGTAGTGTAGGCCGCAATCACAACATTCACATTTCTCAACGCCTCTCCCACCTCATCAATGTACTCCCAGCTAACAACTAATACTTCTTCGTTGATAATCTGTATCATATTTACTTTGATTTCTGGACTCGTTAACATTTGGAAAAAGTCCTTAGGGTCTCTAACGATTGAGGCTTTGGTTTGGTTCTCCCTCTGTCCGAATTTCCCCCAGAAAGAATTCAACATTAATTTTGCAAGAGACCTTAAACCCCCATTCTTAGCAATCTTGTTTTTCTCCAGTTTTACTCCCTCATGTTTATAATAATCCGAAATATACTTGTCGTTATCCTCCTCAGTCTTGCACCAGCTGGGAAACCCTGACGCCTCCTGTTACATTTTTAGAAATTTATTAATAAAATCGGTAAACAGACCCCCGTTTTCATAAGTCGCCACTTGATATTCCCAGAGCTCATACATGTCCAGAATCACATATCCCTTCTCTACTGCCTTTCTAATCTCCTGCATCGTCCAAGTCCCTACCAACGCCCTCTCATTACTTTCATGGGAACATTCCCCCTGATTTAAAGTCCCTCCGCATTTTCTACATAGGACAAACATTAGTTTGCTGTTCATTTTTACTGGGAGCACGGGGTGGTATAGGTCCCGAGGTGGTAGAATTTTACACTTGAGCAAGCCTTCCACGCCAAGTCACCGTTCTCTGCACTCCCTATCTCCTACATAGATTTCAGGGTGGCCTACGGGATAGTTACAATACTTATTTACAAATGGGTACAACGAGCAAACATCTACATACTGAATAGTCTCTCCCTCCGCGCATTTATGATATGCTTTCGCGTTACCGGTCCTACCTCCAAAGAAGGAATCTCTCGGGTCAAGGGGAAGACTATTCAATATCGGTAGACTGTCCAAGTGTTTAAGGTTTTCGTCTTTTTTAATTTTTCTAAACTCGCACTCCCACATTTCAATAACATTACTTCCGAGTTTCTCTGTTTTCTGTAAAGTTCTCTGGTAACGCAAGTGTAGTGAATCCGAGGGATCCTCCTTCAGAGGAGCCTCCCGGCTGTAAGGGAAACATTTAGGGCACCCGTGCCAGTAACACCCGTGAAATTCATAAATGTTTTCCCCATCAAAACCATCTACTTTCGCTCCATTAATTTTAACTTCTTTACCTCGGCCTGCATGTTCAATCCTAACACCGCGCTTCTCCTCTTCCCACGGTAGCCACTGTAAAGCAATAGCTGACTAATCATCTGTTAACCGGTACCCACCTTTCGGGATCAAACCAATTGTGTTAGGTTTTAGGAATTTGCGGCGGAAAGCCAGGTTACACGCGCTGGCGATGGTTACGGCCTCGAGAAACGGATCAACGCTGCATTCTTTAATAAATAAGGCTCTGAATTTAATACACGCTCGTGCTAGAATCTCTACATCCGAAATGCAATACTCCAAAATCTCTTTTTGAAAGTCAAATATGTAACCGCTGTTCACCTGTTCTTTATACCATTTATTAAAGTCATCGTGGGAATTCTCAAACATAGTCTCCGGGCAATAAAACTCTTTCGCGGGCATCGGGCCTACATAATTTTGATTCTCGAGGGTGTTGAATAGGTGCGGGAAGTAGCCCTTCTTTTTCTCTGGGGGCAAGTCAAACGCTTTGGGGAGTGCAGCGAGGGGCATGGGAAAATAGCTCAAGGAATCAACAAACCTAACGTTATCCATTTCCATTAAAATAATTTTGGATCCTCTCATTACAAGTTCGGGTGTGAATTTAGTCTCTTCCAGAGTATACTTTAAAATAAACTGAAAATCAAACCCCTGTCCGTTGTGTGCAATCTCACAAACATCTTTAAACCTTTTCCTGACTTGCATCACATACTCCATAAACTGTTTTACCGGGTCCTCTTTGAAAATCTTTGTACGGTTTTTGCATGCCATACAGAAACCTGATCCCAGCCACTGCCCACAGAACTGCTGGCTTACGCACAAATTGACTTAATGTACTTTTTTCTCTGGATCAGAAGAGAGGTTTTCATCTTGCCTGGTTTCAAAATCAAAGAAAATAAATAAGTAGTTTTTCCCCTTTGGTTGGCTTTAATTAAATTTCATATAACATTTATGGTTAGGGTCCATAAACTCTTCGCATACTTTACAGTATGTTTCCCCGCACTGATGGGGTTTGGACCTTTCATTGATCATTACTAGTTTACCACAGTCAAGACATTTCTTTACTGACTTGCATTTATCAATTTTGTGAGCTATAAAACAGGCCTGATTTTTATAAGTCATGTTACATTCAGGGCAGTCGATTCCTTGGTGCTCCAGCTTACACGGGGTGAGATAGTCTGGCAAGTAGAACAGATATTGGAGCAACGGTGTTCAACTTTGTGGTCATAGGGAACATGACATGCTTCGCAGAAATAGGTGCAGGCAAAGGCAGCAGTTAGTGAATTGATTACATTGTAATGGCCATTATGGAAAAGCAAGTTAATTTTGAATTTTGGGTTTTCGACTCGCCCCTCAAAGTTGACTTCACGGCCTTTATGGTCGTAGTTGTAGACAGTGATTTTAAAATCTTTCAGATGTTCTTGGAATTTCTCAAGTTCTGGGATACCGGCTCCACCATTAGATATCTCAACACGCGCTCTACGCAGAAGCTCCTGGGCTCTAACTGTCTGTCTTTTACCTTTATCTTTTCTAATTGAATTATAATCTGAATCACCGGTAACTTTAGCAATCGCAACTACTATCGCCCTAGGCAGACACAGATTGTCTTTATTATTAATAACAACAAACCCATTCCTAGCTTTACATTCTTCTTCAAATGTGTTGTATAAACCGGGTCTCCTGCGTGTCCCAGACCCTACAGGGAGATTGACTCGAGTACATTCTACTTTAAAAGTGTCAGTTGATTTAATTGATTCCGAATTACTTTGAATAATTCCGCCAAATATTTCCCATACAACATCTTCAGTTACTTCGTTGAAGGGCCGAAAAGCTACGTACCCCGGGTCTTTAGATTTTAAATTTAGACTCTGTAAGGTGAAACCAAGCATGTCATTTTCATGGCATTGGGTTTTCACTTCATTTACAATCTTAGCAAAACCTTGCCTGAGCCAATCAATTTCGTTTGTTTCGGGAGGAGGGTTAGTAAATTTGAAAATCGTTCTAAGGCCATACAGTCTGAATTTCTTTATGTAAGTCTGATCCTCACTAAGAACATTAACAGGTTCAACAACCGACTCCATTACGTCCGTTCGTTACGAGAGCCTGACGCAAAGAGAGCGAAGACAAGCAGCGGTCGGCGGTATAATTACTGGCCAGCCAATCAGAGTGTAGCGCACCCATTACTCAAGTTATTTACCAATCACGGACCTTCGTATTTCGACCAATCACAATGCGGTATTCTTCTGTTGCAGTGAACCACGGAGAGCTTTTCCTCGTCCCGCCGGAGGAGCTGGAGGGGGTGCTGGGAGGAGAGGCAGCGGGAGGGGAGGTGGCAGCGGGAGGGGAAATAGCAGCAGGAGGAGAAGAGGTGGCAGCAGGAGGAGAAGAAGAAGAGATTGCGGGAGAAGAGGAAGAGGAGGAGGATGAAGAAGAATAAGGAAGAGGGCAGGGGGATGGGGATGAAGAGTAAATGTAGATATGTAAATATTAGAGTAATGTAGAATGTGTAAATAGATATATATAATTTAATACAGTTTTATTCCACTAACCAAAACATTAGTATTTATTCCACACCTCTACCATAGAGTATACCTTGTAGTGTATAACATATAATATAGTATACTTTATAGTATATGGTTTATAGTGTATACTTTATAGTAAATTGTATAAGTTGGTAACACTGCAGGGAAATTCTAACCCTGGGGGTTGGCAACCCTGCTTCCTTTTCCCGCCAAACCGGAAGTGACGTCACGCCAAACCGGAAGTGGGCCAGAGTCTTAGGGTCTTCTACTCTCAATACATGACCGAAGGCACCGTCACATACCCCATGACACTTAACACATTTTTAGCATAACACAGAATAATAAATTTATTTTGGTTTACTAGAACACTGAATTTTTTAAGATGATGACGAGCTACAAGTTACAAGTAACAAGTCCAATTACACCCGTTGTGCCTCTTTATAGCTCATCTTAACTTTCAGCCCTCAAGTATGTCAACACAAATTTATTATCTAGTAATATATGACGATGCATTCGGGCGAATATTGTTTTACCATTTTTTAAATATTATGTAGTTTACCTGATAATGTAAACTATTTAATCTATCTGTATTTACACTTTAAATAGTTTTAATGTAAACATTAATTTTGTTTTTACGTTGTTTTACGTAAATAAAGTT
Source organism: Neoaliturus tenellus (assembly GCA_030545055.2). NCBI lineage: Eukaryota > Metazoa > Arthropoda > Insecta > Hemiptera > Cicadellidae > Neoaliturus > Neoaliturus tenellus. The sequence continues at coordinate 196,835,481 of CM061531.1, read as the reverse complement.
TTGATTTCTATTTCGTTGCTTTATTTATTTGCACTACAATAACCCGAAACTCGATATTATTTACAGTTACTGGGTGCATCTCATACTATTTCTACAAGCAAGGTACAAAAAAAATTATTTTTCCTTAATCTGCTGTTAATTGTAATGATTATTACATTCAGAACCTAGCAGCAATTGCTGCATTTTTACTTAAATATAAAATTAAGCTAACAACATGCGTGTCTTCAAACACAATTTTAAATTTTTTCAATCTATTAAGTTATACAGTACCGTTAGTAACAACACTGTAAAATTTTTGTTTTATTACTACGTTAACAAATCTAAGTAAAGTCTCATAATTTCAAATTCAAACATATATTACTCGAAAACCTTTTTGGATAGAATAGAAGAGGAAGTTAAATATACAAAGGTTACATAAGTTAATTTCCCTCCAACAATTTTACATCACATTTAAGATTTAAGCATTGGTCAGCTGTGTTATAGACCAAAGTATGAAGTTACAGTCAGTGAGCGAGTGCTATTTCACAAATTTATATAAGAAGATAAGAAAAAAATTTGTTCTTTGAATGGTATTTTGGCACACGCAATTTAGTTGTCATCTTCCTAATATTTTTCAAAAACACTAATTTCAAATATGAATAAAACAGGTAAAGAAACTTAATAATACTGTTCTTTTTTATATTAAACAATTATGACTTTAAAAACTTTCAAAAATATATGACACAGATATAAAACTTTCTATGAATTATTTACACATTTCAATGCTCCACAAAAAAATAACGGCGGGCCTTACTTGCTTTAATGGGTTTCCTTACTATACGTACAGGGTCTAAAAAAACACGTGATTGGCTATCAATATTCGTATTTTAGACATCAAGATAAATAAAAAATACTCATTATTTTTTTTAAAACTTTGTTTATGTGCTATCCACTACTTTGTTTTTAACACAAAATATTTTTTTTTTTCCTAACGGATCACTACATTAAATTCATATTTTGCATGAACTTTTATCACCCAAAAAGCTATTCGGCGAAAATTTATTTTTTCCTAAGTGTATTTTCAAAATGGGGACCATTTAAAAGTTTTCATCTCTGATATGATATATCTAACCGAAAAATACTATCAACATTTTACAAGTGGCCAAAAAAGTTTACAAAATTAATTATCTAACCAATGACAGAAATTTTGTAAGGAGCTGACAACGATTAATGGAGTTATTGCAATTTTCATCAATACATCAATTTGCATAAATTTTAATGCAAAATCTATGTTTTTATGCAGGAAAATGGCAATAACTCCGTTATTTGTTGTCAAATCCTTACAAACTTGATAATGTTTTAATTTGTCAATTTTTTTATCTCTTGTAAAATTTTGATAAAACATACCAGTTTTAAAATACCAGAGTTAAAACATTAAATTGCTGACATTTTGAAAATACGCATCGGAAAAATAATTTTATATATACACAATTTTTAATGGCTATTATTTCTGGTCTCTGGTCACCTAAAAACTAAAAAGTAACATGGTCAAGGGCTTAGGTCTTACCATGAGACCTACGGTAATAGCTTATTCCCTATGCGAAATTCGCTAAAAATTTGGAATATCGATGAAACTTGTGTTTAGACTGTCTAACGATTAAATAAAATTGTAGCTGAAACAGAAGTTGGAAAGGTGACATCAGCTGAGAGGGGCCAGACTTTCACTATGGCCTTGTCAGTAAACACAATCGTAAACAGTCTTAATATGATTACAGCTATATAACCTATGTTCCATGTATGCTACAACCTCCATGAGCGACCTGGTTGTTTTGGTACAGCATATCCATCAGGGTGGATGACAGGAGAGTCATTAATAAAACAATTTATTAATTTATAAATAAATCAATTTATACATTTTTTTAAACATAAAAATAAATTTATGAAACATTTCCATAACCATGTCAAATTATTTTAAGTTTTTATTTAAGCTGAACCATTTCTGGTACTCTTGGAAAACCATGACTCTCATCTCTCTGTTGAAATGTTCAACTTCTGCAAAGACAATTGTTTTGTTGTCGTTTCTATTGTTGCTATAGTTTTCTGTTGATGTTTGTTATTCTATTAGCCAATAAGCCTAACGTAAATTGCTTGTATAGGCCTAAGTCAATTATTAATCGATTACAACATTATGTATATTTAAAGATGGCCTTAATTAATTGCTTCCTTTTCGAATATCAATCGTTTTTACCACAGTATCAACTTGCCCCACCATGGAACATGTTGATACACTTTAGTTGCCAGCTAAAGAAACTCTGCTACCACTGTTATTGAGTTAATATCTATTTATAAAATTTATGGAGTTGGATAATGTAACTTTTACGATAAATATTGCTATTCATAGCTTAACTATTAAATTAAATCTGGAAACCGCCTCCTCGTGCCCCACTCTGCCGTATTCTTTGGTAAAATTTAATGCAATCCATACTCATATAAAAGTTATAATGATAATTCATTAACATGTTGTAAATTAGCAGTTTACATTACAACGCATACATTTAAACATTTTTGTTAGTAAAAGAAATCGTATGTTTTTTTGGCACAGTATATAGAATTAAAAAGTTTTCTTATACAATACACTAAAAGAACTAACTTTTTCCAAGAAAACACTTTGTAATGCAATATCATATAAATAAAATTATTTTCGTTCTTTATTTAGAAAATTCTGTTATAACATGCAACATGTATCAAGTCACTTGATTACTAAGTTACCGACAAATTACCTCACTTCGATACTATTTTACCGACGCTCTTTCAGGCCTCAAACTTTTTTACTTTTTCATAGTCTTAAAAATTTCCAGTTTTGATGATTTGCCCTAAATGTAAACATTACAAGGTATGTGCATGCCAAATTTTAAGTCCCTAGCCAGGAGATTTATATACATCAGTGAGTTACACATGCGGCTGTATATATCTTGGATGGATGAGCTTCATCCCTCATTAACAGACTTGTATTTAGATTATCTCTAAACAACTTGCATGCATTCTGCAAAGAATTCACTTTGTCCGTAATGCCTCTCTTTAAGTTGCTGTACCAGCTGTATTTTATCGGTATGAAATTTTAAACTCAATTTTAAGATCTTCCTCGCAGATTCCCTTTTTAGGTGTAACTCTCGTTCGTGTCTTCGAGGAGATCGGCTGAGGCTTCTGATCAAAGCATTCCTCACACTAGCAATGTTATCAGGTATTCTCAATGTTCTAGCAGGACAGGGTGTCTTTTCTTGGCTGCTGTTCCAGTTGTTTTGAGCGAATAAGCCATTTCAATCATATGTTCCGGATTGGAACCACGCCATATCGACCGACATTGAAGTGTCGATGAAAATTACGTTGAGTTTTTACAATAAATTAACTATTTTTAACAAAGGTATCATATGCAAATACTCGGTGCCGAACTGACCACTGATCCATTGCTTCTAAAATGGCGGAAGACACTGGAAACAATGCCATAACCTCAATTTCTCTTATCTCCTTTAACAACAATGAACAGCTGTTGAAATTCATCCGGTTCCCACTGGTCGCTCTGTATTATTGGTGATTACTGTGATGGCAGACTCCGCTAGGCCAGGAATCTACACGCTGCATCCAAAAGTCTAAGGGCTTTAAGCAAGAAAATAAAAAAAAGGCGTTAAGTGCGGGGAAAAGACATTGTAGCCAAAACCATTGGGACTTCTTAAGGAATTAGCGGTAACTGTAGCTTCCATGAAAAACGAAAAAGACTTTCATTTCAGCGAAAGAAGATTTTAACCTTGGATGTTTTTATGAGTATGATAGACTGATTCCTGAAATGTCGGCCAGCTCTAAAGCACATGAGTAAGTTGCATATAACTTTCGGTTCCTTAGATACAAAATTGGTATCTAACTACATTGCAACATTGTGCAAAAGACTTTGGCCTAAAGTACAATCAAGATGTGGATGGTTACGAATTGTTAAAATATATCAGCATCTACAAATTTCAGATGATGGAGCTCAATGAGGACATTGAATTAGTTTCACATTTAGATTTTTTAAATTCTATACACGCTTAAAAAGTACATGATGCGTAGCTAAATATTGAGATAAGTTTGAACATATTTCTCACAATGCAAGTGAGCGTCTAAAGCTCTGGACGTAGCTTTAGTAAATTTAATCTTATCAGGAACTACCTTCGTTCACGAACGGCCAAACATCCTTCACGAGTTTGGCGAATGAAGCTGCTGCCAAAACAATCCTCGATGGCATAATTTCAGAATTTGCATCAATCAAAGATAGAAAAATAAGTTTCTATTTACATTTTATGTGTTAATGCGAGTAAATTCATTGCTATTAATAACTCGCTATTGATTTTAATCCTCTTCTACTGTTGTCCATTATTCACTATATTTTGTATAACTAAATTACTTATAAAATTTTCATTTTTTTATTGTTCTTAATAATCTAAATATACATACAAGACCTGAGAATTAACGATTAAGGATAAGGTAGTCATATCTTTATTTAAAAACAATCATGTTAGCAGGCTAGAGTGGGTTCTATTTGGATAACCCAACGCTTCCAGAGGCGCTTCGCAATTAGGTAATTCAGGAAATACCGGAATGGGGTTTCAATGGAAATTTGAGGGGATCAAAGAAGAAGGTTCTGATAGTGCCATTGTTAGTGGCTGAAGAATTTCCGGCGTTGAGAGGGAAGAGAATGAATTTACATGGAAACCAAATACTGAATGTAATAGATCGAATGACAAAACCAAAGGATTTAGAGATGGTGTCCGTTCGAGAACGTTCAGGTTTCGAGAACGATTTCGAACGATGGAACTTATTTTATTTCTCTGGCGGAGCTAACTATAGACGGTGTAGTTTTACCAAAATGTAGTTCCATTTTGACCCCTATTCGTATGATGTTTTTTCTTGTCTCGATGCAACGAACAAAAATACAAAAGGGTTCCAGAGAGTTCCGGGACACCCTGTATGTGTCTGTCAGGACGATACCGGTCACAAAAATGGTCCGATCTTTATGAAATTTTGTACATATGTGTAAAGTGGCAATCAATCGGGCGAGTTCGAAAACCAGCCAGATCGGACAATCGGAAGGGGGGGGGTAATGGGGGATTTTACCCCTGAAAAAGTTTATTTTTTATTTTTTACATAATAAAATTTAAATTATCAAATTTTAATTTACACCATTACATTCAGTAAAAGTAGTATATTGGATCATTGCTCTACACCCAGTGTTTACCGAGATACTGATAGTGGTAGACACAGTACGTTGTATCAATGTTAACCTTATGGAAATAAATAAAATTCGACATCTCGCTTATTTCTCAACATATCTTAATAAAACTTGGTATGTGGCTTCAGTTAGTTGAGAACTACTGGATTATGACCTAAAACCCCCAATTTTTACATTTCCGTGGCAGCAAACCTGCATACTCATTTCCCATGTTATTCTTGTGGAAAATATATTTGAGAAGCTTATTTAGGGACTTACGTTGATATTATTAGAGGGGAGGGATACTCTCAATTATTTATTAAGGCATTTGAAATTCGTGAGTATGCAGGTCTGCTGCAACCGGAGGTATTTTTTTAATGTTTTATTTGTAAATACATAAATAAATTTAAACTTTTTGTTCAGATAGAACATTAAATTATTCTCAACTTATATATTTTGTTAAGAAATAAAGTAATATGCAAAAGTACTTCTTTCTTCATTAATTATTTGTTTGTTTTTTATTCCTAAAAATCAGTTGTAATCATCAATAAAAATTTTTTTTACGATTTATGTTAATAAAATGCACTGAAGGTTTGTTGATTATTTCTGTCTTCTTGTCTTGATGTGCTGGTGATAATCAAATATACGTTTCTTATTTTTTCCAGATGCATTTTTAGGGAGATGTTACTTGGCTGAAATTCAAAGAAGAGCCATGGCCAGATGTTTTTAAAAAAATGGAACAACACTGTTTCCTTGAGAAGAGCCAAAAACTTAAAAGAGGGTAGCAAAGTCGGTGAAACTTTTGATGATTGGCCAATTTAGAAGCATCACCTTGGTTACACCTTGAATGTATTGTAACTAGTGAATCTTATGAAAATTTAAAAAAATTCTGATTGTTATATATTCTCATCAGTTTGTTCCCCTGTATTTTTCAAGATTTAAAGCTTAAGATGTAAAATTTACAGTCATTTGATATGTGTTGTGTGAAATCTGTTTTCAGATAATTTTCATAAGTGCTAATTTTCCTGGTCTGTTAATGTTGCTCACTCACAAGGATTTTTTTCAGCTTGAACTGGATTTTAACCACATCTACCCTGGTAAAGAATTGAATTTACTCTCGCAGTTCAGAGATTTTGTTGAAAAAGTAATCTCCATCCCTGTAATAAAGGATCCATCAGCATATTAAACTATAATAACTAGGGCTTATTTTTACAGACGTTTCAACCATCCGGCGAATCTTCCCATCAATTACAAGTAGTCGAAGATAGTGATGAAACGGATATGGAAGGAGATGACGATGACGGCGACGGAGATCTTTTTCAGAGGGTGCGTCAAAGCGTTGAAGAAACGCTTTGTATCGTTCGCACCCTCGAAGCGATTGACGAGGAGCACCACAGGTCGTGGAACAATGTTCGAGCATGTTTGGAAAGATTTAACACTCTTCTGTCTAACCCAAATGTACGTATATTTTTTATAGGTTTACTAAACTTGAGAAACATTTTTAACTTGTACTAAAATATAGCTTAGGCTCATGGTAATATATTTTTGTATGTCTTTTCAGGGAAACAGAGAAGAGGTGGAAAACTGCTTTGCCAGATTTACTAACACTATTGACCAACTTCCCCCAAATTTAGCAAGAACATTTGAAACAACGTTCAATAGGGTTCTGCCACCGCCCGACCGGGCACAGCACCAGCAGCCACAGCAGCAGCAGCCACAGCATCAGCCACAGCCACAGCATCAGCAGCCACAGCAGCAGCAGCCACAGCAGCAGCAGCCACAGCAGCAGCAGCCACAGCCACAGCAGCAGCAGCCACAGCAGCAGCAGCCACAGCCACAGCATCAGCAGCCACAGCAGCAGCAGGAGCCACAGCAGCAGCAGCCACAGCAGCAGCAGCCACAGCCACAGCAGCAGCAGCCACAGCCACAGCCACAGCCACAGCAGCAGCCCCAGCAGCAACCACAAGAGTCTTCCCCATCTACCTCAGGGCTACTAAACTTACCGAGGCAGTATCCACCTGCTCGCGTTCTACCGGTGTGGATGAGACAGCGACCACCATCAATGTCGGAGCCATCCACATCGCAGCAGGGGGATGAACAATCAGAGTCATCGCCCATATTACGGAGGGCTTTGCGGGGTGAGGCATCGGGGTCTCAAAGGCGGGAAGAACCAACACCTGTTCGTCCAAGGCCGTTGAGGTGTAGCTGTCGCCAAGACCAGCAACACCAGCCTCAACACCGGCTCTTGGAGGAAGACGAGGAGGAAGACGTATTTGCTTTCCCCCAACGACAAACACCACGGCACAATGTAAGTATCTAAGTATTATTAGTTTGCCTCAATTTACAATAATCAATTTAAAAATATGCAAATTTAGAGTCAAAGATATTAAATCAATTTATTAACTGTTTATTGCCTCAATTTACAATTTGTAATAAATTACAATTTAGAGTCATAGATATTAAATAAATTTATTTACTGTTTATTGCCCCCCGAGAATTTGCAATTTTTGTAATCAATTAAGATTTAAAGTCCAAGATATTAAATCAATTTATTAACTGTTTACTGCCTCAATTTACAATTTTTAATAAATTAAGATTTAAAGTCAAAGATTAATTTATTAACTGTTAAAACAACTTTGAATACATGTTATGGCTAAGGGTTTCTTTTTTTTATAGAATCAACCTCATGGGGATCAACGTAACTTTTGGGGGCTCTGTGGTCACTGCTGTGGGATTCTTCAGCACTCCGGAGGTTACACTATCCATGATTACCAAATGAGTCGGCGGGTCATGGACCGGGTCGACGAGATAATAAGGGTAAGTTATCAACAGCTAAAAGAGTTTTTTTGTTTTGTTTTTAGAATCAACCAGATGTCGACCTATACAACTTTTGGACATCAATTATATGTGGTCATTGCTGCGGAATCCTACAGCACTCCGGAGGATATACTGTAAATGATTACCGAATGAATAGGCGGATCATGAATCGGGTCGACGAGATAATATTGGTAAGTTATCAACAGCTAAAAGTTTCCACATATTTGGAAATTGTGTAGGCCCTATGGGGCTGAAGGGGTTGATGTATTGGGGCTTAGTTATCGTACAATACTAGTGTACTTACAACTTGTTTTAATGTTACAGACGCAACACCAGCAGCCGGACAACTGGGCTGACCGCCGTGGAGCCGATGTCCTTAGAAGGTGGATGAGGATGGTGAGGAATGTCCTCTCATTCGTAAGCTACTTTCTAGCTAGGACGAACATGGTTCAATAGGGGGCACTTGCAGCTGCTGTTTGGAGGGAGCTCCACGCTTCCATCAGCTCGGTCCTGCAAGCCGACAACCATCTTATGAGGACCTACGCAGCAGACAGCGGGTCCCCCCTGTACAACATACAGGACCACACCAGGCCCTGTTCACCAGAACCTCCCGGTCAACCTCCGGAGTGCTCTATATGTATGGACGTACGTCCATCTGTGGTATTGATTCCCTGTGGCCACTTATTTTGTGGCCCTTGTATGGACGGGGTAGGGCGATGCCCCACATGTAGAACACTGTTTCACGCCAAGTACAATATTTTCTTTTAACAAATAGCACCTTTTTTATGTAAATATTTCAAAAGTTCCCCCGGCGGCATTTGTAAAACTTGGTATTTCTATCGCCCTACAATTTTTTAAAATTTTAATAATATATGTACCTTTTGGCTCAAATTTCAAAATATGTCTTGATTATATTTAAAGTTTCTTTGTTGCAATCATACTACTACTAGTTTTTTTTTTTTTTTTTTTTTATTTAAGCAATTACTTTTCCAATGTTATATAGATATATTTAAAATTTCTCATTTAAAAAACTTATTATTTCTATTGTATGAAGCCCATAAAGTATGTACTACCTGTTGGTTCTATTTTGTTACAATATGCCTTAGTTATATAGGAATACTTTACAAAATTCCTTTGTGTCATAGAAACCACATGCTACTACTACTTTTTTAAATTTAGGCAATCCAATTTAATGTAAATATTTCAAGTTTTTTGTTTAAAACTTATTATTTCTATTGTAAGAAGCCCATTTAATTAAAATATGTACTACCTTTTGACTCTATTTGTTGTTGTTAAAATATACCTTGGTTATATAGGTATACTTTACAAAATTTATTTGTGTCACCACATGCTACTACCATTGACTATGTACACTTTTTTAATTTAGGCAATCCAATTTCATGTCAAAAGTTTCTTTGTACATGATTAATTCTTATTATTTCTATTGTAAAAGCCCTAATTTTAAATGTTAAAATATGTCATACCTTTTAACATTTTTATTAAAATATGCCTTGGTTATATAGTTAGTTTACAAAATTCCCTTGTGTCATAGAAATCCTGTGCTACTACTACTATTATTATTTTTAAATGTATTATTACTATTGTTATGTAAAAGCCTACTTTTATTAACATAATATTTTACTTTTAGCAATATTAAAACTGTTATGTAACTTTTGATTTTAAATGTTAAAATATTTATGCCTCTTGCTAAAAAACTTTCAGCATTATTGTTTTACAATTTTTGTAAAGTTTTAATGTTACAATAATTATAGCTCTTGTAAAAAACCACTACTTTTACAAGCTATAATGTTAAAATATGTATGACTTGTAAAAAAATTATTTTTTCAAAAATTGTTAACTTTTTGTTAAAAGTTGAAGTATTTATACCATTTTGTATCTTTTGCTCTGTTAAAATATGTATTCCAGGACTCCCAGTAACTTCTCACTATTGCTATATGCCTATAGCTCTGCTATATATTTCGTTAATATTGCTAAAAATATTTATAACTGGGAAAAATAAAACGCTTATATATATTATATCCTCGCATTCTGATTGTTGTATATTCTCATCAGTTTGTTCCCCTGTATTTTTCAAGATTTAAAGCTTGAGATGTAAAATTTACAGTCATTTGATATGTGTTGTGTGAAATCTGTCTTCAGATAATTTTCATAAGTGCTAATTTTCCTGGTCTGTTAATGGTGCTCACTCACAAAGATTTTTTTCAGCTTGAACTGGATTTTAACCACATCTACCCTGGTAAAGAATTGAATTTACTCTAACAGTTCAGAGATTTTGTTGAAAAAGTAATCTCCATCCCTGTAATAAAGGATCCACTATCCAAGGAAATCCTCCAAACTCGAAAAGATGATATACCAGAAGGTAATGATTATTTTTATATTGCACATATTTAACTCAAATACCTATTTATTATAAGGGAGGCCTGACTTTCCTATTAATAATTCCCTCCTGTGGTGGACTGAACTTGATGGTATTTTAACTCATTCAATTAAATTGTATGTGTCTACAAATCAGGAACTCTGGAATAGACAACGTAACGGGGAGTTTTTATTTAACGTGTAGACACAAATTGTTTCTTGGCTTGCCAGTATTAAATGTCATTTACATCCAAATATGTTAGAATCATTTAAAAGCCTACAAAAATGTTACATATATTCAAGATCGCAGATAATTCTTAGAAAAAAAATCTAGCTCTAAATATTTAATTATTATCTAGGTATACATATCATGTTTAATAAAATCAGTTAAGAAATGAGAATGTTTCTTTGAAAAATGAACTTACAACTCTTAAGCATGAGCTCTCTGGATTAGAACAATACTCCCACCGAAGTAATGTTATTGTCTTTGGTATTCCGGAGGAAGGTAATGAAAATTTAAACGGCATTATAAGGCGATTGGCAGTTGCTAAAAACTTTCCAGATTGGTCGGACACACTGATGGACACAGTACATCGAATGGGAAATCGTACAGATAGAGGAAGGCCCATAATTATTAAGTTTGTACGTAGATGTGATAAGAACTTGTTCATCCAAAAGAGAAAGGTGAAAAGAGATCTGCGAACTTCAGACTTGGGATACGCCGCCGAAAATGCAGTATATGTTAACGAGTCGCTGACATCTGACAACCGTAAGCTGTTGACGGAGGCGCGACAGAGGGCAAGAGAGAAGGGCTACTCCTACGTCTGGAATCACGAGTGCAGTATCTTTATGAGGAAGAAGTAGGGCGACCCGGCGAAGAAAATTACCAAGTTAAGTGATCTGGACAATTTATAAGTAGCATATGTGTTATATTCAGCATAAATATAGTATTTGTTGCGATTTTTAGGGCTAATATTAGTTTTAATACGCCTTTTATAGTAAAAATTTTCTTTAATAGGCAAAATTATTTGATTCTAATCGCTTTAGTTTTGATCTCGGTTATACTGAATTTTATATTAAAGATAGTTTGCAGTAGATTAAATGAGTTTAACATATACTATCAAAATGTAAGGGGTCTGCGGACAAAAACAAATGAATTTTATTTGAATTTAATAACTTCGGAATTCGATTTATTTGCTCTAACGGAAACCTGGCTGGTTCCATCCATTAGCAATTCTGAATTATTTAGTAAAAATTATGTTGTATTTAGGAGAGACTGATGCCGAGATATTACTGGTTTGAGTAGAGGAGGCGGTGTTTTACTTGCAACACGCAACAATGTTTGTGCTGCAAGACTAGAACAACTTGAAATAAATGAATTACTGTGTGAAAATTAATTGTAAGAGTTACATTTAAGAAAGGGGTTATAATTTTTTGTTTGGTTCATTTTTCACCAAATGCTAAGTTAGAAACATACAGTAATTTTTTTGAACATGTCCATTTCATTGTTAGTACTTATGAGGCTAAAATAGTTTTGCTAGGGGACTTTAACTTGCCAGTATATGGTCGTAATTTTAATTTGCTATCTGGAAACGCATGTTGTAAAGAACTGTCAAATTGTCTTAGTCTAAATAATTTTCAAATGTTTAATGGTATAATTAATTTCCAGAGTAAAACACTTGACCTAGTTATAAGGAACATCACAGACATGCAGGTGGCCCGATGTTTATCTCCACTGGTGCAGGAGGACGCTTATCATCCGGCGCTATGGGTGACGTGTCCAGTCGCGAGTTCCTTATCTTATCGGCCGAGATTGCGTAATGAGACGGGGTACAGTTTTCGCCGAACTGATTTTTTCGCTCTTTATCGCGCTTTAGTCTCAATTAACTGGAACTAATTGAAAAACGAAAATGATGTCGACATACCCCTCAACCCAATATTTATGAAAAACTTTCCCCGCGACCCTTAGAACCTCCACCACTACCACCACGGAACACGGATTATGCAGAAGTTCAACTTTTTTACCAGAATCAAGTACGTATAATAATACAATATATCTATAAATATTGCATAAAATAGTTTATAACTTAAACCAAAACTACGAGATTAACACAACCTAGGTTGCTTTAAAAGTGGGATACCACATTTGAGGCCGGGTGGTGGGAGGCAGCGATATACGCCTCCCCACCAACACCCTCCCCGCCAAGATGTCTCCTGCCGCGCTCATCCAGTCTTACTGCAGCTACGGTTAACAACAGAATGTTTCTCACCTTGTTCGCGTTTTGTCAGTGGTTATACGGGCCGTATACAGAAGACAACTATGATATATTCGAATATTGGGAGCTAGAGAAAGAGATCAAGAGGATGACGAAGAGACTGGAGGAGTTGGGGGAGAGGATTGACTGGTGGGACAGTAGTTACATTTTGAGGTAATTTCGCCGCAGCGGAGCCGGTGGAGCCTTTTTTTTTTTTTTTTTTTTTTTTTTTTTTTGTGGTGCTGGTGGTGCCATTTTTTTTTTGGGTGGTGCTGGTGGTGCCATTTTTTTTTGTGGTGCTGGTGGTGCCAATTTTTTTTTTTTTTGTGGTGCTGGTGGTGCCAATTTTTTTTTTGTGCTGGTTGTGCCTTTTTTTCTACCAATTATAACCTAACTTTAAATGTCTCCTAACTTAAGCCAACCAATTATAACCTAACTTTAACTAAATGTTTCTTTAAATTCTAATTTTAGTGAGAGTTAAACTAACTTAAGGTAATTAATTATAACCTAACATTATGTAAATGTCTCTACAAACCCCAATTTTGTTAATTATTATTAATTTAGTGGGTTTATCTAGTAATTAGTATATTAATTTATTATATTATGTTGGGAGATATTATATATTTACAAAATTAATTTGTGGGTGTGTTGTTGCTAATGTCAACATTGGTGAGGCCTAGCAAGTGAAAGTGTGTTGGGTAGTTTGTAATGGAGGTCATCAGAATATTTTGGTGGTTGTTTTTCTACCTAGAAATCAACACCCCTGAAGCAGGATTAGGTATATAACCAGCAGCTTATGAAACTAAAAGCATAGTCAGTCTTTGCGCTCTGTGGCGGTGTGTTTGAGAAGTTGTTGTCTGTTTGGTGTTATTGACTACAGTGTTATTTTGAACTTTTCTGTAGTGTTGTGTATATTTTGAACTTTTGTTGAGGTAAGTGTTTAGTTAATATGTAGGTTATTTTTAAATAAATTGATGGTTGTTATGTTTAATAAAGTAAATTTATAAAAATAATTTTGCTGATATGTTAAAGATTAGAATTTGTTTAAAACTTTGTTGTTAAATAAATAAAGATTTATATACATAATTTATATGTGATATGTTTTTTGTAGAAGAAAGACCTTTTATAGTTTTTAATTAATTTGATGTTATTGGATACAACTTGGAGTGAAGTTGTTTTAATGTAAAGTTTTTTAAAGGAAGGGTTTTAAAGTTTGTTAATTATGATTAATTAATAATGCAAATGAAAAAAATGATTACTACATGTATTAGTTGTAAAGTGTAATTATATGCAAACAGTAAATGACATCTATTTGTATTAGTATTGAAATTAATATGTTGATTTTTAATGATGTGTAGGCTATTTATAATAGTAAAGAAATATATAAAACTTTTTTGTTATTTTAAATTTAGATTTGAAAATTTGCAATAATTTGAATTGTTAGTATACAAAAGTTATTTGTTTGAATTAAATGAGCATTTTAAAAATTGAAATATAAACTATTTTATTAATTGTTTGATATATTTTGTTTTAGGATTTTTATAGAAAATGGTGGTTGAGTGTGAAATATGCAAGAAGAGTTTTGTACATTCTAAAAATTTATATAGACATAGAAGATCTGTTCATGAAAATGCAATTTTTGAATGTGTGGAGTGTGATAAACAGTATTCAAGAAAGGATAGCCTTCAAAAACATCTTCAAACTCATGGAAGTAAGTATTTATACCTTTTATATGCATAGATTAGAAAAAAGTTAATATTATTAAGTGGTTTTATTTTAAATGAGTGGTTGTGTTAAAATAATATTTTTATACAATTTGACAATATAGCAAGATATATATTTTTTTACTGGTGTACAAGATTAAGGAAATTTTTGAATATTTAAAGTATAAAAATTAAAAACTAAATGTTGTTTAAAAGAATGTTGATTATTTTGGTGTAAATTATTATTTTTATTAAATATTGCAATTTGTAATTGATTTTTATGAGAAGGTGGAAAAATTTAATTTAATATGTGATAATTTAAATATTGTATAAATGTTAAGGACTTAATATTTGAATGATTGTTTTAGAGAGACGAAAGACAGATGTGGAATCTGACATACCTACAACAAGCAGTGCAGTGGTTGTGGAGTGTGCAGAGGGGTTTCCTGCTGAAGAGGAACCTGATGTTCACTTGATGTCTAATATTAGTAAGTAAATGTTTTAAAGCATAATTTTTAAATTAAGTAAAAGAAGATTTTAATGAAATAATTTGTTCCAATTTAAATTCTTTGTAATCTGTTTTGTACTTAATTTTATTTAAAAAAAATACATTAATTATTATTGTACTATAAATTTGTTGTTTATGGTTTGGTTGTGTGAAAAAAATTAATTTGTAAATTTGTGTATGAAATATGTTGCATTGTTAACTATACTAACTAGTTGTAAACTTTTAAATATTGTATGTGGTTTGTGTTGCAGAAGTTTCCTGTGCACATTGTGGGAAGGAGTTCAGAAGAAAAAGTGATTTGCGAAAACATCTTCTATACCACTGTCCTGTGTTGAGAGAGGATACTTGCTACATTACCCCCCAACCGTCTGAGGATGGAGCTGTGGATCCCTTGCACAACCCTGCCGTGCCTGCTGTCGCCACCGCCCCCGGCACCTCTGTTGCCGCCAGCGCGTCTGACAACCCAGCTTTCACCGAAGTGGAGACTGCATTTGATTGCCGCCTGAGGACCTACAGACTGAGGGATGGACTGATAAGCAAGGTGCCACTCTATGTATTTTTTACATTCATCCAGCAACATGTAACACACCTTTTGCGTAGTATGATTCATCTATATAATGCCATTAAAGTAAATATAGTTGTGGATTGTGAATTTACAAATATTAATGGGGAAACTCGTGAAAAAAATTTTAAAACCATGAACCATGCTATTTTGAAAACTACTGATATAGAACAGTTTTGTAGTGATATGTTTGACAAATTAATTAATGAAAAAGAACAATGTGAGATGAAGGGTTCAGGTTGGGCATTTGTGAAACCAGTAAAATTAGAATTGCGTGTCAATAAATATGCACCATTGAAAGGTGAAGGTTTTGTTATGCTCCCAAAAGGTATGAAAGGTGTGGTTAATGTGAGAAATAATGATGATTATTGTTTCAAATTTAGTATTTTATCTAAATTTGTTGATGGGGATGCCACAAATCCTGCAAACTACACTCAAGATTTGGATTGTAAATAAGATTGGAGTGGAATTAGTTTTCCAGTGAAATTAAAAGATGTAAAAAAGTTTGCCAGTAAAAATAATATGAGCATAAATATTTTTGGTTTGGATGAGAAAAAGAAAGTATTTCCTCTTCAGATTTGTGACACTGTTTTGTCAGACCATTGTGACTTATTGTATATTACAACAACTACAGGAAAATCACATTATGCATGGATAAATGACTTTAATCTTCTAGTTCAACAACAGCTAACCAAACATAAAAATAATGTGTATATTTGTAAAAAATGTTTTACACACTTTAATGAAATTCCTAATAAATTAGGTTTGACAGGAGAACAACGCTTGAGAGAACATGAGCGCTTTTGCCTTGATAAAACACCCATACGCCTAGATTTACCAGCAGACAAATTTATCAAGTTTAAAAATGTAGAGCGAAGTCAGCGTGTCCGCTTTACTATATATGCTGATTTTGAAACCCTATTAAAACCAACAGGAGATGACAAGAATACCCACGAACATATACCATATGCTTATTGCTATCTAATCAAAGATTCATCTAAAGAAGAACCAGTTATTAGAAAGTTTATTGGTGAGGATGCTGCTAAACATTTTGTTAGGACCCTGCAGGAAGATGCTTTGGTGATAGCTGATACTTTGTACAAGGAGCGCCAACTACTCCCCAACCTTACACCTGATGAACAGAGGCTTTTTGATGCTGCTAATAATTGTCATATATGTAAAAAGGCTTTTACAGACAATGATGTGAAGGTTAGGGACCACCTGCATACATCACCATTTACCTTTAGAGGAGCTGCACACAAATCATGCAATTTAAGGCATCAGGAACAAACAACAATTATGTTTATTTCCACAACTTGAGATATGACAGTCATTTTATTATGAATGAATTGGCATTTGATAAACAGAAGATCAGCGTGATTCCAAACTCTGAAGAACAGTACATTTCTTTTACCAAGTATGTAGCCTATCCAAATGCACCAAGAAAATTTATAAAACTAAGATTTGTTGATACTTTTAGATTTCTACCAACTAGTCTAGCTACATTGGCTGACAACTTACCAAAAGAACAATTTAAGGAAACAAAGCGACAGTTTCCTGATGAAGAAAAGTTCAAATTAGTTGTTAGGAAAGGAGTTTTTCCCTACAGTTATTTGTCATCCTTTGATAAATTGAATGAACCTGCTTTGCCACCCAAACATGCTTTCTATAACAATATGACATTAAAGACTATTACAGATGATGAATATGAACATGCACACCAAGTTTGGAATACATTTGAAACCAGGATGTTAGGTGAATATGCAGAAGTATACCTTCTTACTGATGTGCTTTTGCTAACAGATGTTTTTGAACATTTTAGAGAAACTAGTATGCAGACACATACTTTGGATCCAGCATACTATATCACTCTACCATCATATTCATGGGATGTAATGCTGATGAAAACTGAAATAACTTTGGAAAATGTAACTGATCCAGAAATGTATCAGTTTTTTTAAAAGGGAGTTAGGGGTGGTATATCCCAATGTTGTAAGAGATTGGCAAAAGCTAACAATAAACATTGTAAGGATTATAACCCTAAAGAACCATCAACATATATACAATATTTGGATGCTTGTAACTTATATGGTTGGTCGATGAGCCAGTATCTTCCTTCAGGTGGGTTTACTTGGCTTTCAAGAGAGGAAATAGAAGCCATAGATATTGAAAAAATCTCTGACACAGCAGATGAAGGTTACGTCTTGGAGGTTGATGTGCATTATCCAAGACATTTACATGAGCATCATTCCCAACTACCATTTCTGTGTGAAAAGAAAGTTGCGCCTGGAGGAAAACAGGAAAAATTATTGACTACTTTAACAGATAAGAAAAACTATATTGTTCACTATAGAGTGTTAAAGCAGGCCATCAAAAATGGATTAAAGGTGACTCAAATCCACAGAGCTATACGCTTCAAACAATCTCCTTGGCTTAAACCCTACATTGACCTAAATAATAACTTGAGGAAAAATGCCAAAAACTCATTTGAAAGAGATTTGTTCAAGTTGTACAACAACAGTGTATTTGGCAAATGTATGGAAAATGTAAAGAAAAGAATCAACTTACTTTGGAAAGCAATGAGAACAGAGTGACTAAGCTTGTTGCAAAACCAAACTTTTTATATAGATCTGTGTTTTCTGAAAATTTAGCTGGTTTCCACTTTTCCAAAACCAATATTGTGCTTGACAAACCAATGTTTGTAGGAATGTGTATCCTAGACATAAGTAAAGTTCTAATGTATGAATTTTTTTATGATGTACTAATGAAACACTATGGTCCAGAAAATGTAAAACTGTTATGTATGGATACAGACTCATATATAATAGAAATTAAAACAAATAATTTGTTTAAAAGTATGGTCCCCATACTTGAATATTATGACACCAGTAAGTATGGACAAGATAACCCAGCGTATTCCTGTAATAACAAAAATGTTCTTGGAAAAATGAAAGATGAGACTAATGGAATTATAATTCTTGAGTTCCTGGGTTTAAAAAGCAAATTCTATTGTGTTATTCTGCAAGATGAGGACAATCCTTTCATTAAAAGATGTAAAGGGGTAAACAAACCAGTAGTGGACATAAAAGTACATGCAAATAGGTACAGGAATTGTATATTGGAATCAGAGGAGTTTTATACCATCAACAACACTTTCAGATCTGTTCATCATAGAGTATTCACAAGGCAGGAAAACAAATTAACTCTGGATGCCAGGGATGATAAGAGATTTCTCCTTCCAGATGGTATTAACACCCTTCCTCATGGACACTACTCTATTGTTTATAAGTAGACCAACTTCAGGCCTTAAGCTTTATGCATACCTGATTTATATATATTCACTTTTGCTAATTATGTTTTTTGTGTTATATTTATAGGTAATTTTTGTATTTTTTATATATTTTTATAAATACATGATGTAAATTTCTAAATGCAATTATTCACTTTATAGTTTGATTCTAGTCATCACATTGATTCTTTTCTTCTGTAATTATTTGAATACATACAGCCTATTTTGTAAATATTTTGCAATTATATATATTGTAAATTGTAAATACTATCAAGTTATTTAATTCAAATATTTTAGTATGATACATGCATTTACAAAATTTTTAAAACTTTGTGTATATAACATTTTGTATTATATTTAAAACATGTATATATTTAAATCTTGTTTATATTTTGCATATTTTGTATATATGTAATATTTAATTGGGTTTCTTTTGACATTATAATAAAATATATAATTGACAAGGTGAATAAAAAATATTTATTTCACTGAACAAAATTTTTTATTAATCCCCAAAATAATATTCAAACAGTTTATATACAAAAGTATCATTTTTATTTACATCAGGTGAAAACAAAGAAACATAGTCTTGCATTGAATATCCCCAAGTTCTTAAAAATAAATAAGTTAAACAATAATGTCCACAAACTGGAGAAGTGTAGCTTTGCAGAGTACTTGTGTTGTAGAAATACTGCCAACAGTTCCTCCTGATGAATTTTATATGGTCCAAAACTGATGGTGGTTGTCCAAAACTGTCAAAGTATTCCAAGCGTCCTTCTTTATCCAAGTAAATTGCAATCCAATGTGTTCCAGTTTTCATGTGGGGGTCAGTGTTCACTATAAATGCTGTATATGGAGCAATCCGTAGAGGCAAACAATCAGATGCGTATACACCTTTATTTTGCACTGGTAATTTTCTCATAAAATATTCCACTTGTAAAGAATTCATTTCTGTTGTACTAGCAGATACCACTTTTTCAAGTTTATACAGTTGGATAGTGCACACTTGTGGTTTATGTCACTGTGATTATTACATCTTAAATTGTCTGTAGCAAATAAACTGTTGAGTACATCTAATGATTGGCAATGTAGAGACTCCAAATCAATAACATGACAATTAAGTGGTAAAATATTTTTTAAAAACTCTGCCTTCTCCAGTCCTTTCAAAAACACACGTGATACTGGAATAAACAAAACTTTTAACTTTTCCATCAGTACTTGGTATGCAATGTCACCTTTACTCCACTCAAGGCCATGGTAATATTTTGTAACCCAATAACTTTCTCTAAGTTTTTCTGCAGTCAACAGCCTGCGGTCAAATGGTGGGCAAACAATATGGTGAAACAGTAAACTACCAGTGACCACATTAATTGCAGCAATTTCTTTGATAATAAAGTGACCATTGTTATCCTTAAAACACTGAATATCTATAACCAAACTAACTTCCATGGCTGATCACTTATAACTGACTACTGAACTATGTTTCTTTAAGTTTTAACTGCCATAGTCCACTGTAACATTTCTATTTTTATCAATCTCCATAATGTTGTCAAATTCAGCATAAATTATGCAATTAATTGTTTCAGTAAGAGCTTCAGAAAATCCCAACTCAATTCTTAAACTACCATGGCGTATGAGGTGCCAATGTGTGGTGGCATTAGCAGCCAGATAAGGTGTTAAATCAAATGCCATTAAACAGTTACCTTGAGAATACTCAGAGCGTGTAAAGCTGTTGCCCATATTTAGAAAATGAATTCCTGTTCCACTAAATAATGTATGGTATGATAGCACACTTAATTCATTGCTGTCAGAATATGAGGGTTGAAGTGGTTTTGTGGGGATTTGTACACCATCAACATAGATTGAGAAAAAGTTCAGGTTGTAAGATTGAAAATTGAATGGGTTATATTTAAAATCACCATTGTAAGCCTTGTTACTTACTAGTCCAACAATAATTCTTTTTGGTAACTGGCCCAGAAATATATTATCTAAGGTTTTGCCTTGAATACCTGATGGGATAGTCATAGCTTTTACTTCCACTCGAGTTATAGGGTATTTTGCAGTACCACTTTCCAAAGTTTTACTATGAGCCAACAACACAGTGGGATTTATTTTATTTTTACGCACCAAAAGGTTGGCTTCTTCAATCTTCACTTTATATTTTTCTGTTTTTGACATTAAAGAGGGGGGACAAATTATTAGACTAAAGTGCATTTTTCTGAAAAATTACAAATAACTCATTTAAAACCTCGTTGTACGGTAACAAAATTGTATGTTTTACATATACAATGTTTCCTAGCATTAATATTGTCATTTTAATATGTTAGGTTGGTAGTATTGCATACGTAACAGCAAGGCTGGCAGAAAAAAAAAACAGCTGTTTACTATTCATTGTTGTTTAGCTTTCATTTCACTTATGTATGGAAGTATTTCTCTGTTTACTTGCATTGGTACAGTAACATTTCGAATAATTACACGTTTTAGTTGTGTTTTATAGTGTTTAATACGTGTTTTAAGGTAACATTTAAAGTTAAATAGCCTATTAATAATTCACAAGGTGCGCATATTCAAATTTTGAGGTTATGGGGAAGAAAAGTGATCTTACACCAAGAAAAACTGCCCAAGTAAAGATACTTTTAGAAGAAGATCGATATTCCCAGTGTGAAATAGCAGCAAGAATAAACATATCTCAGAAATCTGTTAGCAGAATCAAAAGGAGCCTAGAAATTAATGGTGATTTTGGACCGAATCGGGTTGGAAAATGCGGAAGAAAGAAGAAAATTGATGACAGAATGAGAAGAACACTTAAGAAAATTGTAGTTACTGATAGAAGGAAGACTAAGAAACAGTTAGCTGAAGATTTAAAGGATTATGGGGTCACAGTTTCCACAAGGACAATTAGGAGAACGCTGAATAGCGAAGGACTCATGGCCCGCAGGCCAAGGAAAAAACAAAAAATAACCCCTAGCATGGCTAAAAAGCGTCTGGAGTGGGCAAGAGGCCTTAAACATTGGACTGAGGATGATTGGAAAAAGGTAAGTGACCTTTTAACTCACAATACACACATTATAATGTCACTTGAGTTACCGTTAGGGGTTTTTACCTAGGCCTACCCTATTCAGCCATGAAGCCGGAGCAATATTGTTTGTACCAATGCTAGGCCTATTACTGCTAGGCCTACAGCTACGTGGCCTGCATACTGTACAAATTATAGCTTTTCTTTTTTTTACAGGTCTGCTTTTCGGATGAATCAATTTTTCAAGTTTGTAGCCAGACCTCTCAGTATGTTAGAAGACGGCCAGGTGAAGAATTTAATGCTGACTGTGTTAGGCAAACAGTAAAACACCCTACACAAGTAATGGTGTGGAGTATCATATCTGCTAAAGGACCTGGAAGGCTTTACATTGTTGAGGGCACCATGAAATCAGTTCAGTACCTGCAAGTTTTAAAGACAAAACTGTTGCCTCAAGCTAAAGAATGGTTCCCGGATGGAGAATTCATCTTCATGCAAGACGGAGCTCCATGTCATAATGGCAAAATTATCAAGGAGTTTTTCAAAAAAGAGGAGCTAAGCGTTCTGCCATGGCCTGGAAACAGTCCTGACATGAACCCTATAGAAAACCTGTGGGCGATTGTGAAACAGGAAATGCGCAAAACCAATATAACAACAAAAGTTCAGCTTATAGAAACTCTTATTCAAGTTTGGCATCACAATGAAGAAATTCAAAATAACTGTTCAAACCTTATTGCCAGCATGCCAAACAGACTAAAAATGCTTATTAAGAACAAGGGAATGCATACAAAGTACTAAAACCATAAGTTTGTTAAACATTATGTTTCAAGTTGTACAGACGTATTAAATATGCTAAAAAAACTACCTTAGTCTAATAATTTGTCCCCCCTCTGTATTGAAAATGTATCTCTTGAGCGTACCAATCGCAAACGTAATTCCACACCATTTAGCAAAAACTTTTCCTGGTTAAATAAATCAACATGTAAATGTCCAATCATATCCACAATATTACTTTGTTTAGTAAAATATTTACGATTTACCAAACCACTATTAGCAGCTTCACAATTATCCATTTGACCTGATGTATCGTCATACCAAAGTGCACAAGAAAGGTGTGTGTCTTTGGCACTTGAATCATAATTAAGTAACGTTTCAATATATGCTCTATACGCATAAGTATTATTTTGTGGTGAAACTAGTTTCTGATTAACATAAAGATCAACTTGACTGAAGAGTGAATGAAGCCAATTATTAACTGGTCCACAATTGGTATCAGTATCTTCCAGTTTACTCCCATCAGGTTTTAAAATTTTTGCTTTTATATTAAGCATAGTATTTGACAAGTCTACATATTCATCACCATGACCAGGTATTACAAATTCTATGGGTGAATCATCAGTTAATGAAGAGATTGGTTTGTATTGTACCCACTTTCCACTTTCAATACTAGTTTGTGTTGCAGGTAAGGTAAACAAGTCCAATTCAGATTTTACACACTCACATGACTGATGATGCAGGAACGCCATTTTTAACTAAAGATATCTTTTACACTTTTGTTCAACTTTTTTACACTCTTCTTTTTCTTCTTCTTCTCTCCTCCAACCTTCTTCCTAGACTGGTGCACAGCTAGAAGTCTGTGTAAAGACTGTGGAGTAACATTTAAGCGCTTTCTCTTATATCCACCAGAACCTTTCATTACTCGATCAATCTTGTCATCAGCTTTACGTTTTAAATTAACAGGAAACTCTTTAACTCTAGTCGAAAAAGCTTTTTCAGGTGGGGTGGAATTAATAACATCTTTTAACACATTTACTCCAGATTTTAAAGCTTCTTTCCCAACAGCTTTGGCTCCTGAACGTATCAATGAAGTTATTGTGCGAAAGAGTCCCCCAAGTACTTATTCCATGTCCTCTCTGATAAGGTGAGCCTTTATACACAACACTCACACCACTACCCAATTGATTCCTGTAGTAAGCCAAGTAGGGGTCATAAACATTAAGAGCCATATTTTTCACAACACTTTTCTAAAATGTAGTTTAACACAAGAAGTCCCAAACTTGAATGGTAGTTTTGACCCAGTGTTATCCCTTAAGTCAATTTCCAAACTCTCAAAGCTGGATTTCATCAGTGGAACATAATGTGGCCTATAAAACTGCATAAATCTACTACCACCATACACATAATCTGTAGTATCAATATTAATCATTTGTAACAGTGGTGCCATATAGTCTCCAACAAACTGTGGCTCTACTATATCACAGTATATATACATTTGGGATGGTAGTCCAACACGTAAATTTGCTGGGCGAATGGATTTTTTATTTGTGATTAAATCATTTTCTCCAGGGCTAAAACCAAGTTGTAGTGCCAACTTATCAGATAGTTCAATTTGAATAACAAAGGACCTACTGTTTATTTCAACTCTCTTTGTTTTTTCTTCATAATAAAAATGCACATAATCTTTAACCACTTCATGTTTATTAATTATATCAATTACTTCTTTTACATCTATATAGTCACCTGGGGTTAAGGTAGCAACTGCCATAATTGGTACTATTACATCAAAATTTGGTTCCTCTTCCTTTATCAAAGCTTCACTTTTAATTTGTTCATATTTGTCTTTTGGGTATGCATGAATAAAAATTGTACTGTTTTCACATAAGGTTAGTAAAGAACAAGGATAATGTACCTCAACTACAGCAACTTCCCATTCTCCTTCCAATTGTATAGACCTTGAAAAATGTGTTACATAATTTGCCACTGTGTTTTGAGGATCATACTCCATAGAACTATTACTAGGCAATGTCAGATAAAACTGATCCTTCATATTGCTTTCAAATCTACAGCAGGTATCCAAGAGTTAAACAAATCACTATATCCGTACCACTTGATTAAGTACTCCTTACTGGGGCCATACCCTCTGGTCGCCAGTATTTTATCAACTTTAAACATTTTGTCATCAGTAATAATAACCTTTTATAGTTCTGGTTCATAAAATAGTCCATCAACAGTTTCATTGTTTAAATCACATAGAACATACATTGGTTTTGGAAACTCTAAAATTTTAATTATTCTATAGATTTCCTCAGACCAATTTGATTCATAACCTTTTTCAAATTTACCTTTAGCTTTGGATATCCGCACTAAATCATTTACTTTAAGTTTAGCTTTCATAACTTTTTCAGGCTTTCCATAAAGCATCTTCCATACCTTAAAAGTATTTGATTTCTTAACATCATTTGGTTTCATATTTATACTTTTATGTTTTCTATTATTATAAGAATTGATCAAGTCGTCCAAAACATCAATATATCTATAAGTGTTTTTATGTGTTAAGTAGCGCCACATTTGAGTCTTCAAAGTTCTATTGAATCTTTCAACAACAGCTGCTTTTACATCAGGATTTTTTGTTGTAAAATAGTTAATATTGTTATTAATAAAAAACCTCCTAATCTCCTTAGCAGTAAACTCTGTTCCTTTATCAGACTGTAAGTTCTTAGGAAAATTATTGGTTTCCAAGAAAATCAATTCAAATGCTTTAATAACATCACTAGGTGTTTTACGTTTAAGAGGTTTTGCATATGCCTTCTTGCTAAAAACATCAATAACTGTCAAAATATAGTTAACACCATCATTATAATTAATTACTTAAACCTCTCATATCATTCAAATCACACTGCCAGAGTTCATTTATAGAATACACAACATACCTATTTCTAGGAAATTTCCTTCTAGCTGGTTTATGAAGAGTATATGTATCTTGAGATAGAAGCCAATTTTTAACTTCATTATCATTAAATTTTTTCCTTGTAACTTGTAATAAAGGTGATACACCACAAAACCCTGCTGGATTGGCTGGATCATAATAAATATTTGTTAAATGTTTATCCATCCTAAATTTTAAAACAGTTTATAAGGTTTCCACTTTGTATTTTTTCTTGTTGTTCTTATACGATTTATCATAGGTGTTGAGGTAGCACTAGGTCCTGCAGATAATTCTAGTTTGGGTTTCACTACTGGAGATGATGTTAAGTGGGTCAAGTTTTCCAAAAAATCACTTTCTTCAACATGTGATTGGTTTCCTTTCAATCTTATTAAATACTGGCGTGCAAATGGGTTAGTTACGAACTCAGTAGGTGTACTTATATCCTTTAAAGCATGCATCAATTGTTCCCACCCTGGAGGTTGAGCAGACCTTCTAGCTCGTATTATATCATGTAACAAATCAATTATATTTGAATTGTCCACTAGTTGACCATCAACATAAAGCATACCATTATCATCCCAATCAATTTTGTCAGGTCTTCTACCAATATGTTTAAGTATATTTTTTACATCTGATTTGTAGGCTTTACTAAATGTACTAATAACTTCATCATCATTTAGTACTGAATGTTTAGACACAACATTATTAACCATATCAACAACAGGAATTTGAATAGGTTTTCTTTTCTGACTAGTAAAATGTAAAAATCTTTGTAGTACCTGTTGATATTGACTCCACTTATCCTGATCACTTAGGCTTTTATTATTTAAAAGTCTAAACATTTCTTGATCGAGTTCACTTAATGTATCAGATTTACCTACATTAGTTTTAGATTGATGAGGTAAATTTTGCATCCTTTGCAAGTCTTCAGCAGAAATAATAATCATTTTCTTTGCACTTTCCATAGCTCAAGATAAAAGTGATTGAAGTACCACACTTAAAAGCAAAGACAAAAATGCTCCACCACCTTGTTGTACAATATATCTTTTCTTTGTTTTAAATTTTTCACCTTTTCTAACTAACTTTCTCAATATAGATTTATATTTTGACAATTTCTTCTTTAGTTTAGGATCAACAGTTACATTACCCAGTAACAGATTATAAGCACACTCACAGACTGACTGAATTAACTCCTTGTCAGCTGTTTTTAAAACACTCCTCCTCTGCTTGGGGGACATAAGAGAAAGCGCACGCAACAAATGAATGTTCTTCTTAATAGTATGAGACATGATGACACACTAAATTAGTTTCCTTAATTTACAAACCTTTTATTCACTTTTTTGGTACATAAACATAGTTTTGTGCATCACTTAAAAAATTATAGTTCTAAACCTAATCTCATCTGGAGTGGATTGTTTCATATCAAAAAGTAAATAACCATGGGGTAATTTTGTTGCATCATTATAAGCCTCTTGAATAAATTTAGGATTTTCTGGATACACTTGTTGAGCTAAATGTCTAATTTGTGCTTTGTCCCTAGGATTTTTAAAACATACAATATAGTGGGCATTCAAAGATATATCTCTCTGTCCCCTTCCTTGATAAAAAAAATTTTGAGTAATAAAAAACACACTGATATTTCTATGATGACAACCCTTTGTAAACAAGTCCACAACCCTATTGTCTGATTCACGCATTAAATCATCAATTATCACCAAATTAGCTTCAGAACCATCAAAATCACTCATATTTGGTACACCTTCTTTATAAACAACATTTTCCAAATTATAACCAGGCTGCCACTTAGCATTATGCCAAAATACATTTTTAAACTCTGTATCACAAATGACATTCACATGTTCAATAAATCTTGTCACAAAATGTGATTTACCACACCCTGAAGGACCAGCTATAATTGCTGAAAAAGGATGTTTCCACCTTGGATGCATAATTAACACTGATATAAACCTATAATATAAAACCTAATTTATAAACATATAGGTAAAATAAAATAGATTTAAAAAATAGTATAAAATTTTAGTTTATTAATTACACAACATATAAATTATACAAACTCAATGCCCTTCCCTTTCCCCAAATATTGAATTGACATTCTCTCTACCTCTTCATTGTTGTACCTCTCAATAACATCATCGGACAGGGTCTTCAGATATCTTGATGGCAGGTACACTCGCAGGTAGAAGTCATCCCCAACAAGCCCCTCGAGCGTCGCAGCGACAGTCTCCCCAAAGCGCGTCGTACACCTCTCAAACCGTACAACCCGGTACGGGACGCAAGGCCGAAGATCTGTCACCCTGGTGTACTGCGGTGCTCGCTGGCTGTTCAGAGTCTCCTTAAGGTCGCACACGTCCATAGTAGTAGATGTCAAGTAGGGTCCGATGTTGGTAGAGGGTTGGAAGTGAGTTTGACAAGTGACTAGCTTCTCAACTGGCCAAGTGGTTTATAAAGACCTTGTTAGCCTTCAAGGGATCTAAAGTGAAACTTGTTTTTACACAAACATGTTTACATCCTTCACAAATACAATAAAACACTTTCTATGCCCAAGGCTGAGTAACACTTTCTTCACTACTCAAGGTTGGTAGAAGTAAATCTATCCATAATAGCCACAGGGTATTTTAAAAGCAAGACTTAACACACCAATAAAACTTACAATAGTATAAAACATCATTTGCTACTTAATTCTTTCATATATTACTAGTTATTTCCAAAACAAGCAAAAATACTACACAGTTTAAATCTTGATACAAAAAGAGGAATGCACAATTTGCAAATATCATAACATAAAGTATACATTTTTGGTTCAATCAAAGTTACTCTTGTAAAATCTAAGATATCTAAAAAGTCTGTAATATGTTCAGATATTTCTACTTCATCTGAAGTATAGTCCAAGTCTGTATTTCTAAGATGATCAATACAAATTCTGCTTAGTATATCAAAATGAGTCTTTGCCTCTTCTGTTAAATTTAAAGTCTTCAAAATATCTTGAGAAATGTATTGCTTTAATTCCATAATTTCATCCCAACTTGACTCTTCAATTTCAATTTTTCCTGGTAGATTTTGTCCTGGTAGATACTCTCCAGAAAAGCGTTTGCAAATCACCAATCTAGGGTTTTCATTAATTATTTGGAAAAGTACTGTAATTGCTCCTATATCAATATCAACATGTTCTCTCCCATTTTTAAAATATTCAGTAATTTCTTCAAAATATAACATCAATCCATACCATTCAGCTGGGCTTAGAGATATTCCACAACAATCAGATCCTACTTTTTCAACAATTTGGATTTCCACAACAAAGTTTTGATCACTTCCATTCAAACCAACTATAATCTTTTCAACAGATTCCAAGCCTAATTTATAGGGTTTACTCACTAATAATGTTTGTAGTTTTCCACATGATGAATTTAACAACTGGCTAGAGGAAGACGCCATAATGTGCTTGGTCCAAGATCTATCAGAGTTATGGCAATTACTCTTGCTCATTCAGTTAATATAATAAAAAATAGTAGAGGGGGTAAAGCATAAATAAATTTATAATAAACTACCCAACACACTTTCACTTGCTAGGCCTCGCCAATATTGACATTAACAACAACAGACCCACAAATTAATTTTGTAAATACATAATATCTCCCAACATAATATAATAAATTAATATACTAATTACTAGATAAACCCACTAAATTAATAATAATTAACAAAATTGGGGTTTGTAGAGACATTTACATAATGTTAGGTTATAATTAATTACCTTAAGTTAGTTTAACTCTCACTAAAATTAGAATTTAAAGAAACATTTAGTTAAAGTTAGGTTATAATTGGTTGGCTTAAGTTAGGAGACATTTAAAGTTAGGTTATAATTGGTAGAAAAAAAGGCACAACCAGCAAAAAAAAATTGGCACCACCAGCACCACAAAAAAAAATGGCACCACCAGCACCACAAAAAAAAATGGCACCACCAGCACCACAAAAAAAGGCTCCACCGGCTCCGCCGGCTCCGCTGCGGCGAAATTACCTCAAAATGTAACTACTTGGGACTAGGTAAGTTTTTGTAGTTTGTAGCCATAAGGTAGTGTGTCATAGTCACCATGATATTTGCGTTTAGGTCCCGTGATTTTAAAGACTTTTGTTTCATTCACTGTCACGATGTCTTTGTCTTTTGTCCTTCTAACCCGGGATTCATTTATTTCCAATGCTTTTGTTTCGGTGGAGAGGACCATTTCTTTCAATTTTTGAAAATTAATAATAGAAGACGTTTTTATGTTTAGGGTGAGACCCTTTACTTTACATACAGTAAGCAGGGCTTGTTTATTAGTCAACCAAACGAGGTATGCATAGGTCTTCGGCCCTCCAGACACAAATTCAACGATAAATGAGCCAGGTCCATTCTCGGTTAACTCATCAGTCATCTGTCCAAATTAATCCCCTGTCGGAACTCTGTACAATCCGACCCTTAAATAATAAATTACCGAGTCCGTGTCATAATATAATACCTGGCCTCCTAGGGCTTCCAAATGTTCATACAACTTAAGCCGAGCCTGGGCTGTTGTATAGGCCGCAATTACGACGTTAACATTTCTCAAAGGATCACCCACCTCTTCAATATACTCCCAGCTATCAACTATCACCTCTTCATTTATTACTTGGATTCTGTTAACCTGAATGTCTGGACTGGTTAGCATTCTAAATAGCTCTTTTGATTCCCTCACTATCGAAGCTTTAGTCTGATTCTCCCTTTGACCAAACTTACCCCGAAAAGAGTTTAGCATCAATTTTGCCAGTGATCTAAGTCCTCCATTTTTTACAATCTTGTCCTTCTCCAATCTAACCCCCGCTTGGGGGATCTACTGCCTCACGCTGAGGCAATAAAATTTTTCATTGCGCAGGTGTTGAATAGTAGTGAGGACAACGAGACAATCGATTTTCTAAAATTGCCACCCACATTTACAAATATCTTTAAAATGATATACTGTTGTACAAACGATGGCCTTTCACCCCAAACAGTTGCGGTTGTTGAATTTCAAGCTTTTGTGGTGAAATCCACCACGTCTTTGTTATTCGCAGCAAAGTTTGGCATCACCTCTAGAGGTGACACACCGGACGTCTCAATCGTTTTTGGAAGCCACAGATATTACTTTGTCCTTACGTGGCATGAGTACAGTGTCCTGGGGTGTGCCTACCCCCACCTAGTCTACACCTTAACAAAACCACCAGACTTGCTCTGGGAGTTCTCAATTCTCAGTCTCATTCTCATTCTTCTACTTGTAGTTATAGTTTTGTGAGCACCTCTCGTACAAACCATGTAAGTCTGTAAGTTATTATTTTAATATATATACGACTACGTGTGAGGTAGTACGTGCTGTTGTTGTTGAATCAAATCAGCTAGAAACTGATTGTGTTTTTGTGGCTAGGACTTTGTGTCGTCCTGTGTGGTTGTGGGAGGAACCCTCAACTGCTAATGTTTTGGTTAAAGTACTAAATTGTACACCTCATGAGGTTGAGCTGCATAGAAATATGTTATTGTCGTATGCGACAGATGTTATATCTCGAGATATTTTTGAATTTGATGATTTAGTCACTGATGATGTTAATGGTGCAACTGATAAAAGTTTGCTAGAGAGTGCTGAAGTTTTTAATAAAGTATTTGTTGTTAAAGAAGATATGGATAATAAGAAGACCCAAGTAATAGATGATCTTCGTAGTAAATTAAATCATTTAAGTCAAGAGGAAAGATCAATTATTGAACCAGTTTTATTAGAGCATGTAAACTTATTTTTAGATGATCCAGAAAATAGAGGTTGTAGTATTGATATGAAATTTAGGATAGATACTGGTAATCACCCATTAATAAAGACCAACCCATATAGAATTCCGGAGTCAGTTAAACCATTTCTTGAAGAAGAAATTGATATGTTATTAAAGAAAGAAATTATTGAACCTTCAATTAGCCCTTGGAATAATCCAGTAGTTGTTGTACCTAAAAAGTCTCTCGATGGAACCCCTAAATTTCGCTTGTGTCTTGATTTCAGAAATTTAAATACCATAACAAAAGGCATGGTAACTATTATTCCAAACGTTACCGAAACCTTGGACAGCTTCGGCAAGAATGCTTATTTTACCACATTAGATGTTAGACATGCTTATCATCAGGTCGCCATTCATGATGATGATAAAGAAAAGACAGCTTTTACTGCGTTAGGTCATTACTATCAATACCGTAAATTACCTTATGGACTCAAGAATGCACCTTCCATCTTCCAGTCTTTAATGAATATTGTTCTTAGTGGAATAAAGGACATCGATGCTTTTGCCTATCTAGATGATTTTTTAATTCCGGGAAAGGATATTAATGATCAGGCCACTCGTTTGAAAAATGTATTTCAACGCTTAAAGAATGCTAATTTGTATCTTCAAATTGACAAATGTACCTTTGCTCAGAAAGAAACTGATAACCTAGGACACATAGTTTCAGTAGATGGGATTTCCCCCGATAAATCCAAAGTTGAAGCAGTTAATTCGTTCCCTCAACCTACTACGCCAAAAGAAGTCAAAAGTTTCTTAGGATTATCTGGATACTATCATAGATTTATTAAAGACTATGCCAAGATTTTAAAACCCTTAATTGATTTAACCCGAACTGGAACTAAATTTGAATGGTCTAATGCAGCCAATGAATCATTTTGTAAATTAAAGGAAGCATTGTGCTCAGCACCAGTATTAAGATACCCTGATTTTTCACAACCATTTATTCTTAGTGTAGATGCATCAAATTATGCAATTGGAGCTGTTCTAAGCCAAAGGTATGGAGATGAAGAACACCCATGTAGCTATGCTTCAAGAGTGTTGAATTCATGTGAGAAATCATATACTGTAACAGAAAAAGAATGTCTAGCTTTGGTTTGGAGCGTGAGGTATTATCGATGCTACTTGTTTTTACGAAAATTCTATGTTTACACTGATCATTCTGCACTAAAGTGGTTACTTAGTCTTAAAGACCCTTCAAGTAGATTGTTAAGATGGAGTTTAAAATTGTCCGAATTTGATTTTGAAGTTTTACATAAGCCAGGAAAAACTCATTTAAATGCAGATAGCCTTAGTAGGTCTGTGAATGCAGTCTATTTACCTGTCATTGAGGATGACGAAGTAATTAAAATGCAGCAGAAAACGGAAATAAGGACTTAAACTATCGTAAAACAGATAGCGGATTATTGGTTTATCTTGATAATCAGAACCCAAAAGTCGTTGTTCCTAAATCTTTAATTGAAAAAGTCATTACTTTACATCATCCTACAGCATTCTCTGGTCATCAGGGCAACGAACGTACTTTTAATCTAATTAGGTCTAATTATTTTTGGCCCACAATGAGAAGTGATGTTCATCAGTTTGTAAGCAGTTGTTCATCTTGTGCAACTCGCAAGGTCACCACACGAAAGGTACCATTAGGAGATGTTCATACAGTGAAAGAACCATGGGATACAATTTCATTAGATGCTGTTGGACCACTTCCATTAAGTAGTAAAGGTAATAAGTATATAATCACATGCATTGATCACCTTAGTCGCTTTGCTGAAGCCATACCTGTGCCAGACATCTCTGCTGAAGTCACTGCACGATTTTAGTAAATAACATAATAGCACGTTATGGAACACCTAAAAAATGTGTCACCGATCAAGGAAGAAATTTTGTATCTGATCTATTTAAGGAAATTTGTAAATTAATGGGAATTGCAAAAATAAATTGTACACCTTACCATCCGCAATCAAATGGTATTCTAGAACGTTTCCACAGAACTTTGGTAGATATAATTTCACATAGTACTAATAAGTATGCGAACAACTGGGACGATTGTTTGCCTCTCGCATTGATGGCTTACAATAGAGCCAGGAGTAGAGTAACAGGATTTAGTCCGTACTATTTATTATATGGACGTGAAATGAGGGCACCAGGAACTCTGGATATAAAGGATTTGATAGCGTCAAAAGTTTCTGATGAAGTCAAACAACTAACGTCACGATTAGAAGAAGCATGGAAAGTAGCAGCACAAGGAACTAAAATTGTTCAAGGTAAAAGTAAATTTTATTATGATGGGAAGTCAAAACTTAGGATTTTTAAAAATGGTGATTTAGTGTATTTTTATGATCCTGTGTTCAAACGTGGACCTAAGAAAAAATTTGCAAAAGCATACCGGGGACCATATAAAGTGATTGAGAGAACAAATGATTTAAATTACAAACTTCAATTACCAGGAGGCCATACAACCGTTGTTCATGTTAGTAGACTGAAAAATGTCAGGGGATGCAGCCGAGAGGGAAAGGTGGTAGAAAGGAGACGGACAAGGAGCCAGGAGGAGAAGGAAGAAAGAAGACCGAAGAGGATGCATCGCAAGAGGAGGACAGTGAGGAAGAGAGTACTACAATGGGCGTGATGCCTACACCAGTCGAGGTAGAGAGTCCCGTTCCAACAGCTGACGGAGACCTCATTGTAGATGCGGAACAGGCGCCAACGACACCGTTGCAGCCAGGCGAGCCAGACAGTACTACTACCGGCGACCCTCAAGGTCATCCTACAGGCCCCACTCTTCGACCAAGATGTAGAAAGGATTATAAATTAATGGCCAATCCCCCTTATTTTGATGATTTGTAACAGTCCTTATTTATTCCTTGTTCTTCCTAATCATTCTTAATGTTTTCCTTTCCTTACATTGACCAAACAGGTATGCGGCAGGGGAGGAGGAGTACGAGAGTACGAGAGGGGAGAGAAGTGGGAAGAAGATGGACTCTAATTACTTACACTATTTTTCAGTGAACATCTTTTAAACTGAACTGTATATATATTCATTTAATCTACATATCGAACTTTTTATCTAATTTTGTGTTTCAAATTGAATCATCAGTATTTCATCAACAGTATTTCAATTGAATCATCAAATTGAGTCATCAAGCATTAAACAAATATAATGGCAGATCAGCAGCAGCCTCATGGAAATGGACGTCAGGAACCAGCAGCCTCGCTACATGAACTTCTGGATGTGACTAGCCACACTGTTTATACTATTGTGAGCCTCATTGAAACTCTGGATTTAAGTGTTGTAGCAATGACTCGCCTTGTTCACACACTTCATGGACTGAGTGACGTCGTGGCCAGAATCGGAGATACAATCAATGCACTGCACCAGCCCAACCAGCAGTTCGAAAGGCGGCGCCGGGCGCGCCCTCGCCGGCCCAGCAGGAGAAACAATTCATCCGAGGAGGAGGAACCTTTGGTTTAGTTCCAGTCTTTTACGAGATAGCCGTCATCTGCAAGCCAGGCACGTGTTGCGGACGAGTCACACAGCAAGGAGCATCATCCTCGAGTGTAGTGTGTGCAAAAGTCAATATCAGTGAAAGTGTCATGTGCTTCGATGAGTGAAGAAATTTAATTAGTTTGTTTTTTTTTATATCATGGGTCGAAAGTAAATTAGTTCAATTAATAAAATGTAATCTTTCCAGTTGATTTGAGTTGACCATTTCATGATATTACATTTATTTTTAAAGTATAACGTAAATGCATTCAAGAGGCTTGCCACACCTTACCATTACTTAACGTAACTATTAATTTGCTATATTTGCTTCATTTCTTGACTTGATTTGTAATTGATTTGTTTTCCATTTAATTGATTCTATTAATGATTAATTGCTTTTGATTTTTATTTGCTTTTGATTTTCAACTCTTTGATTATTGTGTGTTATAAATGTTTGTGTACTTATAATTTTATTGATTTCTTTGTATTCATGTATCTTGTTAGTCTTAGTATTGCTTAATTTGAGATTATTTAACTTTTGATTTGTTTGATATATGTAATGATGAGCATGGAGAGTTTCCTTCTATTCATTAGCTTAGTAACTGAACTAATTTTGATGAAGCTATAATTAATAACTAACGTTTTTACTTTCTGAACTTTGCAATGGATTTTATTATTGTTTATTCTTTTTCTTTTTTTAATGTGTAACACTATAACTTGATTTTTTTATTATATACTATTTTGTATTTTGCTTAATCTTTATTTCAATGACTTAGTTACGATGTTTTTATGCATTTGGTGTTCATACGCTTGTCTATTATTTAATTGTGATTATTTTACTTTAGCTTAATTGCTTTTATTATGATGAGTATGACTAGTCAAGTTACTCTCACAAGTTGTCACGGGTCTCAGGTACCGTTTACGTAACCTACCTCAACCAGCACTGGCCGAGGTCAGTCAACTGCCGACTGCCAAGTAGCTGGCCGTAGTAGTAGAATTGCTAATCATTATTTAGCACCATGCACTGATGCGTGTATTCAGACTTGCATCAGTGGAGAAAACCAAGTCTACGCCACATTAAGACCTCTCAACGTGAGCACAACAAGCAGAAACCCACCTGAACCACCTCATGTAACAATCACAAGGATACTTTCAACGCCACCATGTCAACAGACGCGAACGTGTACTACCAGAATTGTAGATCAGCCTTCAACATCCTCAGGGATAACCAGGGTAGGTACATGATATGTTGTTTACGGTCAAATTGATTATTATTATTACATAGCTTAAAACATTAATCAAAAACTCTGTATTGTTATAGACATCAACAGCTGCACGTTGCATCAGATGCCAAATTGAAGCCGATCGCCAACATATCCGGGAATACCGTCTTCACAATTTTTTACAGGTACGGTATTATTCTTTTTTATTAGCTTAAATTGTATCTTGCCATGTTGACATTTCTTTAATACGTTATTTTTATCAAAACAGAGATTTACAAGCAATCGACAATACGAGCTCCCGGATTTACTTTTGGCCATTCAAATCGCTAGAATAGAGCTGAGGGATGCCTTATGGCTGGCCAACCATTTCCTGGATGATACTACCGTCTCCGAAATGGTCCACATTGCCCCAGCCCTTTGGGAAGACCTCCGGGAATCCCTGGAGGCAATTCTAATCACCGCAGGAGAAAGGGTAAACAACGTTTTAGGCCATGATTCCGAAGACGATTTAGATGATGAAGAATTACCAAGAAATATAAACTGTCGAATCTGCCTCGAATATCTACCAACAATTCTTTTACTTACTTGTGGACACACCGTATGTGTAAATTGTTCCAAAAAACTTATTAGATGCCCTTTCTGTAGAAAAATAATTCTAAAAAGAAAAAAGATATTTTTCTAAATATGTTCAGTTTAAATATTTTTGTTAAGCATACTGTAAATATGTACATAAAGGCGGGCGCGGTGCTCCCACGCAACGCTTCCGGTGACCCCCACTCAAGTCCCCCTCTCCCGCGGTGTATAAAACCAGCCTTCCCCATCCCAGTGGTACACTCGTCTCTACAGCCAGCTTCCACTCCAGCTGCAACTTCTGCTGTTGCTACTACTGTTCATTCGCTGCTACTACCACACAAGGTAACCACTAACTCTGTTAATCCTATTATACCTTGTTTGAAATAACAATTCTTAGCATTACAATTATCGCGGCCCCCACCATCAAGGCATCTAATTCATTTACAGGCGGTACACAGGCTACAAAACAATATCACAACTAACATATAGTTTGCCTAAAAAATTGGAAGCTAAGGGTTTTTATTTATTTTCAGATGGATCTTAACGCTAAACTTGCCGCCTGCGAGGAAGCGATAGTGATGTCGGAAAAGATTTCTATTAAAGAAATCACTCAACCGGCAAAAATCATAAATGCTAAGAGGGTGCTACAAGGTTCAATCATCCCGCCATTCTACTCGAAATCATTCTAGTCAATGGAACTACACGAGCAAAGTTTTTAAATGCAAGATTCGGACGGGTGTTGACTGAAGAGGACCTCGAGTGCTTTACTAAAACGAAACAATACAGTGTGGTCTGCACCAGTGCCGTTGAGAAATCCAATAATGTTAAAATCTTTAAACACTAGTAATGTTTGTTTTTTTCTTGTAGTAGTGGTGGCATAGTAGTAGTAGCTGTAGTTGCAATAAAGTAGTTTATAGTATAATATGTGTGTATTAATTTCAGCCCAAACCAAGGTAAGAACTATTCCATTTATGTATTTATTCTCTTTGATTGTGCATGGTTTGCTGTGATGTTTTTTTTTTTTTTTTTATTTGTTTTGTATGACTCTTGATAAATTATTTTAGATTAATTTAGATTAAGACACAGCCTATTGTTGTACAAACTTAATGGCCAAATAAAATCTTTGAATCTTATTATTCACCCTCTGTAAAAAAAAGGGAGGGGGTATTATACGATTGAACGATATTTAATTAGATTTATCTAATTAAACGTCTGTCTTGTATAATACTTAACCTGGAGGTGGTAAAAAAGAACCACTCGGGCATTCCCAAACCGT
Source organism: Neoaliturus tenellus (assembly GCA_030545055.2). NCBI lineage: Eukaryota > Metazoa > Arthropoda > Insecta > Hemiptera > Cicadellidae > Neoaliturus > Neoaliturus tenellus. The sequence goes on along the minus strand of CM061531.1, from coordinate 196,797,661 downwards.
GTCCTGGAGGGTGCACAATAGTTGTATTATTAATAATAATACTGTCTTAAACTTATAGTTATGTTAATTTAGAAGATATCAATATTAACATTTTTGCCCCCTTCAATTTGTAAAGCAACCCACCTTATATCAATTTCATGTACTTACATAACAAGTTTGAAGTTAATCAAGCCAGCCATTCCTAAGATATAAAATTAAACTTTTGTGCGCCTTCAATTTTTGGATACCTCCCTCCATGCATTTGTAGACAATAATTACTTGTGTACATATACTAAATATAAAGACAATCGGCCCAGCCGTTCCTAAGATATGGAATTTCAAAGTTTTGCCTCTTCATTTTTCTGGATGCAACCCGCAACATTTTGGTTAATTTTTTAATTATGGGTACCTACCCCCCTGGGGGCACCTACACTACGTAGTAGTTGGTTTTATAAGGTCTTCAGACCCCTAGGACGCACGGTTTTCGAGATATTAGCGATTTTTTTGTTTTTAAGCCTAGATTTTTAACATTTGTAGGTATTATACACTTAATGTAGTATAGTACTTTATTATATCTACTATATGACCATCCAGATGTTCTCTTATACAGCGTAACATAACATTGATTTTTACACGTGGCATATCGGTGCCAAAAGTGGGGTTAGGTACACCATCTAGAGCACGTGGGTGGTTACGTCATCCCATTTGGCGGTTTATTAAACACGTAAACACATTACTCTCTAACTGGATGGGGGCGGGGCCTAGACGCCATCGCTGTTCTCTAATTGGTCGGTGGGCGTGGCCTGGGAGAGGGGTGGGATGAAATGCTGCTCTCTGATTGGTCGGTGGGCGGGGCCTAGGGGGAGGGGTGGGGATGAAATGCTGCGTTCTGATTGGTGGGCTATCCTGGGGGGACTTCTACTAAGTGGAGAGGGAAATAGATTTTAATTCGTGTAATTTTTGGAAATCTATTCAAAATAAAGCGAAACACCGCAATAATCTCCCAGTCATGAATTTTAGAGGTACAGATATAATGAATGGAGTGGAAATACTCAATGCTTTTAAATCATACTTGAGCTCGGTATACTCAAGTTTTGGTAACAATCCCCCTTTCCTGGCCGAGGTTCTGCAAAGCCCCACCATGCTAGGTGTGGATCATCTGGTTCTCAATAGTATTTCTGAACTAGATGTTCGTAAGGCAATTGTATCTTTGAAATCAAAGAGTACAACTGGCCCAGATCATTTGCCTCAGTTTTTATTTAAAGGCTGTGTTGACATTTTCGTAAATCCCTTGTGTATCATTTTTAATTTGATCTTAAAAACTTCTAAATTTCCAGAAAAGTGGAAAGTATCTAAAGTTATTCCAATTCCAAAAATGTCCAAACACAATGTGATAGAACAGTATAGACCAATATCTATTTTGCCAGTTCCAGCAAAGATTTTTGATAAAATTTTACATACAGTTGTTTTTTCTCACATGAATAAATATATCACTACATTTCAGCATGGGTTTGTACCTGCTAGGTCAATTGAAACCAATCTAATTCATTTTACTGATTTTGTTTCTAAAGGCTTGGATTCACAAGTACAATCTGATGTAATTTACTTAGATCTGGCCAAGGCGTTTGACAGAGTGGACCGTAAGGTGCTACTTAACAAGCTTAATTATTATGGGTTTTCCATTGCCAGGGGAGTGTATTTTCTTCAGTAAAGTATTTGACGTATGTTTTCCTAATTCCCTCAGCAATCTTACTGTAGTTATTGCTGCTTAGTTTAGCCACAGGTTGCAGAGCAGTTGGATTTTCCCTCCAAAGCCCAGGTGTTACATTGCCAGTATTAAAATCCTCTCGGTCCACTGCTTGTTGTGGTATGTAGTTGCCTGGAGCAGTCTCTCTCAGCCAGTTATGCAGACTGCAAGCAGCAACAATAACTCTATCAACAGTATCAACTTTTACCTCAATTGGCCTCGAAAACACTCGGAATCGCCAGGCTAGTATGCCGAAAGCATTATCCGAAACTCGCCTGACACGAGAAAGACGATAATTAAATATTTTTTCTCCGTCACTGAGCCCAACTTTGCTGTAAGGTTTCATGAGATCTGGTCTTAGGGAGAAAGCATCGTCTCCGACAATAACAGAGCTGTCCGGAAATCCAATTGTTTTACTTTCGATTGCAATGTTTAGAGTACTGTCTTTAAATATTGCACTGTCACTCGCTCGGCCATTTCCTCCTACATCAATAAAGGTGAAGCAGTAGTCGGCATCAACCATAGCAATCAATATAACACTATATGTTTTTTATAGGTGAAGTACACTGAACTGGAAAAACCAGGTTTTTTAACGACGATGTGTTTCCCATCTATAGCACCGACACATCCAGGGAAGTTCCAGCGCTGAAAGAACAACTTCTCGATTTCTTTGCATTCACATTCTGTTTTAGGAACCTGCAAAGAAAAAATTTGTATTAAAACTTGTAATATTAAATGTAAAATATTCATAAAGTATTATTAGCTGTTGTTCTTTTGCAGTATCTGTCAAACAAAAGTATCCAATCGATACCAGATGAGGAGTCTGAAGGCGTGGCAATTGAGTCAGATGCATGCGACACTGATAACAACTCCACTGGAAACATCAGCAAGGCTCACTCGTCTACAGCTATGGGCCCACCAGAGCCTCCAAAGAAAAGGTACAGAAAAACCCCACAACCAGATCCTCCCAGCTCTGACATATCTCAGGCAATTCAGAAACTTGACAAAATTGCACACAATGTAACCGAGGATAAGCAATATGAGCAGTTCGGTAGATATGTTGCTGCAGAACTCCGACAGCTACCTAAACGAGAAGCAATTTTGCTGCAGCAAGAAATTCAAGGTTGTATAACCCGTTCAAAGCTTTCTGTATTGGATAACGAGCAATTTCACGACTTCACATTTATGCAATCTCCAAATAGTGATGCACTTACTTCGACAACTACCTCTTCAAAGGATGAAGAAGATGTATTACAAACAGCCATGATAAATACGTTTGGAAAATTGAATTAATAAGAACTATGAATACGTACTTACATAAAATCAATTCTTTTCCAATGTTTGTAAACCTTATAGATACTTTTGAATCAATAGAACTATGTTATAATACAAATTTAATTACATGAAATAAATTATTTTCCATTATTTGTAAAGCGTAGATAATTTATTAACACTCACCTCAATGAATGGGCGAAGGACGCAACAAATCGCTGTAAGTACGTAGGGTATAAACTGTGATATTGTTGATTCCGGAACTCTAATCAGGTACTCTAAAGATTTAAATGAATCTCCAGTGGCTAAATATCGTAACGTTATTTCCAGTTTGGTGGCTACTGGGATTGCCATCCTCATTACCGTGTCCTTTTTTCAGCATTCCATCCACCATACCCAGCAATAAATCGAACTGTGCACTGGTAATTCTTAAAATATTTTTCTATATGCTGTAGCATCTTCGTCTTTCAGCTTCCTTAATAATGTACTTGATGCACCATAACTTTCCCGTCTTCGTATCCACGGTTTCACCCACACACCTCTCCGACGACGTTTCGTTCTTTCATTTTCTCTACGTATTAACTCTGCTTTTGATATACTTGATAAAACAACAACTCCAGCTATAACAAAATCCTTCGACATTTTCACCAAAACTGGCTTGTCACTTGCTGCTTTTTGACTAGCAACTATCTTTACACACGGCTAGTTTACTAGCTAGCTCGCTCAAACGCCGGCGAGTAGCGATTAAAGTAGACCGGTCTTAAACTTTTTCGCCAGCTTCTTTACTAGCCGGGCTACTAGCCAACAAGCTTGCTAGTTGGTGATTACACAGAGCTAGTTTACTATCAACTAGCGAACTAGCCGGCTAGTAGCTAGTAAACTCGCCACGTGTAATTGACCCTTTGACTTAAATTAAGAGCTAAGTATTTTAAGGGACAGCTTTTATTTTGCTTATCAATTGTGAAGTGGTGATGTTTGTTTAAGTGAAGTGGAGGACTTATTTCCCACGAGAAAAGTTTAATTTGAATGTACTGCTGTGATGTAACTGGTTTTTGTAAACTACTGTATTACAGCAAGAAAATAAAATAAATAAATAAATAAAAGTATGAACTAAACATACTATTGTTATCCTTACAGAATTCAGAGATGCTTGTGGCATAATGCTCCTTGCAGTAGTGTGCTCACCAAAGGCCTTGATAAAAGTGAAGGGTGACCTGAAGAAATGGCGACCATCCATTGTTGAATCAAGAGAAGGCTACATAATTCATGTTAAGGTAAATTTTATTACTTTTTTATAAAATCTAGTAATTGAACAGTTGGTTGATAAATTCTGGGCACTCGGCAAGTTTTTTAACTGTGCATAGTGCCATAACAATAGTGGGCCATACACATATTACGTAACTCACTTAAGTGGGGGGGAGGGGGGATGGCGTAGCGTTATGCTGCGTTATATGGGGGAGGATGGTTTTTGGCTCTACGTTATGTTACTTACATATTTTTTCTCTCTTTAAAAGTATAAAAATAACTAAATTCATATCTAAATCAAAGTTATAGTTAGTTATATAAAAAGATATGTCCTTCATACTGCTTTAAAATTTTAAACTATAACTATATAATTGTTTATATTTAACTGAGTACCTACTCCAGTTTTATGATCTCTCAAAATTATTTGGTATTATTAACAACACATTTATTTTGCTTCATCTTTGACAAATTAATGTAGCCTACCATAAAGTTATTTTGGATTTGTGTCAGTTATAGAAACAGTCTTGTTTGTTTGTTTGTTTGTTTGTTTATTGTATCAATTTTGCTTTGATTATAAAAATGTTACTAAACAAAAGTCATCTCAAGTTTAATGATTTATTTAAATCCATATTCCACTAGTAAAATTATGCTTAAGCTGTGTTAAAGTCTTCTACGATCGAGTTACCTTACGCATGGGGGTGGAGTGGGGGTTGCTAAAGGCCAAACATTTAACTTTAACCAGCGGTATAAAAACCATAAATCAGCTTGGAAAAACAAAAAACCTGAAAGATCTAACATCGCCAAACACCTAATAAACTGTAAACACGAAATAGGCAACATTGGAAATAACATGGAAATTCTAAAAATTCATAACAAAGGACAACTACTTAACGCTTGGGAAGAACTATTTATATATAAAGAAAAACACAAAGACGAAACAAAACTGATAAACGAACAAATCCAATTCGAATCAGATGTAATATATAACAAATTAATCAGGAAAACACAAAACCTATAAGACAGCAGACGACACCTGCCGCCTGGACGAAGAAGAAGAACACACGACAACGTCCGCCATATTGGACAGCAGAGCATCATGGGTACGTAAATGGATCACGCCAGGTTAAAATGAACGGTTTACCTAGTAAATAGCCTGAGAGCGTATTCACAATGAAAGGGTGGACGGAAAGAAAAAAGAAAAACAAAAAACATTTAGTGTAGGAAAGTGAGATTAGGCCTCCCGGGGATACTCACTATAATAAAAAAACGCGCCGATACCCCTACCCCTTGGGTGGTGTGGAAACATGGGTCAGTGAGAGTAGGCCTTCTCGGGGATACTCACTATAATAAAAAACGCGCCCCTACGACATGGTCTAGTAAACCAATCGTGGCGTGGTAGCTCAGTGAGACTAGGCCTTCCCCGGGAATACTCACTATAATGAAAAACGTGCCCCATGGTAGAGTAATCCAATCGTGGGGTGGAAACGTGGGTCCAAAAATATGGCTACAGCAACGAGACAGCTTGTCACCTGAAGTTGCATCACCTGTTACGTCACCTGGCCAGGAGCGGGCTCGATGGTACATATTCGGGGTCCCGCCGACGAGCGGTCATCAGTTGCAACTGAGCTCTGCCTGAGGTAAGTACATCCTATGTTACTCTGTCTGTTTCTCTCGATCTTTTATATGATATAATTTTAAGGAATAATTGTCATGTTCCAGACAATGGACAAGCAGACGTTGATGAATGAATTGGCTTCCCTAAAAGTACGAAACACCCCACACATTAGAAGACCTTCTGAGAAACCTAGGGGCACATTTCAGCAGTTCTCTAGGCAGGAAAAGTTGAAAGAATTTCAGCAGTTCTTTGAAGTTGATCCGCACAAAGTGCTACTACCATAAAACACAAGATGGTTATCTTTGAAAGATTGTGTAGAGAGGTTACTTGATCAGTACCCTGCTGTGAAGGAATATTTAAGGTTGGCAGATTTTGAAGATCCATCCCGCACAGCTGAGCAGATGCTCGTAACAATGAGTGATAAATTCACAGAAGCATACCTGGAGTTCATCTCCTATGCATTAAGTCTCTTCACCAACCTAAACCAATTGTTTCAAAGAGAGACGCCACTACTCCATCTAGTCAAACCTTTAATTGAAGACTTACTGCAGATGCTATACATGAACTTTTTTAAAGTGGATTAAGTGCATAAGGCACCAAATATCTTGAATTTAGAGGTCACCGAAGAAAAATATGCTCCAGTTAACCAAGTGTACATTGGTTTAAGTGCCCATGAAAGTTTGTAAACCTTAAAAAGCAAACCAGATGAAACACAAGGAGAAATAGAAAGTTTTCTTGAGAAGTACGAGGGGCCGCCGAAGTATAGCTGTAAGGAGTTAACGGCGGAGGAAGGCTACCCCATCACAGCGATGAAGAGGGTCGACACCAAGTTCGGCCCGTCCATCGTGGCTGAAATCACCATGCCTAGCGGGGAGGCGGGGATCACCTTCCTGACGCAGCGGTTCGTTGATCAGATGACGGACATCCAATTGGAGGAATTCAACAAGGGCGGATACCGCCTACGCTGCACTGGAATGACGGGCAGATCAATTAATGTAAAGTTTTTCGCTTGAATGACACGTGGGTTTTTATTTTTCTCACCTCATCGGTCCAGCACTCGGGTGGCTCCAGATTTAGTGCAGTGTATAAATAAGACATCCCCTCCATAAATAATTTTCACTTCACAACCGTCCCCTGAACATTTCGTGTTTCCACCACGGAGGCAGTGGCAAACCGAACGTGCAACATTGGAAGAGGCTTTTTCGTCGTCGTCCAGGGAACGAGCAACAGAGGCTGGTTCGTCGTCCATGGACTGGAATAACCTCGCGACCCTGGACCCCGACCTGTTCCCATCCCAGCCGTTGGGGTCAATAATGCCACAACCATCTCAGGTAAATAATGGAATCGGTAGCTCTAGTAATAAACCGATTAAAAATATATATATTTGTTTCAATATTGTTAGTTTTACAGCCCCCTGCTCAGTTTCGATCCTCGTCACCGGTCTGCACACTCCCCTGCTGCCAGAGACATGCCCTGGCAACATCGGCGGAGCCCAATGTTTTCGTGTTTTCGGCACCAACCCCGGCAGCGTCCAAACCACTCGCCTGCGATGAGGTAATACATCGTCCCTTACACACCCAATTCCCCCTCCGCTGTTTAACAAGGTTTAAAAAAATATAAATTTACAGGTCATGCCTTCAACCAGCAGAGGCAGCAGCAGCAGCGGCAGCAGTAGTAGTAGCACCAGTAAAAATGGAGTTCGCTGCATAAACTGCGAGATGGAGCGTGAAAGGGAGGATATCAGACAAGTCTCTCTGATGAGTTTATTTGAGGTAGTTATTACGTTTTAGCTATACGTTGACTAACATCACTGCTGTGTCAAAAGTGGTAGCTCTAATTATCTTTTATATTCACAGACCTTTCAACAACCAGCGAGGCAGCCCAGGGATCACTCCGTTACCCTCGGGGTGATGAAGCAAGTCCAGTGGGACCTCTCCGATCTCATGTGGCTAGTAAACTCCGTGGCCACGCTCCAGTATGAGGAGAGGAGGAGGCTGTGCATCGGCCTCTTCAATCTTGTCTCCTTCACCCTCCAGACTCTCGTCATGCGGATGCAGGAGGCGATGGAGCTGGACGCCGTAGAGCGGCCGATCAACATCCAGCCAAAGGTCCAAAGGTAGACGAAAGGGTTGGGGTAAAACCCGTAGAACATTGCGTTTCCCTCGGCCACACGGAATGTAATGTATGCATGGTGGGTAAAGATACAAACAAATGTTTTCCGTTCCACCTGAGTAAATGGATCACGCCAGGTTAAAATGAACGGTTTACCTAGTAAATGGCTTGAAAGTGTATTCACAATGAAAGGGTAAACGGAAAGCGATGGAAAAAAATTATAAAAAATAAAAACAAAAAACATTTAGTGTAGGACAGTGAGATTAGGCCTCCCGGGGATACTCACTATAATAAAAAAACGCGCCGATACCCCTACCCCTTGGGTGGTGTGGAAACATGGGTCAGTGAGAGTAGGCCTTCTCGGGGATACTCACTATAATAAAAAACGCGCCCCTACGACATGGTCTAGTAAACCAATCGTGGGGTGGTAGCTCAGTGAGACTAGGCCTTCCCCGGGGATACTCACTATAATGAAAAATGTGCCCCATGGTAGAGTAATCCAATCGTGGGGTGGAAACGTGGGTCCAAAAATATGGCTACAGCAACGAGACAGCTTGTCACCTGAAGTTGCATCACCTGTTACGTCACCTGGCCAGGAGCGGGCTCGATGGTACATATTCGGGGTCCCGCCGACGAGCGGTCATCAGTTGCAACTGAGCTCTGCCTGAGGTAAGTACATCCTATGTTACTCTGTCTGTTTCTCTCGATCTTTTATATGATATAATTTTAAGGAATAATTGTCATGTTCCAGACAATGGACAAGCAGACGTTGATGAATGAATTGGCTTCCCTAAAAGTACGAAACACCCCACACATTAGAAGACCTTCTGAGAAACCTAGGGGCACATTTCAGCAGTTCTCTAGGCAGGAAAAGTTGAAAGAATTTCAGCAGTTCTTTGAAGTTGATCCGCACAAAGTGCTACTACCATAAAACACAAGATGTTTATCTTTGAAAGATTGTGTAGAGAGGTTACTTGATCAGTACCCTGCTGTGAAGGAATATTTAAGGTTGGCAGATTTTGAAGATCCATCCCGCACAGCTGAGCAGATGCTCGTAACAATGAGTGATAAATTCACAGAAGCATACCTGGAGTTCATCTCCTATGCATTAAGTCTCTTCACCAACCTAAACCAATTGTTTCAAAGAGAGACGCCACTACTCCATCTAGTCAAACCTTTAATTGAAGACTTACTGCAGATGCTATACATGAACTTTTTTAAAGTGGATTAAGTGCATAAGGCACCAAATATCTTGAATTTAGAGGTCACCGAAGAAAAATATGCTCCAGTTAACCAAGTGTACATTGGTTTAAGTGCCCATGAAAGTTTGTAAACCTTAAAAAGCAAACCAGATGAAACACAAGGAGAAATAGAAAGTTTTCTTGAGAAGTACGAGGGGCCGCCGAAGTATAGCTGTAAGGAGTTAACGGCGGAGGAAGGCTACCCCATCACAGCGATGAAGAGGGTCGACACCAAGTTCGGCCCGTCCATCGTGGCTGAAATCACCATGCCTAGCGGGGAGGCGGGGATCACCTTCCTGACGCAGCGGTTCGTTGATCAGATGACGGACATCCAATTGGAGGAATTCAACAAGGGCGGATACCGCCTACGCTGCACTGGAATGACGGGCAGATCAATTAATGTAAAGTTTTTCGCTTGAATGACACGTGGGTTTTTATTTTTCTCACCTCATCGGTCCAGCACTCGGGTGGCTCCAGATTTAGTGCAGTGTATAAATAAGACATCCCCTCCATAAATAATTTTCACTTCACAACCGTCCCCTGAACATTTCGTGTTTCCACCACGGAGGCAGTGGCAAACCGAACGTGCAACATTGGAAGAGGCTTTTTCGTCGTCGTCCAGGGAACGAGCAACAGAGGCTGGTTCGTCGTCCATGGACTGGAATAACCTCGCGACCCTGGACCCCAACCTGTTCCCATCCCAGCCGTTGGGGTCAATAATGCCACAACCATCTCAGGTAAATAATGGAATCGGTAGCTCTAGTAATAAACCGATTAAAAATATATATATTTGTTTCAATATTGTTAGTTTTACAGCCCCCTGCTCAGTTTCGATCCTCGTCACCGGTCTGCACACTCCCCTGCTGCCAGAGACATGCCCTGGCAACATCGGCGGAGCCCAATGTTTTCGTGTTTTCGGCACCAACCCCGGCAGCGTCCAAACCACTCGCCTGCGATGAGGTAATACATCGTCCCTTACACACCCAATTCCCCATCCGCTGTTTAACAAGGTTTAAAAAAATATAAATTTACAGGTCATGCCTTCAACCAGCAGAGGCAGCAGCAGCAGCGGCAGCAGTAGTAGTAGCACCAGTAAAAATGGAGTTCGCTGCATAAACTGCGAGATGGAGCGTGAAAGGGAGGATATCAGACAAGTCTCTCTGATGAGTTTATTTGAGGTAGTTATTACGTTTTAGCTATACGTTGACTAACATCACTGCTGTGTCAAAAGTGGTAGCTCTAATTATCTTTTATATTCACAGACCTTTCAACAACCAGCGAGGCAGCCCAGGGATCACTCCGTTACCCTCGGGGTGATGAAGCAAGTCCAGTGGGACCTCTCCGATCTCATGTGGCTAGTAAACTCCGTGGCCACGCTCCAGTATGAGGAGAGGAGGAGGCTGTGCATCGGCCTCTTCAATCTTGTCTCCTTCACCCTCCAGACGCTCGTCATGCGGCTGCAGGAGGTGATGGAGCTGGACGCCGTAGAGCGGCCGATCAACATCCAGCCATCGAGGGAGGTGACGTATATTGTATGCCGGACCTCCCTACCGACGGTGGTGCTGCGCCCCTGCTGCCACGTGATGTGCCTGGAGTGTGCACCACGGCTGTTGCGGTGCCCTATATGTAGGGCGCCAATCGTCGACAGGTTCACTATATTCTTCTAATAAACACTATCGTGTACCCTAGATACACCTAGAAATGAGGGAGGGGGATATCATATAACAGCGCAGCGACCAGCTAGACTGGATTGGCGCCTGTAGCATATAATGCTCTAACCTCGGGGTGTCTCAGACACCCAGGGCATTCCCAAACCGTGCCCCGTGGAAGATAGTGCTCAATAGTGCTGAAGATGACATCTGGTGAGTACGTAGAAAATTCACATCTTAACCCCAATGTGTGCCTCATCACCACGCTAAACATATAACACACTTAACAGTTGAATGGACCAGAGGGTAGCGACATTGGGTTTTCAACTGGGAGACCCGGGGTCGATCCCCACGAGTTCCACTAACTTTTTTTACAAGCGGTACCCACGCCAGCAAAACCATCTTGACCACGTGACCATAAAAAGCTTAAAATATTTCCTGCCATCGACATGCAAAATAAACACGTGCACATTTCCCGCCAAACGGCCGCCAAATCGCTCCCGCGACCGCCACCGCACTCACCTACGCCTTCGTAGTCACGTACGCACTTGGCACGCTGCCTGCGACTCGAGTGGGGGCTATGCTACTTGCGCCCTTAAATATCTTTTGTATTTAAATTGAAGTATATTAATAAAATTTGAATTTTGTCCGTATATTGCTTAGAATCTTAAAATTTTTGGCAATTTTTACTTTTGATGCATTGCAGAATCCAAATCCGGTGTCATCAAAATTTCTTTCCCTCTGTCTGTCACTCTATCTGTAACGCTCATGGGTCCTATTTTATCCTCTTTTCACGGGATAACGACTTTACCTATGTTTTAAATTTTTTCATGTCACAGACTAGAGCAGTGTGAAGGTTCATTGCAACTTTAATCGAATTAGCGACTTTAGGGCTTTGCCCCATAGTACTTCAAAGTAGCCAAGTTGTGCTAAACACCCATCATTAAACTCTTTTCATGCGACAAGGGCTTTAATAAATTATATGAACATTTTTTATTACTGTTAGATGGTGCAATTAGAACGATTTTAGCTTCTCTAAAGCATGGTTCATCAAAAACGCTCTGCCTCATGGTAAAAAATATTCAATGTTAATCTTATAGGTATATTTAATTCTAAGTTTTTATCTGTGTTTTTTAATTAGCTGGATTAGACAGTTTTCCATTTTAACCACAGATGGCAACACTTAAAATGTTAAATACAGACTTATTCATATCTAACCCTTTAACTTGTAGCGGGTAGCAAACTTATAGCCCTCTATAAATTGTGCACTAACCATGGCCTTATTAAATAAACAACATATTCACCCAAACCATAAGGCATCAACGCGATAGTAGAATAATAGGAGCAACATATTAGTACGGTTTTAAAGATATCTCAACTTGATGAAAATTATAGGCTAGGCCATAACCTAATAAATAAGAGTAGGGGCTAAAGACAGAAAAAACATATATTAAATGGATGAAAAGCACAAATATATTGCTAGCCTATCAAAGACAAGGTATTAATATGATCTCAGTAACATTTTGATGTGATTGAAATAACGTACAAAAGGGACCTCAAGTCAGCCTGGCCTGGAAGGTGAACCGGCTTGGGTTGGATTGACTAATCATGTAAAATAAAACAGATCTAAAGTTAATTTATTAAATACTCTCAGGGAATAATGATAAAACTTACCTGTAATAACTAAAACCAATGAAATAAATAAACGAAAATTAGAAAATGATAAACTCCGGTAGAACAGGGACACATGTTAAAGGACACGACTAATTAGCGTCATATCAAATTTAGCCAAGAATAAAATCTTATTATTTTAACGCAATAAACAATAAAAAATGGGGTCTGTAAAGGAAAAATTAAAATTTAATTAATAAAGATAGACATAATCTCAAGCTAGTCAAAGAGATCAGAGAGGGAAAAACAATAAGTGCAGCCAACTGTAGGGAAAAATTAAATTCCCAGAGACTTAAAAAGGCAGGCACTCAGCAGCTTGTACGGGGAAAAAGGCGCGATTGGTAAATTCAATGGGGAAAAATACTAAAAATTGGTAGGTTTGTTTCCGCTAAAAAAGAAAGCAGGAGAGATCGTTGGAAAAAATCTTTCTTTTGATTTGAACCAGCCACGTGAACGGACGCAATCGAACACCGCTCAAGATGTAACCTTTTAAATCTTAAATAATCTTTTCCATCTTAGTGAGTTAACTAATTACAGTGAAGTGTTTGTTTTCTAAGTAAGCTAATCAATGATTTTAAATGGCTTTTTCAAGAAGAAACGAGAAAATAAGTAAGTAATCTAATTATTAATAGAGAGGAACACCTTAGACACCTCGTGGTCACGACTATGAGGAAACCACCGTTGGATTGAATACAAATTTGTGATCACCTAAATTATATTTTTTATTAAAAGGGCAAACGAAAAAAGACTTTTAATCTTTATTCAACATATCATGTAATATAACCTCTGTGTTAACCTGTCCTTGAAAATTAAATAGATCAGAGTAGAGTAGAATAGGATAACCTCTGTGTTTCCCCTTCCCAATAACAAGTATGTTTCACTTTGTGGTATTAAAATTTGATTGAATATAATTTCATTTTATAAATTCAAATGAGTAATTTTTTCTTACTCATGTGATGAGAGTACCCACGCCACACCCAAATCAGGGCGACCCTGAGATATGAGAGTTTTATGAAGTAAAAAATTGAGCTAGGCCCTAAGGTTTCTAAATTCTAAATTCAAAATTATATAAATGAAATAATAAAACTAGTAACAATTGGCGACCAACAACGTGGGGCTCTCATCTAAAAAATGAGTAGGCCTATTGACGGTGACTCTTTGGAGTCTGGGTTTAGGGGCGTTGATGGTGATTCCTCGAACTCTATTTTTGAGGATTTTGAGTCCCCCGAACCTAATGAAAATGAAAACGCTGTAGATCCAAGTATGAACAATGACTCTATTGAGATTGAAAGCAATCAGGAACACATAGTTGAACAAAATAAAGACACACCCACACCTACACAGACAAACAATGACATGCTTAACATACTATTACAACAGTTTAATAATTTGAGACAGGACCTGAACGAAAAAATAGAACAGGGTAATACTAAATTAAGACAGGACCTGAATGACAAAATAGAGGATCTAAATAACAAAATAGATCAGGGCAATAAAGAATTGAAACAAGAGCTAAATGATAGGGTAAATGAAATTAGAATAGAGGTTAATAAGATTGACAGTAGAGTTGATTAGATTCAGAGTAAACTTCAGGAGACAGACTGCCGGGTAGATAATCTTGAAAAAACAGTAAAGGTAAACGATGAGAAATGTGTAAAATTAATAAATGAGAAGACTAGCGCGATCAACAATGAAGTCAAGAGAGTAGGGATCAAAGTAGGAGAGATAGAGGCTAGCCTAGAAGAAGTAAATAATGGGGTTAGGGAAACAAACATTAAGAATGTAGAAAGAGTAGATAGATGTGAGAAGTCAATCAATAGCTGCTTCTCAAAGCTAGATCAATTTAAAAATAGATATGACAAAGAAGCCAGAGTGATAGGTAATAGGCTAGAGTCACTCGAAAAAAGTAGGCCTATTGAGGAGATTGAATATATTGAGTCGATCTCTAAGAAAATAGAAGGGAAATTAAAACACTCACTGAACATTAGTAGTTGTGCCGAAATAAAATCAGTTAACACTATAAATGCCAATGATGAATTATTCCTAAGTAAATTTGACAATCAGGTAAATGGGCTGCATCCCATGACATTTCTTAAGTATGCTAAGAAATTTGTAGATGTGTCTGGGGAAAACTGGGAAGCCCAGCTTTTAAACATTATAAAGTTTCTCGAGGGTGAACCAAAGATCTGGGCGAGGCAGCCCTTGGACAAGTTTGTCAATTTTCCATTGTTCGAAACCGAATTTAAAAATAGGTACTTGGGGGGTAATCAGACAATGACAGTTTGAACATGACCTAACTGGAAATGGCAACTTCGGTAACAGTGGGGTAGATTTAGTAACCTATGTCATGAACCAATACTCGATCAATAAGATGTTAGATAAACCATTAAGTATTGAATTGTTTCTCAATCACATATGTAGACACCTACCTGAGAGTCTAGGCGCCGCTATCCAGTCTGCCCTGTCAGTTAAAGAAATAAGTAGTGAGAGTGACATGGAGAATCTGTGTAAAAAAATGGGAATAGTAAGAGATAGGGAAAGCCTGCCTAACAATAGATTCATTAAATTTGAAAGGGACCAGTATAGGCATAACTATAAGAGAGATAAACACAGGAATAATAAGATAAACCTAGAGAAATCAAAACTAATGTAGTAGAGGTAAGGGGAAATGGTAGGGAAGAGAATCAAAATGAAATGGGAAGTGAAAGGGATAGAATTAGGGAAAATGACTAGCATGAACCTAAGAGATGGGTAGAGAATGGGAACAGAGGATGGGGTAATTTCAGGGGAAGGGGTAATTTTTCTGGGAGTTTTTCAAAATGGGGACAGGAACGACTGACAAGGCAGCCCACATATTGGGGAGTGAACAGGGATTAAAAGTATTTACAAACCAATAGTAAGGGGATATGAATTACTGGGGGACTCCCAATCGGTTAGATATAGCAAATATATTCTAGGTAAAGAAGCCTCCTTAATATGTGGTAAATGGTGTATCGGGTTATCAATAGGGGGTCAGACAGTTACAGATTTAGCAAATTTAGTATCAATAAATAAAGATAAAATTGGGAAAAAAGTAATTGTATGGATAGGGACTAATGATTTATTACAAAAAAGACATATGGGATCAATTATTCTTTTATTTTAAAGTTCTTATTGAAACACTTAAAGAAACATGTGAAAGGATAATAGTGTTAACTTTACCTCCAATCCCTAAACTTGCAATGAATGATGGTAAACATTATGATAAACTCAAAGAGTTTGAACAGTTTTATTAGGATCCTAAACAAAGATGATTTGATTGAAGTAATTGACATTAATAAAGAATTTTTGAACCAAGAAGATAAAACTGTTTGCAAGTTAGGATTGTATGAAAAGGTAAATATTGTAAGGGTTAACTTTATTAGTCAATGTGTAACGGGAACGGATGATGAATTTGACAATAGCCTAAAAGAAATTAAAGTACTACAGTTAACTGAAAATAAAACAGCAATCAGCAAAGAGCAAAGTGTTGAAACTGGGGTAGATCAGCAGATAAAAAAAATCGAGGGGATTGAAAAAGAATAGGGGGTGGGGGTGAGATTAAAATAAACAAATTACATGAAGTTCTAACGAAAAATAAAAAAGTATTTTCTGACAGGCCGGGATGCAAAAAAAATTATGTAGCGAAATTAAACTTGAAGGTAGACACACCGTACAGAGGAAAATCATACCCAGTGCCTTTTCACAAGCGAAAAGCTGTGGAAGAGGAGCTAAATAAACTCAAAGAGATGGACATTATTGATACCTCACACAGTAGTTATTCAAATCCATTAGTATGTGTAGTTAAAAAGGATCTGTCAATCAGAACCTGTTTAGACTCAAGGAAAATTAATACTTACTTACACCCTGATAGACAATCAACAGAAACAACCGATTAAATTTTACAAAAATTTATGAATGTCGAATATTTCACTGCTCTAGACTTGACCATGGGTTTTCATCAAGTCCTGCTTGATGAAGAATCAAGGAAATATGTTGCATTCACGTTTGGGGGGAAAAATTATCTATACAAACGACTTCCTTTTGGGTTAAATGTCAGTACGGCGCTATTCACTAAGGCGATGGATACTATTTTTGGTCCTGAATTTTCGGATTTTGTAACTTGCTATGTTGATGACATTTTAATTACCTCAGAAACTTTCGACCAACATATTAATCATCTTGACAAAGTTTTAAGTACGTTAGGTGAATGTGGGGCGACAGTCAAATTAAAGAAAACAGAATTTTTGAAAAAGGAAGTTAAGTTGAGTGACGAAGGAATCAAAATGAACCCTGAGAAAATAGAAAAATTCAAAATTTTTCTATTTTAAAAAACAAACAATTTGGTATTTTGAATTTTTATCATAGCATAACTGGTTACGGGGCAAATCCAAAAATGTGTTTTCCATGTTATTCTTATGGGAAATCAAGAAAACCCTATATCTAGCTTATTTATTGACATAACTTAATCAAATTTGCTATGTACATTATCTATATAAGGTTTAACTTATACTTGCTTACAAAACCCATATGGCGGCAAACCTACATATTCACCCCCATGGGGTTTATGGGGAAAATAAAAAATTCCCAGAGTTTGTTACAATTTTGTGTTTACATTCACCAATTATTGATTAACTTAGATTTTCTAGCAACACCCAATGGCAGAAAACCTACATACTCGATCCTATGGTGTTTTTATGGGGAAAGTAAATAATCTGAAATTCCATTGGAAATTCGCTGAGTACGCAGGTCTGCTGCGACGGGGGTATTTTACTTTTATTTATAAAATTCAACATTTTAACTTGAACCATTTAAAAGAGCTTAATAAACAAACAATTTAGTATTTAGAATTTTTTACTCAGCTTAAATGGTTAGGGAGAAAATCCGTAAACTAAGTTTTCCATGTTATTCTTGTGGGAAATCAACAAAACCTTCTATCTTGCTTATTTATTGACATATCTTGATTAAATTTGGTATGTATATCCATTAGGAAGCGTTTAACTTATATTTGCTTACAAAAACCATATGGCGGCAAACCTTACCTTTTGTTTCCTAAAAAACACACCCTATGGGGTGTATGAGGAAAATAAAGAGAACACCATAACCTGATAAAATTTGGTATGTACATTCACTTGGTAGGGTTTAACTTATATTTACCAAAAAAAACCATATAGCGGAAAACCTATATACTCTCAACCCCATGTGTTTTATGGGGAAATATAAAATATACCAAAATTCAATTGGAAATTCGCTGAGTACGCAGGTCTGCTGAGACGAGTGGATCGTTTCTGATATACTCTGTAAAATATTGTTTGATGATATGACCTGAGGTGGTGTATGAATACATGCGGTGTTATTTTTGGGAGTTGGTATGTATGATATAGTTTTTGCTCCTGCTGAACTAATAGCACTATCAATAAAAATTGGCACATATGAAGTTATTGGATGGCTCTTGATATTCTTGTAAGCTGTTAGTTTGTAATATGCCTTGTGATGAAAATAGTTGTAGAATCATTAGCAATATTTTCACAGGTTACCACCGTTGCTGTAGTTGAAGGCGCCAGACACATGAAAAGGGCTGGATGACGTTGAAGACATACTGTGAAGTTTGTACTTGAGTAATTTCCGTGCTAAAAAGGTGTTAATTTGATGAAAATGAAAGTCATATTCAACAATACCAAGGTAATAAATAATAATAGCAGTGCTAAAAGTGTATCAATTTTATAAAAATAAAAGTCGTGTTTAACAATACCAAGATAAGAAATAATGACAACAATGAAGCGGGTTCAATAAAATATTCATCTACTACACTTCAGTTGATTATCTGTCACGCGCGCAAGACGATACCTACCTATATAGACCCTCCCTATATAAACTAAACCATCGAGATTATTAATTCACTTAATGAAATGTGCTCCTTTCCCTAAATACGCAGTATGCGGATGGAATAAATTACATGTTTTTTTTTATTGGTGAAAACCATACATGTGAATATAATACTACAATTATAAAAATTAAAGAATAATGTGCTCAGCAGATGCCGCATTCTCCAACACCATCGCCAACCGAGTCACCACCACAATAGATTTGAGATATTTTAGTTTAAATATTAAAAAATGGCTGCTATTTGGAAAATACCCATCGGAAAAAAATAATTTTTCAGTGAAAATGGGCATTGCTGTGATGAAGTTCCTGAAAAAATAAAAACTTCATGCAGAGATCCTCTACGGAAATAAAAATATTTTGTGTCAAAACAAAATAGCGGCTGGCGGCTTAACGAAGCGTTTTAGGACATATGTTTATACTTTCTTCTTTGTTTTTGTACAAGTAATCATCTCCCAAAATTCGGTATTTTTTTGCGAAACGCTGTATACTGTAATTTTTTTTGCAAGTGTTTATAATTTGGTATGTATTATACAACAACATGACTTTGTACATAACTTTCTAAATGTTTTCATAGTATTTTAATTAATGGAGATTTGGAGTGGAACTTCTGATAACTTAACAGAACTAACACGTGAATGGCCGTTGCAAACAACGTCATAGATTCCCTAAAACGGTGCGTCATCCATTATACAGTAGGCCTTGTTTGTTCAGTGGGGTCTCGTGTTAACAAAAATCCCCCTAATTATTTTTCCTTTTGAAACTGATGTCCGTTGGTTCCGATTATCCCAAGTCTTCACACTGCAAGAGAAGGAGCAAAGTTCAACGTTTTTGAATTCTAACAAAAGTATGATTAACTAAAAAAACTAAATGAATGAATAACGACAAGAGAGTCAGTTTCTTTGTGGCCCATATTTCACGCAAAGATAATCCACGGTGGTACCAGCGCAGTCCGAGTGCGTGCCGGCGCTTACATGGGTAGGGGACCTTCACCGTGTTCATGGACTTCGCCACTTCTATTTCAACATTCAGACCTGGTGAGCACCAGACATATGTTTTGAATTAAAATTACACATAAAGTAGGTACTTAGATCAAACATAATTTATGCAATATTTACTTTGCGCAACCCAGTGGTCGCAAAGCCCAGCGGAGAAGGCCCCCTAGCTCGAGGATGGAAATCGCTGCCGTCGTACCATCCGAGCACTAAGCCGCTACTCGCCAAGCACGGTGCGGGGGCACCGGCTGGAAATGGTGTAGGTGCTGCGCCACTTCAGGTACAGTTACACCGAAGGCCGGGGGGTGTACCTGGTTAGGTGGAGCGGCAGTCGAAAACCTCAATAGAGACACGTATCTTCCTCCAGAATACGTTGGTTTTAGAAGAGTACTGTTGTGTCCAGTAACGTTACAAAATTTATCGAATTCGAGCCGACGGCTTTATACAAGACGGGCTTTATAACGACCATCTTCCTTAATTTTGAAAATTCATTTAGCTGTTAATAATTTCTTACTATCAGCTTCTTTTTCATCAACTAGTTCCCAAGTCTTGTTAACTTCAAGCGATTGTTTTTCGTCCTCTATTGCTTGTATCCATTTGTCTCGATCGGGACTTTTCATTGTTTCATTGTATGTCAAAAGTACTTCGTCTTCATCAGAATAGTCTTGATATCTTATTGGCCTTCTTATTACTTCTGTTGGTCTAAAATTATATCCTTCGCCTTCTTTATTTTTATCCTGATTTCTTTCTTCATTTATTGTTTCTTCATGTTCTTCTTGCACTTCATTTTCTCCCTCAGTTGATTCTTGGTCACTTTGTTCATCATGTCCTTCATTTTCCTCATTGATGAATTCTTCATGTTCTTCAAACAGTTGTATATTTTTATTCTTGTTCTCTTCATTTTCATAGAAAAATGAAAAAATGAAAATCACATCTCTACTTACAAAGATTTCTCTTCTTACTGGATCCCATAGCCTGTAGCCATTTAGCGCATATCAAACAAACATAGCTTCTTTACTCCTCAAGTTAAGTTTTTTTTAGAGGTTTCACAACTTTTGCATAAACTTTCTTACCAAAGATTTGAAAATTATACAAATTGGGTTTTTTACCATACCACTTTTCAGCTGGGGTAGTGCAAGATCCTGATGTGGGACTTCTATTAGCAAGGTAAGCTGCTGTCAACACAGCTTCTCCCCACATCTCTTTATCACACTTTGCTTCAAACAACATAGCTCTGGCTTTATTAATTAAAGTCAGATTTAGTCTTTCTGATTTCCCATTTAATTGTGGAGCGTAGGGAATGGTGAAATCTATTTGGATACCCTTCTTTTACACTAGGCAATAAATTCAGTGTTTTTAAAATACCCCACCATTATCACATCTTAATTTACTGACTTTCAAATTGAAATGAGCTTCAGCTTCAGAAATATACTCTTTAAAAGGGGATACGCAACTATTTCCGGGCCATATTTTTGAATTTTTGACATTTTCCAAAAGTTGTATTTTCTAAAAGTACATTTAATTGTGAACATTTTCCTAAATTTTTTGCCAATCAGACAACTCCGTCCAATAAAAAAAATTAATGAATAAAACATTGTGCTGAGCGAATTACAGCAATTTTGGACTATTACTAAGAGATCTTGATATTTACACTTTTATTTGTTATGATAATGATAATTTTGGACTGGCAAGGTATAAATCACATTTATTTTGTAAAAAACAAGTACATTGTCTATAGTAATAGTGGGAAATTCAGCTCTACCAATCCAGTAATGGGAATTTCTGCTAATCAGCTGATACATTACTGCCACTGTGTTTGCACCACTGTTGTCTTGTCATCTGCTGTTGTGCAGTTATTGTTTATTATTATTGCTTTGAGGTTATGTTTGTTGTTTTAGTAAACAATTAGTAATACAGTATCCAAGTGTGTGTAAAGGAATAATATTATTGAGTTTACTTTAGTAATGTGGTTTTCATTCGCGCCATATAAATATGGGAAGAGTAAAAGAGAAGAGAAGAATTAGATCTTCACTGAACAGAATATCTGTGTCTAAGAGGTGGGCCAGCTGTAAACAGTTAGAAGAGCCAACTTCCAGCAATGCCACAATGTTTTCAAGAGAAAACATGAACAATGACAGTCCTTTGCGCATCGAGTACGACATCCATCGGCCTGGAACGAGCAGTGAGATAGGCCTAATTCAAATTGCTGATAATAGACATATGAAATTATCACCAGAGCCTAGGCCTAGTTCTGATTCTGAAGATGAAGCTCTTGTGAATAAAAGACCGACCGGTTTTGATTTGGTATCATCCTACAATCCACAAATCAATGATTGCGATGAGAACGCACCATCCTATTGTTTAGTGGATTTGGCCAATCTAACAAATTTTTTAGAGAGCCTACCTTGCAAGTTTTGCTTGGATGTGAATACCCATGCTTTTGCTTCTAAAATAAAAGGCTTTGCAAGGGAAATGTCGGTGCACTGCCTATCATGTGGTGAAACCCTGATTTTTGATACGTCAAAAAAATCAGCGATGCCTCTGTCAAAACTAGACCACCATATGATGTAAACAGGCAAATGACAAAAACATTTCTATCCTTAGGGAAAGGCCAATCAGGCCTACAGCTATTTTGCATGGGCCTGAATATGCCATGCATTCATCACTCTGCCTACGATAAACAAATAAATTTAATTATTGACACGGCAAACCAGCACGTATCAAAATCGTTAAAAAGAGCACGAACTGAAGTTGTAAAGGCGTATATACTGATGTAGGCCTAGTAGAGGAGTTAGACTTACAACAACCATTGGACATTACAGTAAGTTATGATGGTTCGTGGCAAAAGAACGGGTATACCTCCAAATATGGATTAAGGTGCGTGGTTGAAGTTATTACAGGCCTCGTTATCGATTTTGAGGTAATCTCAAAATACTGCCGAGTGTGTCAGACAAAGGCAAGCCAATTAGGTGAAAATTCAGATGAATATGAAGAATGGTTACTGGATCACTGGCTTACATGTCAAGCTAATTTTGATGGATCGTCTCCGGCCATTAATTAAATTTTAATTGAATTAATTGTTTATAGTTTTCTTGTCATATTATCAAATGTCCCTGTCGCAGAAAATCTGTGTACTCAGCGAATTTCCAAAGGAATTTGAGATATTTTATTTTCCCCATAAACACCATAGGAATGAGTATGTTGATTTGCTGCCATGGCATGTTGTTAGGAAGTGTAATGGTTAGTTAAGGTAAATATCAAATTGTACCAATATTCGGCACTTTTAATTTTCCCCATAAACCCCATGGGGGTGATATGTAGGTTTGCCGAAATATGGATGTTGTAAGCAAATATCAGTTAAACCCTACCTAGTGAATGTACATAACAAATTTTATCAAGTTATACAAATAAATAAGCAAGATACAAGGTTTAGTTGATTTCCCATAAGACTAACATGGGAAACCTATTTTTGGCTTTTCTTCGTAACCCGTTCAAGCCAAGTTAAAATTTCAAAATACTAAATTGTTTGTTTTTTTAAGCTCTTTCAAATGGTTTCAGTTAAAGTTGTTGAATTTTGAAAATGGAGGTCCAAAAATGCAAAAAACCCATTTTTACCCTTTTGAAAGCCATTCATATTTCAGACATTAAGGCACCGTATCAGCGTTATTATTATTTAAACAAAGAATATTATATATGCAATCGATGCACAATTTTAAGGGCTACAATTCTTGTAAGGACTAAAAATATCATAACTGTAATATTAACGCCGTAAATTCCAAAAAACCAAAATAACTTCCCAAAATTTTGACGAAATGTTAAATTTAAGTGCACATATTGAACCTTAAAACATGATTTATACCAACAAATATGGTATTTCCTTGTACGGTATTTAACTGTGAACAATATAAACGTTTTTGGGTGAATCTAAGTGGTGTGGGCTTTATGAAAATCCCATTGTAGTAAACACTTACACTGTAATCAACTTTTTCCGCCATTTTCCAAAATAATGGTCATAATGGTTTAATAATGGTCAGGGACATATAACAAACTCATTCCGCTAAGTCTCGTTACCCGGCCAATTTTGTCTAAGTCAAGGCCATATTTTGGCTAAATGTCCCGGACTATATGTGGACGGGGCAAAGTAAGGCAAAAAAGGTCCGCCAACCTCTTATTAAAAAAAAAAAAAATTTAGGATTGATTGGACCACACAGGTCATTGTGTATTATTTGGAGTGGCCTTTCAGCTCTTTGCCTCTCAGTTTTAAATGGTAGTCTTACCTGTTTAGCTTGAGCATATACTGAACAGTTCATGTTAATATTTTTCTTCTGCATACCTAAATCTATACCTTCGCACATTTTTTGAAGATCCTGCAGATTCTTAAGATTCAAATGACCTAATTTCTTGTGCCAAGTTTCTAAATTGTTACCATCTTTTTCTGACAACAAAACAGACTCATTTTGGGTTATATTTACTACATACAGTCCCCATTTTCACATTTCTCACCCTCAATAACAATAGAATTCTCTGGAAATTCAACACTATTTTTTAAAATGTACATCTTTTTATCATCAAAATATACTGAACTTTTATTTTCTGCAATTTTACTCACTGACATGAGATTTTTAGACAACACAATACAATTCAGGAACACAATACACATCTTTCAATACACATTCATCATATCCAATTAAACCAACGCCAGTCACAGACATACTTTGACCATTTTTCACTGTATTAATTGTCTCAGAACATTGACATAATTCTTTAAAATATTCGTTTTTACTTACCATGTGAGAACTTGCTCCACTATCTACAATAAACTTGCAGACATCATTTTTTACATCCACTTTGTTTGCCTCAGGTTATACCTTTTTGATTTCACTTGTGAAAGCTACTTTAGCATTGTTGTATCTTTTATGTTTCTCAGTTACACTTTTGTTTACAGTTTTGTTCCTGAAGAAACAGTCCTCTTCTTTATGGTTTGTTTTCTTACATATTTAACAAGCCTTGCGTTTAAATTTGCAATCTGCATCATCATGGTTACTATTTTTACATCGAGAACACCATTTCTTTGGACAATCAGCTTTAAAATGTCCTGCTGCACCACATGAAAAACATGTCGGCTTCTTCTTGTTCCTATAATTTGTTTCTGCTTTAAAAGATACATTTTCATTTTCTCTGCTGCCTATTTTCCATTTGTCCTCTTCTAGTGTCAGTCTTGATATGAGATTTTCAAGAGCTTTATTTGTCTCTTGAGTTGAATCCCAGACACTACTGAAGTGTTTAAACTTTTCTGGGAGAACAGTCATTATTTTAGATATCATCATTTGTTCTGATATTTCTTCATCAAGACATTTTAGTTTACATACAATGTTTTGAAGTTGACTGATATTTAAGTTAACATCTTTGGATTGGTCAAACTTGAAATTGTAAAAATCTTGTAGTAATAAACATTTTTGTTGACCGGTATCCTTCTTATATATTCTCAATATTGTATCGTACATTTCCTTCGCCGTTTCACATGATATAAGATGAACTTTTACATTGTTGTCAATGGTTCTTAATATGACATGTTTGGCAGTTGCATCTTTAGCTTTCCACTTCTCTACATGTTCAGCATTTCTTCCACATCCAGCCAAGGTTTCTGATCCGTTTACAATGTCCATTAATTTCTTTGCACTGAACAATATTTTCACTTCAAAATTCCACATTGGAAATGTGCTTGAATCTTTTAGTTTTTGGAAACAATGTACCTCATCTGTATCTATTTTTATTGATCCCATCTTTATTGTTTTTACACTGTTTTTATTTTAACTTACTTTACTTATTATTTTATTGCCCATTACCTTTTGTTATATGTGTTAATTTGTATGGCATTTAACATAATATATAAATTATTACACACAGTGGGAGTAGTGTAAAACTTTATTTTCATTATATACAATTTACTAAAAAAGAACATTATTTTTTAGTTCTTGTTTTTACACAAGATAACAAACAATCATATGTTGATTATATACAACTGTTAAATATACAGGCAGGTAAGAATATTTCCCATTATAATATTTATATATAATAAGTTGACAAGTTTCATTTTACTTACAATCTGTACTTTATTCACTCTTTTGAATTTAAACAAAGAGCTGTCTATTTATATTAACATCCAGAAAATATTTATGTTTTCATTTGTGCTATGACGAAAAATAGTACCCACTTCTTTGCTTACGGTCTGAAATTTATTCACTCTTTTGAATGTGGACAAAGAGTTGCCTATTTATAAAAACATCTAGAAAATATTTCTGGTTTCATTTGTGTTATGACGAAAGTAGTACCCACTTCGTTGCATAACACTGGTTCCACTTTGACTCATATTTACTTGATTCAGTTTAATAATGACAAACCCTGTTTATATTAAACATTTTATCACACAATGTCATATGGAGTCCTTTGGCTAATATTGAGTTTTTTGTAAAATTTATTTTGCTTCATGTTAAAAATATTTTTATTTGTCGCTCTGTTTATGCATCTAATATAAAAGATTCTAATCATGTCTGTGCTTTTGTTATAGACTTAGTCCCTACAGCTACCCCTGAGGAACCACTAGCTCGGTTTCATTGAAAATTCTTTATTCATTAAAAGCAAACAGAAATAAATGTGAACTGTTCGACGATTGGGTGCTATGAGCACACAGGAGAGAGAAGGTTGTAAGAATAAAAATGACAGTGGCATTTTTACTCCTGTTCCTTTGGTGACTTCTACGCCTGTTGTTGCTTTTTGTGAGCCTGTTCTTGGTGATCGGAATGATCGGGAAGTTGGTGATGATGAGTCCCTTTGGGGAACTGTATCTCCAGAATTAGAGGAAAGGCTAGCATCGGCATTGAATGATGTAACGGAATATCTCATGGAAAATTAATATCATTGTTTCACGACAAGAGCGGAACTGCTTGCGGCGTATTTGGCCACTCATCCTGTTCTTCAGGCGTTTCGCCTCGGGGATCGGTGCGCAATAGCAATGGGCACAGACCGGATAAACTCGAAGACTATGTCTCGAGTATTAGGGCGTGCCGTAGCCTTTGCGTGCAGAGGAAGCGCGGGATCAAGATGCATGCGGTGTTTGGTTCGTGCTCGCGGTGCATATGAAGAGAAATGCTGTTTCCAGACAACCATTTCCCAGACATGGAGGGATAAATTCATGCGGTCGTTGTTCTCCGAAGTTGATGGGTATTTGGTGACTGTGATTGAAACTTATAACTACCTACATCCACGGAAGGAGTTCGTGACACGTATCCATTCAGCAAAGACCTTTACGATGTGAGAGTTATCTCACAAGTAGTTTCTTACATTTGGAACATGGGTGTAAGCTTCAGCGAAAATCTGCTGCTGTACCATCTCGACCATGCAGCTGAACCTATTTATGACAGTGCGTGGCGGCACTGGAATGACCAACTTCGAAGGAGAGCATCTGGAGCGTCATTTTTAGCTAGAGTGTCGGTGCCTCTTCCGTCAGAAAGAAGAGTTTTGTTTGCAGTCTTCGGCTTCGACGCCCGGGAGGAAGAGGGTCTGCGTGAAATAAACGAAATAGGACAGAGCTACCACTATAAGGTACCCTGGTGGCGCGTTGCCGAAACTTTTGCCGCTGTGGGTGAACTCATTCCATGATTTCTTCCCTGTAAGATATGAAGTCCCCGAAAGCGAACTGCCTTGTCACTATGACCATGCCCATAGAGTGGGAAGTAGGTGTACCAGTGAGACCATCTCAACAAGAATCGAATCCAGAATATCATTTGCCATCGCAGAATCAGCGCGTTGTTGAAGCGGAGTCCTCTGAAATGGACACAAAAGTATCCTTGAACGAAGAACCAGTGGCGAAGAAGAGCGAAGGTACTGTGGTGAAGAAGATGCAAGACATCGTGGCGAAGAAGTGCCAAGAACCAGTCGTAGGGAGCAGCGTTGGCAGTGCTGGAGTAAAAAATCTCAATCCATTGGAATGAGCAGGATAAAGCTGTTGAATTTAAACTACGACAGCAGTTCTTTTTTTTAATAATAATAATAACATTTATTCCCCTGACAACATTTAACATTGTATGGGAATGTACATAGTTACGCAAGTCCTTTACTGTGTTTCACAATTTAAACATTTCATTGCCAAGTTTTATTTCACTAAGTCTTTTTATTTATTTTTCCATAGTATTCCTTAATAATTCTTCTTTCTTCTATCTCTTTCTTCTTTCTTCCTTCTTCATTCTTCTAACTTCTTCGTTGACTTTTCGATGTCTCCTTCCACGCCTTCGAGGTCTAGTTTGTTACAATTTTGTTTCCAGTTTGGGCGGCTTAAGTGGATACCGAGAACAGAAAACACAGGACGAAAGAGTGTGTAACATTGTTGTTTAATCATTAAAGATTATTATGAATATAATTTTTATTTGTGGATAAGTTTATTATTATGTTGTTAGGTTATAAATTATCGATGGATATTGATTTTTACAATCGTATCTTTAAGTTTAATTTTATTTCAATTAAATAAATAATTTAATTTATTTAATGGAAACATATTCTTCCAGCGAAAAAGAAGATGTGGACGGCGCGGCAGCCTAATCCAATACCAATGAAGATGAATCTGTAGTTAGGCTACCAGTACCTTTCCCTTCAATGGGCCCTGACAACATGATGAGAATCCAACCAAGTGTTCCATCGGACTGCGGGCGTGCAAAGCCGAAGTACTTGCCTAAGAGGGACGTGAGAGGGTTTCCAATTCTGATCAGGAAAGACGACGTTTGGGAGAAGACGACTTCTTACTTCTCTGTTGTGCAACAGAGTGAATTGGTGAACATGACGCCGGGCGTTCCCGCCGTTGTGCCTTCTGCGGAGAACGTATCTAGTCCAAGTGAAGAGCGGGACGCTTTAATGTATGAAAAGTCCATGCTTTATTATAATTTATGGTGAAGTTTGTGTCCATCAACTGGGAGGCTGCTCGTAGAGGTGGTTTTCGGGACCTCAATCGGCCCGCATTCTGGGGTAGGTAATCATGGATCGGCAGCTGTGGAGCAGATAAGATCTTAGTGTACTCCCTAATAAGTGCATCCCTTCGTCTTATCTCAGGAGGAGGGATATTACACCGACCCGGGAGCTAGGGTACAGGGGTTGCCATGAGTGTACCGTACCAATAATGGCTCTCATGGTCCTGTTTAGCTGAACTTCGATCTCTCTGACATGCACAATATTTAAACACACGGGAGCGCAGTACTCAGCAGTTGTGTCCTGATTGTAACTTGACATTAAAGAACCGCATTTGCTTTCTGGCTCACAGGAAGAAGCACTGCAAATCAGTCAAGAAATTTTTGGTCTGTAATAAATTGATTAAAAGGTAGGAAATCCCCGCATGTCTGTGGCGAAGTCTTTTGTGTGATTTTTAAACATTTTATGTCACGGGAACATCAATGTTTTATGAAAGTGAACACAAACCGTCCCAAGACAAAAAATAGTCTGTACATATTTTTTGACCTAGAGACACGTCAAGATGAACCTCTAACGCCTGACGATCCCGAGACAAAGGTGCATAAGGTCAATCTGTGTGTCTCTCAACAGTACTGTTGGAAGTGCATTGAGGGGCAATATTGTGACAAATTGTGTACGGATCGCACTAGGATATTCAGAGAGAAGCGTATTGCTAGATTTGTTGACTATGTAATGGAGTTCCGTAAAAGTTCAAGAATGTATGCGTGACTGCTCATAATGGCCAGGGATTCGACTTTCAATTTATCTTGAAACATATAATGAAGAAACGAAATTTACTCCACATTTAATCATGCGTGGGACGAAAGCAGTACGCCTGAAGTTTGACAAGGTGCGTTTTGTCGACTCATTGAACTACTTTCCTATGGCCCTCTCTGCATTGCCGAAGCCTTTGACCTTCCTCAAGAACGTAAAAAGGGTTATTTCCCCCATCTGTTCAACACTTGAAAATCAGAACTACATTGGACCAATTCCTGCTAAACAATTAAACTGTCCCGACACAATGTTTCAATAACCTATAAAGACTTTGAAAATTGGCACAATGGACCCAATTGGAGGCCCGAAATTACATTTTTAATTTTCGAAAGGAACTCATTGAATATTGTATTTCTGATGTTGAAATACTAGCCCAAGCATGCATAAAATTCAGACAACTTTTTATGCAGGAATGTAATGTAGAGCACTTCCTACAGTCCGTTCGATCGCGAGCGCTTGTAATTTAGCGTTCAGACG
Organism: Neoaliturus tenellus; assembly: GCA_030545055.2. Classification (NCBI taxonomy): domain Eukaryota; kingdom Metazoa; phylum Arthropoda; class Insecta; order Hemiptera; family Cicadellidae; genus Neoaliturus; species Neoaliturus tenellus. The sequence goes on along the minus strand of CM061531.1, from coordinate 196,767,989 downwards.
TAACTTTTTAAAACCCAATACGATTGGTCTTGTTCATAAACGGTTACCGTATGGCCTACAACCAGTCCTACAACCAGTCAGCCATTGCATTGCAATGGTTGACCTGAGAGGAAGACCAGCGAAACGTTTCAATTCAGCACGCTGGGCGCGGGAGAGAGAAGAAATTGAAGGAATGAAAGTGGACGGGTTTGATGGTGATCGCATTTATGAGTTTCATGGTTGTTACTTCAATGGATGTCCTAAATGCTTTCCCTACAAACAAGAGGAGCCTCTGAAGGAGGACCACTATAACAACCTAAATCTCAGTTATGGAAAGACGAAACAAAAAATTCAGAAACTCTCTGAGACCTTGTACGAGGTAGTTGAGATGTGGGAGTGTGATTCTTAGAGAAATTTAAAGTGGCAAAAAACTGACGCATTTAAATTCTCTGCCAATCCTTAACTCTCTCCCGCTTGAACCACGAAACGCCTTGTTTGGAGGAAGGACAGGCAATGCCAAGACCTATCACAAGTGCGTAGAAGGAGGGACGATACAATATGTTGATGTCTGCTCCTAATACCCCTATGTATGTAAAAGAGGACACTACCCCCTAGGACACCCCACCATACACGTAGGGGACAGAGTTTGCCGAGAGCTATGGTTGAATGTAAACGGCCTAATAAAATGCAACGTGCTGCCCTATACCGCCCAATTCTACCGACAAGAATGAATTATAAAGTGATGTTTGCACTGTATCGTAAATGCGGGGAACAGATGAACCAGGAAGATTGTATTCATAGTAGTGATAAAAGAGCCCTGACCGGTACATGGACGATGGACGAGATACGAAAGGCTGTGACAAAAGGCTATGTGATCCTAGATATTTTTGAAATATGGGAATACAAAATGGCCACATAGGAGGACGGGGGACTATTCACAGATTTCATCAACAGATTTTTAAAGATCAAACAAGAGGCGTCGGGTTACCTCTCCTGGTGTGTGACGCAAGAGGACAAAGAGAGATATGTGAAGGAATATTTCGATCATGCCCGCCAAGATTGAAAAGAACAGCGGCCTTAGATCCCTGGCCAAACTAATGCAGAACTCGTTCTGGGGCAAGTTTGGACAACGTGAAAACCAGACAAGCGTCACTAATTAGGGATCCCAAAGAATTTTTCAGCCTGATGACAAATCCTACAGTTCAGGTAAACACAATTAGAGAGTTGAATGAAGAGGTTATCTTGGTGAACTGGCAAAACATTGATGAGGTTGGTGAATCACTGCGGGCAGTGAATTTTGTCCTGGCAGCGTTCACCACAGCACAGGCGCATCTAAAACTCTACGAACTCCTTGAAGCTCTCGGTGGTCAGGTGCTTTGCTACGACACAGACTCAATCTTCTACGTGTACAAAAACGGCCTGTATAGGATTGCTACAGGTTACTACTTCGGTGAGATGACCGACGAACTGGCGGAATACGGCCCAGGCTCTTATATTGTGGAATTTGTATCTGGGTGCCCGAAGACGTACGCCTATCTGGTATGGTCAACGAATCGGAACGCACTAGTTGAAGTGTGCAAAATTAAAGGGCTGACACTAAACCTACATACCTCCAAAAAACTTAATTTTGCCCAACTTAAGCAGATGGTGTTGAGTAATGCGAAACTATCAGTGGAGACATCAGGAAACTGAATCAGGAGAACTAAAAAGAAAGATGTAGTTAGTGTAAAGGAAACAAAATTTTTCAGAATAACAGGTCCTAAAAGATGTCATGAGGGGTTATATGATACCTTGCCTTTTGGCTACAAAAAGCAAAACTTACCTAATCCCACCACTCAATCCTCTCCTCCAGCTCATCCAGTCTCTTCCTCATCCTTGCTTTTGCGCATTCCAGCTCTCTGTACTCGAACAAATCGTAGTTACACTCTGTATAAGATCCGTGTAGCCACTGCTTTAGGGAAAATACCGTGAGAAACATATTGTCACGGTGAAAACTTTCGGTTAAGGTGTATTGTGTTGACCGAAAGAACTATCCCGATTAGACCACCCCTAGAAATTTATTTATCGTACAGCCATATTAGTTATAATAATGCTTGGGGACCGATTCCCGATGGTACACCTAGAGAGCCTAAAAGAGAACCGTTTGCAGCTGTCAATTCAAGGCTTATACACGGTCGAGTTTCTGAAACAAGCAGTGCCGACAGTCCCGTCACAATGTGAGAGATTCGGTATAACACAAAATAAAGGTGTATACACCGTATCAAATAAAAAGCTGTTTGAACAGGGTCGGACTTTTACAGGGACCAATCCGTGTGAATTTTGGCTTTTAAATTCTTATCTCAAGTATAACAGACGACATGACAAACCGATGGCAATGTTGAAAAAGTTCATGGAGAAAACTGTGGAAAGTGCTAAGTTCATTGTAACGCATGTTTCGTAATGGCGAGATGACGTAAAGAGAGCTTGGGTGTAAGTTTTACGCGTTCTTACGCGATTTGATGCAAGAGAACCTAGGTATTTCAGAAGGTTAGGTTTTAGTGAGAGGGTTTCACTTTTGGACGTTATCAATTATATAAAAAGATACAAGAAGCGTAAAAGATACAAGAAGCATGCTATGTTTTTTAGGCAAGTTGAGATGCCTTAAACTATTTACTATCGATTATCCGTGTTGTAAAAACAGTCGTTATCATAAAGTCGAACAAGAAACATCTAATTTTACATATAGCCAAGCTCGTCAAAAGTATAATAGTTTCAAGTCGGGCGTTAAAAGTGAAAGGTTTTTCGAAAAGAAATATAAACCTATGGTATCAGAAATTAAAAAGGTCAGTTTTACACCTAAGAATGAGTTAAAAATTAAAAAAAAGAAGAAGAACATAAGGAGGAGGATGATTATCACAAAATGGAACAGAACGAGGAAGAGGAGCAGGAGGAGAAAATTAAAGATTTAGTCCACACGTTACACCGGGAGATACAAGTCAAATTAATACGCTTCTTTCTACACCGCAAGGAAGAACCACTGTTTCAATGTACATAACTGAACAGTTTCAAAACGATTTAACTAAACAATATATGGACTTATTTATGAGGGGCTGTGGTGATAGAAAAACTATCAAAAAAGCGCAATTCTGGCAATTCTGCATCATTCACATCACCACACCATAGCCAAAGTCCACCATCGCTGGATCCATCCAGTTTCTTCCTCGTCGACAAAGATTAAACGAACCTCAACCTATAGTAAGTGTAAGTAAAACTAAATATTATATATATAAATTAACTTTTGATATTGTAATTTAAAATTATTATACTGGGTGTTTCAAAATGAATGGCGGGGTTTTAGAGTTTTATAATATTTATTACATCAAACTTACAGCCACAAGGGATATATCAAATGAAAGAGAAACTCAAAAGTTTTGTTTGTTGGCATCAATGCGGAATGTTTCCGCCGCAATCCGATAGAAAGCGCTAGTAGCAAAGATGGCGACTAAAGAACAGAAAGCGTTTTGTGTTTTACAGTTTGCAAAGACGGAATCTGTTGTTACTGTGCAACGTGCGTTCAGGATTAAGTTCGGTTGTGATCCTCCAGGTGATAACAATATTCGTAGATGGTATCATCAGTTTGAAGACACTTGCTGCCTTTGTAAAGGCAAGAGTACGGGACGACCAAGAACTAGTGAAGAGAGCGTTGAGTAAGTACGTAATTCATTCTCGCATAGCCCTATGAAATCCGTTCGGAAGTCTAGTCGTGAATTAGCAATTCCTGTGACGACTGCTTGGAGAGTTTTGCGGCGACGCTTGCAACTACGTTCTTATCGTTTGCAGTTGTTACAGGCTCTGAAGCTTACTGACCATGTTTTACGTGCCAACTTTGCTAACGACATGTTGTTGAATGACAATGGAAATTTTCTAGATCGTGTCGTATTCAGTGATGAATCGACCTTCAACCTTAGTGGTCAAGTACCAAGGCCATAATGTTCGGATTTGGGGATCAGAAACTCCCCGCATGATGGAAGAAGTGCAATGAGACTCCCCTAAATTGAATGTTTTTTTAGCCATATCCCGACAGAAAGTTTATGGTCCTTTCTTTTTTGGTGATGCAACTGTAACTGGTCCCTCTTATCTGGATACTCTACTGCTATGGCTCTTCCCTCAACTGACGCAGGATGAACCAGAGAACTTTATCTTTCAGCAAGATGGTGCGCCAACTCACTGGCATAACGAGGTACGCGATTGGCTTAACCACACAGTACCCGACCGCTGGATTGGTTGTAAGGGGCCTAATGATAGCGCTTGTTTCCCATGGCCTCCACGGTCACCCGACCTAACGCCTTGTGATTTCTGTCTTTGGAGGTTTAATAAGGGCCGAGAGTATGTGCCTCCAATGCCAGCCAATCTTCCCGAATTAAGGAACAGGATTGAAACAGCTGTTGCGGCAATTACTAACGAGACACAAACCAAAGTTTGGGAAGAACTCGCATATCGTCTTGACGTGTGCCGAGTAACAAATGGTGCTCACATTGAACACTTGTAGGCTATTATGTAAAACTGTTTGAGTTCCTCTTTCATTTGATATATCACTTGAGGCTGTAAGTTTGATACTAGGAATACGCTCCGATGTCCGTCCCGTACGAGAATTTTTACTCACTTTTTAAGTTATTAGGTGACGCTTTTTATGATTCTTTTTTTAGGGAGAGGTGAGAAAAATGCATTACGCACACAGGTGGCAAGCCTGTAGTGTGGGGCTCCCCTAAAAAACGGGTTTACCTACTAAAAAACCTCCTCTACTCTTTAGGATTCTAACCTGGAATTGTTTATCACATTACGTCAGGCTAGGCCTAAATTTGGCTAACGCCCGTGGGGCTCACTCCTTATCCAGCCACTCGATCAAGGGATCTGAGCCACTTCGCAGTCCAGATCGGGTTTCTTTCCCAGGTGGGTGCCCCGGACGAACTGTGATAAACAATCCCAGTTGTCCTCATCCTCCAAGATCTTTTGGCAGACCGAGTCCACCGAAAATGCAACAAAAATTTGTGTGGCCTTCAGGCGGAACCCTTCCCAACGGGGGCAGCGGAAGAATGTATGTTCCGCATCGTTGGGAACGCCCGGGCAATAAATGCAGTCCGGTGAACTAGTCTTGCCCATCCGGTTCAGGTACGACCGAAAATAGCCGTGAATTGTCAAGAATTGGCCGCCTTTCCACCCATGGTTGGACGTGCTTAATGAGTCGCGCAGTCCATCGTCCTCGGGTGTCGTGCTCCCAGCTGTGTTGCCACTGCTGGAAGGTTCGGGAGCGCTCTTCTGTTCTTGCCGTGTCCTTGCCAATCTCGCCTTCCTCTCTCCTGCCAAGAGCTTGACAGGGATAACTCCGGCGACCACCAGGACGGCAGGCTCGGACACTGTCCGGTAGGCGGAACACACCCGGAGCGCAGCTCGACGTTGAACTCGGGCGAGTCGCAACCTGTACTACTCTTTATCGAGAGCGTCTGCCCACACCTCTGCTCCATAAAGAAGCACGAACTGAACCGCGGACATTAACATACGTCTTCTGCTGGATCGTGGAACCCCGACATTGGCCATCAGCCTACTAAGTTAAGTGACTACCTTAGCGGCCTTGCCCGCCGTACGGAAGATCTGATCCCTCCAGCTTAACTTGGTGTCCACCATAATCCCGAAGTACTTAGCAGCACGAGTTGATTGGACCACCTCCCTTCCCACTCGGAACAGAACGACGGTGTCTATCCTCTTCTTCGTAAGGATCACAATCTCCGTCTTACGGAGAGCGAGAGACCGTGATCGGACATCCATGTGTTGACCACACGCATGACTCGGTTCAACTTTAGTTGGGCCAGCTCAACGTTGCGTGCGACAATGAGAGCTGCGACATCATCGGCGTACCCAACCAAAGTGGTTTCCTCAGGCATCTCCGACCTCAGGAGGCTGTCATAGACAACGTTCCAGAGATCCTGGCCGAGTATTGAATCTTGCGCGGCACCAGAAGTGACTTCCATCGTCCACTTTCTGTCCCTTGTGTCGTAAATAAGGCTTTGAGAGCACAGATAATCATCGATGAGTCGCAACAGATATGCAGGAACGCGAAAGGTGTTGCGAAGCGCATCCAACATATCGACCCACCTCGCCGAGTTAAAGGCATTCTTGACATAAGCGTAACAAGAAGCACTACTCAGCGAGGGAAATGGTTGTGGCTCTCGGCTCTCTTCACAGCTCTCCATAGACTTCGGTGTTAGCGTCAATCGTTGACCGTCCCTTTCTGAAGCCATACTGACGGGGGCATGAGTCCCCGGCAGCTTCCACGGCAGAGGTCAGGCGGGAACGGATCAGCTTCTCGAACAGCTTCCCAGCCGTGTCCAACGTGTAGAAAGGCCTGTGGGACGACGACAGCTCGGGATCACCTTTGCCCTTGCTGATCAGTACAAGTCTTGCGGTTTTCCATAGGGAGCCGGAAACACCCCTTCTACCAAACAGGCGTTGTACATTCTCAACAACAAGTCAGCATTAATTGAAAATACTTTCTTTAAAGCCTCGCTGGGAATCCCATCCGGGTCAGGAGCTTTGTTGCTCTTTAGGGAGAGAACGGAGGTTTCCATCTCCTCGAATGTGAAGAGTGGAACGTCATCTAACCGTCCAAAGTCAACCGACGTACATCCTAGGCCTAGCCTACAAATAAATACATACAAAGAATGATTTTAGCTAAGCCCTCAAAACAAGCAAGTAACTTAATAATAATTATGCTTACAATATTAGAGGTAAATAGATTGTAGAGCGAAAAAAACAATACAATTTAAAATCCATGATTGAAAATTAATAAAAATCAAGTAATGTAAGTATTGTAGAATTACGCTTACTTAACACTTAATGCATATTTTGTTACCTGAGACATAGGCTACAATGGCACAACACATTCTAATTAGTTGTTCAATTTAAATCTTTCTCCCAAATAGATATTAGTTGTATCCCATAAATTAGTTACTCACATTATTCCGTACGACAGCAATTCATTCTACATCAACATTCCTATCTTTTGGTATAATTTATAACTTCAACAAGTAAACATCAGTGTTGGTCTATTTAATTTAACAAATAGGTCTGTCAAAATATCAATTAAATTTTATTTAAAAACGTAACATAACGGCGAGCAGATATAAACAAGAAAAGGTTATGTTATTTTCAGCATACACAGCGTCAACTCAGCTGCGATGGGGAAATATAAACTGATCATAGCAACTATATTAGTCAAATCATGTAGCCTAAACAACTAAAGTTCTGTCAAAAATCCCGGAAAATAAGCTTTTTTAATACTTGAAAATAATTGCTCGATTATAGTTTATTACCTAGTTTAAAATACTTAAAATCTAACCTGAGAATTTCATTGAAATCAAATTAGTAATAAAAAAGCCTTTTGGGGGTCTAAAATTCGCCTAAGTGAAATTTAAAGTCGATCGTATAGAATTTTATACTCTATGTTCCATATAGTAAAAATTCAATAATAAATATTTTAACATTTTAAAAACCCGCTATTCATTTTGAAACACCCGGTATTACAGGTAAGAGGGGTAACTTTCAACGAGTCAAACAAGCAATCTCGACAAAGGCTTCTCCATAACATTGACCATTCACCTGGCAGAAATCCAGTACCATCCCATCGAGTTTCTGAGGAGTTTCTACCACGCCAAAGACTATTTCAATAGTCATCACCGGTGATTTACAATAATTCCATATACGGTATGTATAACTATGTTTAATTGTTATTTATTTTTTCATTAACATTACTATTTTATGTTTTACAGCATAATACAGAAAATAATATTCAAAGACAGTCTGGAAGGGTGGGATGTCAAAACAGAGAACGTCTGACTGGAGCCTGTCGTCTTTGTTTGAGTACCATTGGCAACACTATACTCGTATTGGTTTAATATTTAACATGGTTTAATATTTGTTAAATTTTTGTTAGATTTGGAGGGTTGGCTGACTTGTATTGTGCTTAGTTGAGCTGTGTGATCGGATATTCCAGTACTAATAACTATTGCAGACAAATGTTCTTTTTCAATGTTAGAGCAAACAATATCGATGGATGTCTAGGAAGTGGGGGTTATCCTAGTTGGGGGAGTGGGAGCCTTGAGATGTTGTGGCTGGCAAGAGTGTCATTTAACTTTCTTGACTTAGTGTCATGTTTGAGACTATCAACATTTATGTTCCCTACAATTATGGTAGAATGTTTTTCTGCTTTGATATTTTAAGTTTCTGTTCAGAGTATGGTGAGGGCCTCATCCAGATGGTCCACTGGCGGTTGTCCGTAGATGCCCATGATGTAAAGTTGTTCTTTTTTTAATGTCACTCTAATAGCAGCAATCTACACACACCAGTTCTTTACTTTTTTCTTCTAGGTCTAAAGTCTCGGTGCTTTCTTCCAGTCCTTCCAACGCTTTCTTTATAGGCGTTGCTAGTTCGAGAGAGCAACGCCTCCTTTATTATGTTCCACTCGGCTGTAGTAACCTTTTAATGCGTATTTAGGTATTCGAGTGCTCAAAATACACTCCTCATTTTTCCCATGTTCTGTTAAGACAAGTATCTAAAGCTGTAATTCTTGCAACAGTTGTATCAGTCTGTCTATTTTGTTTATTTGTTAATAAATCGATGTTCTGGTGATGTATAGAATATTTCTCTATAGTTTTTTTAGGTTGCTCCGAGAAAGTAGACCTTTTTTTCTATGTCTTCTCTTCTGCTCTCTGGTGCAACAGTAAAAAATCGTCTGATGTTGGGTTAGAATTTTTAGGAAGGGCTTCTTCTTTCTTCTTTAAATAAAAGTTCTTATTTATGTCATTATAAAATTCAAAATACTTAGTAAAAAATTCTTCAATATCTTCCTTTTCATGTCGGGCTTTGGCAGTGAAAGGTGGTCTCTTTTGTGATGGGCAGCATCTTGCCGTTACCAACTGATGTCGGTTCAGTTTTTGTTAACAGGTTTGGCTGGCTCATGTGGTCGTGGTTGAAGTTGGTGGTGGTTGGATAATGGCTCAGTTTTTGTAGGCAGGTTTGGCTGGCTCCTGTAGTTGTGTTGTAACTATTTGTTATGTCCTTAAGGGCTCTCAATTGTTTTCGTGCTATTTCCTTTTGTTCAGATAGTTTGACAACTATTTCGTTGCAGTTTACACATTCGTCACATCTTGTATCTTTTCATTTTTCAAGCTTATGTGATCTTCTAATGTTTTTAATTTATTTTTTCAAAAAAAAGTTTTTATTGACTAGAGCACCAATGAATTTTGTTGCATCAAGGTTTTCACTTCTAAGGCGGGATAATTTTTCTTTGAGTGCAGTGTTTGTTGACAGTGAGCTGTTTAATTCTCCACATAGTGACTTCTTTCGTTGTCGACTAGTGTATTAAGTTCATCTATGCGTTCTTGGTTTGTGTCGAGTTAATGCTATTCGTTTGGTACTTTAACAATGACTTTCTTAAGTTAATCAACCACAGAAGACCTAGAAGCAGAATTGGTACAACGCTTATTGGATTTGGAGGCACGTTTATTTGGCGACACGATTTTAGATCTTTGCTCCTTTAACATACAGTATAGCTGAAAAAATGCATTCCGAACAGTTTTAACATAGAAACAAAAATGTCTGGCTTAGACTGGGTTGCTAGATTAAGACATCGGAACCCCGAAACTAGTTTAAGAAAATCAGAGCAGACCTCTGCAGCTAGGGCTCAGACATTCAATAAACCTAATATAAACGTAACAAAGTTTTTAACATCCAAACGCATGTTCAAGAGAATCATTTCTACCCTGCCCACGGGATTTTTAATGTATATGAAACAGAGCTCGTAATGTTCAATCAATGAGCTCTAAGACTCTCGCTCTCAATGGTAGGGGACAAGTTGTCTTCGATCTTTGTTGTGTGCATGTCAGCTGGAGGAAACTTAATTCCACCACTCGCCATTTTTCCAAGACTATAAATCTAAGATAGAAGTCCACCAGGAACAGTGATTGTATGCCATCTATCTGGTTCGATGCAGAGCGATATTTTTGTTCAATGGTTTGACCATTTCCTTGCTCATGCCAAGCCACAAGCTGCCGACCCAGTGTTGTTACTATTAGATGGCCATTCTGGCATCTGTCGGTTTCTAGATAGGGCCTACCATTGGCTTTTGGGCTATTAATTAACAAGACTACAAGACTACAAGATCGCGCCACAATCATCCTACACTCATCTCTCATTCACATTCAGGTTAAAATACCCACTATGTGAGGTCCCTCTCTCAAAATAGTGATTTATTGAACCATGGTTTGTTTACCACCTCACTTTAGCTACAAAATGCAGCCTCTGGATGTCTCTTTACTGGATTTTATGGATGTTTAACACATTCTATGTTCAAGATATTGAAAAATATCTAAAAAAAAGCAATCCTGGAAGGGTTGTTACCCAGTTTCAAGTTAGCCGACTTCTTGAGAAGGCAACTCTTAAAAGCAGCAACTAGAGCCAGAGCAATAAATGGATTTCGAAAGTTCGGCATTGTGCCACTAAACCAAGATGTCTTCACAGAAGCTGATTACATTGCTGCTGCCAAATGCAATGATATACCGTACCTCTTCAACAGCCTAGAAGAAATCAAGAGCATGATGCACATCAGAATGAAGACCCCGTACTTAAGGCAGCTGAAAAAGACGTAGAAGACGAAGGCCTACATCTCGAACACCTACAAGATAAAAACTTTGTTATTAGCAAGACGTTTTTTTTTAGTCAGGCAACTTTAGCAATACCACAAAAAAAAAGTATTGTCCATGTAGTCTCTGGATATAGGGATGTCAGAATCGAAATTGATTTTATAACAACCCCCCCCCCACCCCCCTTCACCGTCTATACGGGCGACTTTGTCGCGCCGTTCGGACGCAACACAAAAATGCGTCCTTTTGGATATACGAGATGCTAAGGGCACATTCTATACGAGCGACTTTGTGGCACGTTTGGTTGCGTAATCTGGCGACAAGCGCTTGACAGCGCTACTAGTGGCACTGGGACTAACTATTAACATTCCGGTTCTTCATGTTTTGTCGTTTCCGTTTCCCTAGTAGCATTTATCATCATAATTATTATAAATCTACTACAGCAGTTAAAAAGGCTTTAAAACTTACATTTCATTATGAACATAACAGACGTTTTTGTGGTACGTGAAACAGTTATTACTTAAAAATAGATTTACAGAAAAAAGAGCAAGAACAGGAAATAAACTTTCACGATGTAAAAAACCGCACCGGAAACGCCCGTGTAGGGATTGTGTGGCGTCATTTCCGGCGCGTTTTTCTGCCGCTCGTGTAGAATGGTGAAGGCGTGTGCTACGCAACAGCGACGTAGTGGCGGCTACAAAGTCGCCCGTATAGACGGGGCCTAAGTAAGGTAAAAGAAGTTGATGTAAAGGGTAATAGCATTGACACGTTAGTGTACATAGTCAATGGTAATAGTAGGTTGGTATCATTTGATATTTCGAATGTGTATACTAATGTGCCTGTTAATGAAACTGTTGAAACTGTTGCTCTTATTAGACGTAGACTTATTGGAAATGGTTTAGACCGAGCCAACGTTAACCAGTTAGTGAACTTGCTTAGGGTATTATTGAACAAAATTATTTCTGTTTCAACAACAAGTTTTTTGCACTAACTGATGGATTGGCCATGGGAAGTCTTTTGTCTGCAATTATGTCGGAATTATATTTACAGCACCATGAAGAATGTATCCTTGATAAGATCAAAAGAAATCACGAGGTGGACATGTATGTAAGATGTGTCGATGTTGGACTTATAATGTTTTAACAGTCTTGGGAAAGTGAAGTCGATGACATGTTGAAGATATTTAATGAACATCACTTTAACCTCAGGTTCACATGTGAATATGAAGAAAGTGGGAAGATTAAGTTTTGGACCTTACTTTAAGGATGTGTGAAGACAATATTGAGTTTGCTATTCATAGGAATCCGACACATACTAACACCACTATCAATAATAAGTCTGTCCACCAAGGAGTCACAAAATATCGTCTTCTCGTTCCATGTTGTATACAGCCTATAGAATTCCATAGAGTGTAGAGAATATGAAAAAGAAGATAACAATAATCAAGTCCATTGCAAGTGCTAACGGTTAGCATCCATCTGAATTGATTAAATGGGTGAGAAGATCTGTAGTAAGATTAGTAGTCAGGAGCGTCTTCGCAAAGTTACTACTTTGACAGGTGATTATGAAGGTAACAAGAAATACACCGTTTTCAACTACACAGGTGAAAGAACAATAAAGATTGCAAACAGATTTAAGAAATATGGTGTGTCTGTAGCCTTTAGAACACAAAACACGATGAGCAAAATTTTGCACCCTAAAATAGAAAACTATAACAGTTTTGATGGCTCTGGTGTGTACAAGTTTTGTTGTAATGATTGTGATAGTTTTTACTTTGGTCAAACTGTAAATTTTGTGAAACGGTATAAGAGTCATGTTTCGACTTGGCGTAATAACAGGGAAGAAAGATATGTTGCTAAGCATATCCTGGAAAATGGTCACTCATTGGGGAACATTGAGGACAGTTTGAGTGTGTTGCAGAGTTGCAAGAAGGGTCTAATGAGTGCTTGGGAGGAGTTGTTTATTTTCAAAGAAAAATATAGGGATAGGGATAAATTGATCAATGGGCAAATAAATTTTGACTCTGGTGGCACCTATAGCAAATTATGTCCATATTGAGTACCACAGCAATAAATGCCTTAATTTCATCTATTGTTATATTTACCCAGTCTTTCGACCTACTCTTTGGTGACATAGTGTTCCTTGTGCATTTTTGTTAGTTTCAGTTGTGAGACTGTTCAGAAGGTTCACTGTAAAAACAGATTGAAGTAATCTATAGGCAAAGAGTTTTGTGGAGGGCAATGTTTTGGGCCATTCAATTCTGATAAAGTGAATGCTCATAACCTGGGTCATTGCCATCGTCAACCTCTTCCCAATCACTGCTTAGAGGTTCAGGCTCAGGCCTAGGGGTATTCTCACATCCATTATCACTTCCTCTAGCTCTACCGCTACCTCGATTAATCCTACCTCTACCACTAAGAGCAGGGTTGCCACAGAAATTTTGAGGCCTTATTTCCTGACTTTTCCTGACTTTTACTGACCAATCTGAGAGATTTTTCCTGACTTTTTGGAACCGCGGTGTTTTAAAAATTTAGACTCTTTTTTTTAATGCAACCTCCTCCATTTGTATTTTTTTTAAATTTCTCCGTAACCAGTGAGTGATTCAAAATACCAAATTATTATTTTTTCAAGTTCTTTTGATTGGTTTTTTAAAAATTGATGAATTAAAAAATTAAGGGTGAAAAATACCAAAAACTCCCATTTTGACCCTTTTGAAACACCATAAAACCCGGTTCCGATAGTCTGATCAACCTATTTTTTATTTTAACCTGAAGAACGCTGTCCTACACCTTCAAAAATCACTCTTTCAAATGTTTTATGTAAACTGACACGTATAAAGATATGTATACATATATATGAATTTGAACGAACTGTGTTTTTGGCTTCTATGGACCTCAAAACGAAAAAGTAATATGGTCTCGGCCTTAGGCCTTACCATGAGTACTACTGTAATACATATTCCCTATAGAGAAATTCGCTAAAAATAAAATAAAGTGTTCCAATAATAATATAAAAACTAAAATTTCTACTTTTGTTTCTTTCAACCTCTTCACTTTTACTAGACATTGGCCTATGCCTACAACATTTTCAATTTTAAGAACATTTTCAATAGGAATATCATCCAAATTGCCTGCAGTCAAGCCAGAAAACCCAACACAAGTTCCAGGGCAACCTAATTGGAGTTGGCTAGATGACGCTCAAAATTGCCGGGTCTAATAGACATTTAAAGAAATCGAAAACGCTTTGAAAATCTGGATTGCGATCATAGGCTGGATCTTCGTCTGTATCATCCACCACTTCATCCGATGACGATGATAATATAATAAGCCTAACATCGCAAGTTATTGGTACACTGGTTCCTCCCAATACTGTTCATGGTTCAGCAAAGTTTTTGGTATAAATCGATTCCAGCTGATCTTAAAGTTTTTCAATTAGTTGATGGGGATACCCTTCCAAAACATGAACCTGGGTACAACCAACACCACCTAGAACTGTAGCAGGTGTTGGTACAACCTGTGTGGTTGCTTTGATCCACTGATAGACCACTGCAATAGATTGTTCAAACTTTATTTCATATCAGATCTGAAACTCCTTAGTAGGTATGAAAAAAGAGTTGCTCTAATACAATACCTACCGGAAAAGAAACACCATAAATGGGGCATCAAGCTATCATTTTAATTGAATGTTGTTTCCGGATCAAAGTAATAGACTTGTGAAAAGGTTATGATACCTGTTAGTCCGCCAAATGATCCTGTGGAATCCTGGTTGGATTACGCGTTTCGGCGATGTCTCGCCATCATCAGATCAGTACAAGATCATAAAAACTTGCCTTTGCAGGTGCGTCATAAGTTTTTTAAAACAGTCACAAAACACATACACAACACATTTTAACATAAAGATGGTTCATAAAGATGGATGACCGTTTTCGTTTATGTTAAAATGTGTTGTGTATGTGTTTTGTGACTGTTTTTAAAAACTTATGACGCACCTGCAAAGGCAAGTTTTTATGATCTTGTACTGATCTGAAGATGACGAGACATCGCCGAAACGCGTAATCCAACCAGGATTCCACAGGATCATTTGGCGGACTAACAGGTATCATAACCTTTTCAAATCAAGCTATGGATACTGTGCATGCTATTACAAATTACTGTTGGCAATTCCATATTATTGTTATAGAGGAGCTACCGTGAACCGGGGTGAAGATGAACAGTGGGGTGAAGATGAACAAAACGGAAAAAAATTATTATTAAAATTTTTTTCATAAGAAAACATGTAAAATGAAATAAATAAAAAATATTATTGAAATCTGCATTCATTTATCTACATAAAACACATACCATTACACTCATAAACTAATTCAGGTGTTTTTTTAGCAAAAAAAAATTATATATATATATATATATATATATATGTCTTCCTAAATCCATGGATAAAGATTTTGTATTTACGAGTATAAGGGTTTATTATTATTTTTCACTAGCCTCAATAGGTTGCAATAACAGTTTTGTGTTACTTTTAACCATAAAATACCTAATTTTTATTTTTTTTTTTGTGATAACTTGTCAAATTGTGCGGAAAACGGGGTGAATATGAACCGCGCATCAGAGCGAGTGTATTATAATGTCTTGTCCCATGTTTTTCCTAAATAATAATTTTTGGTTCTAAATTTTGTTAATTTATTTCCAGGTTATGAACAAAAGTAGAATTTGTTTTTTAACCCTTTAAAATTACCTACCTATAAGTACATCATGACAAGACATAAAAAAGAAGCATCGGTGCAAAAGCGATCAAGCAATATTCACAAGAAACATTGCAGAAGGCAGCAGAAGAAATAAAAAATGGCCAAATTACTCTCAATCAAGCTCATAAAAAATATAATATTCCAAAAAGAACTTTTTGCATATTTGTAAGCATATTTGCGGTTTTGCAGAAAATTGCCTCTCGGCTGTCAAAAATTCATACAAAATTTATTTTTTGCTTAAAAATGTGATAAACACCATTTTTTAAAACTAGATTAAACACAGATTTTTTTGGAATATTAAAATACAGTAAAATAATAAGGTACCAAGTGAAAAAGTTTGTAAGAAATTGTTTAAAATCCGAAATTGAAATAAAAATTGGAAGACAATTTTTGTTTAACCTTAAACATAACACAATATGTTCCGTTTTTTTTTTTTGTCTTTTCAGATATGGGGTAAAAATGAACATAGGAGCAAAAATGCATGCAGTGTAATACAAAATATATAGTGTGTTCATCTTGACCCCAAACCCGAGGTGAACATGAACAGGTAATTTTTATTTTGGGGGGGGGGGTTGTATTTAATATTTTTAAACTTACATAATTATATTGTAAAAAATAAATAAATAAATAAATCTCTTTATAAAACAACAAATGAATTATTTTGATATCTTATTTAATAAGAAAGTTATTCGAGAAAAACCAAAAAAAGTGTTCATCTTCACCCCAGTTAACGGTACCTACGAACCAGATTGGGAACTAACAAACAAGTATGATGTTGGGCCTTCCGTGGTTGTGAAACTTTTGAAAATGGGGAATTACCTTGGGGAATTGAAAATGGGAACAAAGGTTACCATTTGTTCTTAGACAACTTTTTTACAACAACCATGTTAGCTAGGTACCTCTATAGACATGGTTGACACGAACTGTTAGGTTGGACAGGAAAGGCATTCTGAGGCCATTGTAGGGAAAATATAAGGTAGATAACAAAATATACATCAGAAAAGGCCAAGTCTTACAGAGGGCTTACCGTGAGAAACCGACAATCTCTCAATTTATAGTACTTTCAACCAACTCAGAAGCCAAAAATGTCAGATACACAATAAGGAGAAGTGACAAGGTAGTAATTAAATGCCAACCATTGATTGTCTATCAGTACAACCATGGGATGGGAGAAATCGATGGGACAGATAAAAAATTATACATTACCTCGATGAGACACACTGTATGAAACATTGGAACAAAGGTAATATTTAATATCTTTGGCAGAAAGATGCTATAAATGCCTATGTACTCCGAAGAAGAAGCAGGCAAGGTTGGAACGGAGGTTTGCAGCTCCACTGGCTCGGTTCAGCTCCTCCACACCTCCAATTCACCGGCTGTGGCGTCTCGATCCAGGCCTCTACGAAGTGCTGTACACCGAGACATCAGGTCGACTGGTTTTCGTGAGGGATTCGACGCAGACTTTGAGGGTCCAGCTGCCGAGATCAATGGAGTGGCCCAGCACTTCTACGAGGTTCCTGAAGAAGGACGAGCCAGGCCAAGACCCTCGCTATCCACATGGTTTCGTCTACTGGATCTAGTTTCCACCCTGGACAAAACGGCCTTTCTAAAGGCCACCAAATTTTCAAGTCAATCAATCAATCAATCAATCAAGTTCTCTTCTATTCATGATTCATAAGTCGTTTGTGTGCTCATGCAGTAGTTACGTTACTATTTTAATGCAGCACCTCATGTGTTAATAATCACAATGCCGGCTCAAAGTAATGTATTTTGACCGTAAATTTCATTAATTTTTCGGTCAACATAGTTTTTTTTAAACGCGCTTAAGGTTTGAGTAAAGAAAATTACAAGTCTTTAATTAACTTAACTATCCTCATTTCCTATACGGTACGTTGGTGTTGTACCTTAGGGTATTTTCCATTCGCTCTTGATTCCACTGAAGCGAGGAGACATGGACCCTTCAGAGACTACTGCAGCTGTGCAAGCAATCCTGCCAAAGAAGTCCATCTTCGATCCGGCAGACGAGGCTCCCACATCGAGCGCCCCGAAGTATTTCGCACGTCCACTGAACTTTGGTCCCGACCTCTCGGAGTCGTAAGATGAAGAGACCAGGGACTACATCAGAAGGACTGACCCCAAGCTTTCGACGGGAAGTTCGACCTCCGGTACACCGAAAATACGGTTGACGCCCAGGGTGAAGAACGCTCCACGGTGTACCTACGAGTTGAAGAGAGGAGCGAAGAAGGGCGAGGCGTGTGGAAAGTACTGCAGGCTGGGCGAGGATTTGTGCTCCACACACAACCGAGCGGCAAGACCCAAAGCAAGTTTCGACTTGGAACCGTTCGCTGAGGGTAAAAAATTTGAAAGACTTAAGGTGTCGAAGAAGTATAAACTTCTGCAACAGGCCAAAGAGCCTGGATCGGTCATCTTTCTAGATGAACGTAAAATTATATAGGTAAGACTGCCTAAATTTATGATGCCAATACCCAAGACTGGTTCATATTTAATATTCAAAAAGAATGTTCCGAAGACAGAGGGACGAAAAGCAACGCCGATGTGGGAGTCCGACTAAGCTGGAGGAGTTGGTCCTAAACGGCCTTTCTCAAGGCCACCATTTCATTCACTCGTTTTGCAGCTATCAGTGCAGCCTCTTTTAGACTGACCAACAAAGTACATTATGATATTAAATTAAAAGATTTAACGAGCTCCCAAACAAACTAACATTTATAACTTCTTTTTTAAGGAACTTATAAAATAAGTTTCTGTGTTCTGTTTCCCAATGAATTTTTTTATTAAGAAATATTTGCCCAAACCAAAATATTAGTTATTTGAGTAGGTTAGCAAAATAAAATGATGAATCAGCATAGCTTATGCGATTTAAGAAGCTACCAGTGTATTCTGTACGGTACGTTGGGTCGCACTTAAGCGTACCATTCAAATGAAAATGCATGTGCTGAAAATAGCCTACGAGATCGTTCACTACCAGACGGCGAGGAGCCACTACATCGCCCAATGGCCATGGAACCAGCGGGCCAAAATGAGGAGAGAAGTCCGGGACCGATCGGACATCGCTCTGGTCGCCAAGGACCTGGACAGCATCGCGGCTGACCCCCGCGGGAAGACAGTCCGGCTCCAGCTGCTGGAACGGGGGGTGTGGGTCCCGCCAACTCCTCTTGAGGATGACATGGCTTTCAAGTCCGCGGTGCTGAAAGACCTTCGGCGCCTGCTTACGATCAGCGACCGGGTGATCGTCATCATAAAATGCTCGTAAGGGCACAGTCTGCGGACCGACGGCACCACCTCACACAACATCTGAGGGCGGACACAAACGGCCTTTTACAAGGCCACCATTACACTCAATCGTTTAAAGACTTTGCTGAGCTAACTTATATTGTATTTTTATTTAATTTTATATTTGTCGTTTCGACACTATAACCACCATTTCTCGTTTTGACACTATCAGTGCGGCCTCTTTTAGTCTTTGACCAACAAAGTATATTATGATATTAAATTAAAAGATTTAACGAGCTCAAAACAAACTAACATTAATAACTTCTTTTTTAACAGTTTCTGTGTTCTGTTTCCCAATGAATTGTTTTATTGAGAGATATTTGCTAAAATCAAATATTAGTTATTTGAGTAGGTCAGCAAAATAAAAGGGTATGCGATTTAAGAAGCTACCAGTATATTCTGTACGGTATGTTGGGTCTCACTTAAGCGCATGTTGTGGTGCATGGTCATTCTCATCCTACTCACCATGGCACCACTTGACATGCCTCCCACCTGGAAGCGACTACCAGACACGATGGAAGATGTGCTAGAGGAAGAGTTTGTTGAGGTCGATGTGGAAGCAATTGTTATGCCAGACGAAGATCCTCATGTTGACATGGTAGTTTTCAGCAACTTCGATAAAGCTGAAACATCATCTTTCGCATCGGACATTGATGAATTCATTGATTTGACCGTTGCTTACCATGTCACGGAGTCCGAAGCCGACAGCTTTGAATATTTCCTTCCGATCGAAGATGGCGAGGGAAACACGGCCCCTGTTCTACCTGATGCTCCTGATGCCAGACGGAGACTATTTGACGGTTGCAGCGATGAGAAGGATGATGATGGTGTCGCATACTTAAGCGATAGTCTACTTCAAAACGGCCTATCTAAAGGCCACCATAGCACTCAATCGTTTAAAGACTTTGCTGAGCTAACTTATATTGTATTTTTATTTAATTTTATATTTGCTACAAGCTGCTGCTACAAACGAGTGAAAACGGCTGTTTTGTATAGGTTTTACACAGTAAAACCTTATGGAGCGTAACTACTCTGCGTTAGCATCTTCATCGGATAAATAATCTGCTCCAGCTAATCTTTCCAACGCAGCGATCACTTCTCTTGATGTTATACTAGTTCTGCTTGTTACAGAATGAACTTGTACGGGTTGATTTTCACTGGTCACTTGCCTCCCCGTAGGCAATGTTTGAAAAGGTGGTGTAGTAGAGGATATTTCAGGGACCTGTATAGGCTGCTCCATTACGATGTTGTCGCTAGAAAGGTTCGTGCAATAATGATTTAGAAATACATTCATGTTCACAGGTTAATTTGATGAGCCAATGAGATTGAAGGTGCTGATGTCAGCAAAAAATGAACCAATAGGAATTTAGTGCTGAGGTAAGCATTTGATATATAAGTAGAAAATTCAAGCATTGGTTCTCATTCCTACTTCTGGAACTGCATACAGCGCATGGAACAGCCATTCAACTACGATGTATTACTGCCATTGTTGTAATGAAAATTTCTCTAACGAAGATTTGTATGTATTGCATTGTGAAATTTATCATAATGCTACGGAAAATACACCGTCCGACTGTGAAGACCATCCGGATTTTGTACGCTTCCTTGCCAAAAATTCTACGGAGCAGAACAGGCCAAATGTCATCGCATATGCACCCCCAAGAGAAGATGTGGTGGATCCTATTGATGAATCGTCTCAACCTTCTAATACAGAAACACCGAGTGAAACTGCACCCCCAAGAGAAGATGTGATGGATTCTGCTGATGAATCGTCTCAACCTTCGACTACAGGAACTCCGAGTCAAGTTTCTACGTTGGGAGTGGAATTTTTAGTGGAAGCATTTAAGAGAGCTGTTGTCCGACATTATAGAATAAACAATACAAATTCGCTTGAACTACAAAATTTCCTGACTATTGTAAAAGATGTCATTGTTGAAAAACTAAATTATGAACTCCACCGATTGAATTTCATAAAATTTGGATTGCTATTAGATACAACTTTTAATAATTTTGAAGGAAAACTGTCCAACAGAGGGTTTCTCTCTAGAAACCGCAGTATCATGGTGACTTCAAATATTGATGAAATTGTTGAGGAATGTTTGCAGGAACTGGATCTCAAAATAACGGAACATGAAGCTCGAGGATCTGGATCGTCCTTGCTCAACATTAACAGTCTGGATTTACGCGTTCATAAACGTGGATACGGAGATCGTGGCAGCAGTTATATTCCACTGCCAGCAAAGATAAAAAATACTTTGTCATGCATCAATGTTCAAAACAATGACAATGAATGCTTCAGGTATTCTATGTTAGCAAAACATCTAGTGAATGAAGGTATCCAACATCCGGAACGACCAAATAGAAGGTATCAAGAACTAATCTGTAGGTATAATTTTAATGGGCTAAACTACCCAGTGTCATTGGCCGAGATAGGACGTTTTGAAAAACGCAATCCAGGTGTATCTATTAATGTTTTTGGACTCGACAGTAGAAAACAATGTCTAACCTTTGAAAGTAGTGACTCGGGAACTTGCACATCATACAGATTTATTGCTACTAACAGATGGTGATGTTTCACTTTATGTGTACATAAAAGATTTTACTAAACTGATTCACAAACAACTTACCAAAAGGAACAGTCAAATAACAGTTTGTAAAAGATGTTTCTGTTTTAAGAATATCCCTTTTATTAGAGGAGGTCATCGTTGGCTGACGGAACACTCTAAGCTTTGTGGAGATCATGCGGCAGTAAAGGTTATCCTGCCTACCCCGAGGAATTCCGTTCTGAAGTTTAAGAACATACATCACCAATATCGAATACCAATAGTTATTTACGCAGATTTTGAATCTTCGTTGATACCAGTAGAAAACATAGATCCCGATGCACCCGACAGTGGAAAATATCAAAGACATGAACCAAACAGCTATTGTCTTTTGGTAAAATCGACACTTTCCGAAGAACATCTTCAGCACTATTTTATTCCAACATCGCCAAAACTTTACTGGGGAGAGGAAGCTGCAAAGCGATTTGTTGACGATCTGTACATTATTGCTGAAAAGGTCTTCAAGAACTGTGTCATTTAATGGAGAACGTTTGTTACTTGTGCAAAAAGGAGTTTACTGAAGATAACATCAAGGTTCATGACCATGACCATTTGACAGGCGTTTATAGAGGAGCTGCATGCAACGCCTGCAACATCAATTTCAAACTCCCAAATTTTATACCTATTGTATTACACAACCTAAGTGGATACGACGCTCACTTTATTATCCCTGAGCTCGGTCGAGACAAAGGTCAAATAGATGTATTGGCACAAACTACAGAAAAATTTATCAGCTTTTCGAAGAAAGTAAAAAATATAAAATTAAGGTTCATAGATTCATTAAGATTTATGCCTTTCAGTTTGATGACACTTTCAAAGAATTTAGAAAGAGGAGACTTGATTGAAACGAGGAAGCTTGTTTCAGAAGATAAGTTGGAGCTTGTATTAAGGAAAGGAGTATTTCCCTACGACTACATAGACTCCATTGCCCGATTTAACGAGACTGAACTACCTCCAGCAGAAATGTTTTATAGTAAACTCAAAGAATCACCAGTAGATCCGGAGGATTATGATCTTGCTGTTAAGGTATGGACAGAACTTAACATGACTACGCTCGGAGATTAGAGTGATTTTTATGTGAAACTTGATGTAACTCTCCTTTGTGATGTAATGGAGGAGTTTAGAAATTCCTGTTTGAAAGCTTATGGACTCGACTGATTTTATTATTTCACCTCTCCGGGATTAGCTTGGCAGGTAATGATGAAAGAAACTAAATGTGAACTCCAACTTTTGACGGACATTGACATGGTTCTCATGATTGAAGATGGTGTTCGAGGAGGGCTAACACAATCAGTTACACGTTATGACAAAGCCAATAACAAACATCTTCCAAATTATAATCCAAGAGAAGATTCAGTATATCTGGGCTACTTAGACGCCAATAACCTATATGGTTATGCCATGTCCATGCCATTGCCTTACAGTGGTTTTTGCTGGGTAGAACCTACTGTATTAGGAGACATCGTAAACATCCCAAAGTTCAATGATATTGGATACATTTTGGACTTTGACTTCGAGTATCCACAAAATCTTCACGACCATCATTATGATCTTCCTCTCCTACCAAGGACCGAGATTCCTCCAGGAGGTAAACATCCCAAGTTGATGACAACACTTGAAAATAAAACTAACTATATAGCACATTACTGGATTGTGCAACAAGCGATTGAACTGGGCATAAAAATTGATAGAACTAATCGGGTACTTCAATTTACACAAAAGACTTGGTTGAAACAATATATTGATTCTAATACTGCAAGAAGAGCTGCTGCAACTTCAAATTTCCATAAAGAATTTTATAAAGGGATGAATAACGCAGTTTATGGAAAATGTCTCGAAAACAAAAGGAATCACATGAATCTGAAACTGGTCTCTGACGAAAAGAAAATGTTAAAATTAGTTCAAAAGCCTAACTTCAAAACTTCTATTGTAAAAGGGGAGTTGAAGGGTGCTATAGGTAAAAATTTGACATATTTTTTATTGCATAAATGTTTAGTTCAGTTCTTCCTGAGTAATTCGATAGTGGTATCGAATTACTCAGGAAGAACTGAACTAAACATTTATGTGCTGAACTAAACATATGTGGATATGATATGATTATGTATTCGGAAATATCATTTATAAGCTTTACAAAAATAGGTTACATTGTTGATTTAGCTCGTTGCATGGCAACTAATTGTATCTGGCAAAGTTTATCTGTTTTTATTTACAACTACTTTTATATAGTATTTTTCACTATTATTTTCTTATTACTGGGAAAATAACATTGGCCAGTATTGTTACCCTATGTAGTTCATCTCATCTGTGGTTTATTATAACAATAGTTGTCTGCTTTTGTTGACAATTAGTTGTTTGTTTACATCTAACCTGTATTCTGGTGTAGTGTGTATAATATTTTGTTTTAGTGCTTCAATATGCCTAGACAAAAGAAAACATGGTGTACTAAACGTGGGTTTAGAGGTAATAAGTACACAAAAGTGAATGTACCAAGTGAGGTTCCTGGTTCTAGACCAACAGGTACTGGTGAGCCTAGGCCTAGTCCAAAACAGACAAGTGCTTCAAAAAGAAAATTATCTGATAGCTTTGCCCAATTTTCCCAGTACAGTGGCTTAGATAGTAATGTTGTATTTTCCCTTAGCATATTGTCATCTGTAACACAGAACAATCTTGTTTGCAAAGTCTGAGCATCAGAGGTTAGGTTTGAAGAAAGCGAGGAGCACCGCGTAGGCCTAGCATGTATGTTTTGTATCAAGTGTACTAACAGTGATTGTAATATGTCTGTTGAGTTTTGGAACTCAAGACAGTGTGACAGCAATAAGCTATATGAAATTAACACTAGACTGTTCTATGGACTTTGGTGTACCGGTAAGGGACCGGAAGCAGGAAAAATGTTGTGCGGACTACTGAACCTGCCTAGACCAAGTACTTATGTCAACAAGTATACAAGTACTCTTTGAAATGCTTTAGCTGATGTAGCTGAAGCAAGTATGGTAAATGCCACCAAAGAAGCAGTGAAAGAAAATGAAAATTTGACTGATTTACCAACCGCTTTCGATGGAACATGGCAGAAGCGTGGCTTAGTGTCGAAGAATGCTTGCTGCACAATAACAAGTGTGGACACTGGAAAGGGCTTTGGATGTTGAAGTCCTTAGTAAATATTGCAGTGGGTGTGAGAAGTTAAAAAACAAAACTCCTTAGGAAAAAACTGCCCATGAATCAAACTGCTCTAAGAACTATGATGGACCAAGCGGAGGGATGGAAACTATTGCTACAGTCTCTCTCTGCAAGAGGTCTGTCACATCACGAGGAGTTCAATATACCAAATTTCTCGGTGATGGTGACTCAAGCTCATTCAGTGCAGTTGTAGCAAGTAAGCCCTATGGTAACATGCCAGTAGAAAAATTAGAATGTATTGGTCATGTGCAGAAACGTATGGACACACGATTGCGAAACCTAAAAAAGACTGGAAAAAAAACACCGTTGTCGGATGGTAAATCCATCAGAGGTAGGTTACCAGATCATAAAATTGACCAGATCCAGTCCTTCTATGGCAATGCCATTAGAAGTAATTGCACTAATCTACAGAACATGAAAAGGGCTGTATGGGCTATATATTTTCATCGATTTTCAACTGACAGTGCTCCATTTCATCGTCTTTGCCCCGAAACACCGGAAACATGGTGTAAATATAGTAAAGCTGAGGCAGAGGGTAAGCTGGAAAAGTATAAGCACACTAATTCTATTCCAAAGGCAGTGATGCAGCTATCAAGCCAGTTTTTAAGGACCTTGCAGACACAAATCTATTAAAAAAGTGTCTGCACGGCAAGACTCAAAACGTAAATGAGTCGTTTAACAATGTGGTATGGTCCAGAATACCCAAAAATGTTTTTGTTGGAAGGGAAACCCTAGAAATAGGAGTGTTTGATAGCCTTATAACATTCAATAAGGGAAACATTGCTAGATTAAGAGTGTTGAAGGAGTTAGGTTTCCATGACTATGGTGTAAATACTGTGAAATCGCTTCGGAAAGCTGACGAAGTCCGCATTTACAAGGCAGAAATTTAAGCCAGAGAGGTGTCTATAAGGAAGCTAGAGTCATGAGGAGAAGGAAGAGGCTGCAGCTTGAGGAAGATAATGACTTGGAATAAGGCCCAGGAGAATTTTAATGTAAGTTGTATGAATTATAACTCTTATTTTGGCATTTTCTCCGTTTCCCGTAAATTGTAGATTTTTAAGGTTTAGGTACACTTATTTCATAAACCAGATAGGCAATTGACTTGAAATTTTTACCTCATTCTTATCTAGGGCTTGGTAAGCTGCTGTAGTAAATTTATTTTAATTGGTCAATATTTACCTTGGGAATGAAATAAAATATCAAAAATAATTGGGTAGGCCTAAAAATATTCAAACTTTCAAAAATTTCAAAAAAAATATAATTTTTTAGGTTAGAAACACAGTTTTAGTACAGGAGCTTGTTAATATAGTGAAAATCTTGTAGCAGTCTGCATGGACAAAACCAATGTTGTCATGGATCGACCTCTATATGTAGGAATGTGTATACTTGACATTTCAAAGACCCATATGTATGACTTCCATTACAACAAGATGGTTTCCTATTACGGACGGGATAAAATTGGAATATGCTACATGGACACTGATGGGATCGTCTACTGGATCAAGACACTCGACATGTATGAAGACCTCAGAGTTTTTCCTCACAGGAATTC
The DNA here is from genome assembly GCA_030545055.2 of Neoaliturus tenellus. Lineage (NCBI taxonomy): Eukaryota > Metazoa > Arthropoda > Insecta > Hemiptera > Cicadellidae > Neoaliturus > Neoaliturus tenellus. Next base: position 196,741,973 of record CM061531.1, on the reverse strand, counting down.
CTTTGACTTCTCAGACTACCCCATTGACCATCCAACCTATGACAACTGCGTAAACAAAAAGGTGTTAAGAAAGTTTAAAGATGAAACTTCTGGTGTGCCCCTAGAATAAATTTAGCCCTTATGTCAAAGATGTATGCCTTAAGGATGTTTACAGGTAGAACAGAAAATGACACGGCGGATGAAAACGAAGCCGGAATCATTAAAAAGGCAAAAGGAATTTTAAAAAATTATATAATGAAGAAAATGAGATTCGAACATTACTATAATTGTTTATTTAGAGGAGCTGAGTACAATGCAACTTTCAACACCATCCATCCGGAGTTTTAAGCATAATTTGTACAGTTTGACAGTAAAAAAGAAGTAATTGTCCGCCAGAGACGACAAGCGTGTGATCCTTCAAAATAAGATCTACACACTCCCTTATGGGCACTATTCATTAACAGAAATGGATTGAATAAGACATTCAAAAAAGTAACGAACATCCACAAAATCTGTATTGTACTGTAAAGACTAACTGTAAAACTGTTAAGTTTTTTAAAACTTAAATTGAATGACCTTGAACTCATGTTTTTATATCAATTTGACTTAAAACTGTAAAGTTTTTAAAACTTAAATTGGATGACCTTGAACTCATCTTTTTTATATCAATTTGACTTCTGAAATGCATACAAGTATAATTGAATAAATTACCATTATCGTTCAGTTGTATAATGGACGAAGAATGAAGCAGACCAATGGACGGGAGAAAAATTATAGTTCAAGAACTTCACAAACCAGTTTGAAGAAATTTTCTCAGAAGATCAACGGTCGTGAAGGGTATTAATGACTTATATCAAACTGACCTTGTAGAAATGAAACCATACAGTAGAATAAACAAAGGTTTCAAATACATTTTAACAGTTATTGACTGTTTTACAAAAGTTGCCAGTGCTATTCCCCTTAAAAACAAAAATGGGCCTTCGGTTACTGAAGCAATGAGAAAGGTACTGCAGTCAATTGGAAAACGTATAAAGCATCTACAGACAGACGACGGCAAAGAATTTTTTAACAAAGATTTTTCTGATCTGATGAAGAAAAATAAAATAAATCACTATTCTACTTTTAGTGAAAAGAAAGCCTCCATTGTAGAAAGTTTCAATCGCACGTTGAAAACATTGATGTACAAGAAATTTTCAGAAAGATGAAGTTATGTGTGGTTTGATATTTTTCTAACTCTAATCAAAGATTACAACAATACAAAACATCGTACTATAGATATGAAACCAAATCAGGTGAACAAAGAAATTAATCTTTAGTTTTGAAAGCATAAAGGAAAAAACTACGCCGCGGTTAGATATATTTATTAAGAAAATATTTATACATGATAAACAGAGGGAAATACAGCAATAACTAAGACTGTAGATTATTTGATATTCTTCCGATGAGGTTGTCCGAGAGAGCTACACAAAGCAAAATTCAAACTTTTAAGGATAATAAATGGTCAAATGTAGTGTTGCTAGAGCAACATATAGAATGCAATTTTTAAGAAGCAAACTCTGTTTATATTTTTAAAAGGAACACTTAATAAATGTTGAAAATAAACTATTGTGGTTTCTTATATTTATAATTACACTTTTAAATCCCAAAACATTAATTCAAAATATCTAGATTACATCTATTATTAACCGTAGCAATGCTCATTTTAGCATACTTTATTACAAATTAGAAGTCAACAAGTATGTAGGCCTACTTATATTAATTTCAAATCTGCCAGTGATGTTTTTATTGTTATATAATTTATTACTACGTAGAAGTTAACAAGAATTTACTTGTAACTTCAATTTTTAATTAAAGAAAAGAATTAAAAACTAAGAAAGTGGGTTATTAACATTTCACATTTATAGGTGCATAGGAACAGATGAACTGTACAATTTCTTGTCTCAAAGAACACAAATGGAACGATCGCGTAACAAGTAATTTAAAGTTTATGTTACAAAAAATTGAACAAATTTAGTTTTAACTTCAATTCCCTTTATCAATAAATGTATAGGAATAAATAGAGTTAAAACATAGTCTCTCTTACAAGCTAGGTTGTACAAGCTAGCTAACTAACGACTGGGGCAGTAGTTCCCCGTTTGCCGCCACGCACTGCTAGTGTCGCAAGTTTTTCTTTCACTTTGTATTGGTTGAAGCACGATTGGCCTACCCTTGTCGCACAGGCGTTGTACAATTTTTTTGTGGTACAATTCACCTGAGAGGAGTATAACGGTATTGAATAATCTGTAATTTTTGGGGATTTTATTTGAAGCCTGTTGGTCTTCAAAATAACATAATTTTAAAATCTATTCCATTTAAATCCAAGCAGATAGCAAATAGTTTTTGAGTGAATTTCTTTTCTTAATTTTTTTGTAATTAAAATTATGTTAGATTTTTAGGATAAAGTAATCTAATGCGTTGCCGAAATTTCAGCTCTGTAGATGAAATAGGTTTTTTGTGAGAATTGTCCCAAAATACACGGATTTCAGTACTTCTGATCTTAATAGCCCTTAAAGTAGTTGTCTAAAACAAAAAATAAAATTGCACCTCATTTACAATGTAATGAGTAGTTTAAGGGTAAAAAAACATAAAAAAGAAATTTTGACTGCAAAACCTTTCAGAGTGTTGGGGCCTGCACAAGTAGCTTATATGTTGAAGGTGCAATAAAATGACTAATTTATTTTTTAAAATCACAACATCACAACTTCAATATAGCAATGTAGGGGCTTTTACTATAACATTCTAGGTACATTCACTAATCACGTATCATATATTTATCTGTGTAACACACATCAATGTAAATTAACGTGACGAATAAAAAATTTCATTTCCTTTCAAATTTCATTTTTGTTTGACCAACAATGGCCTGGCTTACAAAAACCTTTTACCTCAACAAACTTTTTTTATTTATTAGGAGAGTTCTAAAGTAAAGGAATACAATTAATGATTAACTGAGAAAGTGGCCTATTAACAGTGCATATGTAGATTCTAAGGAACAGATGAACTGTACAATTCGTTGACTAAGGACACAAATGGAACAACCGAGTAAAAAGTAAGAAATATGAAGTTTATGTTACCAATCTATAAAATACCCCCGTCGCAGCAGACCTGCGTACTCAGCGAATTTCCAATGGAATTTTGGTATATTTTCTATTTCCCCATAAAATCCATGGGGATGAGAGTATGTAGGTTTGCCGCCATATGGGTTTTGTTGGTAAATATAAGTTAAACCCTACCTAGTGAATGTACATACCAAATTTTATCAAGTTATGGTGTTCTTTTTACTTTCCCCATAAACCTCATAGGGGTGAGTACACAGGTTTGCCGCCATATGGGTTTTCTAAGCAAATATAAGTTAAACGCTTGCGAATGAATGTACTTGCCAAATTGTATCAAGATATGTCAATAGATAAGCAAGATAGAAGATTTTCTTGATTTCCCATAAGAATAACATGGAAAACAGTTTTTGGATTTCCTCCATAACCATTTAAGCTAGATAAAAAATTCAAAATACTAGATTGTTTATTTTTATAAGCTCTTTTAAATGGTATAAGATAAAATTGTTGAATTTTATAGCTAAAGGTGAAAAAAGCCAAAAACCTATTTTTTACCCGTTTGAAACCCCATAAAACCCCGATTCCATGGCACGATCATTCTGATTCACGAACTCAATCTAGTAGATGCCAGCTTACACCCCTGTACCAAATTTCATCAAAATCGGAGGTTCCGTTCAAAAGTTATTGTGTTCACGGACACGAAGATCAATTGATTTATATACATATATGTCAATTTGAACGAACGGTTTTTTTGGCTTCTAGGGACCTCAAAACGAAAAAGTATCATGGTCCCGGGCTTAGGTCTTACCGTGACTACTACCGTAATAGCGTATTCCCTATAGGGAAATTCGGAAAAGGAATTGAAAAAGGACTTACTCTTAAAAAAACAATATTTTTCATATAGGCCAATACAAACTAAACCAACATAAAAATGTTGTTGCATTCTGGCTTGGCACATTCACAATAAATATAAAACTTATTTGCAAAAAAATTGTCTTATGACAAGACTGACATTTTACCAATAATAATAACTGTAACAGTGTTGTTTTTATAATATAGACTACTACATGTTGCAAATTTGAAGTTAACAAGAACTTTCTTATAACTTCAATTTTCAGTGCTGACAAAAATGTAAAAATACAATTCTTAACACTATATAATTACAGTCAACCCTTGAGTCACAAATTCCTTGACTTAATGATTTATTTTAATCCCTTAAGTTAGAACTCCCAATAAGAAGCAATACAAATTACATGTCTACATAGCTAAATATCTGTACTCACAACCTCAACATTATAAAGAATATTTAGAAACATTTATAACAATAAACCAACTTCCGTTTAGTGAATTTTTAGAACATGGAACCTCAACAGCAAATTTTACTTCTACACAACAATATTCTTACAAAATTGTAACTCTTTACAATGATGGAAATAAACAAGTAAAAATAATAAACATTTAAATAAAAAATAAAAACATATATGTCTCAACATGAAAGCTTCCTTCAAATCAGCAAGGAAGCGGCGGACCGGATACGCTCAATACGGATCGCGATATTTGGATCACGATCACGATCCAAATATCGCAATCCGTATTGAGCATATAATGTCCAAAATCTATCTATTTAATTGGAGTGGACGGATTGTTTATAAATAAAAAAGAGTTGTGGTTTTTTTATAAATAAAACAGAGTTTATTTCTATATATAAAGAAATATATAATTATATTTCTTGTATTTTTCTTTGCGTTTATTGATTCAGATTCATATATTTTTCAGTTCTGTTGTAGTACAAGTTGCTAAAAAGTTATTTCACTTATTTGTTGTAGGTTTTATTGGTTTGTAAATAAACAAAATATAAATAAAATACCCCCCAAAAAAAAACAAATAAAACAAAATATTAAAAATATATACAGATCACGCAATGAAACCAACGGATATAACGTGTAGTATGAGTGCGGTCAAAAAGACCGCGCACGCGACGTCTGACGTTGCTACTGGGAGCGCGACGTCCCGAGGGTTAAATTCAAAGTGTAACATTCAAGGTCGGATCAGCAGTGCTGGCGGCAACAAACGTTGCCACGGAAATGACGTAATTTTTCACCACTCAAAAATGCTTGGAAACGGTTTCTACGATACCAGCACCATTATTACACACTAAGATTTTATGACATTTTTATATTTCAGGATAGGGGTAGGGGTTCGCGAAAATGGCCGCCGCCGTGAAGGTGTTAACTGTAGAACTTCTATGAATGTTTATGCAAGATTTATAGGAGCATGTGAATTCCTTGGTATCTTTATTAATAAATTTATATTTTGTGTGGTTTACTAGAGGTAAGAAACATAAAATTCTAAAATACAGGGTGATTCAAAAAGAATGACCTGATTTCAGAAAACTATAATTGTTTCAAAAATTTGTGCACACAAACAAATTTTACATCAAAATACTCACAGAAACATCAAATTTATGATGATGTACTTCAGATGTTCTATGTGCCCTCCATTGGAGGCTCTGGCGACATTTAGGCGAAAGCCGAACTCATCCCAAACTGTTCACTAGATGTCTTTTGGGACTGTAGCTACTGTATCTGATATCCTGCTCCTCGATGTCACGAGCTAAGGAAGGAACATTAACTCGTTCTTTTACGTATCCCCACATTAAAAAGTTGCACGGTGTTATGTCAGGTGACCTTGGAGGCCAAGAATGCAAAGCCGTGTCTCGCGGTCCTGTGCGCCCTATCCAAATGACTAAACATGACCAAAGTTTATGACTTACGCCACAGCCACACTTAGCGCTTAATTAGACATCTAGTGGTGATTTTCTAAAACTCTAGACCACCCTTGTTGTAGATACTGCAGTTTCAGTGGTGGTAACGTGATACTATCAATAATATCAAAATTTAAAATCAGGTCATTCTTTTTGAATCACCCTGTAATTATATCGTTCACGACATTCCCCGTCCGGTGGTTTTTTGTAGATGGGCATGACTCACATCTGACCCTCCACGTCAGTGAGTTTGGTAGAAGCAAAGAAATGAAACTGATAAGCCTCTACCCAAACGCTACCCACATTCTGCTGAGACAAAACCTGATAGTGAAATGAACAAACATAGTGAGACAACAAAGTCGTATCATAATAACTAAAACCTTTGATTGTGTAAATTTACAAATTTGATTCTGAGATTTGAAATTTGAGATTTGTAATGATTTTATGAATTAATTGTAACCATTAAAATAGCATATTTTAACAATTTAATTAATGTTTTCTGGAGAATAATTGTTTTTAGGTGAAAAAAACACACCTTAAAAGTGATATCACAGACTTTGGATCATGAATCACGGAGTTTGATTTGAATCAAGAGTTACGTTATTACCGAAAAATGACGTGTTGATATACAAAATCAGTTTTAGGCTTAAGACCATTTTCTAAAAATAAACATCACCTGAAAACATAAGATTAAAGACAAAATCTTGAGGAACAGTATGACTTGCCTATATAATTTTCTTCCCCAATGCCATAAAATATTTGTATTCTAAGAGAAAAGAAGCCTAAAGTTGATGGCTTAAGGTCACAATATTTGGGCGATTTTCCTTAATACAGTAATCCATATTTGGCAACAATTTATTTACACCTATTCTAACTCATTTACATCGAAGACATTTCTGACATTTCTAGGTTAAGCCTACAACACAGCATTCACAATCTAACTTGTAAATCACAAGCAATTTAACATTTAATTCTAGTCAGGACAGCTAAATATAAGTAGGCCTAAAATTAGTTCAATATCGATCAGGACATACTTCTGGTGCTCCGTAATATATAGGTAAGGTGGATTTGACAGGTGTACCTGTTATTTTTCACTGGGAATAATTTAGGCCGGTTCCTACGTGGGCGACAGATGCGACGCGACAAGAGCGACAGAAGCGACAAGCTTGCATCGCCATAATGTTATACATTGTAAATTGTTGTCGCTCCTGTCGCCCACTAAGACCGCTCCAATGCTTATACATTTGTTTGAAATTTTGTCGCTCTCGTCGCGTCGCATCTGTCGCCCACGTAGGAACCGGCCTTAGTGTTTGAAAATTATTTCACAATAGTATACCTACATAACCCGACCACCGCAGCGCACTGCAAACTTGTCTGAGTAAGCAACATGAAGCGGGCAGTTTGTCACAGCTGCGGGCGGTACAGTAAGTTAAAACTTAATGCAGTTGCTGATATCCTAGCAGCCATGGCTGCCTTTAAAACTGTTCGACATAGAATAACATAATTTTCAAACAATGTTCTTCAAAAAGGCCTACCTACTCTCTTCTACCGGTTTATGTGTTTCTTTTGTCCAAGAAAAAGTAATCTCCAAACTGGAGACATCTGCCAGCGTTTAACAAACAAATTAGATAGTTACCATACCCAAAAATAACACTTTTAAGCTTGGCTGTCACATTCCTAACCACTCAAATTAAGTTGTCAAAAATACCATATGCAGAGACAGCATCAAGCATAGCAATATGTAGCATAGCATCAAGCAGTTGCTAGTCCTAGGCTACTAGGTTTTGATTAACCCAAATTTTGATTGGAAGGCCTACCTACTCTCTTCTACCGATTTATGTGTTTCTTTTGTCCAAGAAAAAGTAACCTCCAAACTGGTGACATCTGCCAGCGTTTAACAAACAAATTAGGTAGTTACCATTCCCAAAAATAACACTAAGCTTGGCCATCACATTCCTAACCACTCAAATTAAGTTGTCAAAAATACCACGTGCAGAGACAGAGCAGCAAGCAGTTGCGAGGATTTCAATAGCCTAAATTTAAATTGGTTAATTTATGCTCACTTAGACCCTAGGGCTAGGGTTCATTTGGTTTCAAGAATAATTTTTGTCACAGTTTTTTCTCTTCATTAACCTAGGCCTAAGTTACACATTATATAAGTTATGGCCTAGAATCAACTCGCAGTCACTATCAACTGCGAAACTTCGTTATCACACTCCACCGTTTTGTTTTGTGTCTATCTACGCCATTGGCATTTCTTAACGTTTTAACGGGGAACGGTCCAAACCCCAGTCTTGTTACTAATCGACCATTTGTTAGAAAGCATAATTAATTAATAGCCCAATGACAAATGGCAACTGGGTCCAGAATCGATCCTTAAAAAAGCTACAAACTTTCCTCAGGATCGAACCGGCAACCTTTGGATTCAAAGGCGAGCACTGTAACCACTCAGCTACCCAGCCAGTTAATTTCCACATCGATAATAACGGTGGAGTCGGATAACGAAGTTTCACCCTATCAACACTAGGTAGCCCACAACCATCTACTCAATTGAATATAAGTGACTAAAACAAGCTCACCAAGCGATAGGCCCTAGGCCTTGTGGTATTAAGTGAAGTGAATTAGGCTAACTTAAGTTAAGTAGGCCTGAGTGAAGTAAGTATTTAGTAATCCCTGGAACATCCCAAACACCACCATTAAAAATGCAATACTGTACTTAGTTCAAATTCTGCATGCATTGCATGATGGGCTATTGTAAATAACTCTTAAGTTATAAATAATCTAGATTTAGTACTAATCAAGTTGTTTGACTTTAACTTACCTAGATTCAAAGATTTTTATTGCCATTAAATACAATACTGTACAATAGGCATTGTCATACTTAACGGTAGAAATACATAAATGTACATTTCATTTCAATAACAACATTCATTTAAATAACTAGTTATTTTTTTAATAGTCAAAAAGAACTATAGAAAGACCTGGATTTAATGTTAAATTAATAGTTACACAATTAATAGTAAGAAGTAAGCAATTTGTGTTAACAACAATCTTAATTTTAACATCAATGGTATCTATATTCTTTTATACACGTATAGCATTCTCATCAATTACTTCGTCTTGTAGGGAGAAAAGAGAGACGAATGAAGTCCTACCAACGCCATTTTATTTGTCGATACTCCACATTCCACAACCTCCAGCTTCAGCATGGTGATGGCGAATCTCCACCATACAATGACACAATGACCGAATATTACAAACTACTAACAAATACCTGGTCCTGATCCCTACCACACTATTTTAATTATATTCTAGATAGACTTAGCGTAATTTAATTCTAAACATAAGTGGATTACCCCTACCACTACAACTATATATTTTAATTCTAGATACTTATATTTCTACACGATATTTTAGAACTTGGAACTCCTAACACTTAGCTAACGGACTGAACTAAACTAAAACTAAAAGTAAAATAGCAAGGAATCGCTACATTGTCAACTCAACCTCCGAAATTTGGTGGTGGTGGGGGAAATGGAGGAGACGTATGCACTGTTGAGCGCGTAGCACTACTTGCATTGTTGAGTGCTTACCAATTACAGTAGCGGCCACGAAATCAGGCGGGTGACTGAAAACGCGATGTTGTCACGTGGAATCAAAAGATGATAGAGATTGTCGAAAATTGCGTACTTTGATGCATAAAGTGGCAACCCTGAGCATCCAGCGTTGCCTAGACCATATGTTGAATGTACATTCTATAAAAATGATCAATAACAGTATCATTTAATAAAACAGATATAAATGTTGACATGAATATAAAACATATGATTAAATTAATAACCACTGGAAATTTGGCAATGTTGCAAAATTATTCACCCGCCTGATTTCGTGGCCACGACAATAGTCTGTTGCCGTTGCTAATGCGGGATAATGCTATGCTATGCTATCGAATGAAAAGTTTCTCATTTATAATATTACTTCATTGGACCAAGTATCGATGTATTGAATCAGATCAGGTTTTCTTTTTGGTTTCTGTGCAAACACTCAAAATAAAGTACCGTACTACGTTACTGTTTGGTAAATTATTGCGGATATTTTCCATCACTGATAAAACAAAATTATGTCTAGGTATTTCATCCACCTTATGTCTAGGTATTTCATCCACCTTATGTCTAGGTATTTCATACTCTGTTAAGACTGCAGATCCCGAGAAAACGTTGTGAATTTGTACTAATCAGTGATATTTCAACAATAATTTACTAAACAACAACAAAAACTCAACATCACCAACAATAAATGATAAAGTACTAATTATTAATTTTTTTAGCTGCTGTAAGTGTAAAATTATGCATGTGAAAACAGCGTACATGGGAAGTCTAGCCTATTTAAATCTAAGCCTTTCCTGCCTGATCTGTTTATACAAAGTTTCCAATAATAGCTACTTAGTCTATAAGTTATTATGCCAAACTATTACAACAGAGAACCAAATTGTTGGTGTTGGTGGGTAGGATCATGTAGTAGGACGGTCAGTAAGTAACGGTCAACGGAATGGAACGATTCGGTTCGAGTCGACAGTCTTCGGACGAGTTCGGGTCCGACTTCAGTGACGTCAAAAAGAGAGGAGTGGAAATGAACGCCTCCTCCAATTCCCCCACCACCACCAAATTTTGGAGGTTGAGTTGACAATGTAGCGATTCCTTAAAATAGCAACAGCAAAACAACTAGCAGCCGTGGCGGCACTAGCGCTTCTCGAGTACTAGTTGTCGATGTCGTGAGATACGTATCGTATCGTATCGGAACATCCATCGTAACGCCAAAAACAATATTCAATTTTGTATAGTGATGGCAAAATTTCTTGAAAAATCGATTTATCGATGTATCGAAAAAGTAAAATCGATTTCGATAAAAAATAGTAGACAAAAAATCTATGTTTTAAGAAAATCGATTTTTTATCGACGCTTTTAAATTGACTATAAGTTATACCAGGAAGTAAAAAATATAACCAACAAATATTTAACTAGGAATACGCTCCGATGTCCGTCCCGTACAAGAATTTTTTACTCACTTTTTGAGTTATTAGGTGACGCTTTTTATGTTTTTTTTTTTTTTTTTTTTTTTTTTTTTTTTGAAGGAGAGGTAAGAAAAATGCATTACGCACACAGGTGGCAAGCCTGTAGTGTGGGACTCCCCTAAAAACGGGTTTACCCACAAAAAAACCTCGCCTCTACTCTTTAGGATTCTAACCTGGAGTTGTTTATCACATTACGTAGGGCTAGGCCTAAATTTGGCTTATGCCCGTGGGGCTCACTCCTTATCCAGCCACTCGATCAAGGGATCTGGGCCACTTCGCGGTCCAGATCATGTTTCTTTTCCAGGAGGATGCCCCGCACGAACTGTGATAAACAATCCCAGTTGCCCTCATCCTCCAAGATCTTTTGGCAGACCGAGTCCACCGAAAATGCACCAAAAATTTGTGTGGCCTTCAGGCGAGACCCTTCCCAACGGGGGCAGCGGAAGAATGTGTGTTCCGCATCGTCGGGAACGCCCGAGCAATAAATAAAGAATTGGCCGCCGTTCCACCCATGGTTGGACGTGCTTGATAAGTCGCGCAGTCCATCGTCCTCGGGTGTCGTGCTCCCAGCTGTGTTGCCACTGCTGGAAGGTTTGGGAGCGCTCTGCTGTTCTTGCCGTGTCCTTGCCAATCTCGACTTGTCTCTGATAAATTGCCTTCCTCTCTCCTGCCAAGAGCTTGACAGGGATAACTCCGGCGACCACCAGGACGGCAGGCTCGGACACTGTCCGGTAGGCGGAACACACCCCGAGCGCCGCTCAACGTTGAACCCGGGCGAGTCGCAACCTGTACTACTCTTTATCGAGAGCGTCTGCCCACACCTCTGCTCCATAAAGAAGCACGAACTGAACCGCGGACATCAACAGACGTCTTCTGCTGGATCGTGGAACCCCTACATTGGCCATCAGCCTACTAAGGTAAGTGACTACCTTAGCGGCCTTGTCCGCCGTACGGAATATCTAATCCCTCCAGCTTAACTTGGTGTCCACCATAATCCCGAAGTACTTAGCAGCACGAATTGATTGGACCACCTCCCTTCACACTCAGAACAGAATGACGGTGTCTATCCTCTTCTTCGTAAGGATCACAATCTCCGTCTTACGGAGAGCAAGCGAGAGACCGTGATCGGACATCCATGTGTTGACCACACGCATGACTCGGTTCAACTTTAGTTGGGCCAGCTCAACGTTGCGTGCGACAATGAGAGCTGCGACATCATTGGCGTACCCAACCAAAGTGGTTTCCTCAGGCATCTCCGACATTAGGAGGCTGTCATAGGCAACATTCCAGAGATCCTGGCCGAGTATTGAATCTTGCGCGGCACCAGAAGTGACTTCAATCGTCCACGTTCCGTCCCTTGTGTCGTAAATAAGGCTTTGAGAGCGGAGATAATCCTCAATGAGTCGCAACAGATATGCAGGAACGCGAAAGGTGTTGCGAAGCGCATCCAACATATCGACCCACCTCGCCGAGTTAAAGGCATTCTTGACATAAGCGTAACAAGAAGCACTACTCAGCGAGAGAAATGGTTGTGGCTCTCGACTCTCTTCACAGCTCTCCATGGACTTCGGTGATAGCGTCAATCGTTGACCGTCCCTTTCTGAAGCCATACTGACGGGGGCATGAGTCCCCGGCAGCTTCCACGGCAGAGGTCAGGCGGGAACGGATCAGCTTCTCGAACAGCTTCCCAGCCGTGTCCAACGTGTAGTAAGGCCTGTGGGACGACGACAGCTCGGGATCACCTTTGCCCTTGCTGATCAGTACAAGTCTTGCGGTTTTCCATAGGGAGCCGGAAACACCCCTTCTACCAAACAGGCGTTGTACATTCTCAACAACAAGTCAGCATTAATTGAAAATACTTTCTTTAAAGCCTCGCTGGGAATCCCGTCCGGGTCAGGAGCCTTGTTGCTCTTTAGGGAGAGAACGGAGGTTTCCATCTCCTCGAATGTGAAGAGTGGAACGTCATCTAACCGTCCGAAGTCAACCGGCGTACATCCTAGGCCTAGCCTACAAATAAATACATACAAAGAATGATTTTAGCTAAGACCCCAAAACAAGCAAGAAACTTAATAATAATTATGCTTACCATATTAAAGGTAAATAGATTGTAGAGCGAAAAAAAACAATACAATTTAAAATCCATGATTAATTAATCAAAATTAATAAAAATCAAGTAATGTAAGTATTGTCGAATTACGCTTACTTAACACTTAATGCATATTTTGTTACCTGAGACATAGGCTACAATGGCACAACACATTCTAATTAGTTGTTCGATTTAAATCTTTCTCCCAAATAGATATTAGTTGTATCCCATAAATTAGTTTTAATCGCATAATTACGACACCAATTCATTGCACATCAACATGCCTATCTTTTGGTAGACTATAATTTATAACTTCAACAAGTAAACATCAGTGTTGATCTATTTAATTTAACAAACAGGTCTGTCAAAATATCAATTAAATTTTATTTAAAAACGTAACATAACAGCGAGCAAATATAAACAAGAAAAGGTTATGTTATGTTGTTTTCAGCATACAGCGACAACTCAGCTGCGATGGGGGAAAATAAACTGATCATAGCAGCTACATTAGTCAAACCATGTAGCCTAAACAACTAAAGTTCTGTCAAAAATTCCGGAAAATAAGCTTTTTTAATACTTGAAATTAATTGCTCGATTATAGTTTATTACCTAGTTTAAAATACTTAAAATCTAACCTGAGAATTTCATTGAAATCAAATTAGTAATAAAAAAGCCTTTTGGGGGTCAAAAATTCGCCTAAGAGAAATTTAAAGTCGATCGTAAAGAATTTTATACTCTATGTTCCATATAGTAAAAAATTCAATTAATACTATTAATATGACAGTATTTGTAGGCAATGTTCACACCTTTGATTATATCATTGACTAAGGATCAATAGTAGTAGTATCATTGGTAGTATCAATAGTCAATGATTATATCATTGATTTTGTAGGTAAAATCAATGATTAACTTATATATCCTCTACGCATGTAAGGAATACACTACATTATTTGGTTTGAAATAACAAAAGGTTATGAAAATAAACCATTATTTTTTTTATTGAGAAGATATATTAGATCGTAGACTAAAACAAAATGATTTAAATTACCGTACTTCAATTAATGCTGTAAGAGCTAAATTGCGTATAACAAGGCAAGACTGGAATAAACACAGTTTTTGTTTTAAGCTGTAGAATTTGAACATGTATTGGAAAGCTAGATAAACACAAATTCATATAAGGTCAATGGAGTCGGGAATTTATACACGTTTTAACGTCATTCAAGGACTATTAAAATATCTTATTTTACAGTAAAAATTATTTTATTATCGTTGGTTGCCGATCTTGAACAGAACCGTAACAGTCTAATCTTCGGTAACCAAGTCTCTATTTTTCAATTAAATTTTAATAATAGCATATTTTAACAAAACCAAAGGATGAACCCTATTTATTTTTAACTGTTTTGTATAAAAAGGTATGATAGAGTATACATATACTTTACATGATATTTTGGCCGATGCGAAATGAGTGTAGCAAGATAGTCATGGCAACAATCACGACCATCCCTATTCTCTAGTAAACTCTACTATTAGAAATGGCCTTGCACCAATGCGAAATACAGCCAATACTAAGTTATTTGACTTTGATATTTGGCTCTAATGCAACAAATTTTGTAAATTTAAAGCCAAACTAAGGTTAGGATCTTAAAAAATACTGTTTTGGAGGAGTAAAAAACGCAATTCTTTGTATTTTACTCGACCTATTCTAAAATCGATATTTTTATTAGGAAAAATCGATCTCCAAAAAAATATTGTCTTGAAAAAATTGATGTCAAAAAATCGATGTATCGAACGGTAAAGATCTATTTTTCAAAAAAATCTATTTTATTTTGCCATTACTAATTTTGGATCGGCACAAAAATCTATACTTTTTCCCGCGATATTGTTTTTTTTACCATGCAACCACGGTCTCCGGAAGAAAATGGATTTAGCCATTGACTTTACATACAATCTTTACAGGGACTTTACATACAATAGGGACTTTACATCCCTTATTCCGTAAAATAAAATACCTAACGAATAAAATTGTAAATTCAAGGAAGTTAGAATTAAAGACACACGTTATTATTATTCCAGAGTCTAGATTCCTAATTGGTTAGCCGTACCGTACCTATTCATCGTTCCCAGAAGATTCGAACCATTTCGTTGATTCGAATATCTTTTAGCTACCGTTCAAAGCTCAGTTTCTAGAATATATATATACATTCTAGATTTCTTGCGTTCAAAGAACGACAAAACGGTACTTCAGTATTGCCAACCAAACAAAATCACCGTCACGCTTTTTCGCCATCATTAACCAATCAGTGGCACCTCCAGTATAAGAATATAACCTCATTGGATACAATTGAAAACTAATTAAATATGCAAGTAATAAATGATAGAACCTAATAATAATTAATTTTATTTACAAGGTTACTGAATGAATAAAGGTTATTGGGATATTGAAGGTTTCAACGAAAAGGCTAAGGCTAGGTCTAGCCAATATATTGTAGACCTAATGCAATTAGGCTAAAGCATACATGCGACATGTTGTCTGCTTTCTATATTGAGCGGAGCGACTATTTTTCAAATCAATAATAGCAAATGTTTTATAGATAATTCAAGTGAGCTCGTTCGCTTCGCTCACTCGCCTTTTGAGTCGGCTCATTCGCTGCACACACTCGCCACTAGATTTAGGTTGTTCGCTGCGCTTACTCGCCACAAGCAATGTATACAGAACCGAATAAGTAGGGACATCCTTATGGAGAAGTGAGAACGCCGCCCCTGAAACACAGTTAGCACCTAGCACCAGCAATACGTAATTTTTATTCAAGGATCACGCTAATTGGTTGAATGCAAACAGATGGCTACAATAATTTTGCAGACGTTTGTTATTGTTTTGTAAACAAATACGCTCATTTTAAGAGGTAGAAAGAGCGCTTCCTGTGACAATAAGGAGAAGTAATCCTAGCACCAGCGCTTCATTTTACTCTGGTTTTCGGGGGCAGAACTAAAATTTTTTAACATGGGATGTCCCTACTTATTTGGTTCTGTATTAGTGATGGCAAAATAAAATAGATTTTTCGGAAAAATCGATTTTTACCTTTCGATACATCGATTTTTTCAAGACGATATTTTTCTGAGATCGATTTTTCTTACTAAAAATATCGATTTTAAAATCGGTCGGGTAAAAGGCAAAGAATTGCGGTTTTTACTCCTTTAAAACAGTATATTTTAAGATCCTAACGTTAGTTTGGCTTTAAATTTACACAATTTTTTGATTTAGAGCCAAATATCAAAGTCAAATAACTTATTATTGGCTGTATATTGTATTGGTGCAAGGTCATTTCTAGTAGAGAGTTTACTAGAGAATAGAGATGGCCGTGATTGTTGCTATGACTATCGCTACACTCATTTCGCATAGGCCAAAATATCATGTAAAGTATATCATACCTTTTTATACAAAGCAGTTAAAAATAGGACTGATCCTTTGATTTTGTTATAATTTGCTATTATTAAATTTAATCGAAAAAAAGAGACTTGGTTACCGAAGGTTAGACTGTTTCGGTTCTGTTCAAGATCGGCAACCAACGATAATAACATAATTTTTACTGTAAAATAAGATATTTTAATAGTCCTTGAATGACGTTAAAACGTGTATAAATTTCCGACTCCATCAACCTTATATGAATTTGTGTTTTTCTAGCTTTCCAATACATGTTGATGTTATAGCTCAAAACAAAAACTGTGTTTATTCCAGTCTTGCCTTGTTATACGCAATTTAGCTCTTACAGCATTTGAAGTCATTTAAATCATTTGGTTTTAGTCTACGATCTAACATATCTTATCAATAAAAAAATAATGGTTTATTTTCATAACCTTTTGTTATTTCAAACCAAATAATGCAGTGTATTCCTTACATGCGTAGAGGATTATATAAGTTAATCATTGATTTTACCTACAAAATCAATGAGATAATCAAAGGTGTGACCATTGACTACAAATACTGTCACATTAATAGTATTAATTAAATATTTGTTGGTTATATTTTTACTTCCAGGTATTCATAATTTATAGTCAATTTAAAAGCGTCGATAAAAATCGATTTTCTTAAAACATAGATTTTTTGTCCACGATTTTGATCGAAATCGATTTTACTCTTTCGATACATCGATATATCGAAAAATCGATTTTTCGAGAAATTTTTCCATCACTATTCTGTATACATTGCCACAAGTCTGTTATACCATTGACTAAGTATACAAATAATAAAGGATACAAAACGCTTTAGATGTATAGTCAATGGTAATAGTCTACTCTAATAATTTTTGAGTACGCAGGTTTGCTGCAACGGGGTATTATATGTTTACAAGATATTAAATGGTGCGTCGTTCAAGATTTGCTCCTCCTCTCCTTAAACGTGGCATTTCATTTGTACAAAGGTAAACAAACCACTAAAATAAACAAAACAACAATTTCACATAAAACTACTGTATTCACAAACAGCTGATAGTAACAGTCTGTTACTTTAATATTTTTCTTCTATTATAATAACATGGTAACTTTAAAGGGCCGTAGGGCAGAACCCTTATGTCCGATTTGGACCATTTCAGATTTATACCTTCCCATATAGATGGTTACTATGACCGAGCAAAATTTCGTGAGGATCACTCCAGCCGTTCAGGAGGAGTACGGGTAAATAAAAAGCCAGAGTGTAGTATAGGAGCTCCGCTCAGTTGTTATCAACACTTAACACTCCAGTTTTGAAAATTGCATTATTAATATTTTATCATAACAATTTGTAATATTTAAATCGAAGTAAACTTAACTTATATATAATTGATAACATATTTATTTATAGCTAAATGTTTAAAAAGTTTTGTTTAATTCTGTTTGTTAGATTCAAGCGATTTTTTTCTTTACATTAAGTAGATACAATTAATTAAGCATGCTAGTTTGGAACTCTTTCCCTGCACACGGATCAATAGTCTTTGCAGGGAAATAACAATTCCATATCATGTATTATTTGTGATATTGTATCTATGTTATGTTTATATGGAATAAAGAATTTTTTAATTTTGATAAATTACCCATTCAATTTGTTACAATAAATAAATCGTTATTATAATAATTTGTATTTAAGAAAATGGCTTTGCAATGGGAATAAATAAATAACATTGAATATAAAAAGGACACGATTTTTACATCATTCTGGCTATATTTTACATTTGATTTACCAAAAGCAATGGATGATGAAGTGGTGGATGTTCAAGAGATCGATAATCAAGACATATATGGTCAAGAAATGGTGTTTCACCATGAAGAAGATAATCAGAAAACAATTATTATCAAAGAAGTAAGCCATAACCTAAATACTATAGAGAGTAGAAAGAAAATGTGGAAGGCATTTTTAAAAGTATAATTATGGAAACAACCTCAGAAGAGCAAATTGATTTATTAGAAAAAAAATTAAATCCCTCCACAGTTCTTTCAACCACATCTGGAAAATCGGTACAAGTTTGGTAAGTGGAGACTGAAATTTGCCAGTACTGTAATCAATACCCAATATTATTCACTATTCAAAACTGTAACACTTGTTCTAAGATGCCAATGTCTTAGTAATCAAATGTAAATTTGTATACAATTTTCACTAAATATTAATTAGGCCTACTTACCATACTCCATTACAACATTAAAAATTCCTCTTCATAAGATTGGTAATGTAGCTGATGTATGTATGTATTTATTTATTTATCAACGGCCGAAGCCAATACATAAATTTGACATACACCGTATTTTCTACAAATAGTTTAATTAACATGCGTTTAAAGCAGAAAATTTGATCGAAAGTGAAATGAAAATCTCATCATAATTAAATGAGAATATATGCTTAGCGGTTAGAAAAATATTAACAAATGAGTTTTCAACATTTTAATAACAATATAGCAACAACAATAAACTAATGATTACTAATGCAGACGCAAAAACAAACCGTTAAATTATTTGCGAAAGTAAACAAAGAGTGCAAAGTGCAACCATTGACTATTGATACTACGTAGACCTATCAAGATTCGTTAAAAATTGTCGATGATTTCAGAGCGAACTAGCCGAAACTATGTGAAACTTCGTTCCTGCCACGGCAAAATCTCCCAGTCGCGCCAGCACTCTAGCGGATCTTACTGGAACTACCGAGTGCATAAAAAATCCCACATGTAGTGATGGCAAAATTTATTGAAAAATCGATTTTTCGATATATCGATGTATCGAAAGAGTAAAATCGATTTCTATAAAAAATCATGGACAAAAAATCAATGTTTTAAGAAAATCGAATTTTTCGTCGACGCTTTTAAATTGACTATAAGTTATACCAGGAAGTAAAAATATAACCAACAAATATTTAATTAATACTATTAATATGACAGTATTTGTAGTCAATGGTCACACCTTTGATTATATCATTGATTTTGTAGGTAAAATCAATGATTAACTTATATATCCTCTACGCATGTAAGGAATACACTACATTATTTGGTTTGAAATAAAATAGAGTTATGAAAATAAACCATTATTGGTTTATTAGATATATTAGATCGTAGACTAAAACAAAATGATTTAAATTACACCGTACTTCAAATGCTATAAGAGCTAAATTGCGTATAACATCGCAAGACTGGAATAAACACAGTTTTTGTTTTATCTATAGAATTGGAACATGTATTGGAAAGCTAGATAAACACAAATTCAAATAAGGTCAATGGAATCGGGAATTTGAATTTATACATGTTTTAACGTCATTCAAGGACTATTAAAATATTTTATTTTACAGTAAAAATTATTTTATTATAGTTGGTTGCCGATCTTGAACAGAACCGTAACAGTCTAATCTTCGGTAACCAAGTCTCTATTTTTCAATTAAATTTTAATAATAGCAAATTTTAACAAAATCAAAGGATGAACCTTAATTTTAACTGTTTTGTATAAAAAGGTATGATAGAGTATACATATACTTTACATGATATTCTGACCGATGCGAAATGAGTGTAGCGATAGTCATAGCAACAATCACGGCCATCTCTATTCTCTACTAGAAATGGCCTTGCACCAATACGATATAACTTACAGCCAATACTAAGTTATTTGACTTTGATATTTGGCTCTAATTCAACAAATTTTGTAAATTTAAAGCCAAACTAAGGTTAGGATCTTAAAATATAAGGTTTTAGAGGAGTAAAAACGCAATTCTTTGTCTTTTACCCGACCGATTTTAAAATCGATATTTTTAGTAGGAAAAATCGATCTCCAAAAAATATCGTCTTTAAAAAATCGATGTATCGAATGGTAAAAATAGATTTTTCCGAAAAATAGATTTTTCCGAAAAATAGATTTTATTTTGCCATCACTACCCATGTCGGATGTCGCTCGAGCGTCTAGTGACAGCACAGGCTCACTTCTTCGGCCGAATAGTTCCGATGATGGCCGGAAACCCCCGATAGATTGGCATTCATTGTTTTTTTTGTTATTTTATCCCATCTACTCATATGTCATGTCACTTACCGTTCACCGACTTGACTCTACACCTGTGTAGTTCGTAATTTTTCATATCATTTTTGCCTGACTTACTGACCCATTCATATAAAATCTTAGAATATTACAATATATATGAGGACCTCTAGAACTTCGTCTAACGCCAATCGTGTTAATTGGCAACTAGGCCTATCAGAATACATTTCTAAAGTGAAAGAAAAAACAGAAAAATGTAAAACTTATAAATATGTTTCAGAATTTACAAAACCATGCATTTAAATACGGCCTGGGCCGTATATATTTCATTTTTTTTAGTGGTATATATTCTTTTTGCTCAACACTAAACCGTAACTAATAGTTCTGGGGCATATGTAATTTCGTGGGATTTTGAATGAAGCAATTGTATGATTGGTGGCGATAGATAGGCAATGATATGTAGAATCGTGTACTACCGGGTGTTTTGTCTGAAAGTGTGGCCGAGATGGTGTATGACGTCATACTTTCAAAATGGCCGCTAACGGTGACATTAACGCCTTTCTAGCTCTATAACTTGGTTACAATTGATTTTATGAAAGATTTTTAAAGCATATTTTTTATTTATATCCAGACAAGGAACAAAAAAAGCAATGCAACTTGAGGAAAATTCCGCCATCTTGAAAAATGGCCACCATCGTTGATTTTGCCCTTTGTGTTTTATATAAAGAATAAAACCACACCAAAATGTAATAAAACCGTGCAGTTTTCTGCCGATAATTTAAGGGAGGTAAGTACTACATTTTGACTGAATAGTAATTTTCAGCCGCCATCTTGGATCCGCCATCTTGGATAGGGTAATTTTTTAAAATTTAAACATAGTGTTGTGGCACATCATTTCACACTGTATTTTCATGATGATTGCATTTCCGAAGACCGCTTTTGAATATATTTATTCATTTGCAAGATATAATCAAAATATTATTCTTTCTTGTACATTTCTTATGGACATTTTGAACTTTGATTAATATTTATGATTATACTTCTAATAACTCCAGTTCTAGTCTAAATATGCAATTCGTTGAAGTCTTAAAACAATGTAAGGTCTTCAATTTGAGCTATTATTAATAATTCAAATTGGATGAATTATACTCGAGTTAAAGCTCATTCCCTAGGAAAACCTATCTTTTATCCAATTTTTAGTTAATTATTTATTCCTTGTGTTATAATCAAGTATAAACAAGTATAACAAGTACTGTTTTAGTCTTCAATAAATCACAAAATAATGGCTTTCAATTGAGATGCTCATAATTATTATCAGACAATTTTAAGCTGAGTCATGATCTGTCATTGAAGCATAAAATTTATTAAAATACAAATGTTAGTATGGTATATAGTATTATGACTTACCCTGCACGTGTAAGACTTTTTACTGTCAATAGCTTAAATGAATGTCAATTTATAAATTAATAAAGTTTAGATTTATAAATTAATAATAATTTTGACTCATGCATAAAAATTTCAGTTTCGACTGTGTTTATTGGTTTTTAGTTTTACATGTTGGCTACACTGTCTAATCAGGAAAATATTCATTTGTCAGCTGATCAATTTTTTACTATTTATTGTTCGTTTATTAATAATGAGATTGATTTGAACAATGAATACTAAGAAAGTTTAGTGTACGTTTAGCGTATTTTGTTAAGTGTTTTGAATTTTTTTTATTTAGTGTAGTTTATTTTAGGTTTATATGATCAATCTAATGTATTTTGAATAAAACCTGAATTTTGATATATAAAATTACTTCACAACAGAAAGTTGACTGACACACTAATCGAACGCATATATTATACATACATATACAATAAAAATACACAATGTACAACAAACTTTCTTAGTATTCACTGTTAACAACAATCTCATTATTCATAAACAAACAGTAAATAGTAAACGATTGATCAGCTGACAATAGATCATTTTTCAGTGTATCCAACATGTAAAAATATAAATCAAGAAACACAATCGAAACTGACTCTAAAAGTTTGATGCATGGGTCAAATTATTATTAATTTATTAATCTAAACTTTATTAATTTATAATTTGACTTTCATTTGAGATATAGATAGTAAAAGTTGTAGACGTTCAGTGTAAGTCATAATCCTCTACCCATACCAACATTTGTAATATAAACAATTTTATTTATTTATTTATTTTACATACCAACGGACAACTCCATTTTTTTAAATACATGCAATAGCAGATAGCTGATGTAACTGAATACAAAACAAATTGTCGCCATTTACTCAAGCTGGACACAAGCAATAGAATTAACAATATACAGAATAAATGTCGAAACTAAAAAACACGTGCATAAATAATGATAATAATCTACTAATGAATGATGACAGTGAAAATTTAACATATATGCGCAAAAATAATGAGTAGAAAGGAGAAAACAGTAACAATGGAATAACTAAACTAGCAAAGGTGATTTTGACTTAATTATTTTATACAACGAAAAACACAAATACAATTAATTATTGATAACTTAGTATAGACAAAGTACATAACAAAAACATTTGCTACCTTAACATGCTTAGTACACTAGACCAGAACTGGCCATTTGCTTGGCATTTGACTGGATAAGTAACAGTTCAACTTAAATTCGTCTCAATTTTTCTCCTCACAGATGCCACGCTGTCGACGAAAAAGTCCACCGATTCCGGAACATTGTTGCCCTCCCTCTGCATACGTGCCACAGCGCTGTTGAAACCGTAGTTGGTACGATGGTGTTGTCTGACGAAAAGTTCCTTGGACCGAGTTGATGCTGGAGTCCTTAACTGAACCAGATGAAGTATGTCAGAACAGTCCATCCCACCACTAAGAAACTTGTGCAGAACAACGACATCAGCTATGCGTCTACGGTATTCAAGCGTCTGCAGACCAAGGTCGTGGGCCAGATTGTCGACTGGAACCTGTTGATACTGGAACCCCATCTTGACTCCAACCATTCTTAAAATCTTCGTTGAGTCCTCTCCAATTCATCACATAGGTATCTTTGATGAGGGCTCCACACAACAGATCCATATTCTAGAATTCGCCTCACCAAGGAACAGTATAATGTCTTCAGTGCTGTAACATTGTTGAAGTCTCTAGAGAAACTGTAGATAAACCCTTGCATTTTATTTGACTTTCTGCATATGGCACGTACATGAGGCTCTGGATTGAGAGTAGAAGTGAAAAGAACACCCAAGTCCTTCACCATCTCAACTCGGGGAAGATCTTCTCCCCGAACTCTATAGTAGTTTATGCTTTAATGACAGATCATAACTCAGCTTAAAATTGTCAGATTTTAATTATTAGCATCTCAAATGAAAGCCAATATTTTTCTTAATTTATTTAAGAATAAAACTATCATTATATCTTGATTATAACACAAGGAATAAATAGTTAGCTAAAAATTGGATAAAAAATATTTTTTCCTAGGGAATGAGCTTTAACTCGAGTATAATTCATCCAATTTGAATTATTAATAATAGCTCAAATTGAAGCCCTTACAGTGTTTTAAGACTTCAACGAATTGCATATTTAGACTAGAACTGGAGTTATTAGAAGTATAATCATAAATATTAATCAAAGTTCAAAATGTCCATAAGAAATGTACAGGAAAGAATAGTATTTTAATTATATCTTGGAAACGAATAAATATATTCAAAAGCGGTCTTCATAAATTCAATCAGCATGAAAATTCAGTGTGAAATGATGTGCCACAACACTATGTTTACATTTTTTAAAATTACTCTATCCAAGATGGCGGATCCAAGATGGCGGCTGAAAATTATTATCCAGTCAGAATGTAGTACTTACCTCCCCTAAATTATCAACAGAAAACTGCACGGTTTTATTACATTTAGGAGTGGTTTTATTCTTTAATATAAAACACAAAGGGCGAAATCATCGGTGGTGGCCATTTTTTCAAGATGGCGGAATATTCCTCAAGTTGCATTGCTTTTTTTGTTCCTTGTCTGGATATAAATAAAAAATATCCTTTATAAATCTTTCATAAAATCAATTGTAACCAAGTTATAGAGCTAGAAAGGCATTATTGTCCCCGTTAGTGGCCATTTTGAAAGTATGACGTCATACACCATCTCGGACACACTTTCAGACAAAACACCCGGTAGTACACGATTCTACATGTCATTGCCTATCTATCAACACCAATCATACAATTGCTTCATTCAAAATCCCACGAACCTTCCTATAGTTACATATGCCCCTACACTATAATAATTTATTCTCCTAATTCTCTAATTAATCTGGATAGTTGCAGTTTTCTGTAACCTATCTTAAATCTGGGAATTTTTACTTGACTGCCAGTGTCTTGTTATGCGAAGAGAAGATCTGGAGCAATCATTTTCATAAATTTCGTTACAGTACATGTATTTAGGATGTTTTTATAAATATTCGATTTAAAAAATGTTACATTTAATGTCTTCTGTAACTTCATTCCCCACTCTCCCTTTTTAATCCCCCAGATATAGGCCTCCCTGTACGCTAAATACCATATGTTTCATAAGCTATAAAGGTATTGTACGACTAAAAAATCGGATCTATACAGTATGTATAAAGGGTAACTGAAATTAAGGAAATAACAAAAAGAGGTAATTAATCGGCTTACTTTGTAGCGACAATATTTTTTTCAGACTTATTCAATTTAAACATTTCGAACTACACCAAAATTGGAAGATTTACAGTATTGAAAATTTACTGTAAAATAAGGGTCAATTTTGTTAAATGTAATTTCTTAAGAAATCAAACACTGGTTTTGGAATAGGAAAATTACGAATGTATGTTTCTTTTTGTTAAGTCAATGCCGCCACGCTCTTTGCAAATACGCATCTCAAACTATCGGTTGTTTCCATCTAAAATCGACCTCTAATATTGAATCATTGATTTAATGTGAGATTGCTATTCCAAATCCAATTAACCCCACCCCTGTATTTTTCGTTCTTAATGAAAATCACCTCTATAGGGTAGGACATTTGCAAATGTGTACATTTAATCCAATTTAAGGATATTAGTTAAATTTACAGTAACCATTCCAAGTAAAACAATGCAACACCTTAACACACAGTCCTCAATAGTTTTTTTTATTATTATTTATGACTCTTGAAAATAATGCCGAAATAGAAACATAAATATTTTCTGGGTCTGTAGACGAAATGTAATTGTTTACTTCGAAACATGTTGACTGAGACTTTCAGTCTTGTTGCATTTCCATTGAGTTGAGCGTCGACCACATAAATAAACACAAATCAAAATAGCTATATACTGTATAACAACGCTACCAAATGATAAATTGATGTGGGATGTATTCATTGAAGCCACGCTACAACGAAACTATCCGTCCCTTTTCGCTGGAACGTGAGAGAAGCATTTTCTCAAAGTTCCATCGAATATGTTAAAAAAAGTCAGGGGCATTACTCATTACTGCGACGAGACGGTCGTGTTAGGACTAGGACAGCCCGATGAGCCCCTGGCGAAGAAGATTCCTTTCCATCCATCCAAAGAATTCCCATGAACCATTAGAAATCCTATCCTTTGTACACTGCTAGGAACACAAAGTAAACAAATCACTAATTTTAGGAAGCATAACAAGTTAACCAATTAACTATACAATAACAAATCTAGGACTTCTGAACCTAATCCAAACATATTTCAGATTCACAGTGGAAGCAACCAAGACTAGAGCACCTTGAGGCTGCATGGTTTTTACACCTTAGCCTGCATTGAAAGAAAAAAAACATAAACAGAAATCAGAAGCATTGAGTAAAGACGTTATTAACATAACGTATAGAGTGGATAGTGATGGCAAAATTTCTTGAAAAAGCGATTTTTCGATATATCGATGTATCGAAAGAGTAAAATCGATTTCGATAAAAAATCGTGAACAAAAAATCGATGTCAAAAAATCATTGTATCGAATGGTAAAAGTCGATTTTTCCGAAAAATCGATTTTATTTTGCCATCACTATGATGGCAAAATTTCTTGAAAAATCGATTTTTCGATATATCGATGTATCGAAAGAGTAAAATCGATTTCGATAGAAAATCGTGAACAAAAAATCGATGTCAAAAAATCGATGTATCGAATGGTAAAAATCGATTTTTCCGAAAAATCGATTTTATTTTGCCATCACTAAGAGTGGACAACAGATAGGGAAGAAAAGAACGCTCGCCACGGTGCCTGGGAACTCAGTATCGTATCGAGACAATTATCGATTGTGCTTTCGGTCTATTTAATCGACTACCTATCGCATCAACTCGATAGTCATCTTAATAATTGAAAAGAGAATTCGAATCGAATCGAGCTTCTGATTGTTGAAAGCGTTCGATTATATCGCATCGTTTTCCTGTTAGTGGCGCTCCTAGCGGACGATCTTGTCATTTAGCGTTTCCGAATTTTAACATTGCTTGTCCACTCTATACGTTATGTTAATAACGTCTTTACTCAATGTCAGAAGTCTCTACTCTCTACCTCTACCAGTCTATGAGGAAGCTTTGGATTTGATTTGGATTTGGACTATTTGGAATATTTTAGTTTTAGTAGTACGGTATTTTCATTTTCATTTTGGCCAATTTGTTTCAGGTTATTCATACATACACAGATTGTTGTAAATCTCGAACTATATTATTTGAAGGAGAGGCTCATAATACTCTCATTTTATGGATGCAGAAGCTATCTTTTAACTTATAACTGTAAAACTCTTCAGTACAGCAATTAGGTAGTTAGTTGGTGTAGTCTATGTGGTTTCAACAGGACACTCGTTGCCAGTAATTAATTCTTTGGATATTTAGGCGTTCTTTACTCTTGACAATGGTATTTTTAACCGTAGCTCGATATCTTAGAATGTCCTACCGAGGGCCTAATAAAGGGCCAGATGAGTTCTACAGGAAAAGAAACATTTTTAGGTTATCTGCAGTAAGTATGCCTATAAATAAATAAATAAATAAGAATTTTATTGTCGTTAAGCTTTACAGCAATAGACAAAGTCAAGTCTTAACCTAAATTAAATCTTACAATGTAATCTATTTATACATGATATTACTTATTGTATAAAACAAGGTTACATAGGGACAGAATTCTACAAAAATAATTAGGTATATAACATAAAAGTGGGATTATAATCTATATATACATGATGTAACTTGTATACATGATGTGATGTCATATCAAAACATATTTACATGAGGACAAAAGTCTAGGCTACACACTATATACAACAAACATAAAAAGGGTTACATATAAAATAATTTAAACATTCTTTCATCATAGATAAATAGCCAAATATATAGACTATAAAGTTAGGTCAGGGGGGTACTTTCACATTAGATTAAAACTCACATTCAAAGTATTCCTTTATAGAATAAAAAGGATTGTCTAACAGAAGGTTGTGCAGCTTTGTATTAAAACTTTTTACTGGTAATTCTGAAATGTATGAAGGCAATTTGTTGAACATTTTCAAACCAAGAATTTCATAGCTTTTGTGAGATTTTGTCAGTCTGTTGTAAGGTATGTCAATGGAGTTATTATTCCTAGTGTTGTACTTGTGTACATCTTTTCTAAGTTGATGATCTAGGAGGTTGTTTTTGGTGAACATAAGTACGTTAAAAATATAAAGATTTATAATGGTTAAGCACTGTAATTTTATGAAGAGTGGTTTACAGTGGTCAAATTTGTGAGCGTCTGTTATAATTCTAACAACCTTTTTTTGAAGAACTAATATATTACTAACATGACTGCTGTTGCCCCAAAGCAAAATCCCATATGAAATTATACTTTGGAAGAATGCAAAGTAAGCAGATCTGACATAGTTACAGGGTATATGATTTTTCAGACTTCTAATTAAAAATATAACTCTTGAAAGCTTGGCTGAGACATAAGTGATGTGTGACGACCAAGTTAATTTTTTATCAATATGAATTCCTAAAAACTTAACACTATCTAAGTTCCCATTTTCAGGCAGATTTCTTAGACTAAAATAGATTTCTTGAGTCTTACTTTCATTTAGTAGAAAACCATTAGCCCTAAACCATTTAGATGCTTCTGAGAGGGTGTCTTGAGTCAATTGTCTGAGATTGTGCAAATCAGTGCTTTCATTGAGAAAAGTTGTATCGTCTGCGTAAAGTATTGTATGACTATTCAGAGTTGAAGGCAGATCATTTATCATTAAGCTAAATAACAGAGGACCTAGTACAGAGCCCTGCGGAACTCCCATACTAATATCGGCTACATCGGATGTTTTTCTACCTACACATACTATCTGTTGTCTATCTCTTAGAAATGAATTCATTAGCTCAACACTTGTGTCACTAAAACCATAAAAAATTAACTTTTGAAGTAGTTTTGAATGGTCAACAATATCGAATGCTTTGCTCAGGTCACAGAAAGTCGCTTGAGCAAAGCCCCCTGCCTCAAAAACTTTATTTACATTCCTAACAAGGGATTCTATTGCATCAGTTGTGGATCGGTGTTTTCTGAAACCATATTGCTGACTACAAATTAGACTATTATTTTCTAAATAAAGAGATATCTGATTGTACATAACAGTTTCTAGGACTTTGGAAAAAACAGGAGTTATTGAGATTGGCCTATAGCTAGAGGGGGAAACTCTATCACCTTTTTTAAAAATAGGCACTACCCTGGAAAGCTTGAGGTTACTTGGAAACACACTTTCTCTAAGGCACTTGTTAGTACAAAAGGTCAATGGTTCAATTATAATGTAAATTACGGTTTTTAATAGATTGCAAGAAAGATCGTAAATATCAGTGCTATCTGAGTGCTTAAACTTTTTCACAATACCTAAGATCATATTGGACGATACTTCATCAAAATAAAACTTAGGCTTGTCAGGTCTGTTTGCTAAACTACTTTTACTTAAGAAATATGAAGCAGATTCTTGTAGTTTGCAAATATTTCTTGATATTTCCTCTACTGACTGCACACAGAAATTGTTGAATTCATTAGGAGACACTCCTACAGCAGTTTTAGGGGTGCTTTTTGCAACTGAATTTATGACTTTCCAAGCACTTTTACACATATGTTTAGAGTTTTCAATTTGATTTATGTTGTGTGATTGTTTAGCTTTATTAATAGCAAGTTGATAATCTTTTCTAGCCTTAATGTACAGCGACCTGTTTGATTCAGTTCCATAGTATTTGTATAAATCAGAATAAAACATTACTTTCTTTTTCATGTTGGCTAATTCAGGTGTATACCATTTGTTTTTTGATCCTTTACTTGAAACATTATTCTTACCCCTATTAGGCTTACAAGTAACAGTGCATTTTTTCTTGGGTATATACATATTAAAATTCATTAAGACAATATGAGAAAACCTCTCAAATGTTTCACTTGCTGAGAGGTGCTTACATTTATCATATAAAATGTCCCAGTTTACATTCATGAGTGCAGACTTAAAATTGAACAATTTCTGTTCCTCTACTGGCCTAGTAATTACTATTTTATTTACATTTGGTATGCTGGCTTCACAGTCAACATCACTAATTTCTATGTACACAAAATTATGGTCGGAATATGGAAAAGTACTTACATTGGAGGAGCAAACTAATGAATCAAAATTTATAAAAATATTATCCAAGCAAGCATTACCCCTTGTTGGTATTGAATTAGTGAAATTGTAATTAAACTGTCTAAGAAGATTTTTTAATTCATTTGAACTTTTTTTACCATTGGTCATATCAAAATCTGAGTTAAAGTCCCCTCCAATAACAACTTTAAATTTTTTCCATTGAGGCCTAGCAAAATACATAAACAAATCCTCCATTTTATCAAGGAAAACATCAACCGACCCATTTGGGGATCTGTAAATGGTAACAATTGCCAGTTTAAATTTTGTTGAAGACATGCCTGTGACTTCAAAATGGAATTCTTCACAGAACAGTCCCAGATCAAGTTTAGAGAAACTCTCTGCTAAGGGATTGGAGACATATGTAGATACACCTCCGTGAATATGATGTTCCCTACAAAAACTGTTGATAATGGTATAATCATCTAGCTTTTCCAAATCAATTTCGTCTTGTTTACACCAATGTTCAGCTAGGCCTAGGATATCAAAATAATTGTCTTTAGCAAACTCATTCAAGATTACATTTTTCTTGTCCAGTCCTTGAATATTTAGGAAGCTGATTCTAAGTTTACTAGGCCTATGTACATTAAGGATATCTGCTGGAATATCTTTGTGACTGGATTCAACACTGTTAACTTTCTTTGTACAACATTTTACATTTTTATCAGCAGGCCTATTAGCTAGGCCTACCTCATCAGCCAGTAGAAGATCACTATTTAGCCTAAAAAACCTAGTTGAATTGGTGCACAATTTACTACATGTTTCTTTACAATTGCAGTGATTATACTACCTAATTTGTCTTTCCCTGAATTATTAAAATGTTGACCATGCACAGTATGAAAATTGCGGTCACAATTGCTTACATTAATTACACTTACATTTCTAAAGTGCTTACAAATGTTCTTGAACTGATTGTTTGCGGCTTCTACTTCTTTGTTCACACAGGACCATCGAGGTAAGTCGTAACGATGGGGAATGTTGACTACGATGACATTAGTGTGTGTGAGGGCACCCAGAGTCCTTTTCAGTCCAGTTGAGGCGTTGACAGTGTTGTTCCTAAAAACATCGTTGGCTCCTGCCATCAGCACAACTGTGTCGCGAGAAGAAAGATCCTTTGTTTCTGTCTTGATCGACGAGGTGACTTCATCAAAACAGGCACTGGGCTTTACTGTGCCACAGACATCATATTTCTTAAAATTATCTTTAAGTTGTGTGGATATCCCTCTTCCATAGCTGTCTGAGTAGAGCAGGATCTTGGGTTTCCTAGGTTTAGGATGTTTTTTGTTTGTTTTGAGGTTAGGGCTAGATACATCAATATTTGTTTCATCATGTTCTTCTATGTCTAAGAGTGGAGCATATCTATTGGATTGGCTTATTAATGGAGGAAAGCTCTCGTTGAGAAACTTAATATTTTTGTTTGAATTTTGCCTGGATCTTGGTGGAACAGATTCCCAGCCTCTGGGATTGGTAGGCCTACTATTGTCCGAATGACTATTGTTGGGTTTAGGTGAGCTTACAGTCTTTAGCCTCCTATTTTCTTCCTGCAGAATTTCCAGGTCTCTTTTTAGAAATTCCACAATTGTTTTTAAGTTGGACTCTTCGTCTTCATCATTTCTCCCGTCTTCAGTTTTCGCTACCGCCATTTCTTCTGTTGTACCTGTGCAGCGTGGGCAGCTCCAAGGAACACTTTCATCAGGAAGATCATTTTCTTTCACATTTCCACAGCGAAAATGGTTCCACTTATCACAACTGTCACACAATATACCGTTTCTTACTATTCGACAACACTTAACACACTTTACATCAATAATAACGCGGGTTTTCTTTGCAGCTGAAGTTTCAGCGTCTGTACTGCACGGCGCCATCTTGTTTTTTTTTATAGGCCTAGGCCTACTTCCCGTTGTCCCTTTTGTTGTCCAATATTCGTTTATTTTGTACGTTAATTTTTCTACCACTAGCCCTAACTATTTTTTACTTCATTAGGCCTACATTTTTTCTCTTTGAGAAAATGCTTATTTCATTGGGATTGAATCAAACATTTTTTATGGCTGTGAAAGTGGCAGTTTTTTTAAAGTTCACCAGGGCCGTAACTGCAATATGACAGACGGAGAGCGGGGGCTGCCTGGGCCCCCTGTCCTGTCCAGTGAGATTATGGGCTCCAACGCCTATAAGGACATATAAAAAAAAATATATATATAACTTATAACAAGGATATAGGCTATAACAAAAATAAAATACCCCCGTCGCAGCAGACCTGCGTACTCAGCGAATTTCCAATGGAATTTTGGCATATTTTCTATTTCCCCATAAAATCCATGGGGATGAGAGTATGTAGGTTTGCCGTCATATGGGTTTTGTTGGTAAATATAAGTTAAACCCTACTTAGTGATTGTACATACAAAATTTTATAAGGCTATGGTGTTCTTTTTATTTCCCCCATAAACCCTATAGGGGTGAGTACGTAGGTTTGCCGCCATATGGGTTTTCTAAGAAAATATAAGTTAAACTCTTCCTAATGAATGTACACACCAAATTTTATCAAGATATGTCAATAAATAAGCAAGATAGAAGGTTTTGTTGATTTCCCATAAGAATAACATGGAAAATACTTTTTGGATTTTCTCCGTAACCATTTAAGTTAGGTAAAAAATTCAAAATACTAGATTGTTTGTTTTTTTTAAGCTCTTTTCAATGGTTTAAGTTAAAATTGTTGAATTTTCTAAATAAAAGTTAAAAAAAGCCAAAAACCCATTTTTAACCCATTTAAAACCCCATAAAACCCCATTCCCATGGTCCGATCATTCTGGTTCGCAAACTCAACCTAGTAGACGTTGGCTTACACCCCTGTACCAAATTTCATCAAAATCGGAGGTTCCGTTCAAAATTATCGTGTTCACGGACACATAGATATATATACATATAGATATATACATATATATCAATTTGAACGAACGGTTTTTTTGGCTTCTAGGGACCTCAAAACAAAAAAGTATCATGGTCCCGGGCTTAGGTCTTACCGGGACTACTACCGTAATAGCGTATTCCCTATAGGGAAATTTGATAATATTCCCTATAGGGAAATTCGCTAACATGGAAGAAATAAACAAACCTAGAAGGTAGAAGTTAAATGTCTAACTTGAAGGGTACCCACATGACATGGTTGATATGAAGAGATTTTCTTAGCGACTAAACCATTGGAGAGGTATGGGCCAGGGTGGGTTTAGCTTGATTATGAAAAAAATCTTTAGCTAAAGTCCTTTTAATTTCCTTCAACTTCGGTCCTATAATTTTTTGTCGGAGCATCTCAATTCATTAAACCTCCAGATTAATTTTAATGATTTTGAATTTGTTACTTTTATCATTTGTCGTACTTTTGTTGGGTCTACTCTAATATTATAGTACTATAGAGCTTAAAACTTTGTATGCACATAGCAAGTGCCTACCTTCAGTAGCCTTATAAAAAACTACCAAAAGTAAAAATATTTAATTTTGACACTTAAGTATAATAAATACATAATAGTAAGTTAATTATAATGAATGCCAATATGGTACTCTCAGTTATCCGGCATTTGGTGGCGGAATCCCATTATAATTTACATCGGCCCCCAGGGCTACAGGCTTTCAATCCTATACTCTTATACGAGCAATGTTTGCTTGTTTGCTTGCTTGCTTGCTTGCACAATTATCTCAAAAACGGCTCCGACGATTTCCTTCAAATTTTGGAATATGGGGGTTTTGGCCACCAGAAATCGATTGGAGCTGGTCCCATAGCTGGGAAAAATCCGGTTTTCGCGCTAGAGCCCTTCAAAGATCCCATGTTATCCTTATGGAAATTTTTTAACTGAACAAAAATCAGCTGATAACTGTAGATAAAATAAACCAATGTGTTACATCTTTAACCTGTGGTTTTAGGAAAATCATACCAATGTGCAGCAAACCTTCCGCCTGGCGAGTGAGCGGAGCGAACGAGCTTTGTGTGAGAAACGAAAGTAATAATTTTACCGAGCTTAAGCTCGGTCCCCCTGGTACTGTTAATCTTATGGGAGAAGGATAATTTATTGATTATTAAACATTTGTTGTAATAACAAATCAGGAAAAGCAGATGTATAAAAACATTTTAAAACTAACTGTCTCAAGATTAATTGAATTTTTGTTGAATTTTGAAAAGTAGGCGATTTCTAGTATAAATTAAATCGGCAAGCATGATTCTTTTCCTCCTCTTTCTCAGCTTGTATGCATTGTAGGAGAAATCCACGCATCCTGTTAGAAAGGTAGTGTACAGTATTGTAGATGAGCATAATCACATTATAATTCACATCGGCCTCCAGGGCTACATCCTACAGGCTGTCGAAGTTTCAATGCTATTCTTATCATGAAAGAAGGGTAATTAATTGACAGCTGTTGTAATGACCTAGCAAAACCGGAATAACAGGTGTTTCAGTTATAAAATATTTTACAACTAATTGGGTCTAAAACATCTGGTATATATTGGGCCCAGATCAACTGAAATATTTTTGAAATTTCGACCAGTGAGAGGTTTTTAGTATCATTGTTAAATACTAAAACATTATACCTAAGGTAAACGCACCAGTAGTGGACACTGTTCCAGTAGTGGACACTTTCGTCTTTTAAAGTTAATAATTACCTTATTTCTCAATTTGAAAATATTGTTTTATTGTTTAAATAATCTTTGATTATTTTTCTTTTGTTTATAACAAAGGCTCTCAATTATGATTAATTTTAAAGGGTTTATAGTATTTTTATTTAAGGCTTACACAAATTTAGAGGTTGAAGAGGTCACCCTTATTCAAACTGATAAGGAGGTGAGTTTGGAATTTCTTAATTTTAGTTAGTTTTAAAGATATATAGATTTACAAACTTTATAAATGTATAGTCACCGAATAATTTGGGTCACTTTAAAGTAATAATTTGGAAGTTTTGATGAATTGTTTTAATAATAAAACACTGTCCACTACTGGTACACGAATTTCGATGAAAATCCAGTAGTGGACAGTGTGGTGTAGAATATCCTAGGTTAAGGTTTTGGTGCACTTTTTTAATCTATATATAACCATGTGGTGATAGGCTCACTCCCCTCGGGTTGTATGGGAATTTTGTATATTTTTCACCGTCATAAATTCATTCATAACGGCAATTAATGTCTCCTTTTCCTTATGCTTTTTTTTATTGTTCCGAATGGATTAAATATTACAAGAAGAAACAAGAAAAAAGTCTGAAGAGGAATAGGAGTTGAATAGACAAAGAAAACGAGAGGAGGGTAAAACATCCGTAAAAAATCTCAAAACACAAAGACATAAATTCAAAAAGATAGACTACAAATCTATGTACTGCAGTGCATCTTGGAACGAGGAGAAAAATTACATGACAATACTGGTGCAACATATAGATAGATTGTGATAAATGTAAAAATAGTGCTCATGTTTCATGTTTACCCATGGAGTACCAAGTTAAATTCAATTTGGATAACTATCCTATAAACACCAGTAGTTCAAACATCACTTGCCTATTGTCTAATTTTCTTTGTCAATAAAGCCCTGATGTTTAAAAAAAATTGCTGTAATTTATTAATTGTTTACTAAAGGTATTCATGTAAGTTATTTCAGAATATAAACGAGCAATAAAAAGAGACATGTTCTGTATGTCTGCATTTGGGTTTGTTTTTTAGTTATATTTATGTAATGTATACAAATTAATTCTATAATCCATTGGACAGTTATTCCGAATAAAATTAAATATTTGTGTTTTAGTTTGATAAATATTAATTTCTTTACAAAAAAAGTGTATAAATCAATTACAGCAGAAGTCAGAATGGATCACAGTGAAGTGTCCACAGTGGAACAACTGTCTGTCAACTACTGGTACATGCTATTTTTTAACTGTCCACCACTGGAACATGTGCATGACTTTATTTTATCGATTCATACAAGATTATTTTAAGACAGAAACTACATGTATTGAATAATTTACAAACTACATTAAACCAGCTTTCCCCTCGATCCATAAAAACCATTGTAGGCATTCAAATTTAACGGCAATTCGATGTTAAACTTCCTACTCTCCTTATACTGTCCACTACTGGTGCGTTTACCTTAATCGTTTAAATATTTAAATACAAAATAACTTGATCATGCTACATATAAATTAGTATTAATAATGAATTATAAAATAATTTAAAAATCCGCTTAACTGTGTGACTTAATGAGGATTGTATTTTAATAAATTAATTGTTATTAATTAATAACAGGTAATGAATTTAGTGAATTACTTATAAAGGATCTGGTACTGTTTTAGACCAACGCTGTATAACTTTTAATAGTTCGGGTTTATTTTGTAATACTTTAGTTGACGCAAGAACCACCAATAGAAGTCCTAATTTTTGTGAGTAGAGATTTTTTATTATTCCCCTTCTTGCCATAATTTATTAGGGAACCTAATCAGGGGTGTGGGGGTGGAGCCCTCATCGAGCCATAGGCAGGTCAACGCTATAAAGTCTGATTGAGTAAATGGTGGGAGTAACATAGTATTGGCTCTGGGAAACTTGACATTTCTTTGATATTTTAATGTTCTTTTTTGGTCCAAATATGTCCTCCTCAATAAAATTTACTTCTGTCACCTTGACGATAACCAGTGAGGCCTAACTTAGGGGTTAGCCAGTGCAATTTTATTTTTAGTATCATAATTCTCTTCTTAAATTTCACATTATGGCTAAAAGAGAAAAACAGCATCTTCCACCCGCCTCTTTCAACTATATCTCGTATCCATCTTATTGTACTTGAATAAGTAGGAGTCCAGGCATTTCAAAAATCAGATCATGTTCACAAAATTTAAAAGAATATGATTTCAATAAGTGTGTGCTTGATCCGCAATAAAAACAAATGTTTGTTTTTGTTATAATAGGCGCCACAAAAATGCGAGCCTGGATTTAAAACAGTGTTGCCAATTTGTGCCAACTTATCCAGCTGTTGGCACCTGTTGTTAATTACTTCAAAAGTAGGAAAACATGAAAACAAAACAAAACCGACAACATTGCTAGGTAAAACTAATGTAAATCAGCTTCCAGCTGTTTAAATCTCCAAGCTCGCAATTTCGTGCGCCTAGTATAATCAATAATTGTGAGGTGGAAAGCAAAAAGGGGACCTCCTTGTTGGCAATGCAATTTTTTTTAATACAGCCAATATAAAGTGATTAAGGTCAATAATATTGAATTTCAGTTTTCTATAAATTTTTATTCCTCTTTTAACATAAAACATCGGCCTTTATCGGGTTAAATATTGAATTGAATTTATAAAAATTAAAAATAAATCATTTTGTTAGCTCCTGCATGGTCTGAGAAACGACTTTTATGACATGCTTTGTTATAATTGCTTTTTTACAATTATTACTATTCCCCTCAAAGATTACACAATAAGCTTTCTTTTAAAAAGAAAACTCATTGCTTGAATACCAAAAATATAAATATAATCCTTATTTGAAATTTTCAAATAGATTTTTCTCAAAATGTGCCTTTTCTATCATACAATTTTAAGTCCTATAACTTTTACAAAACAACATTGTAGACTCATAGGACTTGCGCAAAATTATTAAGAATTAAATGAGCCATTCAAAAATATAAAATTTACTCAAAATCGAAAATTCCTGACAAGAGATCCCTTTTCGCTTTCCACCTCACAGGGGTGCAGATTATGTTCGATCTGGCGATTTAGGATCGGGGGAAATTTCCAGGTATCTGGGAAAATTATAAAATTTTTTATGTGTATCCATTCTACGCCAGTGGCATTAAAAAAAAAAAAAAAAAAAAAAAAAAAAAAACTATCATAAGAGCTGAATATTTAAGTTACAAATAGATTTATATAAATGGAAATATTCAGAAATGGAAATATTTTTGATTGAAAAGTGAATAATATCACATCTTAAACGTATCAAATTTTAACAATCAATATATTTTAAAGTCAATAATGTACCGTGTAATTTAAGGCCAAAACGAACCTTGAATCTCATTTACAACTTAAGTTGTACGTTTTAAACTGAAGACGAATGTCAGGAACCAATAAATTTTATGTTTATTTGACAGTTATAAGCCACTTAAAATTCAACGAATTTCAATGGTCAATAACTCAAAGACATTGATGTACTAGTTGTTTTAAGACCAGAATTAACTTTGTGTCTTATTTTAGAACTTGAGATATTAATCTTAAACTAAAAGCGAATTAAAAAGAAAATTTGAAGTTTCTATTAAATAGAAGGATATAACTAGTCTCAGTATCCTCTAAATTGAATGAAGAATAGCTAAAAAATTAATGCCGGAATATTACTGAGTATTTTTAGGTCACAATGAACAACATTCCCCAATTAGAACTAGATATAAAAGAAAAGTAATGCAAAATAAATTTAAAGTTTGAAATGTCCATAAGAAATTTATAGGGATGAATTTTTATTTGAGTGTATCTTTAAAACAAACTAAGATTTTCAAAAACGGATTGTGGCATTGTAATCAGCGTAAAAATCTACATTGAAATGATGTGTCACAACACTATTTTTACGTTAGAAAAAAATTAACTTTCATCCAATATGGCGGATCCAAGATGGCGGCCAAAAATTAACGACCGGTCAAAATGAACTACTTCCCATCCAAAAATTATCGATGGTGGTGCCACAACTTATATTGAGAAATGCAGGTGAAAAATTAAAATAAAAACATTTTTTCAAAATGTATCCCATTAACAAAAAAACCGCCATTTTGAAAAGTGGTTTTATAGGTGAAAAACAACTTTATTTTTTGGGGACTCATCGGATCTTTAATTATAGTGCTTAAAAGAAGCTCTTATCAAATTTTTGTGAATGCACATCAGTTGCCGATCTAAAATCCTAATTTTACTGTACTAAAAGTAGTTTTGATTTAAGTAGGCTTGATTGTGTTTTAATATTATAAACTCAAATAATTAAAAAAAAATCTTTTTCCATTTCACTGCCCCATTGTAAGCTGTTGAGTTTTAAGGCAAAGTCATATATGGTATCTGTAGGGTAAAGCATATCAAAATATTCGAAGGACCTTTGATAGTAAACTCTTTAATAGCAAACTATTAAAAAAATTAAACCTTGAAAATTAAGACAAAATGTAGGTATATATGTAGGAGTTAAAATATAAATATTGAAAACATATGATTTTGGAGTCCAACGATGCCAAATGCGTTGATGGAAGTTTTGAACATGTTGCCAATGCTTCAGTCTGTTTTGTGGGATGTTGCTATAATCAAATTCTGGAGCTCCACACAAAAAATGTCCAGGCGTTAATGCGGCTAAGTCAGATGGATCATTTGACAAAAATATTAATGGCCGAGAATTGAGCATGGCCTCAACTTGTGTACTTAAGGTGATAAATTCAGGAAGAGTGAGAACAGTATCGCCCATTACACGTTGTAGATGACATTTTGCACTTTTGACAGCAGATTCCCATATTCCACCCTGATGTGGAGAAGCTGGTGGGTTGAAATGGAATTTAATTCATCAATACGATACCCGTAAAAAGATAGAACCCATCCCCAAACATCGCCTAGAAATATTTAAGAAAAAATTCACTTATGCTGGGAAAAGATTCTTAAGCAAAATTCCAGATTATATAAAAAATGAAACAAACAACGCAAAATTTAAAAATAGATTAAAAGAATATATAATAGACTTAGCCCCTAACAGTTTACATGAAATTGAAAAAAAAAAATAGAAACTTTTATATTTGATTTTGATTGTTGCAAAAATTTAAATCTGGTAAAAGATAGAAAAAAGACAACATGGGATAACTGTCTAAATTAAGCAATTTTTGTGTATGTGTAAATATAACATGATTAATTTTAAGTTTATTTCAGTTTATATGACACTATTTGATGTACAGAGCTGTATAATGTGAATAAAGAAATTGAATCTGAATCTGAATTCCTTGACTTGAAGTGAAACGTTGGATGGTCTCTTGAGATTCCTGGCTTTGAATGGTGGATTGGATAATATTACGGAGAACAGCTTGAGCACCAACAAACGTACCACAGTTTGAATAGATATCAGCACACACTCCTCGACGAGCTATAAATCGAGAGAGGGCCGCAATAAAAGCTTCTGTAGTCATATCCGTTACAACTTCAATATGTACAGCTTTGGTGACCATGCAAATGAAAATGCATATATACACTTTGGTGTGTTTAATAAAACGAAAGTTAAGCATTTTGATTGTAAAAGGTCCACAATAGTCAACTCCTGTGGATGATGGTTTTGCTGGAATCACACGAGCTGGTGGTAAATCTCCCATCAATGGTGAAGTATTCGCAGGCCTGTGTTTGTAGCAAGTTGTTGGACTGTGAAAAGGTGGTCTTACTTTTAAAAAATAACAGCTTGCTTTAAAAAATAGGCCTGACCTTTGTTTGCATTATAGCAGACCATTTTCAATACCTTGTTCACTTGTATAAAAGTATCTGTAACTCTCAAACTAAAGGTCACGCCACATAAGTTGACGAATGGCCAAAAACAGCTGGGTAGGGCGAGGGGAGGAGAGGGGGTACTTTTCTAAAAACATCGAGCTTACGTTACATGCAATTTTTTATAGAACAGCTGATTATCCAATCATTTTAACTGAATAGTAGTGAAAATTCATTCGTCAAGTTACGTGGCGGGGGTTATAATAGAAAATCCCAAATTTATTCTTGCCCCGATGTACTTGTATTTATTTGAGGTGAGGAATTGGTTGTTCTAAGAATCTAATAGATTAAAGACCATTTCAAGCAGATTGAAAATGAGCAGCTATAAAGAGACAGTGTAAGATGAAAGAGATAAAATGAATGCAAAATGGAAAACCTTGGCACATCCAAGACCTCTGACACACTACTGCAGCTGTACGCAGGCCTGGAACTGGTCGTAAGTCTGGCCGTACGTGACGTCGTCCCCCGCCAGCAGGGTGTGGATGGCCAGCTGACCCGCCGCCAACTCATTGGCCGCCATCTGACTGGCTGTCATCTGATTGGCTGACAGCTGATCAGCGTTTGACAGCTGTGAAAATCGTGGATCCCTGTCAAACTTACGTTCCATAGCCATTAATCGGCATCCTGCTCGAAGGACCAAAAATATGCAGGGTAAAGCATATCAAAATATTCGAAGGACCTTTGATAGTAAACTCTTTAATAGCAAACTATAAAAAAAAAAATTAAAACTAGAAAATTAAGATAAAATGTAGGTATATTAAACAAACAGTAAGGATTGATATAAACAATGACATCTGAGATAAAATATAAATATTGAAAACATATGATTTTAAAAGTCAATGATTAAACTATTGAGGTGTGGTTTGCTTGATTAATATAAATTGAACAGTATCTTTGGAGAAATCTTTGATCCGTAACAGGAGAATTGGGGAAAATTTTAGGTGTCAATACATTTTCTGCACCCCTGCCACCTCACAATTTGATTTGCTGGATCAGAGTTTTGCTATCGTGTGTTACAAACCTAAAATATATTTTTCAGCATTTCTATGGGCGTGCTAGGAACTGCTATAGCATTGCAGTAAGAAAAGTTCACCGGGCTCTCGTCTACTCAACGAAAGGCCGAAAACTCTTCAGAGAAGATATGCGAGATGTGAGTTATTCTTTCAGTTATACATAAGGGGTACTTATGAAAATGATTTTTTATTAACGTTTGTACATTTTCTAAATTCTAGGCTAGTTTAGAATTTTTAGTAACAAATTTTGTAATACTATTCTATTTACGTCGTATATATCATCCTACACTCTAATACGAGTAAGGTATATTTGTATGTATTTATGCACACGGATCTTGTAAACGGCTTGAATGATTTTCTTCAAACTTTGCAAATAACTTAGCTCTGTTAGTTCTGTTAGTTCTGTTAGTGTATATATATATTGGTCTCTCTGCAAGGAAAAATATTATTTTTTTATAACCTTGAATTGAAATTCTAAAAATTTTAACATTGGTCTTATGGACTTAAAAATTAAAACAAAAAAGTTGCTAAAAGCAGATGACTCAACTATTAATATAAAAATAATTTACAAGTATTAAATGGCACTTTGTACCACACTGGCACTTGGACTATTTAATTAAATAAAAACCAACTAAACAATTTGTAGAATTTCAATTAAATTTAAAAACAAAAGAATTAGCAACTATTTTGAAATGGCTTGTTAACCATAGAGGAAAAATACATGAGTTACATTTTCAACAATCTCATACCAGATAACAGTGCCCCATACCAGAAAAACGGAATTTTGGGTCAAAGGTGAAATTCTGATTTAAAACAGTAAAAATAAAAATAAGCCGATCGCTAGGAAATAAAACAAAACTAAGTCTCGAGCTAAAATTGACGTATCAGGATTTCACCTTTTAAATCTAGCCAATGAACTTAAATCGGGTTTTTTATTTTATTTTTGTATGAAAAGTAAAATCAGGATTTGATAAAAATCAAATGTCAGGGTGAAACTTGCATTTTTAAAGCATATAATTAATTGTCTTGACATTTTCTTTTGCCTTCTTCCATAAATTTGCAGTTTTGTAATAAATTGTTGTAACCCGCAAATTAAACAACACTAATGTTAAAATGTGTTGCATTGATTTTTTAGAGTTTTTTCCATAAAATTTCACATTCACTGTTACTTTAAATTGTTAGCTAAGCAATTTTCCTATTGCGAATTCACTATTACAGTAGTCCTCATTGTAAAAATTAAGCCCTGAACCTACTCTTTTGTTTTTGTTCTTAGAAGCCAAAAACCGTTGGTTCATTGAAATCCAAACTGTTCATGCTTTTGTAAAGAAAGTCCTTATTTCTTTGTTTATTGTAACCTTGGCTTTTTTCCATATGGTAAATATTTATTTTTGTATATTTATTGTATCTGGGAGCTTGCAAAATTAGATCATAATTGTATCATAGTGTTACTAGTTATTGGTCTAGTCAAGGAGATGGTAAGGCTTAGTTTTCAGTTTTTAGTTAATTTTGATTGTGTTCCGCCTCAGCTGTGGACTACGCGGACGACGGCTGCATGTGAGGAGCTGGGCCTGCCGTTTCCGCTGTTCCGTCAGGGTCTGCAGTCAAGCGACGTGCTGCTCAACAGGAAGTCTCTCTCGAACCTGGCCATTTGGGAGCCTCGCACCTTCAAGGTACAAAATAGCATCTGGAGGTGTTCAATATAACTTACTAGGTGTTTATATAAAAAAAACTATTAATTTTTCTAAATCACTTAGCCTACATATTTATATATTCTCAAAGGGTAAAGTGTTGAAGTTTGTCGTACATTAATTACAGTTCAATGTGAGCACTCTTAATTACTTTACACCACAATATATATTTATTTGTATTTTTTTTTTTATTATTATTATTTTTAATCTTAAATGTAAGTAGCAGCCATTTTGTTGGGGGTTAACTGTAAGAAAGGACCATGAGGTCCTAATGTTCGCCTCAATAAAGAAGTATTTTCATTTCATTCATTTCATTTCACAAATAATTGATATCAGTTAGTGTAATATATCTCAGAGCCTTTC
Organism: Neoaliturus tenellus; assembly: GCA_030545055.2. NCBI lineage: Eukaryota > Metazoa > Arthropoda > Insecta > Hemiptera > Cicadellidae > Neoaliturus > Neoaliturus tenellus. The sequence goes on along the minus strand of CM061531.1, from coordinate 196,698,313 downwards.
AATGGCCAAAGGATTTGTTCTCTTCTTCTGATCCTGATACGATCCCTTTGACGATATCCAGCCTCAGAACCAGAACAACAGACCCCATGCAGTGGCCATCTAAGAGCCCTGCTAGGCATTACACCATTAGATATTTGTTCTACTTATTTATTACATCACATTACATCCAATAGGGAATTTCCCTCAGACTGGCGAATTGTCATATTCCTTATGCTATTATAAAAAAAGGTCAATACAATATAGTAACTTTAGTCTGTGTTCTATAAACCAAACCATTACAGGAAAATAAAATAAAAAATACCCCGTCGCAGCAGACCTGCATACTCAGCGAATTTCAAAAGAATTATTGTTTCACATCAAAGAACTTTGTGGCTATCTCATATAATTAATAATCTTTACAAGGAAATATAATATATTTAATGCCATTATATTTCTGAGTTAACTATTTTTATTTAATAGCTGTAAAGTGTAAACATCGGACATCAGCGAAAGTATTATTTCTACCTTTTCACACAAAAGAGGTTATGTTTAACCAAGGCAAGGCTCCGCTCTACCCGAGCCCAAACGATGTTACCGAATGCCGCCTCGCTGCCGAAGCACTAGGTGAGTTTGATGGCTGCAGAGGTTTACGGGAATCGTGTTTTTAAATTAACTAATTAAGATAGAGATTGACTCTTAACTTTTTCCAAAAGAAGGTAGGCATATCTCGTCTTCTCTGGTTTTAGAATTATTAAATAAAATTACTAATTTCAGCTATAACTGTCTAAAATCATCTGTTTTTCTCGATTTCTAACTAGTGTTGATGAAATAATTTCCAAAGTGTAACAGAGGAAATTAATTTAGCACCGTCATTGTTCTTTAATATGACACCTTAGTTATAGCTCTAGACTGCATTTAGCAAAAGATAACACAATTCTAAAAAACCCATGCATTTGCATCGAGAAAAACAGATGATTTTAGACAATTATAGCTGAAATTAGAAATTTTATTAAAAAATTCTAAAACCAGAGAAGACGAGATCCATCTTTTAACTTTTAGAAAAATTTCAGAGCCAATCTCTATCTTAATGAGTTAGTTTTAAAACACGATTCCCGTAAACCTCTGCAGCCAAAACTCGCCTAGTGCTACGGACGCGGCGGCGAGGCAACATTCGGGCTCAGGTAAACAGGAGCCTTAAGTATGCATGCGGAAGATATTTAGAACAAAGTTGTGGGTGTTTCACAAATTGTAGAATTAACACTGAGTGGCCTCAAATGAAAGGTTTTGGCCGAGGGACTAGAGAAAAATAACGGAATGTCCAAAAAGCTATGAGTAAGTTATAAATAACATATAAAACGTCATCCATAAGAAAATCATGGAGATAAAGAACATCACCTAAACATTCCATTGTCTGTTTTACTTTGATTTTAAAACGATGACCATGACGCCAATGATTGAAGACTATCTTTTAATTAATTATAGCCTACTATGTTAAAATTTGTTGTTGCTATTGATAAGTAAACGCCACTATTTCTTCAACTTATAATTGATTGTTTATATCGATGATTGGCTAATCAAGAAAATTGAATGGTTTATAACCCGTGTAGTGTATACGGCTCTGAATTGTATATTGAAAGAAGTGTAATTTTGACTTTGGTACTGATTGCCGAACACGTTATCTATCTCATTTTCATTATAATTGTTATATTAATAAATTAATCTCATTCAAATTATGATTCGATAGTTTTTACTTTTTAAACTTATGCCTTGACTTCGAGATTTGGAGGTAAGTGGTTGAGGACAATGATTTCACTAAACATTGGAATTATTGGGCGAAACATCGGCATTCAGGTCTAATTGGTCTAATTATTACTATTTGAATGATTTGTAAAGGCAGCTGACCCAACTTCAAAGCCCGTAAGCTATAGGTACCGTATAGGTACCGTAGGTATAGGTACCGTATTAAGCTATGCAAATGACCAAGGTATCTTGGTAACGATGGCAAAATGTATGTAGGCCTACAAAAAATGTTAACCGAGTTGTTATAGAAAATGTAAATTTCTCTGTTGTAGGAAATGAAATGTTTTGTCAGTATAGTAACTAAAATGCTCGAGGTAAACATGTAGCTTATACTAGTTATTTCTTTAATTCACTGTATTTCTTGGTAAAGCACAAGAACATGTTAGTTCAGTTAACTGACTATGCCAAATTAAGCCGTCTATATCGCCGCGAATCAAAGTCATTTATTACTTTTGTAATGTCGATTTATACATATCTTTCTATTGCCAAAAGCCCCAGAGAACACAACCTTTCTTGACCGATGGTGTTTCTACAATACATTTAATAAATTTAAAACTTCATGACACACAGATATACATACAATCAACGCAACTGGCTCATTCACTTGACGTTGTTGTTGTCCAGCTTCCAGACCCGCGCATGCACCTTTTGGATTAAACTGATGTCTACCGCTAAGCTGCACTACCTGACACATTCGCGCTCTTTCTGTAGCTCTTTCTAATGAACTATGGTTATAATATTTTCCCTTAAACTTTCATGTGTCATTTATTTAAATTAATTTAAACACTTTTTTTGGATTTTTTATGGTTATAATGCTTAACAAATCAACAGAAGTGAGATGGGACTTCCTGCCATAGATAACGATTGCAGAATGAGTCAATTTAAGAGTTTTACATAAATAATTCAAAGTAGACATTTTGTTAAAGTCAAAATATTTCACCACATAACCTAACATTTAAATTTCCATTTTTTTTTTAATCGCCGAAATTATTTGGGGGGCAACTGCCCCCTTTTGCCCCCCTTAAATGACGCCTATGAGCATAAGGGACAGAGGGGGCACAGAGGCATTTGGAGGAACGGCAGGCATAGGGTCAAAGGAGCATAGGGGAAATGGGGGTAGGAAGGAGGCATGGTGGACAGAAGAGTCACAGAAGTTATGGGAAGGAAGACGGACATTGGGGCATGGGAGGGTACATGGCTTATGAGGGGCTTTGATGGCACAGGGGTAGTTGGTCATGGGGGGCACGGGGGATGCATGGGAGACATAGTGATGTTCATGGGGACAAGGAAGCATGTGGATTACAGTAGTGGGGGGTGTACAGGGTTGAGGGGGCCTGGGAGGAACATTGGGGAATAAGGGGGGCACAGGGACATGGGAGGCACAGTGGTCCAGGATACAAGAGTGTTCAGTATTACTGGTCTAATAACAAATTTGTCATGTTGTATTAAACCATTTTTTTTTTTTTGAGTCACAAACTCATTGTGTTTGTAGTAACCCGCATGTTTAAAGTTAAAAATAGGCCTATTTTTATTTTTCTGGTTTTATAATAGTGTAATGACTTTTCTTCTTTCCACAAAATAGATTAAATATTAAATATTTTCTTTAATTTTGAAATATCCTGTATTGTGCTATGTGGCTTATTAGGTACTGCTGCTAATTCCAAAGTAATAAAATCTAATCTTCATCACACCATATGGAAAGCTTCAGCATTGAGTGTGGAAAATAACGAGAGTGGGAAATTCAACTGGTGATGTTTCACAAACATTCACTACCGCATTGGAGATAAAATATGTTATTTAAAACAGATGTATATTTTTAAGTTTATCGAACTAAATCCAAAATTCTAAATAAAATGAGTCTGAACTCAACTAAATTGCCTTATAATCTATGTTCAAAACTAAACACCCTTATGTGTGTTTGAAGTCTTGATAATGTCTTTTTTAATCCTTTAATCTTAGAAAGATTTTCGTCTTGGTTAGACTAATTCTTTTGAAAGTTTTAAATCCAACAGTTTTAATGCTGGAACACTTAACATTAAATAAGGGCGGAATTCACAAACCTCCCTCAAACCTTCCTCACCTCTAACCGTCCTCAAACCGGCCTCAGACCTTCATCAAACCGGCCTCAAACCTTCCTCAATTGAAAAACGGAATTCTCAAACCTCCCTTAAACCTTCCTCACAGAGAGCACTGCCACCTGAACAAAACAAAATACTCCAAAAAAAATTTTATATCAACAGAAATAGACTACTAATCTATTTGTAACTCTTCTGTTGGGTTTTAATTTTTAAAAACATTAAACTCAAATTAATATTATATGACTATTGCTCTTTAACAATTAAAATAGTGAATTAAAAATTAACCCATTGTTTTGGGGAAATGTGAGATAGTTGGTAGACATGGCACATATGCCACATGTTTGGGAAATGGAAGTGCTTTCAATATTTGTTTACAAAGGTAGTGTAAAGTAGCTTTCAGACCATAGCTGCCATTTATAAACTAGGCGTAGGCTTGTATTTCTCCTCTAACGATTTGTTTTAAATTTGAAGAAGATAAAAATGTTTTATTCATATTTTAAATAAATATATTTTTATTTTACTTACTTTTATCTGGCATATATATGATACAGTTGTTACAAACATATTACAACAACCACAATTGATTCTTTTGTTTAGATCTTCCGTGGTTTTGTATGCAAGGTTTATGGGAGTGCATTAGTTTTTACCCATATTAATAAATTTAAATGTCAATTAATTTATTTGTTTATTTCTCTATTAATACATTCATTTTATGGTAGATTGCACTAGAGGCAGACTAAGTTAAGTTGGTTGCACGAGACGTGAGACAGACCGCCAGGATTTGTGCTATATATGGGCAGTTTAACAACCTGAATTTGACTTAAAAAAAGATGACTTAAAGAAAGTCATCTGTAAAATGAAATTTCTCTGTTCAAGTTTTTGTACAGCATCGCCCAATCAGGTTTCATGGCCAGGCTGGATTTAAGATTGTGCAGTCAAAAATTTGTTTCCAATATTTTTCCTTAAGTATCTTCTTACGTTGTAAATATGACGTACAATTTTTTTCGGACAACTACTTTGAGGGCTATGGAGGTCAGAAGTACACAAGCATATTTTTATACAATTCTTTCAAGCCTACTTCACCTACAGGGCTGAAATTTTGGTTGTATAGGCCTACTGGATCAATAAATCTTTAGAACTTAAGATAAATTTAATTACAAGACCCACAGACGGTAAATAAAATACCCAAAAATGACAGCTTTAATCAATACACTTTTCCTTGGAGTAAAACAAAAAATTGCAAAACACGTTCTCTAGGTTGATCACCCGCGCTTTTTCTAATACACAATGCATGAGAAAGTTAACACCCGCAGCGGCGCACGGCGTCAGGGCCTACAAGCCCCCGCCACGCGGCTACACAGCCATAAACGACCTTATTTTATTTTTTACTACACCCTTTTCATGTTGGCTTAATTTTTTCGATCAAAATGCTATGGTCTTGAAGGTACACTAAAACATAAATAAAATAATATCCACATAATTTATTCAGGAAAAATACAAAGAACGAAAGTTATTTTATTACAAATGTAGGGTAAGATATAATTTTCGAATTAATTCCAAGGTAAATAAATGTCCTTCCATATAGTTTCATGAAATTTAAATATTTTTTTAACAGGTAAGACAAAGTTTCAATTAATTTAACATTTATTTGTTGACACAGACACAACATAACCTCAAAATATATTTCTTCACTGTGTTTTGTTGAAAACAGCTGTTCCTTAAACCGGCCTTAAACCGTCCTCTAACCTCCCTCACACAACTACTTGAGGGAGGTTAGAGGAAGGTTGGAGGAAGGTTTAAGGAAGGTTAGAGGAAGGTTTGAGTTGAGGAAGCTTTGAGGGAGGTTTGTGAATTCCGCCCTAAGTTATTTGATGTGGAGGGGGACAGCTCTAGTAGGTGAGTCATTGTATAAAATTTGAGAGAAGTTTCTTTATGTGAGAATTCCAATAATTTAGATAATAGGTATTGATCGATTATTAGTCTAAAAATCTAGAATTTTTGTTTTCTTTAATAGAATGGCTTGTTCTAGCTAAAAAGTGTAATAATTTCAACTCAGTATATAAAAAATAAAAACTGTTTTCCGTGTTTTTATTTATTTATTTTAATTTAAAGAATTATCACTTTTATTATCATTTGCTGAATCATCAACGTCATTCGACATTCCTCCTGATACTTTTAATTTTCAAAGTCCATGCACTGAACCTCTCATAATAATGCTAACATTAACCAAAATTAACCAAGGAGAGAACGCTAAGCTGAGAAGTCCTCCTGTTATTATTTGCAGGAATGTTTCATTTTAGGGTTGGCAGCACAGTCTACCCTTGCCTCTATTGATTCATACAAATCTAAGTTCCACCCACTATCCCAAAATGTGTTCAAGGTCAGTATCAGTTGAACTCATGTCGAGTGCTACACAAAATCTGGATTAAACCTCGGCTTAGCAAGCATAGGTGCACAAGAAGAAAGTTGAGATAGGTATTCATATTCATGTGATGTGTAGTCATGTTAACACAGCCCCTTTATTTTAAATTGTCATATTTATTTTGTTTTCTGAAAGGAAACCTCCGCCCTCTCAGAGTAGCCTTTAGACTCTGAGCGAGAGAAAGTGACGGCGTTTTAATATTTAAGAGTCCTCTTGAAAGTTAAGGATCGGATCATACAATAATTTTATTCATCATAATTACTTATTCCAAATAGTTTATGTAATTTTATTAGTTAAATACATTTATTCCGAAACTGTAAAGCATATTCAGAATTTCAGAGATATCTTTATTGCCAAAAATGATTTCATACAAGTTGTACAGTCTTTGTACCCAGGCTTGATTAAAACATAAAAAAATATTACATATAGAGTACAATGATACCTAGTACCGTACCACCTATATAGAATAAAACTTACAAGCACTAACTTTACAAAGACTTACATATAAATGAAATGGCATAGCACCTCATTAGCCTAAGCTGCATTGAGGTACTTTCATTACTTATTTAAATAGAAAAATCAACGACTTGCAGAGGACAGGTGCTCAACAGTATAAGTAGACATTTATATACTACAGTAATTATGAACAAAAAACAATTGAGTTTTTATTTATTACAAAAATCTTTAATTTGGTCAATATTAAAAGTTAACAGCCATTGTTTTAGTTTCTTTGAAAATTTGGTGAGACTGGTGGCACCACTAATATAAAATGGAATCTTATTAAATAGTTTACAAACCATATAAGTAAAAAATCTCTTATAAGCTTCAAAATTTGGATGTGGAAGTGCAACTCATTTAGTAGCTTTTAGCCTCTGAGAGTAAACATTAGAATTAGAAATATTTTTACCACCTCTCACAAAAAACAAACGTAAAACTCGAAATATATAAAGGTGTCTCAAAGGTAATATATCGAACTCCTTAAAAAAGGAAAAGAATGTTAATCTGCTGAGTTTAGAAATTTTCCTTACTATATTTTTTTGAGCGATTACTATCGGATTAATGGTGTTGGCATAAATGCCCCCTTAGCAACTTATACCATACTGTAGTTTACTATCTACGATTACAAAATAAATGGTTCTTTACTGGTGTCTTCTTAAATGGTAAATGGTGTCTTTACTGACTTAACATGAGCTTTCCAAGAACAGTGTTTATCTAAAATTAAACCTAAATATTTATTAGTTTCAATTTCTTCAATTAAAACGCAATCATTGCATTTTGCAGTGGAAACATCATTCAGACATTTAAAACAAAGCACTCTATTAAGAAATTCCTTGTAAAGATAACCGGATATATTTTGTTTTTGAGCTTAAAGCCAATTTGTTTATGGTGAACCACATTTTAAGTTTATCTAAGTCATTTTGCATGTCATTAAATAAATCATTTTCACTCTGGCGTGCATAGCACAAAGCAGTATCATCAGCAAAGCAAGTAAGTGATCCTTTTAGATTTCCAAAACATAAACTATTTATATAAATTATAAACAAAATTGGTCCAAGGACAGAACCTTGAGGAACGCTGCATATTATAGGTAAAACTTCACTAACACTTTGTTGAGTAACACTAACACTAACAGTGTATAGTAGTTTGTCATGGGACATCCACATAACATATCTGTGCAGTAAGCTGAGTCGAGTCACCTATGCACTCAGAACCCTACATCCACTCTTGGATTTCAATGCCCTTCTCATGGTTTACTGTGGATGCTTCTTTTCTGCAATGACATATGGAATAGAAGTGTGGGGAGGGTCTCCCCATACGTCAAAAGTCTTTCTAGTCCAGAAAAGAGCTGTCCGTATCATGCAAGGACTGACTCCTCTACACTCATGCAGAGGAGTTTTCTGCTCAATTGGCATTCTTACCCTCCCCTCTATTTTCATTTATAGAATAGTACTTTCCACGTTGAAAACCTTTAAGAATTTCCCAGTTGTTGGAGCAAACCACAGATATCCTACTAGATATGGTGATGATCTCCGCACTCCTAGACATCGCCTGGCTCTTTCCGAAAAGGGAATAAATTATTTGGGTCTGGCCTTTAACAATAAACTTCCCCGGGAAATGAAGGAAATGAAAGGTTCCAGTTTTGAGAAGAATCTGAGGGAATTTTATAGTGTTCAGGAATTCCTCTCTCACACTTGACAATTTACCCTGTTTAGTTTACGATACTATAAGTTCACTTTTTAGTTATTAATGATGACGACTGAGTTGTACACCTTGTTTGTATTCTATTCAGAATAAAGATTGTCTTGTCTTGTCTTTAATTCGAACACCTAGGTATCTTCCTGTAAGATAGCTTTTAAACCATTTCAACGATATTCCTCTAATACCTGCATCAAATAATCACCCAAGAAGAATTGTATGATCCACTGAATCAAACGCTTTAGTGATATCAATAAAAAGACCTGCAACCCGAAATTTATCATTTAAACTAGAATAAATACTTGAACAGAATTCTAAAAGTGCATCTTCAGTGGATTTATTTTCTTCAAAACCAAATTGCCTTGAACTCAAAAACTTAGTTAGATTAAGAAATTTAATAAGTCTAGATTTAACCAGTTTTTCAATAATTTTTGAGAAATTTGATTGTAATGATATTGGTCTAAAATTGTTTAAATCCATCACGAGACCCTTTTTAAATAGTGGTATAACTACATATGTTTTTAGAGTTTGCGGAAACTCACCAGTTTCAAAACTTAGATTAATAATATGTGCTAAAATTGGACAAACATACTTACTAGCAAATTTAATGATATGCGCTGAAATTTCATCAATTCCAGGAGATTAATTTGCACTTAATGTGTTAATAATAGATTGCACTTCATATTTACAAGTAGGCAGCATAAAGAAAGATCATAAGACATTTTTTGAAAAAAAAAAATGTGTTTTGATAAACTGTCTTGTCAAAATTATCATTAGACACTATTCACCCTACAACACTGCTGAAATAATTATTAAATACCCTTGCCATTAGCAAAGGCTCATCCAACAATTCATCAGTTCCATCAAGCTTTATACAAGCTATGTTATGTTCCTTATTCTTAACCCCCAAGATATCATTTACAGGGCTTGTAACAGGTTATTTTTTTATTTTTTTGGCTTTTGGTTATTTTTTGTTATTTTTTGGGAATTTGGTTATTTTTGTTATTTTTTTGGTGATTTTGGTTATTTTTATTTTTTTATGACAATTAGATTTTTATTGCTTTATTTGTATGAAGCTCGTAAAACTAAATAGGGAAATAAGAAAAGGAAAAAATAGAAAAAAGTAAGAAATGGAACTGGGAGGGTTTTTTCCTATTAAAAAATTTTTATTATTATGATTGCTTTAGTAGATGATTACTACCGAGTTCAAAACCATCCTACATTATTTTTATTGCCTACATATTTTTAATATCCCGATAAAACGCCGGTTTTTGGGATTTTTAGGGACATTTTGGGTTTATTCAAGGTTATTTTTTTAATCATTTTGGTTATTTTTTTTAATTTTTATTGACCTCAAGAACTGTTACAAGCCCTGCATTTATAACTTGCCACTGTTTTTTGTATTATTTTTGTTACACTCAAATATGTTTTGATAGTAATTGGGTTTTTTTTTTGTTTGTTAAACATATAATTTTTTAAACATAAAGAAAAAATATCAAAATTTCGTCTTAAGATTATATTAATAGGTTTCCTTTTAACCTTCTTATATAAAGAATTTCTAAGATTTTGTCTACAACACAACTTGAATGTCATCCAAGGCTTTAATATCTTAACAGAGCCAACTCAAACTAACATATTTTGATTTGTCAATAATATTATTAAGAATCTCCTAAAACACACTGAAAGCCTCCAATCCGTTATACTTAGAATATACATTTAACCATGTTTCATTTTTTAACAACTGGTCTAGAGTCTCGAAACCTATTTTTACAATATTATCAATGTAAGTTACAGTCTTTGGATCATCTTGAAAAGATCAATTACACAAAACTACATCGTGGTCACTTCTACCAGATTTTAAAACATGAGAATTATAACTATCTCTAGATCTAAAATAAATATGATCAATACAACGATGTCCCCTTGTAGGGGAATTCATAAGTTGAATGAGACCTTTTTTTTTTTTTTAGAGGGGGAATGCTTTTACGCACGAACCAAGTTGGCTGACCACCAACTGGACAGTGTGGGACTCACCCTGCTGAGACAGGGAATACCCACTAAACCCCCTCTCTCACCACCACTGCAATAGACCCGAGCTGTCTGCTCATTGCAACATCACAATGGCGGCCTCTGTCCCTTTTTTGGGATGACTCACCTACTTTCCAGCAAACCTCTTGCTGTCACTCCTCTAGTGGATCACTCCAAACATCCGTCCCTCCGCTTCTGGCGCAGTACAGACAGGACGAAGTCAGCCACTGCTCTCCAGCTGTCGTCGCCCTGCAGCATCCACCCTATGATGTTGTCCGGGGACAAGTCACCACCGAGGGTTTCCGCAAGGGCGAACCGTTCTTCTTCGAAATGACGGCACACGAAGAATGTGTGATGCACGTCGTCTTCATTGTGTACGCAGTACTTGCACCTGGGCGAGTCAACCTTACCCATTCGGTGGAGGTACAGACGGAAGTATCCATGACCTGTCAGGAACTGGGTGAGGTAAAAGTTCACCTCTCCGTGGTCGCGGCATTACTTATTCTAAGTATAACGGATCGGAGGCTTTCAGTGTGTTTTTGGAGATTCTTAATAATATTATTGAGATTGACAAATCAAAATATGTTAGTTTGAGTTGGCTCTGTTAAGATATTAAAGCCTTGGATGACATTCAAGTTGTGTTGTAGACAAAATCTTAGAAATTCTTTATATAAGAAGGTTAAAAGGAGTAACTATGAGCAAACAGAATCGTCCATCAAATTTCAACCTTGGTGGCCCTTAAGTAATTTCGAAGTCCAGTGGGGCGGAGCCCTAAAGAGCTTCAAAAACTATATTTGCAAAAATGTTTCTTAGTGAGAGTACCTATGAAGCACAGGGAATCGTCCATGTCAAATTTCAACACATATAGGCTGTGCAGTAATTGTGAGTTTCGGTGGCTTCCAAATTTTTCAGGGCTCTGCCCCACTGGACTTCAAGATTACTTTAGGGCCTCTGGGGTTAAAATTTGACATGGACGTGCCTCTTGAAAGGAGGTATGTACATATATATATATATATATATATATATATATATATATATATATATATATATATATATATATATATAGGCTATATACATAACTCCTTTATAGATATAGATATGTCCGTAGTACTGATAACTTTTGAAGGGGACCTCCGATTTTTATAAAATTTGGTATGTAGGTGTAAGACCAGGTCTTTTTTCATGAGTTCGCAAACCAGCATGATTGGGTTATGGGAACAGGATTTTATGAGGTTTCAAAGGGGTGACATTTTTGAGCCTCAATTTTCAAAATTCAACAATTTTAACTAACACCATTTAAAAGAGCTTAAAAAACAAACAATTTAATATTTTGAATTTTCAACTTAGCTCAGCATATTACAGAGAAAACCCAAAATTAGGTCTCCCATGTTAATCTTATGGGAAATCAACAAAATCCTGTATCTCGCTTATTTATTGACATAATGGAATGTATATTCATTAGGTTGGGTTTTACTGATATTTGCTTACGACACCCATATGGCAGCAAACCTACATACTCATTCCTATGGTGTTTATGGGAAAATACAAAATATAAAATTCCTTTGGAAATTTGCTGGTACGCAGACACCCATATGGCAGCAAACCTACATACTCATTCCTATGGTGTTTATGGGAAAATACAAAATATAAAATTCCTTTGGAAATTTGCTGGTACGCAGGTCTGATATGACAGGGGTATTTATTTATTCCTGTTTTCTGAAAAAAATTAAAAATAAATCTTCTCTTGAACTATTTTGGTTATTACACCTGATTTATTGTTTTATTTATCATACCACTAGCTGTTGCCCGTCACGGCTTCGCCCGTGATTGAATTTATTTTATAGGTAATACAATCGTTTTGAAGAGCAACGAAATCTACTTCCTTGAGAATGACATTGGAACAATGAAGTAGTGTGAGTGGAGCTCTGAATGAATTTCGCAAAACCTGTTCTTAGAGAGAAAAGGTTTCTTAAATAGAAAAGGCCCTAACCTATGAGCAAATAGGAACGACCATGTCAAATTTTAACCCCGTAGGCTCTACAGTCATATTGAAGACATGTGGGTCGGAGCCCTAAAGAACATTAAACAGTACTTTTGCAAAACTGTTTCTTAGTGAACACCTATTAGCAAACAGGAACCTTTACGTTAAATTTCAACCCGTAGGATCTATAGTAGATTTGAGAATTTGTGGGGAGGAGAACTAAAAATAATTTGCAAAATTGTTTCTTATTGATCACCTATGAACAAAAAGGAACGTCCATGTCAAATTTAAAACACGTTGGCCCTTGATTAATTTTGAAGTCAGGTGAGGTGGAGCCCTAAAGAACTACAAAAACTATATTTACAAAACCATTTCGTAGTGAGCACCTGTTAGCAAAACGGAACATCCACGTTAAATTTATACCCCGTAGAATCTATGGTAATCTTGAGGTTCTATGGGGTGGAGCCCTAAACGAAATTTTTCAAAATTATTTCTTAGTAAGTAACTATGAGCAAAGAGGAACGTCCGATTCAAATTTAAACCCCGGAGGCCCAACAGTAATTTTGAAGTCCTGTGGGGCGGAGCCCTAAAGAACTTGGAAAACTGTATTTGAAAAACTGTTTCTTAGTGAGCGAGCACCCGTGAGCAAAGAGAAACGTCCATGTTAAATATCGACCCCGGAGGCCCAAAAGTAATTTTGAAGTCTTGTGGGGCGGAGCCCTAAAGAACTTCGAAAACTGTGTTTGCAAAACTGTTTTCTTAGCACCCATGAGCAAAGAGAAACGTCCATGTCAAATAACGACCCCGGAAGCCCTAAAGTAATTTAAAGTCCTGTAGGGCGGAGTCCTAAAGAACTTCAAAAACTGTATTTGAAAACCGTTTTTTAGTGAGCACCCATGAGCAAAGAGATACGTCCATGTCAAATATCGACCCCGGAGGCCCTAAAGTAATTAATTCTGAAGTCCTGTGGGGCGGAGCCCTAAAAGGGATGTTTAAAGCACTTTTTTGAGCACCTCCAAGAAAAAAGAGATCACTCCAAATTTCAACCGTGCAGGTTTAATAATTCGTATTTAAAATTGGCCATGCGGATAGCGTTATATTAAAATTTCGAAGGCCTGTGGGGCGGAGCCCTGAAGGAATTTTGTTAAATCATTTCTTAGTAAGCACCTAAGAGGCAAGACGAACCTGTGTTTAATGTTTCAAGTAAATACGTTTGGTAGTTCCTGAGATTTCATGATGAGTCAGTCAGTAATCACTCCCCGTCAGGTTTAGCTTGGTCGCTAAGCTCACTCGCCGCAACTATCCTCTAGTTTCTTATTACCAATCTCCCCTCAATAATTTGAATCAGAACAGCTGTTTACAAAATTAATATTCCTTAATGTAATCATATGTTCCAATACAAAAATGTTGCTTCCATAAGAATAACATGGTAACTTTGAAGACGTGTGGGGCGGAGCCCTGAAGGAATTTTCAAAAACCGTTTCTTAGTGGATGCCTACACCCTAAAAGGAACGTCCATACAAAATTTCAAGGTTCTAGGTCTAGTAGTTTAGGCTGTGCGTTGATACGTGAGTCAGTGGTATTTGACAAATATATAGTAGATTATTGGTGTGGCTATTTTTCTCATATTAACGGTTAGAACACTGATTTATATCCAAAATTTAAAAATAAATTACTCATCTTTATTGATTTACAGGAATTATTTTGAAAAAATTGGTATTTGAGAATTTATTATTTTCATTTATGTTTAGGCTTTGACTGACTTTGCTTGGAAGAGAGCGGAAGAAGATGGGTTGCAGGGAGTAAATTCTTTACCTGCCGATCCGCCCTCTCATGTCGTTACGAGACAAATGCTGAAGAAGAAGAAGTGATTCTAATAATTAATTATTCTTAGGTATCTGTACTGCATAGATTTTGTATTATATTGTTGAAATGTTAAACACGTTTGTTATTTGTCTGTCTTAAGCAGTCCATTCCCTACCGTTTGAATGTAAACTATTTTTGCAATTACTTATTTATTATTTCTATTCTTTTTTTCTTCTATTTTGGTATAGAAACATCAAAACAACAGAAAAGCCTACGACTACTGTACTATCAAACAGTAGTTATTGACAGTCAACTCCAATTATAGGGGCGCGGGTAAACCGGGTTGCGGATTAACCGGGGGCCACAAAAAGTCAATTTGATTTGTTTCTTCAGTTTAGACAACAATACCACCGTTTTTCAATCTTATAGGGCAGTTCAGTTATTTGTTCTTATAGCCTTAAGAAGAAATCTCTCTATAGGGGTGACAATTCTGGGATTTTGGTATCCCGAGTATATTTGGGTACCCTCCATCCCAGGATTAGCGGAATCGTCAAAAATAATTGTGTTCAAAAAGTTTTTAAGTGTCATAGTGATTATACAACCAAAACTTTGAAACAATGATTTTAAAAACTAATTGTATGCAACTCGACATGCCAATACATTCATAAAGTTTGAAATTGCTTGCATCTGCTGCATCCACATCCGTACCTGAATGATTCCTAAGGCTAAGAGTAATTTAGCTCTTATCGCTCTGTACTTCCGGTACTGCTTCTTTCTTATGATTGACTGTAGTTTTATGGATTTATATAGTCTGTCTGAGTTATGACATTTTCAATTGCTTCCCGTTTAGAAAGAAAAAACATACAGATTTTATGTCACTAAATTTGTTTAGATTAAACAACCTATTTAAAATACATATACAGCTATATATATTTATATATATTTATATATATATTTATATATATATTTATATATATTTATAAATATATATACAGCTGATCTTGTTGACTACAACATCATTGAAAAATCTTTCCATAAAATTATTCATTAAATTAGTATTTTTAATTCAAGGTTTATATATTTAAGTGATTTATATCAAACTACTCATCAAGAATATTTCATACTTGGTAATTTATTAGAATTTATTAGTGTTACGTATAATTTGAAAGTAAATTTTGTATACTTAACCTCAATCACACTTATAATAATAACTCAGAATGGTAAACAAATCATTGTTTTCTACCTATGTAAAAATATGTGTATATCTTAAGATCATAGCTTTAATTTGCAATGTTGCTGAATATACTTCTCCAAAGTCAATACTCCAGGAAGAATTAATTATGAAATGCCTTTTTTGTGAACTACAAGTAAAAAAATTTAAAGAATCCTTTCTCAAGCTAAATCTAAGGAACACTGAACCAAAACCAAAACTGTGCATTAACAATTTTAGTGTAATATTAGGAATAATCAAGCATCTTTTAGTTCTATCATCTATTTTGATTTTATTATCTGGAGATGTGGAACTAAACCCTGGACCACAAAACGCTGAATTACAAGGAAACATATTGAATGTGACTACTGAAATTTGTCCTATTTGTTGCAAGAAAGTTAAGAGAATGGAATCCCATTTAAAGGGATCACATAAGGACACTTTAACCCCTAGTCAAAAAAAGATGACACTTGAAACCCCCCTTGATATTGTTAAAACTGTAGTACCTGAAAACAATCTTCAATATCCCCATAAGGATGATCCAAAAACTATAATTAAACAGATACAAGACAATTTATGTAAAATCTCAATTGAAAAATCTCAATTAGAAAAAGAAAATGCAGATTTAAGAATACTTTTAAATAATCTTAATAATAAAAACCAAGTATTAGAAAAGAAAATAACAAAATTGATATCAAAGAATGAAACCATATCAGCAAAATTTGATTCTTCAAAAAAGGTTACCGGTGCTGATGCTTCTAACAAATGGCTTGATGATTCGATTTTACAAGCTTACTTTGATTCCATTTCTCATAGTATTGAAGATCAGACTGACATTACCATAATTGATCCTATGACAGTACATTACATCAAACATGCTAATCAAACTTGTATCAATGAATTTTTAGAAAATCTATCTTATTTCAAAAAGAAATATGTGTTCTTTACAATTAACAATAGCGAAAATCCCGAGATAGATTATAGTGGTAGTCACTGGAGTTTGCTTATCTGCCAACCTCAGGAAAATATAGCTTTCTATTTGGATTCTGCATCACAAACAAATTTTGGTTCAGCTATCAGAGTTTGCCAAAAGCTAAATATTAAAGAGAAAGACATAAAAATCTTAGATTGCGTTCAGCAAAAGAATGGCTTTGAATGTGGTATAAATGTAACTAGAGATCGCCTCCTGATCGAAATTCGATCAAAATTTCAGTTGATCTGGGCCCAAGAAGCTTAAAAACATTTTAGAACTAAAACATCTGTTCTTCCTAATTTTCTAGCAGTTGTTTTTACAACAGCTGTCTAATGATTCATTCAATTCTTTCTCCATAAGATTAACATTGGAACTTTGAAAGCCTGTGGGGCGTATCTCTGGAGTCCGATGTGAATTAGAATGTGATTCTGCTCATCTACAGGACTATACCTTTCTAACGGTATGCGGGGATTTATCCTACGATGCACACGAGCTGAGAAAAAAGGAGGAAATGAAACATGCTTGCGTATTAATATATAGATTGTAAATATGAGACTAATTTTATTTGACATTTTAAAACATCAAAAGATTAGCAATTCTTACGATATTAATTCACTTGTAATGTTAGATTCCAAAACAACACAACCAAATTTTGAAACTAGACTATCTCAAATTTCAACGAATTTAGATGAAAGGCAAAATAATCCTAGTGATTATTATGATGAACAACCCACAAACTCTAGTGAAATATCAAAAGGCGAAGTCTGCAAAGATCAAGATGAAATTTCAACAATGAAAGTTTTGAGATTCATAAAGGTATTCTACAATCAAAGATGTCAACTATACAAAGAGTTGAAATTTTCGGGGACAGTCACGGGCGAAGACTAAATGATTTACTCAGCGAGAAACTTTTCACGAAGTATAAAGTGAAAAGTTTTATAAAACCAAATGGAAGATTTAAAGATGTCGCTAAAAATGCACAATCTGAAGCAAAGACCATGGGATACCATGACTTCCTAATCTTTATGGGTGGTACTAATGATTTTAATGACAATGTAAATGCAGATGGAATACTTCAAGAACTCTCAAAAATGCTTGAAATTAAAAAAAATACTAATGTTATTATTTCTAGTATTCCTTTTAGATTTGATCATCCTCAATTAAATAAAAAAATATCAAACATAAATTATGAAATGAGGAAAATCGTAGAAAAATATCAACATGCACAGTTTTTAACTTTAAAGGGCATGACCAGAAAATTTTATACAGAACACGGGTTGCATTTTAACAAAAAAGGTAAAAATAGATTCTCACATTTGATTAAAAATTTAATTTATGATTGCACGTCATTTTTTCAAAATCATGGCTCAGAAAAAATGCATGAAAATTGTAATTTTTTAGGGGAAAAGAAAAATTTGTTAGACCAATTAAGCTTTTAAGTTGGAATATTAGAGGGTTAATAAAGAAAATTGATGATTTAAAAATATTATTAGATGGTGAAAAAACAGACATCGTATGTTTGACAGAGCATTGGTTTGAAAACTCAGATTTAGAACATCTCACTATACCAGGTTATAAAACTGCAACTGCTTTCTGCAGACTAAATTATATTAGAGGAGGAAGTGTTATTTTCTTAAAAGAAAATATTAAGTTTAAAAAACTAAATATTATAAATGATTTGTCTGAGGAAATGATTTATGAAGTTGCGGCTGTAAAAATCATTGACTATAATATTACAGTATTATCAATTTACAGACCATATACAGTACAAGAAACATAAACAAATTAAAAAGATTCTTTACAAAAATTACTCAAACTCTTGATATTGTGGTAAAAATGAAAAACACTGTCTTCATTGCTGGAGATTTTAATATTAATTTAACAGAGCAAAAGTGGGACTCTTCAACATTGTTTGGAATAATGGACAGTTATGGACTGAACAGAACAGTATATGATATCACAAGGCCAGGAATTATTAATGAAGGCACTTGTATAGATAACATATTCACAAATCTCTCTCCTGAAATTGTTAAAGTGAATACAATAAGAATGCTCATTTCCGATCATAACGCTTTATCATTAAATTTTAATTTTCACGGCAGGCATAAGATTTTACAAGCTAAAGCTGCTCCCAACATTAAGTACATTAGAGATATGTCTCAAAACAATGTTAACACCTTTAAGAAAATGTTGTATGAAATGAATTGGTTTGGAGTGTATTCAACAAAGAATTTGGATGACAAATTAAAAATATTGTATAACAACATAATTGATGCAATGAATGTATCTCTGCCTCTAAAGGCTACAAAAAAGATTACTATTTACAATAATAAATGGTACACAAAAGAATTAAAACAAATTAAGCGAGATTGTTTAATGATGTATAATGAATTTAAAAGAACTGGACAAGAGTCAATGAAGAATAGTTACAGAAAATTATTAAAATCGTACAAGAGAAATATTAAATTAACTAAAATAGCATATAACAGCAAAAAAATTGATATAAATCAAACTAACAAATCAAAAGCTATATGGAATTTAATTAAAAGTATTACTGGGTCAAATCAATACAATATAGACGTTTCCCAAAATCACTTAAATGCGGAAGGTTTTAACCATGCATTCATAAGTAATGCAGAAAATGTTTCGATTATTTTTTAGAAGCCTATAAAAAGAAGAAAGATATAACATTTAATCTGCAATATGTAACTGTTGAGGAGGTTTTTAGTGTAATAGAAAGTTTAAAATCTAGTAATTGCCCAGATATGTTTGGTCTAAGCCCAAAAATTTTGAAATTTGCCTCCAAAGAAATATGTGAAGTGGTAACTACCTTATTTAATAACTGTATTGATGAAGAAAAATTTCCACGGATATGTAAACAAGTAAAGGTTATACCAATCCACAAAGGTGGTATAAATGATTATAGCAATTTTAGACCTATATCTATAGTACCAGCCATATCAAAAATTATTGAAAAATTAATATTTATACAAATCTATGAATTTTTTGAAAATTATAAATTATTTAGCGAAAGACAATTTGGTTTTAGGAGAGGAATAAATTCAAACATCGCAATCAATAGTTTAGTGAAAAACACAGTGAATAAAATTGAAAATGGATTGATTGTTTGCTTCAGGTCCTTCGACATTTCAAAAGCTTTTGATACAGTTAATCACGATATTTTAATAAACAAATTGAAATTTTATGGTTTTGAAAATAAGACACTGAATTTGATAAAGTCATATCTAGAAGAGAGAACACAGTATGCAAATTATAATGATAAAATCTCCGAAGGTCTTAATGTAACAGTAGGAGTTCACAAGGATCTTGCCTGGGACCATTATTTTTTAATATATTTATTAATGATCTGCCTTTCAGCATTGAAAATTCATCCTCGTCCTGTTTTTTTGTATGCAGATGATATTGGAATCAATGTGTGTGGAAATTCTGATAGTGAGGTCATTGAGAAGTTAAATATTACAACATCAATTGTTAAAAATTGGTGCCATTCTAATAAATTAAGTTTAAATCTGGAAAAAACTCAAAATATTGAAATATCCTTCTCAAAAAAATATTCCCTGTATAAAAATATGGCCTCAATAAAATTTTTGGGCATAATGATTGATTCGGAATGTAATTGGAAAGATCATGTTTACAAAATTCTAAGTAAAGTCTCTAAAGGAATCTACGTCATAAGAAGACTAAAAGGAAATGTGACAAAGGAAATAATAATTACGGCTTATTATGGCTGCTTTCATTGTCATCTATTATATGGAATTACAGCTTGGGGCAATGCTCCAATAGCCGAAAAAATTTTTAAAAAACAAAAACAAGTAATCAGAATTATTTGTGGATCAAAAAGAAAAGCTCACTGTAAACCCCTTTTCCAAAAATTGAATATTCTAACATTGCCAGCCATATATATTTTACACATTATTTTAAACGTTCGAGAAAAAATTAACAATCAACCTCAAAATTCTTTTAATCATTCATATGAAACAAGAAATAGAAATAAATTAAAAACTTCTTTATGCAAATACACAAAATCTCAAAAAAATCTTCAATTTATGGAACGAAAAATATTTAATACAATACCCTTGATTTGGTTGGAACTGCCATTAAAAATATTTAAAAGAAGATTAATTGAAAAATTACTAATGAAAGCACCATACAATGTTGAAGATTGCCTATCTAAAGATTTTTGGACAACATAGTTAAAATTAAAAATTATTATTAAGTTGAATTAATTATTATTGCTATGTATCTTATTGATACCTGTCAATAAAGCATTATTATTATTATTATTATTATGAATTGGTCATACAAATATTGTACGTATTGAATTTATACAAATAAATTTTGGTATAACAGCCTTTACTCTTGATGCAGTTTGATATTACTTTAATATAATGTAAACCACTAAGGGGTTTTAATGTTTCCATTCATCTGAAAATAGGGGGGGGGGGGGTCCAGATTGAAAATGACGGTAGGGTGATGTGCAAGGGGGGGTCGGCTTTGATATGATGTCATTTAAAAAATAATGTTTTATATCATTTTTTGACAGTAAAACAATGATAAATTCGTTCACAATAGTTTATTTTTCTATAGAGGAAGTGATAAAGAATGGCGGGAGCGGGGCGTGGTGAATGACCTTGGCACCAGCAAGGGAAGGACAGGGATAGAGCAGTGATGATGCATATCCTACGAGGGGGGTATTGAAATACGGCGTATTTTTCAACAACTTCCGATCCTATGAATAATGTGGTACTTCAGTGGCTTTTAAATGAACATATACGGTTTGAATAGTTCTTTCAACAAACCACCGCCAAAATGGGGTTAAAAAATTAATCGATACTCTTAATAAATCAATAAAGAATAGAACTTAAGTAGCTTTGACGAAAAAAGCAATATTTTTACTTAAAACGGAGGTTTGTTAAAAATGACTTCCATAAATGGGGGGGTCCAAAAATGACCAAAAAGCGATGACGTAATTTATGGACGACCCCTAACCCTAGAAACAATGCTGTTTATTTTTGCTTAAATGGGTACGGTACCGTTACCTATTTTTTTTAATTCAGCCTAGGTCTATTTGTTTAATTTATTAGTTGAATAATTGAGAGTATTATTTAAAAAAAATGTTAAATCTAAATATTAGTAGGCAAGCATGTGTCTTTTCCTCCTTTTTTCTCTGCTTGTGCGCATCGTAGGGGAAAACCGATCATACCGTTAGAAGGGTAGGGTCCTGTAGATAAGTAGAATCCCATTATAATTCTCATCGGTCAGGGCTCCGCCCTAGAGGCTTTCAAAGTTTCAATGTTTTTTTTTTTTTTTTTACTTTCTTTATTAAGGTTTGACAATTGTCATGACACCTATGATTTAACAATAATTGAGGTAAAAAGCAACTAATTTAAAATTAAAATACATGAGTCCATCATATCTTCAAGAGATCACAAAGTTTCTTCACATCACAAATGTTTCTGCACACTGAAAATATAATTTAGAAGATGCTCCCAAACATGAATGTTTTCTATCTTTAAAATTTCCCGTACTGTCAGCGGAATCGTCAATTTTTCTTTTTCTAATTTTTTGAAAAATTCCAACCTTTGCTGTTGATGCGCAGTACACTTAAAAATTATATGTTCTATAGTCTCGTTTTCTAAATTACAATTTGGGCACAACGGTGAGTCTACCAATTTCATTCGAAATAACCGAACAGCATTATATGTATGGCCAAATCTTAATCTTGTGATAATACTTATGCATCTTCTATCGAGCTTTGAATTTTCAAACCACGGTTTGCCAATTGTTTCTTGATGGATGGATTTGTACCATAGTCCTTTTTCCGAATTTTCACAAAGAATTTTGAATTTTGACTTGATGTTTTTTTTAAAGGTCCTAATTATATCCATATTGAACAAGTAGTGTAAGTCGATGTCTACTTCAATTTTGTCCGCTGCTAATTTAGCTATACGGTCCGCAATTTCATTGCCATTCACCCCTACATGTCCAGGAATCCAATGGATACAAATGTGTTTAAATTTTTGTAAGTTGGCTACTATTTCCCAAATGTAAGGTTCGTTATTTTCTCCAACCAATGCTTTACCTACCATTTCAATAGCAATTTTTGAATCCGTAAAAATAACACAATCAACATCATAGCTCCCTTGGTCAAGGATATGATCAACTGCCTTACCGATGGCCATCAACTCAGAAGTGATATTTGAGGCATGGTTGTGTAACCTGTAACCCAACTCGATATTCTTCACAGGATCATATACGCCTACTCCCACTCGATCGCCTCTTTTAGACCCATCCGTAAATATCTTGTAGAAGCTGCAAAACTGATGATAAATCACTTCATTAGAGACCCTTTTTAAAACAAGTGGAGAGACGGTTTTCTTTGAGATTGTTCCACACTGTAGATCCTTAACTAACGAAATATTGTGTTGGAGAATTTCTATTGGAGAATCGAAACTAAATTTAGAGAGTACTCCTTTGTCTAAAGTGTTGCCAATAAAATAACTCTTACATTTGTTAAAGGATTTGATTATTTGAGGAGTTTCCTTACCATTCCAGAAAGCATGATGAGATGTTAGCATAGAAAACTCAATGATAGAAACATGTGCTGGATGGTCAGAGCTTCTAAGAATTTTTACCATTAATTTATCAGTAAGAATTTCTCTTCTCATTGGAAGTGGAACTAAATTTGTCTCCATGAGCATAGCCTGAATAGGTGTAGTTTTTAACGCACCTAAACTTATCCTTAATGCCGCATTTTGGATAACTTCCAATTTTTGAGAAGACTCACTATTTATGCAATTTAGAATTTGAGAGCCATAATCTAACTTTGGTCTTATTAAAATCTTATAAACATCCAAAAGAAACTTTGGATGGGCACTCCGGGAGTGGAAAACCAAAGTCTTCAATATGTCTAGTTCTCGTAAACACACACCATTGACATGATTGATATGCTTCTTGAATTTTAGCTCATCATCCAAAACCATACCCAGGATTTTATGTTCTCGTACCACAGGTATCTTCTCTCCCTTCAACGTAAAATTAAACATACTTTTTTTTCTTTTCCTAGAAAAAATTAAGATCTTACATTTACATGGATTAAAACTTAAGCATCGATTTGAAAACGCCTCACTTAATGCAGTCAGGCTATCTTGAGTTTGTTGATATGCAATAAGTTCGGACTTATTAGAAGAATATAAAACAATGTCATCGGCAAATTGTAAGGACCGTGTGTTACCTCTTAAATAGTATTGGATATCTGAAATATAAATAGAAAACAGCAAGGGACTTAAAACACAGCCTTGAGGTAATCCTGTGTAAGCAGTTCTACTGACCAGGTAACGTTTATTTTTTAGAATTAAATGTCTATTTTTTAACCAATTAGAAAGATACATAATGAAAACTGGGGGAAATTCTAAAATGTGCATCGTATTTAAAAGGATAGCAACATTTACACTGTCATATGCCTTTGATAAATCCAGTGACACTAGAGAAGTGGTGTGATTGTATGTTCGAGCACATTGCATGTCAGTTGTAAGAGCAACAAGGTGATCAATGCAGCCTTTGTTCTTTCTAAAACCAAACTGACTACTAGGAAGAATTCCATGATGTTCAGCAAACCATTCCAACCTCGATTTAATCATGGAGTTAAGAACTTTTGCTAAACATGAGATTAAGGCGATTGGTCTGTATGAGTCCTCACATTCTTCATCTCCACCGGGCTTGAAGAGGGGAAATATTTTTGTTTCTTTCCATCTTACCGGTATATTTTACCTCCATTTTTCCATATTTCATTGTAAATATTTCATAATGCCTCCAAGGCTACTTCTGGTAAATTCTTGATCATGATATAAAAAATGTTGTCCAATCCAGGAGCAGACTGTTTATTTTTCTTCCCTAAAGTGAGCTGTAATTCTGCCATTGAAAAACTCTCCGTCATCCTGAAATCATTCTTCAAAAGGCGTGGTGGATCGATTTCTTTTAGTTGGGGAACGTAAGCCGGAACAACCACGTCCATGAATTTATCTGCAAGCTCTTCATTGTAAAATATTGGAGTTATTTCTTGTTTCTTGCTTTTTCCTTGAAAACTTTTAACTACCTTCCAGGCATTAGAGAGCTTTTTATCCTTGAGTTCAGCACACAGCTTCGCCCATGATTCCTCCTTTGCTTGTTTTATTGTCATTTTCGCGTGTCTTACATAATATTTGAAGGGTACAGAGAAAAAACGGTTGATGTCCAAAAATATTCAAAATTTAACTAATATTACCACTGTGTAGGGAAATGTGAGTTCTACAACCACGTGCTTTCATAACAGCAAAATAATGATCGGGTTCCTTAAAAATCAACAAAAAAGATTTGGTATACAGAGAACTAGTGCTTGTTGTCCCTCGCGAACAGCGAAGAAACGCTTGTAGTCCACTAATTGTGCCGGCGCACTCTGAAGCGCATGCATGCTGTGCCTTGCACCAGTCTCTGACTGTTACGCTAGCCAGCCTACAACAGTGCTCTTCAAATTAATTGTGTTTTAAAGTTTATTTTTTAATATTACAATGAGTAATGGTGATAATGATGCCGATGATGTGTCGAATTTGAATGTGAGGTAATAGTATGGCACTATTAGTAGCAGACCTGCGTACTCAGCGAATATCCTACAGGGTTTGATTTTTAACTTCCCCAATAAAAACCATGGGAACGAGGATGTGGGTTTGCCGCCACGTGGCTGCTTTAAGTAAATATAAGTTGAAGCCTACCTAGTACTTTCTAAATTTGATCAAGTTATGTCAATATGTGAGATAGAGGGTTTTGTTAATTCCCCATAATAATAACATGGAAGACCTATTTTTGGATTTTATCCGTAATATAATAAGCCAAGTTAAAACTTCAGGATACTAAATTGTTTGTTTTTAAGCTCTTTTAAATAATTTTAAATGAAATTGTTGAATTTAAAAAATTTTGGTCAAAAATTTTCCAAAATCACATTTTTGACCCTTTTGAAACCCCAAAAACAACGTTCTCATGACCCGATTAACGATTAAGCTGGTTCACGAATTCATTAAAATAAAAATTAAAATAAAAATTCATTAAAATAAAAATAAAAGACTTAGTCCTACACCTTCATGCCAAATTTCATCAAAATCGGAGATCCCTGTGAAAAGTTGGCAATACTTATTAAAATATGTATTTATGTATACATATGTGTGTGTGTATATATTCATATACATATACATATATATGAAAACCAATGGAAGTTTTGTCTTCTGGGGACCTCTAAATGAAAAAGTAACATGGCACCAGGCTAAGGTCTTACCATGGCTACTACCGTAATAGCGTATTTTCTATAGGAGGGAAATTCGCTAATATTTATATATATATATATATATATATATATATATATATATATATATATATATATATATATACTATTAATAAAGGTTTAAACTTGATATCTTTGTGAAATTTCTAAATATATTACAAGCTTTTATTTGCAACAATTTTTATTGTCATAATTTACAGAGAAAAAACGCTCGTTGTCCAAGCAAGTATTTTTTTATTTATTAATAAAAGCTATTATATTGTTTTTAATGAAACAACTTCAAAACAAATTAATAAAGGATTAGTTGTAGATAAGAAAACATTAGCTTTTAATTATTTATTGTTATTCCTGGTTGTTTTATAAGGTTTTAAAGTTTAAAACGCCTGTCCTGTAAAATTTAGTTTTTGAGACATCAATCGTTCTTTCTCTGCACCCTTCATTTGTAAATATGAAAGTTTTGAGGGGACATGCATTGTTTGAACCTCTTGAAGCTTATTCTTCTAAGGGCCACAGCCTGAGAACATTTATTGTTCCACCATGTTTTTGGTTGAAATTTAGAGTTTTCGGCATTGTAGGGCCTGCAAAGCGGAATACATTCATTTGTGGCTTCATGAATTACTTCATAAAGCACTTCAATGTCAATTTCTGTGTGGTGTTCCTTAAATTTATTCAGTTTTTCTTCTATGGTTTTACTATATAAGGGCCAATTGGCCTTTTTAAAATTCCTTTTATCTCCAATGACATATGAAATGTTATCGTAGGGGTGTTGCCCTATTTGAAAACTACTCATATCCAATTCAATATTAATTGGAAGGTGATTACTTCCACACGAGTCCGTTGTCACCGACCATGAATCTATAAGATCGTGTGCTTTGGGACTAACAAATGTTAAATCTATTGCAGTCGATCTTCTGAAAGGTGTTGGTATAGTGGTGTGAGAGCCATCATTCAATAACAAATATTCTGAATTAATAAGACAGTCAACAATCTTCCTTCCTCTTGAGCAAGTGCTGGTATTTCCCCACATTTGATGATGTGCATTAAAATCACCACATATTATTGAAATGTCATCTTGCCCATTGGTTCTAAAAATTTCCTCCCATATTGACTGATTGATTTCCCTGTTTTTGCAATAATAGTTATGTACAGTTATGCACGAGTTGCTGTTTGGAAATTTAACTTTTATGGCCAAACCTTCAATAACATCGTTGTTAATGACCTGCCCTAACAGATTCCACTGAAGGTGATTATGTATAAAGAAAGCAACCCCCCCATACCCATCAGCTCTATCCCTTCTCACGATTGAGTAATCGTTTAACTTAAATTTATAGTGCCCCTTAAACCAAGTCTCTTGAATCGCTGCAACATGTATCTTGTGTTTCCTTAAGTAAAAACTAAACTCTGGCTATTTAGAGGCAAGAGATTGAGCATTCCACTGTACTATTTTCAATTCACTATTCATAAGACACAGAGAGATTAAGAACCAACCAAAAAGCATGAATAACGTAGAAAGAGTTAAGTAAAATATTGATTCTTACCTGAATCTTCCAATGATTGCACCAAAAACATACATAAATCTTTAACCGCCAACGTTAGACATTCATAATGATTTTCGTTAGGTTTGTTCAAGTCTGCAATAATGTTGTTCGCCCACTGATTATACCTAGTTTTAAAAAGAGCGTCGTTAAAAAGTCTCGTAAGATTTTCATTTCTGCGTTTGCTGCTGGATTCCTCCTGTCTAGATTGTGATTGCGCGGTAGGGAATAGCTCCTTATCTGTAGACTTTCGACAATACTCAGGGACATTTACTGTATTTCTTCTTTTACTGTGAAATAGAGAAACTTTGTTACTATAGGATCTAGGAGGTTGCCGAAAATTCAAGGGTGAAGTCCTATCGCTGCGAGGCCGATTTAGTTGAACCCCCACGACTCACTTTGTCCACTTACACACGCCTCTGGGTTATCATGAACCTCCTCTTCTAACACAAGGCTAACAAAAGGCTACCGAATCTGTTTGAAGATGGGAAAAATTCAATGTCACCCATGCCAGAAGTTGAATTTTTTGTAACTTGAGCATAGGAATGCATCCTATTCGGATTCGCCCCCTCTTTTGTATTTTCAAAGCCCCTCGGCATGCGTTTGCTAACTACTGTGTAACTTTCATTTGTCTCTGCCATAATTTGTTTTATTGTCTTTTGTCTCTATTCTGGGCAGTCTTTATCAGGGGCGGATCCAGAGAATGATCTTGGGGGGGGAACTACCGGAGAGAATAATAACATAGTAAAAAAAAAAAAAAAAAAAAACAACAACAACAACAACAACAAGCGAACAAGCGAAAATTGCAATAATTTTTTTTACTTGGTTACATTTTTTACAAATTGTTACAATTACATAATGATATTATAACCCTTTTGCATTTAATGTGAATTTGAAACAACACCTACTTTAACTTTACTGAGGTTTGACCTTACTTTAACTTTACTTTTACCTTTACTGAGAATAGGCTAAATCTAGTGGTTTTGCCCCCAAAACCCAGTGCGACTTCAAGACTACAGTACCGCTTTAACCGGGCCTTGCTCGTTGGTTTTTATTTACTTTTGTTATAGTGTAATGGTAATAAAGCTAGTCAATTTCCACCAACAACCAGCAATACCTCTTCAGAAATAACAGCTGTTTCCAAAAGCCTGCTTAACATTAATGTTCCTTTATTTTTGTATACCTTTCATTGTTACTTCGTAACCAAAATATAACAACCCATAAGACCAATGTGAAAAATTACGATTTTTAAACTTAAATCCAGTCACATGGGCAAAATTGTATTTAGTTCGGATGGAGAAATGTTATTGTGTTGTAGCAATGTATACCCTACATTATAATAGCTATGTATTATTGCTATAATACTAACCTCAAAATTTTTCAAGTTCACATAGTACGTTTTTTGGATGGTTATCAGTGTATTATAGAAAAAAAAAAAAATTTGTTTTGAATTATGTTATTTTTTATATCAATTTCTTATCAAACTATTTTTCTGTTGTTCAGAAATACCTAGTAAAATATTGCACGGAATGTAACTGCGAAAAATATTTCAAGGGGCATTGTATCAATCTCTGAGTTCTCTACAAACATCCAACGTGTTAGGTACTACTGACACTGGCCAAGTCACAGTCACAGTCACGCTGACTGACACTGCCACCTTGTCTTGCGACTTGCCTTGAGGTTTAGTTCTGAATACAATGCAGCCATACGTTGCTGACTCCTCAAAAGTATCCTCATTTACTATATAATACGATACGACATACATCCACTTCGTCTGCTTGTTAAATAAATTGTTATTCCTAGTACAAAGTTGAAATGAAAATAAACTACCCTAGCGTTTAAGCATTTTATGAAAAAATTAATTAAAGTAGTGAAATTCGTGGTTCTTTTACAGCTTAGGCCTACATATGTAACCTCCACAACATTTGTTGGACTTGTGTCTTATACAGTTGAATTTTTTTACCAAGAATCAGTCAAGATTAGGTCGAGTATCTTTGGCGCTGGACTTCTTTTATTTGTTGCATAATCATGTGTGTCATATCAATCATGTTATAGTTTTGTTTATCAACAACGGTTTTTTGCTTGTGCTTGAAAGCAAATAAAGTCAGCCATGTCACCGATGATCGCGGCGAACGTGTAAATCCGCCTGCGGCCGCGACACTGGGTTAGATATCCCAAATATATACTCCCGCATGTGTAACTCACTGATGTATATAAAAGTTCGGACGCAACCGTTCGAGCTAGAGACTTGAAATTTGGCATCCTTTTAGCGTACATCATTAACATTCATAAAAAATTATAAAAACTATCAATTTTTCAATTTTAACCTATAAAAAAGGTAAAAAATATAGATTTGTCGGTAACGTAGTTCAGCCGTGTCACCGTATATCACCGCGTCGGTATTGTAGATTACTTTGCAGGTTTAGTTCTCGCTTGTGTTTAAATGATCTCTTTCAACTACACCCGTGTTTGTTACTAACATTTTATATTAAAATTGATCAACTTTATGTTTTTTCTTGATATTTACGATAATGTTTTACTGAATTGAGAGTGGGTTTTCCCATCGAGGTGATTCCCGCGTTGATTTTCACAGTAGTTACCCCCAGTGTGCAGCTTCTGCTGCATGTGCAACTTGGAAGTTAATTAACGGTGAATTTCCCTCTCCTATTATTGATGAACTTCTCATGGCACTACCGTTTTCATTTTCTGGTTTAGTGATGTACAGTGTACATCTCTGACAAAGTAAACAATTTACACCTTCATTTTTACACTTTCATTTTACTTTGATTTATAACAGATAAGTTACATTAGTTGTGCCTTGGTCATGACAAAATTGCTTATACCCCTTTTAAAATATACAAAACTCATTTTAAACAATAACACTGTTGGTTGAAATTTAGATTTTCCCCCTGATTATTTTTGGTTAAACAAACGTGTCTCAGCTCAAACATGTCTTAGACTCTCTTTTAAATATGTTTCAATTACAAATTTTTGGTTTTGTCATATTTTGTTCATAGAATTAACAATGTGACGGTGATTTATTTTTTATGTATGGAATATTAAAACTAATAACTTGATAATTGATGTTTTGTGATAAAATATTATTTAAAATAAGGTTCTTTGACATTTTTATGCTTGGCCAGTTCAGCAGACTGGGTAATTTTAGTATAACCAACAATAATAACTAAACCCAGACCCAAAAGATGACTTCTATTTGCACATAATCAATTTAAAATATCTCGTGTTTCTTTAATAATAGTTGTAATTAAAAGCTAGGTAGACTATTTCATTTTATTTAATTATTAAAACCCTATAATTGATCCAAGCATCCTTCTTTTGTCTATTATTTCGCTATTATTGGTTATTTTTATATTATTTGTATTTTACTCTTATTTCATATGGTATTTTTAATTTCTTTGCTTTTTTTGTAGTTGCTTGATTGATTTTGCGCCAAGTAATTTAATGGCTAAAGTTATGACTAATATAACTAATTTAAAATCAAAATTTTATATTATTTTTGATACTACAACTTATAAAAAAAAAACCTCTACAACATACATATATAATACATTTGAGTAACATTTATTTCAAACATCATAATGGCAACTATATTTAATCTTATTAGTAATTTAGAATATTTTTGCCATATATAATAGTCTCATTTAAAGATACTTGAGTTAGATTAAACGTTTGGCCCTTTACTTTCTTTCTGTGCCGTACCTAAACTCTTTGACGTTCCAGACCAAGCGTAGGGGTGGAGGTATAGAGGAGACTGCCCTGTGAGTATTTTTTTGGGATTTGTAATTATGTACATACACAGGGTTCCTGCGTTTCCCGGCCTCCCCGTGGGGGAACTGAATACGCCAGATGCAACTCTTAAGAGAAGGCTTAACTTTTGTTTCTTTAACTACTACTCCTAACTAAAACTATAACAATAACCACAAATATAACTCTTTAATTGAAACTTCTTTTCATCTAACACTACAGCAAAAATACAACTAGATTAACGTAAAGTATATATTTATTAAACTACAAATATTGTTCTTTTGCCTTTCTGTTTTGTGGTACAACCTACTTCAATCAAAACAGATATATTTCCCCGCTTCCATTCTTTCTGCAATACACTAGAGTCATAAGTTATCATAATAGTATCTCAAAATTTTTTTTTACACAAACAATTCTGAGCGTAATACCTAGAATAATTCATAGTTAAGTATTATTTCACAACTCTCATTTTTTTACTGAAATGAGGGGAACTAAGAAGGGGATTTAAAAAAAAAGAGCCGTAGGTTATTCAGCGAACACAACGAGGGGTATTGGAGTGGAGCCCTCAACTGACTCATTGCATGAGAGTTTTATAGTAATTATGGAATTGGGATAACCAATTAGGGGGTGGACCCTCCATCAAGCATAACCTAGAAATATTTACCTAGAATATTTACATATATTTACGTAAATTATTATCATTTCGCAGTTCAAATCTTGTTAACAAATTTTAACTACGAAGGGGTACTAAAACCGATTCATAGGAGATTTTCAAAGCTTTTTTACCATTGATTGTGAATTTTGTGTATTAAACCGTTTTGTTGCTGTCTTCAATGTATAGCTCTTCCGTGGAACTAACTTATTACATAGTTGACTTTTAATTATTCTACAAGTTTAGGGCAATCCCTAAGGGGGCATGGGGGCGGAGCCCCCATCGAGCCGTAGGCGAGTAGATGTCTATACGGTTTAACTTATGACTTATCGCTACCGTGTGATTCGTTTTGAGTTAGTGAAAGTTTTTCTTACGTATATACAGTAACAGTAACAAAAATAACATAATCACCAGCACATTGCAAACTTGGCTGAGTAGGCCTACGTGTAGCAGGCCCGGTGTCGAGGCCGCGAGCGGAGATGCGTTCGCCGCGATCATTGGTGAAATGGCTGACTTTAAGGAAGCAGAACTCAAAATCCGTAAAACTTAAAAACATGTAATTTTTACACTATGCTCAGTAAATAGCCTTCTTTCAATTATTTGTTTTTATTAAAGATACCAGTTCAAAATGACATAAAAAGTAGGTGGGTTATGTATAACAAACAAATACTCATTTTTTTGGATAATCGGTTTGGACCCTTGAGGGGGGGGGGAAATTTCCCCTGTTTCCCCCCCCCCGTGGATCCGCGCCTGGTCTTTATCCCAGGACGAATGGTCTTGTTGGCAGTTCAAACATTTTGGTTTCACTGAACATTCCTCCCCATGATAGTCTTGGAGACACTTTACACAGACGCGCTTTCCTCGGCACTTTTTGGCGACATGTCCAAATTTAAAACATCTATAACACTGAAGAACCTTTTCAACATACGGCTTCACTGGCACTACCACATAATTAAACTTGATTTCCTTTGGCAATACGGTACCATTGAACGTCACTTTCATCCAGAAAGTATTTACAATCTTCTTATCTACAAATTTAGTTATCCTATAAGCCTCTTGAATCGTCGTAGAATCACACTTACTTTCTGCAACTACTTCTTCAGTAGAAATATCTGGATCAAGGGCGGATCCAGGACCGAATTACGGAGGGGGCGGTTTCCTTGAGAGGGCAATAGCAACTCAAAACATTGGGGTGATTGTTTCGGGGGGGGGGGGGGTGCAATGACCTTGAACGTCGCGTAAACAGGTGAGGCAGCGAACGTCATGGTCTTACATGAGTCCACTGTCAACTTATTTTGAGAATTCTCAGCTTTTATTCCGACAAACATTTACGTAAAAAATAAATCTTAGACTCTTAATCTCAAGTAAAAGCATAAGATTATGTCTAAAACGTGTTTTTTATTACATTTTGCAAGATAACAGAAGTTTTAGTGCAACACAGTCTAGGTTTTAATTGTAAAAACTGATTGAAGGACGTATTTGGAAATGAAAAATTTGAATTATCCCGTTCTATTTATAAAATTTATTTAAAAAAGAGGTAACCAACCGTTAAGATGTAAGCGTAGGCCTACTGTAACCTATTTGCGAAAAGGTAAAATGCTTTTTCAGAACTAAAAAAATATCTTGCTTGGGTACTTTTTGTTTCTTTTTATAGATGACATAAAAGATTACTAAGGAGTTACCGATGTTCCAGCCATACTTACTAATTAATGTGCTGTCACTGTAACATTTATTTGTTGGCCTAAAGATGGAACTATAATTGAACTATTTCCACAAAACAGCTATATTGTAGGCCAATACAAAATCAATGCTACAACCTATATGGTTATTTATAGGTTCTTTTTGCTTTGTTTGCGATAGTACAGAGATGCTAAACCAGATTTTCGACCTCGGCGAACGTCCGTATCACCGTCAAAAAGATTAAAAACTGCCGTAATTTTGCACTTTTTTACGTTTGGCTAATTTTGTCCCTGAAGAAACAGTTTTTCATGAAAATCACCCATTATCATTTTAAAAGTGCATTAATTTTCTTACAATTTAAGAACAAAATATAGTTCTTCAACATAGTCAATATGGTCTTAAAGTTTTTCTAATATGGCTCTTCAAAGTTACTCAAAATATCCATTGACTCTAATTTTCGTGTGTAAAGCTATTCAGCATGTCGAAAGATTATCGATCCAAACCTCATCAGGTTTTTTTTATCATCTTATGCAGTCTTATATTGCTTATTTTTCTATCTGTCAGTCTAAATGGGATATCAATAGGCGTAAGTATTTAAAAATTTTCATTCAAAATGCATACATTTTAAAATTTGAAATATCACTAAGTATTTTTATATCTCTTCCGCTTCCAAAATGGCGGCAATTTAATTTTTGCAAGAGCGCTTTCGGTGACTTGCCATAGTCAACTTCTAGTCGCCGAAAGCGCTCCTGCGAAAATACTCAAATAAAATCATTGGCAGTCCAACGGACAACATCGCCGATTTGTTGAACATCGGACCGCCACGACATCTACGTCTAATTTTAAATGGTCTTAATTTATAAGAAATTCAACGTAATTTTAACATGATTATGAATGATTTTTGTTACAAACCGTTTCCTCACGGTCAAAACTAGCCAATCGTATGAAAGAGTGAAAAATTACGCCAGTTTTTAAGCTTTTTGGCGGTGATTCGGAGGGTCGGTAAGGTCTAAAAATTTGAGGATCTCGGTACCATCGCAAAGTCCCACTATCCCAGATACACTTCGCAGGCTACTTCAATGGCAAGATCCTGGTCAAGCCGCGGGAGAGGGATGCTGCCATAAGAATTGTGCATCAGGAGGATCTGGACAAATTTGACAGTAACTAATTTACTTAGGTACCTATTTGCTTGATTAGCCTATTCTTTTATTTTCATTTTTTTTTAATTCTATTAATTTTTTGTACGTAAAATTAAACATGTTTTTAATTTTATATTTTTCCATTTATTTTGAATGAGAATTAGTTAAATAAAGATTTATAAAAGAAATACAAAAATTCATACAAATTGCTTTTTATGGGCATAAACTGCTCTATATGGAAATATATATTTATTTAGTTTTTTATCTTTCTGTCATCAAACAGCGAGCAATTAACACAAAATTAATAATTTTTATTGATGATGGACCGATATTTGTAATGTAAATCTCGTTACTTTGTAGATAAGTAATTTTTATTGTGTTTTTAGTCTAAAATACGAGCAGTTTCTGGGATTCAGTAATGACTTGATTCATTAATTAAACTTAATTAACGAATTTAAACGCGTATTAATCTTAATTTTAATTATAGTTAAGAAATTATGAGTAAAATTTTATATGTACAGTAGTTTTTTTATTGAGTGTAGCTTAAATATGAATTTTTCTGCTAAATATGTAGGCCTAACTTGAAAGAAATTTGAAACTAAAAGGGATTCAGTTATTTTTTTTTTTCATTTTAATTTAAAATAGAAATAAATTTAGAATGAAAATTGTTTGTTAAATCTCATGTTATCCATGTTATCTTTTTGTCGTTGAATAAAATATGTTTAGACATTTTTGTCGATAAAGTATTCAATGTTTTCCTTTATAAATTCATAGGCAAAGTTTTTGTCGTTGAAGTTGAATAATCTTAGTTAACGTTAATATCAATTAATTTTAGTTACTCATTTAATAGTTTTATTTCTTTTTTCACTTATTTTGTTGGCATTTATATTAGAAGGCATGGTTTTGAGCAGACAGGAGGCGGGGTCATTGACCTATGCTGTGCGACGACGATGACGGCTCTCTTTTAGAAATAATTCATTGCCAGGAGTTGGACGACGTTGCTCAATTTACTGATTTTTATCATAATAATGGTCGTGACGGTTTGTGTATCTTCAATTCTAATATTCGCAGTTATAATAAAAACTTCGATGAACTTTTAATTTATTTAAATAATTTCATCCAATATTTGGATATTATTGTTTTGACGGAATGTTGGCTGGGCGAGGGAGGGGCGGGAACCGGTTTGGAGGGGTTCGACTGTTTTCATACTGAGACACAACGAAATCAGAACGACGGAGTCATTGTGTACACTAACAAAAAATTATCTGCGACTGCATCACAGATTACTCTAGGTGACGTTTACGGATTAGGACTTAACTTCACAATCTTTAAACAGAAATTTCGATTACTTGCACTTTACAGAACTTATGACAGCAATCCAATTTTGTTTATTAATGAACTTGAAAATTATTTAAATAATTTGAGTAAAAATCAGTCATGCATTCTTTCGGGGGATATTAATTTTGATTTATTGCAAAGAGACATAACTTCGGCTAAGTATTTAGATTTGTTACTGGGAATGGGATTTCTTCAATGCATAGACAAGCCAACAAGAGTAACTTTTAATTCAAAGAGCTGTCTGGATCACATTTTTCTGAAATACAACAATACTTCTCAGGTAAAATCAGCTGTGTTCCAGACAGCCGTGACTGACCATTACAGCACTGGCCTCACCATTACCAATGACATCAAGCGCACAAATACTTCCGACTTCCCGACATCACCTCGCACATACTTGGACCACGACTTACTGGCACACTACTTAACTAATTCCAACTGGGAACCTATAAACAATAACAATATAGACATAAATTTTTGCGCTGACCATTTTAGTAGAATAGTTACTAACTCCATAGAATGTGCAAGAAAACCGAATAAAACTCGCTCAACTAGGATGAAAAAACTTAAACCTTGGATAACAATAGACCTAATTAAACAAATTAGACTAAGAGACAAATTAAATAAGCGAGTTAAAAAACAACCTTTTAACGCAGAGCTAATAACGTACTATCACGAATTCAAGCAAACACTAAATAATAATTTAAGACAAACAAAACGTGATTATTATAGGTCAAAATTAAACGAAGCATTAAACAATCCTAAACTTTTTTGGGAAGTAATTAATGAACTAGCAGGTAGGGCAAACACAAAAGATGCTTTTCCAATTGAAAAATTTTCCAATAATGCCCAAACTTCGGTTTCACTTTGTAAACAAGTTGCTAATGATTTTAATAATTTTTTTTCTAATGTTGGCAGCTCTTTAGCTAATGCAATTGTTTCGGGTGGGGACCCAGTTGTGAATGACTTTGACTACCGTGTCAACTGCACCTTTACTCTCCAACCTATCACTGAACTTGACCTACGACGTTACGTTTACAGCTTGCGGGGCGGGTCGGCGCCAGGCTATGATGGAGTTTCGGCCAAAGTCCTAAAAAATAATTTCATTGTTCTTTGCAAACCGCTTTTACATATTGTTAATTTAAGTTTGACATCTGGTTCCTTCCCCGAGTGTTTTAAATTGGCAAAAGTATTCCCTCTTTTTAAAGCCAATGATTTTAAAGATAAAAATAATTTCCGCCCCATATCTTTGCTTAGTGTGTTCACCAAAATAATCGAGAAAGTTGTAAAGGATCAATTAATTTTATATCTCCAATCAAACAATATTCTTAGTGAGCGTCAGTATGGGTTTCGGCAAGATAAAAATATAGATGATGCTTTGTTTGACATAAATAAGGAACTAAATAATACTATTTCTGGAAATAACCATCCACTGATGATCTTTCTCGACCTCAAGAAGGCTTTTGATTCTATTGACCGTACAAAGTTGTTAATGAAGATGGAAGCAATTGGTATACAGGGCATCGCCCTTACTTGGTTTAAAAACTATCTTTCGAACAGATCTCAGTTTGTTTCTATTTGTGGTACAAATAGTGATTCTATGCCTGTTGACTACGGGGTGGTCCAAGGCAGTAACCTCGGGCCTGCTTTATTTCTTATCTATATAAATAATATGACTAAATTGAACCTTTTTGGAAAATTATTTTTGTTTGCAGACGACACTCTCATTTTCCTGCAGGGGAAATCTTGGCCCGAGGTGCGTGATAAAGCAATGCATGATTTAATGATTGTTAAAAAATGGCTAGATCAAAATATACTTTCTTTAAATATTTCAAAAACCAAGTTCCTACCCATTTCCATTAGTAAATTTTCAGATTATAATTCGCATGATATCTTAATTCATACTTGCAATAACTTTCAAAATAATAACTGCACTTGTGAAAGCATTGAGAGGGTAGAATCATATAAATATTTGGGAGTTATTTTTGACAATAGACTAAAATGGACCCATCACATTGAATACATTAAAAATAAAATCAGAAAATATATTTTTGCTTTTAGACAGATGAATGGAGTCCTATCTTATAAAGAAATTAAGATGGCATATTTTGCGTATGTGCAGTCGTTGCTGTCCTTTGGAATTATAGCTTGGGGGGGCAGTTTCAGAAGCCTGCTTGAGCCTTTGAATATTGTCCAAAAATCAGTTTTAAAAGTTGCCTTTGGGAAAAACAGCCGTTACCCGACTGACGCTCTATTTGCAGAATCATCTGTTCTTACTGTCCGTAAACTTTTTATCAAAAGCATTTTAATTAATATATTTAAAAACCGCAATACTATATTTCAAGAAATTTCTCACTCGCACAATACAAGATACTCTTCAACAGTCGGAATAGCTTCAATGTCATTGAACAAAACATTTTCCACTACAAATTCTTTTTACATTTCTCATACTGTTTATCGCAATATTTGCAAGCATTTCAGCGATATTAAAATTTTTGACTCGCCTTCCTTAAATACTTTCAAAATTCGTATTAAAGATTTTTTACTCAGATTAGGTGTGGACGAGGCTGATCTTATCATTACTGCCGATTATCGGCGCCCGGACCTTGACCCCTGACTATGTACCACTGCCCTCCCATCGACCCATCCCAAACTCGTCCCAGCTGATTGATAAAATTGATGCATTCATATTTTATTTTTTCACACTCCGTCATGGTCATTGTTGATATATAGAAATCACAACTCCTTTATTTATATATATACATTTTCTATTTTATATGTTTATATTGTTCTATTTTATATGTTATATATTCAATTAAAGGTCAATTTTACATTGTTTTAAGCAACGCCAGCAGACGCACAGGCTTGCGCCTATGTCTGCTGAATTCCATGGGCTATTTTTTCTATTTAACAGTTCGATTTGTTTTGTTTAGATTTTTAGTTTAGTTTAGTTTTTAATTAATTTTAAATTAAGATAGTTTTGTGTATTCTGAACTGTAAAATTAATGGAATAAATAAATACATTCATTCATTCATTCATTCATTCATTCATTCATTCATTCATTCATTCATTCATTCATTCATTCATTTCATGCAAGTTAGGCCCTACTTTGGATGACAAAGTTAATGTACTAAACCGGTGATTTTTGGAGTTGTAGGCCTATACATTGCATTGCGCGCGAATGGCGGGAACAACCGAGGATAGCTGTTCGGAGCTTCGATCTCGCCAACATTGCGCCGCGCGCTAATCGACATTTCTCGACAGTTCGGCTTCGCCTGGTATCCATGCAGCCTTTGAATGATTGCAACGCAGACGCAGATTGCGCAATACCTTCATACTTTGATATTAGTGTTATAAATTAATTAAACAACCTTTAAAATGCATTTAAAATTTGTTTATTTTTTCTATTGAAATACAATGTCTAGTATTTCAAAAGTGTTATGGAAAGATATAAAATGGGCCAGGTAAAACTGCCCGAAAAGTTTCCTTACGGGGGGGGGGGGGGGGGCGATCGCCCCTTCCGCCCCTCCCTGGATCCGCCAATGATCTGGATCAATATTTATTAAGCCTACACATAGGACCCTGTTGGCTGGAATGAAAACTTTATAATCCTTAAGGTGAGGTGAACCCACCAATCTGTTAGCCGCCAAATAAGTCTTGCAGTCCACTGAAATTTTCCTACCTAATCTAGTAATCGATCTAATGTCAGAATGATGTTGGTTGACAATCTTTCCCACCTTGAAGGCGTTTAGTCTTTCTTGACCTTTAGTCATTATAACTACTTCATATGGTCCTTACTAAAAACATCATAAAGGTTTACTTTCTCAAAGGAACCAATCTTTTCTTTTTTGTTTGGTTGAGTAAGAGTCACACTAATGTCTTTCCCTTTTGGTGTTTCATGAACAAATAACCTAGGTTTTTCATAAGTATGATCAGTCTGGAGTTGTGAAAAATTCCTTTTAATGGATTTTGACTTACGTCTTCCTGTGACATCTCGGAATTCTGCATCATCCTCTAAAATTTCGACTCCAGTCAAATCATTCCCAATGTCGTCTTCCTTTGAAATGTTAGCACTGACAATCGAGTCAGCTTCCGAAATTAAGGACTCATGCGCATCTGTAGGAAGACTCACACTTTACATCAGCCCAGAGCCTCCTAGCTCGGACATTGTGATTGATGAGTTCTTGTGTTATTTACAGTACACTATGCGAGTAGCAATTAATAAAATGCCATTGAACTGTAAACAACGTACACATCACACAAAAGAGTTTTTATTAAATAAACGAAAGTCTTAGGCATAACCAAATTTAATTATGCATTACTTGAGTTTTCTTGATTCACATTTTATGTATTTTATATCACCCCAAGTAATAAAAACAAAGGAAAATACACAAATATAAAAGCACAAAAAATTAACCCAACTTTACAGTTTGAATACCCAGCTGAGAATCAAAGTTTCAATGTTAATCTTATGGGAGAAGGATCATTGATTGAATGCATTAGACAGCTGTAATGCTAGCAAATCAGGAAGAACAGATGTTCAGTTATGAAGCATTTTAAAAGTAATTGGCTCAAGATCAACTGGATTTTTGGTTGAATTTCGGCCAACAGATGGTCTCTAGTGAATTTTTAACATACCACTGCAGTGTCACAACACAACCTCGATACAATGAAGATTCATAATTTGTAACTTAGTTAGAGTATAGGGCTTTCCAACGATATTTAGGTGACACGCTCAACATCGGAGAAGGGCAGTAACAAAATTGCCGACTTTGAACCATAGACCTAATAATACAAAAGCATGTCAGTTGTAAAACAAACTGACCGGATGCTACATAAGCGAAAACTTTTCCAGATTGTTGAAAAACTCTTGATAGTGAGGACTTGGTGTTTAATTTATTGTGAATTAAAGTAAACATGCCTTAAATTTTTACATAACATAGCTGAATAATATATATTCCTATGACTTATGAATCCTGGGATTGATTTTAGGATTGTTATTAATCAATCTTGAAATCCTGGGATTGGAATTTTGGTTCTGGATTGACACTACTATCTCTGTACCAATACTTATTCGATTTATCAATTCAAACAGGCAGAGAAACACAGCAATTTATGCGTGAATGATCGTATTAAATTTGTGTTATATTTTGAGAAACGTTTAGTAAAATGGCATTAAGTTTTATTTGACAAGATTATAAATCTATCTTCTTATTCCTATAAGGGCTTCGTCTGTCACAACCCTTTTTCTCTCAACCTACTGAACCGATTTTTAAGATTGAGGTGTCATTTTAAAGCTTGGGATATACCGCAGTGACGAATTGTAATTAAAAAGGTCATATTATTTCGGACTTCGCCCCCCTCGCCTTTGATTTATTTCTAGAGGGCCCTTTAAAATGTTGACCAACTTTTATTGCAATTTCTTTAATGTGAAGTACCAGGTTAACCGAGCCTTGCTCGTTGATTTTAATTCAGTTTTGATAGTGTCACTGTAATAGAGCTATTAAATTCCCCCCAACAACCAACTATACCTCTTCTCTTCACAATAAACAGCTGTTTCAAAAAGTTTGCTTAACATTAATGTTTCTTTATTTTTTGTATACCTTTCATTGTTATTTCGTTACCAAAATAGCAACCCATAAGACCAATGTTAAAAATTACGATTTTTAAACTTAAATTTAGACAAAATTAGATTTTTCCTATGTTTTAGACCCTTTCTAAACTTATTTTTGGGCCAAAACACTCTTAAATGCAAAGTATAAGCAAAATCTTACCGTTAGATTTATTTAGAGATCGTGGAACACACATCCGTAATTTAACAGCTGATTACCTTCAGATGAATTTTAAAAGCCAGATAGTAAACAAAAATAGATCTCTGTCACTTCATAATCAACATTCACATGCTGTAGGTGAGTTTCACTCATACAGAATCATAAAATGCACAATTTGCGCACGGGCCACCTCGTTTATTTCAAATTTTATTGTAGTAAAAAAAATTACCTACTGTACATGATGGAGCAAAAGGTGACGGAGGTGAGGGGGAGGGGTAAACAAACAATGTGACAACACATCGGACCACAGTCTAATATACCTACTGTATAATTGGGAGACGGTCATGACAGTCGGTCAGTTTAGGTTTCCGCCGGAGCGTTATTGGAGCGTGCTAGAGATGGTTCACTGTGTGGTGAATGGCATCTGAGTTAACTCTACAGCCAACACTCTTGAGTTACAGATATTCAGTTACATTTTAATTACAGTATTGGTATACTTTAATCTTTTTAAAAATTCAAACTGTTATAAATTCTTTTGATTTGCGACACAATGTAAACCAGTGAGCCCAAGGCTTTTTACTTTCTCTGTCTATACCATAGTATATGGAGAAACTATTGTTTTCGTCAACATTTTCGAATTTGAGTTGTTGATAGATACAGTACACTCTCGTTCATCGGAACTAATGTGGCGGACGGCTGGTTCGGATGTCAAAAAATTCCGATGAAGCAGAGTCCTTCGTGAGTCATCATTTCAGCCCGTACGGTGACCTATCGTGATCGTATTCACTCTTGTTTTTAAGATAACACAAGAGATTTTATGAAAATAAGAACTTTGAACATAGGAACAATGAACCTATAGGAATAAAAACAACACAGGAAATAAAAATCCAAAATCTTTATTCTCATATTCCATATTCATATTCCACTCATATTCCAGCAGTCAACTGACTTCCACGTAACACAGGTGCAGTCGCGACGCGAGATAGACTGAATGACAGTTTGGGAAGCGGTCGAAGCGGATGTATACTTCCTGCCCCCTTCCTCTTTCTATTTTTGTGCGAATACGCCTCGTAAATCACATCGATGGGTACAGATTATGAAAAAAGCCTGATGACATTTGATGCAACATGTGATACTTCACTGTTGTGCGGATAGAACAAATGGAAATTGAAGGCGCTAAAACGGAAAAATTATTTATTTCGTAAGAAAAAAAATTGATAATATCCAGATTTTTAGTTCCGATGAAGCGGAGTTCCGATGTCGCCAAGTCCGATGAACGAGAGTGTACTGTATATCCATTTTGGTGACCCCTGAGTCTAAAAAAGTGGTTTTCAGAGAGATGTCTGTCTCTGTGTGTGTGTCTGGATGTTAACAGAGCTAGAGAATAATCCAATCGGCCAATTTTGATGAAATTTGGTATATAGGTCCAAATCCACTTTAAATCCATAGGTTTTTTTTATTTTTAAGGGTACTTTACCCTAAAAAATCCTAATAAAACGTGAATAATCTAAGTTTTTAATAAACGGCTTTAACCATTTGATAAAAATTTTGTGTTTTATTAAGATTAAAATGCTAAATAAAATGACACCACCCGCATCTCAGAGAAAACTTCCGTTGAAAAGTTACAGAGCAAAAAGTGTTTAAAAAACAATTTTTCGGATAAAAAAACTATTACATTGAAATAAATTTTGCTTATCACCATTGAATCAAGCTCAAAAAACAGTATCCAGTATTTTTAATTATTGCTCTACGTCAAGTGGTTGCGGAGAAGATTCAATTTTTCGTTTAGCGGTAAACGCAGTACATTGTTAAAAGTCTCAGATGCGCTAAGAGTCAAATTCGTGTTGCTTAACTGGTAGCTATCCTACTGAGCCATGAAGACATTAATGTTTGGAGGCTTTAAACACCTTTTTATTTTTTTGGGAGAAAGTATGTGTCAGTTATCTGATACCATTTATTTAGCTCGTGGTACACCTAACCTGAAAAAAAATACTTCTGTGCAGTCAAATTTGAGATTTTCGAGGTTTTTCGAGATTGAGGTTCTGAGCTGGCAGTATACATTTTTGAGCAGGTGGTTTGGCAGCACTAACGTTTTCACTGCGTTTCTCAGAATGAACTAGCTAAAACCGAGTCCACTCCTCTATGTTAACTATTTTGGTTACCTCAAGGAATTTTTCACAAATGAAGGAGCAGCAACCTAGTTAACTGACCTGTTTGTAACATAGTGCTCATGAGTCATCAAACCCAGGTTGACAACCCTCCCCAACTTTAACAATCCTATGTTAAAGAGAATTTTAGTTTGAAAAAAACACCATTCCATCTGGTAAAAAAACATCCATTGATTGACCATCTCAGCTGATTGTTTACTTGTACGATCAGTTCTAAAATCCATCACAGGTAAGGCGTCTGCTGACCTGGATGAATATTTTATTGTTTGCAACTATTTATTCTTACTGTACTTTTATTTTACTTATTTTTCCTTGTTATTTATCTTCCT
Organism: Neoaliturus tenellus; assembly: GCA_030545055.2. Lineage (NCBI taxonomy): Eukaryota > Metazoa > Arthropoda > Insecta > Hemiptera > Cicadellidae > Neoaliturus > Neoaliturus tenellus. The sequence goes on along the minus strand of CM061531.1, from coordinate 196,654,131 downwards.
GTGGCACATCTAGCAGGCCTTGTGGCAGTGACAGTTTGGGACTCATTGCTGTAAACATTGTAAAGTGTGCAGTTACATGAAATTATGACATTTCAAGGTGCAAAAACAATTGATTGTAATTTTTTTTCTTGTCTGGGATAACTGAGAGTGAACTTGATGAGAGGAAGTTGATGGGGTTAAAATAAATAGACAAAGCAATCGGTATAACTCGGTCCCTGGAATGGGCCTTTTACTGAGGCACACAGCATCGCGTGCTGACTCGACAAAAGTGCTCTCCCGCAAACTTAGAAAACACAAACACACAGTCGCACAGGCACAACATGGTCGTGGCTTCCGGTTGCGTTGCAAAAAAACTTCAAAGTTCCTCAATCCAAAGAAAAATCTTTGACTGAATATAAAGGTTTAGTAAAACTATCACGACTCAGTTTCAACACCTTGGACTGGATTGAAGTTGTGGTGTTGGCGGAAAACTAATAAAACTCAGAGAATTAAATTTTGCTTAGATATTATACAAAAGTTTTATGAGATCAATTTTAAATAAAAAAAACGCAACAGGAAACCATACATTGAAATTAAATGCTGTCAAAAGTACCAACGAAATTGCACAAACTTTAAAATTAACATAAATTTGGTACCGTGACTCTAAAACTATGGTAGATAGATACTATGTACAATAGACACTCAGTTGCTGGCTTACATGTCTAGTTTGTTAATCACTTGTGAAATTCTGCTGATTTATACATCTATAAGTTTACTAATTTAGTCGGCCAAGAAAGAAAATTTTTTATCTCAATACTTGAACTCAACTATTTAAAACAATTTCCTAGCCACAATTCAACTGAATATTTAAGTATTTTTTGTCAAAGTTGTAAGGAATTTATGCAAGCCAGCAGTAAAACATACTAGTAACTTAAATTCTCTTAAAAAATACTTAAGCTTTTGATTCGGCCCTCTCTGGCAACACTTTGGAATATACATGTATGACTTGACATGAATGTAAATGAAGGAATGTATTTGTATTCATGTTAGAAGAAAATTCATTCATCGAAAAAAATATTTATGTGTCAAATTATTTAATTAAAGTTATTCTTAGGAAATTTCTTTATACATTGGCTATCACAAAGTTAAAAATTGTATAGTGAACAGCTGTTTCATTTACAAAATTATGACCAACTGAAATTTATTTAATTTAAATTAATAAATTAATAAATAACAATATCTGATAAAAATTAACAGTAGCTTTCTAAACAATAAAATTCTTCATATAAAAGTGTATAGTTTTCATCATATTTATTTTTATAAAATAACATTCAACAAAAAATATGTTCTGAGATTGGCCTATTGATTTATTAGGCTAATTAGTTTTTAAAATGTATAAAAATAACATATGTAATTAATATATTTATAATTTTGTTATTTAATAAATCTTTTAAGCGAATAAAACGACATGCCTTACATTCAATATACACTTTATAAACTGATCAGCCTGGGCTATCAGGTTATCAATCAAACATCCGAAAAATTCAATAAAAAAGCTCGATTTGGTTTAAAACTAGATTCTATCATAAATTAAAATCAACAATGAATCCTATTTAATAGAATACATTTAAAAGAAGTAGCTATTTACACTTTTGCACCGTAAAAAAAGGTCTAATCTACCGATGAGTTAAATACTATTTTCACTTATAGAAGTTTGAAAAAATATATAGAGCTTTTAATGGAAAAAATATTTCCCTTCCTTTCATTCCAATATTGTTTGAACCTTTTTAGTTCGGAATCAAATCAAAAGAAATATTATTTTTTTTCTTAAAATTTCTACTTTATATAATGTACAATATAGAAAGTAAAATTTACTAAACCCATGCTGCAGTTGAAATTATGGAATAATGGTTGGTTTATAATTTTTTTTTTAATTTCAGGAACCTAATAGATGCATTCATTATTTTCTCCTTCTGTTAAACAAGGTTCAGCTAGAATTTAATATAGAGAAAAAAATTCTCACAGTTTAAATTACTGTATTATGTTTTGTTCATTTTCTTAGGAAAGCCAGACCTTTTACCGAACTGTGGAGGAAAAATGATATAAATAATTTAAATGATTTGTTTAGTTATTATAATGGAATGTTTTCAATGCTATTACAACTTTCTACAGCTTAGGAAAACATACATGTATAATTTTAACAATTTGGTAATAATCAATAGTTTATGATTAAATAATGACTAATAACATTAACATTTCCTTACATTCATTCAACAATAACAAATTGTTGGTAAAAGTATTACAGAAAAAGAAAGTTGAAAACGCATCTTAAATAATGATCTTATATTTTTTTCTTAGTTTATATTTTGAATACTTAAACATATCATAATTAATTTAATCCCTATCATAAAGTACACAGCCAACAATTGGTTATTGCATTAAAAAAGGCAAAACTAAATTAAATTTAAAAGAACCATGTTTCTACACAATGTTGAGCAATATAAATAAAAACTAACAATAGTGCAAATTTAAGTTTATGGTATAAACAAAAACATCCTTTTTAAACAAATATTTCTATTATCGATTCTAAGACACATCTATTTAAAATAAATTTAAATAATTCACTGTGCAAGTCTGATAAATTTCTAATCTACAATCAATATCCCAAAATATATCATTATCTGGAATACATAAATATATTATTCTTCATTTATTAACAAATATATAAAATATCATCTTAAAATATATCTCGATATATTAAAATTCAACTAGATTTAAAACAAAGTTGGATGGAAGATTTGAGTTTGGTTCCATTAAGTCCAAGCACACCAGCACTGGGCACCAACTTGAACCTTTCCTGAAACACCAACATTGGGGTTCATCAGAAACTTAGGTACTTTCCTGAAACACCAACATTGGGGTTCATCAGCAACTTAGGTACTTTCCTGAAACACCAACATTAAGGGTTCATCAGCAACTTAGGTACTTTCCTGAAACACCAACATTGGGGTTCATCAGCAACTTAGGTACTTTCCTGAAACACCAACTTTGGGGTTCATCAGCAACTTAGGTACTTTCCTGAAACACCAACATTAAGGGTTCATCGGCAACTTAGGTACTTTCCTGAAACACCAACATTGGGGTTCATCAGCAACTTAGGTACTTTCCTGAAACACCAACATTGGGGTTCATCAGCAACTTAGGTACTTTCCTGAAACACCAACATTAAGGGTTCATCGGCAACTTAGGTACTTTCCTGAAACACCAACATTGGGGTTCATCAGCAACTTAGGTACTTTCCTGAAACACCAACATTGGGGTTCATCAGCAACTAAGGTACTTTCCTGAAACACCAACATTGGGGTTCATCAGACACTTAGGTACTTTCCTGAAACACCAACATTGGGGTTCATGAGCAACTTATTTATTACTTTCCAGAAAGTAAGGGACATTGTGGTTTGGGGTGGCAGTGGCTAATGCGGCCATCTTGGCATAAGAATGTCCCTGCACTCAGTGACCCATCGTGCTACTGTGTGTGTTGTTTTTATAGTCTTTGTTAACAGCTCTATGCCAAAGTAAGGGCTGCTTATAAAAACTGGCTTCGGGGCAAAGAGAGCAAAAAACTTGTTCATCCGTTTCACAGCCATATTTGTTAATGACAACAATTTTTTTGTTTGCCATTTTTTTTTTGCTCATTATGTTATAACAATAAGTTTAAGACTGTTTAATTAATTGGCTAGGAATTTTCGCCAACAAAAACCTTATCACTGCTCTCACTTCACAACTGGCTAGGCCTCATCATTTTAACACTTACAGAAGTCTCTCACTAGTTACACGCACATGGGACATCGTCGGATCATACAAGATCATAAATGGAGCTATAATTATAGAAATAGTAAATAACCTTTTATTATAGGGTAAAAACGGTTAATTTGATGTTTTATATTTTTCTTTGTTGAATGGTCATGTGTCTTTGAAAGTGAAACAATCTTGCAGCGCAACAAAAAAATTAGAGCCAATAGAAATACACATTATTAGTCTTCTGCAAACGTATTACATTAATCAATCAATCGTACAGTAGTTTTGTAACACAAATAATTAGGAGTGTGCCAGTATGATGCCAGTCTGTCTCGGCTGGTGTTGATTCCTTTCCCAATGGCTAAAACATCTATTACTTACTCGTACATTTAAATTAAATTAGAATCAATGCACAATATTTCTCCCAATGGCTCTAATTTTACCACATTCTTAACAATTATTATGCACTTGACCAACTATGACTAAACTAAAGATTTTCAACTGAGCTTAGAATAATAAAAACATCCAATTTTGATGATATATTTTTTTTAATTGGAAGCTAACAAGGTACACAGCATAACTTTAAAATTGATTATATTAAATAGAATTTCATGTTCTAGTTTTTCCCTGGACCAGAACCATACAATGAGTGATAATTCTTTGCAGAATCAAATATAAAAATTGTACTTGTAATTTATATTTCACAAATTTGTTTGTTGATCATATTTCTAAGTTTAATTTCAAAATTTTCTTCCCATATTCAGGATTTTATTTTGCCATTAGGCGTTCAAAATTGAAGCAATGGTCATGTGCAAATTTTAAAAACTAAGTTTAGAGCAATAAAAATACTACTATATATAATCAATAACCCAGAGGTAAGACTGTGTGTGATTTGATCATAAAAATTTGAGCATACTGGCACACCTCTAATAATTTGTGTTACAAAATTACTGTACAATTAATTAAGGTATGCCTTTGCATAAGACTAATAATGTGTATTTCTAAGTTCTATTTATTATTATTTTTTATTTTATTATTATTATTATTATTTTGTGCAAGATTGTTTTAATTTCAAAGACACATGACCATTTAACAAAGAAATTGAAGCAATGGAAATTAAATACAAAATTGAAGAAATTAAATACAAAACATTAAATAAACCATTTTTACCCTATATAATGAGAGGTTATTTACTATTTCTATAATAATACCTCCATTAATCCATATCTTGTATGGTCCAACATGCGTGTCCCATGTGTGTGCAACTATTGAGACTTCTATAAGTGTTAAAATGAGGCCTAGCCAGTTGTGAAGTGAGATCAGCAAGGTTGTTGGCAAAATTCCTAGCCAATTAATCACACAGTCAAAAACTTATCGATGGTGAATTTGAAATAAAACTAACATAAGTTGTAACTCTAAAAATCTTTACATTTAAACATGATAAAATTTAAAATTAAATAACTAACTATAAAATTTGAGATTACAACCAATGAACACAATATTAAAAGAATAACATTGAAGACCACAACTACTCAAATACTACAATCAAAACATTTTCAATCTTTTATATCTTGAATCCAAAATGTCCTTGTGTTTCTACTATGAAATTTATATTGAAATAAAAAGGCAATCGTATGCCAATTACCTGTAGTCCAGGCAAAGATATCCCTGCTTTGTACATTTGTGGGAAGACTAGCGAACATCCTCCCTGCACCTAAGAAAAAAAAAAAAAAAAAAAAAAACAATTGAAAAGCTTTTTGCGTTGAGGCATTTTGGATTTAACATACAGAAAAATTACTCTACTAGTAAAATGGAACCCCTCTAGCAGTAAACGCTCAAATCCGGTCACTGCCCAACCGAATCCCTGGTGTGGTTTCTAAATGGCCGGATTAACCGGCGGTTTATTAAACAAGTAAAATGGAAACTTATATTAATGTGTGTTAAAAACGAAGTATTAGGGTGTATTTAACTATAAAGCCTTAGTAATGCTTTGTTATTGCCCATTATTTACTTGATCAGACAATGCTGGGGCTCTAAAACAAAATTAAAAAAAAACGTGGAAATAAAATTAGTATAGTAGTCATTTAAAGTTGTTTTTTAATCAGAAAAACGATCTCACATTAAAGAGCAACACTGTAAAAATATATTTCACTATAAATAGTCCAGTTATTACTGGGGACCTATCGCGTAGTGTGTAAGAGCGTCTAGGCCTTTTGGTAAGCCTATTGTATCCAGATCGGTAACGCAGCGAAGCGGCTGTCATGTGCCGTCGTCTACCTAATTGATAGTCAATATACCAGAGTAGTTATTTAAAAAATACAATTTCAAAACAAAAATTTAATAAGTTTTTTTAATTGGTTTGTTTTTGCTGTTCTGTCTCTTCAAATAAACATGAGAAAATTAATTTAATTTGGGTAGTATTTAGTGTAGCTTCAGGATATTTGAAATTTAGTTTTAGTATGATATTTGAATATTTGACAGAGGTTATGATAAAAATCAGTCTACTTTTAATCAAATAGAATATTTTCGCACATTTAATCATTTGAGTCAAAATAAGTAAAGTTTACAATCTTATATCAAAATGATTTTTTCCCAATTTAGATGATTACCCATACAAGATAATTTTTTACTTATTTGAACGATGTGAACTGATTTGGGCATGTGTGGTTACGAGACTGTAGGTACTACGTTCTATGCTGTGCAATCTCAAAGCCAAAGCTAGGACGGTAGGCAACATTTACTATGGAGATTTTTTCCCTCTAAAGTCTCAAACTAAACATAAAATCGGAATAAACAACTTTGGTTGAATCATAGTTTATGCAGTAGTGTAATAATGTGTTACTAGCTAAAGACCATGCTCCGCTACGCTATGGTAAAACTTGGAGTGCCAAAAGTGAGGTTATCAAAACAATAACAAACTTTTCATGGCTGACTATTAAAATGCTGACACTTTTAACTGAATTTGAATCATCCTCCAAAATGACACATGAGTGACCTGCAGCAACATTTTGCAGCGGTGATTGAGCAGTGCATGTACAGTACTCAAATGGAGCAGTACTCAAGAAAACACTAGTGTACCGGGCCAGCAGCGACGGCTCAGCGTACACGCTGCTTATTCTAACGCTCCTGTCCTGTGAACCGGGCCAAATCAACAAACCTTCTATACGACGGTAATACCACTGCGATAGATGTTAATTTTAACACAACGATCAGCATATTGTTTACCCAATATGGATTAAATGGCAACTTCTATACGAGGACGTTAAAAATACCGCCTATACCGTGGCAGTATCACCGTACCTATGGAGTGGGTATAAGAATTGCATTGGCCAATGGCCCGAATCCTGAAAGGACTTGACCCTAAGGACAATCTTGCACTTAAAGGGAACTCTGCAACTCTAATTATCTCGCCCTTTAATTTATCTTATAAATCGTGAAAAACCATTCAGTTTTGTTACTGAGAACTCAGCTATTCACCCATGTATTTATAAATATAGTAACTTATATAACATAAAAAATATTTAACTTAAAATATAAAAAATCTCAAAATTCATATCTCTTACAGCAGCAGTTTTTTTCTTTTTTGGGGAATGGGAACCATGCAGGTAACAACCATGCAGGAATGGGACCGCAATTGTACAGGATCTTATTTGAAGACCTAACTTCCATGTAATATCGACAATCGGACCACAAAAGCTCACTGTTGAACCCAGTACAAGAGCACACTATTTCAGAAGTCATCCAAAACTGAATCGTCAGTAATTCAGCAAGTGAATTGAGATATTTTAGTGATGACATGGAAACCAAGAGTTGAGTCGGCTATTTTGGCCGTTGGAAACAACCGTGGCCGAATGTTTTTGTTTTTTTTTTCTGAAGGATTATGAGGCGACCGAACCATCCAAAGACCAGACTAGAGCGTCTACTGTATATGGCCTCAGCGACTAACTTCTGTTTTCCTCAACCGCTTAGCGGAAGACAAAATTGTTATTGCCATGATTCACAGACAAAATGTCAATATCAAATTGGTTAATTTACTTGGCCAAACCATTTATAATAGTGATACTGCATTAAAGGTCTCAGCAGCTATATGAATTTTTAAAATGTAACTGATAAGTTTGTTTCCATTATAAAACAGCCCCTGCAATAAAAATAGTAAGGGGGGGGGGGGGGAGGGAGATATTTGGGACTCTCGGTACTAACTCACCTATATTTACAAATGGTCGAGACATTCGGCTCAACTACTTGGCACTTCTTGAATGTGGCGATAAATTCTGTAACAGAAAATATTCATTGATCATGCTGGGTGTAACATTGGCTAAATAATGTATATAGTCTAGAATAGAATATTGGCCAACTGATATGAACTCACAGGTGTGAATGTTTTTCTTTTTATTATTATCAATACCTATATTTTCAGTTAGCGAATGAATGCTAAAAATAACACAGCAATATGTACTCGCTATATACGTTGAGTAAAAAACGTTAGCTATAGTAGTTGCCAACATTAAAGAGACTGGAGGCAGGTAGTCCCAATCCGTCCTAATCCTTTGTTTACAAAACATCCCCATTATTGTAGCGCGGCTGACCGTTAGACTCTGGAAAGCCGTCCGGGTCTCAGAATTTTGACCACTGCCTAAATTATCCAATAATCAAACTAATGCACGTACAATATCAATTCACAAATTTAATTTTGCGTGTTGATTAGACATTTAAAGCAAAATTTGAATCATAGTTCTGCGATGTTTAATAACCTTTTTGAAAAGGGTAAACCTCAGAAAAAAGACGGGTCACGACTGGACGCTTTCTGAGGCCCGGGCGGCCTTCCGGAGCCTAACCGGTCGGCCGCGCTACAGTAGGGGATGTTTTGTAAACACATTATTAGGACAGGCCGTGACTACCTGCCTCCAGTCTCTTTAATTTTGTCAATTACTACAAGTGAACTTGGCCACTAAGTATACCATGACCATACAATTGTAGAGTACAAATATTTTAAATTACCTTTCAAACAATGGTTAACAAGGCTGAATCATGTACTAAGTACAGATACTTGTTTAAGGACCATATTATTTTAGTATATTATAAGATATACTGAATATAACAATGAGTTTGGAGTCAATTTGTTGGGAAATACTTCAAGTTTAGATACACATAATTTGCTAGTCTCCAATTTCACCTATATGATTAGTATTAGTCTCTGTCTCAGAATAGTGATATAAATTGTATTAAAACGGAAGTCACTGGACTTGAGTGTGCTAGCTATGTGTTTTGGTTTGAAGCATCAAAGTCTTAAAAACGCTTATTCACTAACTAAATTATGCTATTTCATACCCCATGAAGTAGATTCTTTTGTTAACTTTGTAAGGGAATCACATTGAACTGCTGAATAAGCCAAAATGAATTCTCCTAAGTCTCACCACGTAACTTGGCAATGAATTTGCACTATTATTCAGTTAATAGTACCAGGTTAACCAAGCCTTGTTCTTTTTTTTTATCACTTTTGTTATAGTATCATGGTAATTAGGTTTTGAAGTTTACGCCACACTTTTTCACAGGTGACAGGCTTTTCAAACCAGCTTAAAAATAGCATTCATTTATTTTTGTTTACCTTTCGTTGTTATTTTGTTGCCTCGATGGCAAACCCATAAAACCAATGTTAAAAAAATTACATTTTATACCTAACTAGCTTTCACCCGCGGCTTCGCTCGCATTGTAGCTAATATTGGAATTTTTTTCAATCTTTTCTAAAAAATATTTTTTTCATGAAAAGTAGTATCTTATGTTACTTTTGATTTCTCCAAAAATATGTTTACAAAGTTTCATGATGATCGGTTGAGTAGTTTTCCTGTGAACCTCTAACAAACGACAGGACATTTACATTTATAATATTTAGATAAAACTCAATTTTTCCTGGGGTTGAGGCTATTTATAAACTTATTTTTTGGCCAAAAAAACTCTTAAATGGAAAATGTACCTACTAGATTTCGAGATCGTGGAAAATGCATCGCTTCAGACACTGCTCGTATTATAGTATAGGATTATTGAATCACTACTACATTACATTTACTACATTACATTACATTTACCATCATTACTACATTGGATTATTTTAAATCTAAAATTAACATTTAAAATTAGATTTTTACCTGAAAATTTGCTCTCATTGATATAATACATCTTCTGATTGTAAACAACAACACACAGTCATGACCTTGCAATTGTAAAGAGATTAGATAAAATGGAAGAGCGCCACTTGAATATTAGGAAATTTACAATTTTTATTGGTTTACGGCAATGCCAATCATCATTTGGCCTATTCAACAGTTAAGGGTTATTTTGTTACAAAGTAGGCCAAAATACAATTAATTGTAACACCTAAACCATTAAAATGAGAGAAAATATATTTCTGTGACGTAGAAATTTGATTGCCAAATCTGCATGAGAAATATTTATTCTAATGTACAACCATAAAGCATTATGACACATTATTATATGTATACATTTAAGGTGAAAAACAAGGAAACTCTTTCTGAATTAAATAATCACAAATCTTTAGGTATACATTTCTTTTTAAAGTGTCAAATACTAGGGGGCCTGTGCGCGAATTGTCCACTTTATGATTCTGTATGAGAGAAACTAACCTTCAGTTCGTGAATGTTGATTATGGAGTGACAGAGATCTATTTTTGTTTACTATCTGGCTTTAAAATTCATTTGAAGTTAATCAGCTGTTAAATTACAATTCACATAAAGATCTTGGTAATGAAAGTTGGTCAGCATTTTAAAGCGCCGTCTAGAAATAAATCAAAGGCGAGAGGGACGAAGCCCGAAACTATATGACCTTTTTAATTACGATTCGCACACTCCCTATATCCTAAGCTTTAAAATGACACCTCAATCTTAAAAATCGGTTCAGTAGGTCGAGAGAAAAAGGGACGTAACAGGGCTATTCATCTCTGCCCAATAAGGCCGGTTCCTACGTGGGCGACAGATGCGACGCTACGTGAGCAACAAAATTTCAAACAAATGTATAAGCATTGGAGTGTTCTTAGTGGGCGACAGGAGCGACGACAATTTACAATGTATAACATTATGGCGATGCAAGCGTGTCGCTGGCGTCGCTTCAGTTGCTCTCGTCGCATCGCATCTGTCGCTCACGTAGGAACGGGCCTAATTGGTATATTCTTTATCAGTCACCTATTTGTACAGAACTTTTGTCCAGAGTCTAATATGTTTCCAATAATATTTGTAATCAAGTCCTCTTAAAGTGATTTTCGAGTTGTTGTTTTTTTTATAATAGTTTGACAATGTTGCATGTAATATAGCTATTTTAAGTTCCACAACCATCAAAATAATACTATAATGTGTGTTAAGCAGAGTATTTTGGTCATAAATTCACATTGGTTCTAGATATAAGATATGGGATATTGGCTGTGACATTGAACTTACGTGCGTGCGTGCAATGATGGCTTGCAATTTGTGAAGCTGACTGACCAACGAACAGTTTGTGTCTTCTAAGCTGGAGATCTTCTTGCGATATTCTGAGTTTTCGGAAGATAATAACTCCACCTTCCTCTCCAGAGCATCCATATACTCCTTTTTCTTGCGTCTGCTTTCTTGTGCACTTATCTGAAACCAATTTAAGAAAGTTGAGATTTTATTTTTAGTGTTGACCGTTTAGTTACAATTGAGGTTACCGTAATCTGTTGATATTACATCTAAAAAGGAAAACTGAACATTGTCTGATAGTAAATAAAATCATTCACATTCAATTGAAAATTCACTTGTGAGTTGCAGAAACTATATGTTTTCTTTAACCTGGATTATTAGGAAAATTTTGATTAATTGATAGTTGCTTTGCTCTCAAACTCACTAAAGTTATCATGGATTTATCTTTGCGAAATCAAGGAAATATTGTGATATTGCATGGATATTAAAATAACGCGGAGATATTTTCTACCAATGCAGCCTTACTGTTTCAAGTACAGTAAAAAATTTCAATTTAGACTATCAGTTCTGCGTACTTAACAAATTTCCGGCGGTTATTGTTTATCAACTCGTGCTAGTAAGATTTTATTGACATTGCACTTACTATAGATGAAGTAAAAAATATTACTTCGATAAGACGAATTATCAGTAAAATAACCTTAATAGCAGGACACTCAATTAGACGAGCACCTTGATAAGACATCTGCTTTGTATGTCTTAGTGAGAATCGTCTTATTGAGGTTCTACTGAAATATATAGATTGTAATCAGGGCCAGCGCACCCATTAGGCGACCGCCTCGGGCGGCACTTTCCCAGGGGGCAGCAAAAAAGAAAAAATTATCTACGCCAAAATCAATATTTTTGAAATGTAACGAAACACAAGTAACAAAACTGTAGCCTAAAACAGACAATAATTGTTTTGTTATACTGTACCTACAATTAATTATTAATCGTTGACATCTACTTTTTTAGTTAATTTTCCATTTGTTGCATTTAGTAAAGCACTGACTGTGCGTTTGGTAGAGCACTGACTGAGGCTACCGCTCCTGGCACCGGTTGCGCCATGGTTGCACCACACTATGAATCTGATTCAAGCGAGCGCTTGCGCTTATCAGTTGTCAGGGCCGTGTGCAACAGTGCTGCCACTAAAAACCTCTTTTCTTTCGATTTCATTATTGACTCATGGACGGACGTGACTGTGAATGTGAAAATAGATTAGAGAAGTAATATTATTTCACGAAAAACAATCTGTCATGGGATGTAAATTTTTTTAGATGTTTTAACTAGGGTATGGTTAGGGGCAGCAAATGTAACCTTTGCCTAGGGTGGCAAAAGTGCTAGCGCCAGCCCTGATTGTAATGCATCAATGAAGGCACATGCAATAAAGATTATTATCTATATCTACAAAAACAAATGTACAAATCTTTGTATCTTTGAATAAATATTATTATTATTATTAATATACATAATATCACAAATTGGTTTTTTTTTGCAACTCTAAACTACAAAATCAGTAAAAAATGCAAAATGTTATCCACATTTTTTTTACTCATGGTTGGGACAAAATGTAATTGGACGCCAGAGTACAAAGAGTAAAGAAAATGTGTTACCTTATTTTTAATTTTTCTCCTAATCTTCTTCAGCGACTTTTCTTCGGCCTTGGTGAGTGGCAGGCGGGTGGGGATGGGGTAGCCTTCCGCCAGGAGAGTGCGCTTCTCTTCTTCCGTCAGCAGAAGAACGCCTGTCGACCCTTTCTGTGCAACCAATGTAAAACATCCTTAAATCATCGTAATTCAGTAGGCCTTGGCGCATTCACTTTAACATGGTACATATGTTTTAAGTTTTGGTGATTTTCCAATAACGCAGGGCTTGTAACAGTTCTTGAGGTTAATAAAAATAACCAAATTGATTGAAAAAATAACCAAAAAGTATTAAATTAAAAATGTCCCTAAAAATACCAAAAACCGGCGTTTTATTGTGATATTAAAAATATGTAGGCAATAAAAATAATGTAGGATAATTTTGAACTAGGTAAGTAATCATCTACTAAAGCAAGATTAATAATAAAATAATTTTAAAAATAGTGAAAAATCCTCCCCGATCCATTTTTTACTTTTAGCGAATTTTCCTATAGGGAATACGCAATTACGGTATTAGCCATGGTAAGACCTAAGCCCAGGACCACTTTACTTTTTCATTTTGAGGTCCCCAGAAGCCAAAAACACCATTCGTTCATTTTCATTTTTATAAAATTTTAGAATATATATATCTATCTATATATCTCTCTATATATCTATATATCTATGTGTCCGTGGTACTGATAACTTTTGAAGGGGACCTCCGATTTTGATGAAATTTGGTATGGAGGTGTAAGACCAGGTCTTTTTTCATGAGTTCGCGAACCAGCATTGTCGGGTTATGGGAACGGGGTTTTATGGGGTTTCAAAGGGGTCAAAAATGGTTTTTTTTTGCATTTTTGGACCTTAATTTTTAAAATTCATCAATTTTAACTGAAACCATTTAAAAGAGCTTAAAAAAACAAACAATTTGGTATTTTGAATTTTTATTATAGCATAACTGGTTACGGGGCAAATCCAAAAATGTGTTTTCCATGTTATTCTTATGGGAAATCAAGAAAACCCTATATCTTGCTTATTTATTGACATAACTTAATCAAATTTGGTATGTACATTATCTATATAAGGTTTAACTTATACTTGCTTACAAAACCCATATGGCGGCAAACCTACATACTCACCCCCATGGGGTTTATGAGGAAAATAAAAAATTGCCAGAGTTTGATACAATTTTGTGTTTACATTCACCAATTATTGATTAACTTAGATTTTCTAACAACACCCAATGGCAGAAAACCTACATACTCGATCCTATGGTGTTTTTATGGGGAAAGTAAATAATCTGAAATTCCATTGGAAATTCGCTGAGTACGCAGGTCTGCTGCGACGGGGGTATTTTCCTTTTTTAAACATTTATTTAGTTTTTACGAGCTTCATCCACATCGATAAATAAAAACCTAATTGCCATAAAAAAATAAAAATCTACAAAAAAATAACAAAAACAAACACATAAAAAAAAAATCCTATACTCTTATACGAGCAATGTTTGCTTGTTTGTTTGCTTGCACAATTATCTCAAAAACGGCTCCGACGATTTCCTTCAAATTTTGGAATATGGGGGTTTTGGCCACCAGAAATCGATTGGAGCTGGTCCCATAGCTGGGAAAAATCCGGTTTTCGCGCTAGAGCCCTTCAAAGATCCCATGTTATCCTTATGGAAATTTTTTAACTGAACAAAAATCAGCTGATAACTGTAGATAAAATAAACCAATGTGTTACATCTTTAACCTGTGGTTTTAGGAAAATCATACCAATGTGCAGCAAACCTTCCGCCTGGCGAGTGAGCGGAGCGAACGAGCTTTGTGTGAGAAACGAAAGTAATAATTTTACCGAGCTTAAGCTCGGTCCCCCTGGTACTAATAATAATAAAATAAATAAATAAATAACCTGTTACAAGCCCTGAATAACGTGACCTCTCTAATGTAACAACTGTATGTATTTACTCAAACAAGATTGGGCAGATGAATAAAATGACCTGTTATTACAGGAGAACCAGTCAATTTGGGAAATGTCAGAAAAACACCAAATTTTAACAAGTTCAGTACCAAATGTTTTTTTTATTTTGTGGTGTTTTTTAAATCCAAAATCAGAAATAAGTTTTGCACGTACAAACATTGCTTTTTCTAGTGTATAAGATAATATTTTAAAG
Source organism: Neoaliturus tenellus (assembly GCA_030545055.2). NCBI lineage: Eukaryota > Metazoa > Arthropoda > Insecta > Hemiptera > Cicadellidae > Neoaliturus > Neoaliturus tenellus. The sequence continues at coordinate 196,639,084 of CM061531.1, read as the reverse complement.
TATTGAGGGAAGATTGATGATAAAAAACTAAATGATATTACAGAATCAGAGTGAGGGCAGCGAACGAGCTAAACTTGATGGCGTGCATGCCGGTCAACAGCTAGTTAGTGTATGTAGTCATTAAATATAGTCAATGGTTGTATCGATTATACTTGAACGGTTCTCACCGGCTGGCTGCTGATGAGCGGCGTCTGTATCGGTTGCCGCGACGACGTCGTATGGTGGTTGTGGGTGGATGCAGACAGGAAGAGCCGCCGCGCGGGCGATGAAGGGTGTGAGTGAGAGGGCGACACGTTGCCTTCACTGTCACTCGAGGTGGAGGAGGGGGGCGTGGGGGGCAGCGAGAACCCTGCAACACAACGGGGGATCAGGTGAACCACTCGCTCCAAATTTAATAGAGATGTGTATTCCTACCTTTATTTGGATGAGTTCGTAAACCAGATATATCGACCTACTGGAAGGGGTAGTTTTGAGAGGTTTTGTACCCCCAAAATGGGTATTTTTCATATGTAATTTTAAAAAATTTTAAATTTTGATTTTCACCACTGGATTTAGCTAAAACAAAAACACACAATTTAGTACTTTGGAGCTTTGCTCTATCTCCATTGGTTACCGAGATATTAAAAAGTCTAAAGGCAGTACATTGTATTTGGGGGCTCCAATGTTAATCTAATAGAGAATAAGGATGTGTTAATATTTAACTTAGGCCTATTAACCAATATTTTTGGATGAAACTTGGTATTTAGCTTCATTTGGTTGAGATTCAACCATTTATGTTAAAAAATCTTGGTTTTTGTACTTATCATGGCAGCAAACCTGCATTTTCTTCTCCCATGTTTATCATAAGGAGAATAGGCAAACTCTTTTATTAATGGACAGATATAGATGAAACTTAGCTTCATGTGGTCCAAATAAATTTTTCATGCTTAAAATCTACTTCCCCATGGCAGCATACCTGCATAGTCTTTCCCTGTATTTATCATAAGAAGAATAGACATTTATATCCCTATTTATGAGCATGTAATAAAATTTTGTTTACAGATCATCTGGCCAAAATTAATATTACTAATTTGGAAATTCGCTAAGTACGCAGGTGTGCTGCGACGGGGGGTATTTTAACATTGTATATGACAGTGTTAAAATTGAGAAATTTCTAAAGACAAGATTGTTCACCGTGGAAATACCGGGTAAGTGTGGGTAAAATGGAGGATAACAGATGGCTAGTGTAATCAAAGGACTGGTAAATAAGGAAACAAGGGGAAGGTGGGATAAAATGACAAATATATCTGCAAACATGCCTACTTTTTTTGCCAACTCAATGTAGGCCTACTTAAGCGTAAATTTAATTAAATTTAAGCTTAAGTAATTAAAGAGCTTGAATTACTTAAGCTCTTTAGACTCACTTCGTAACATGATCCACCAGTTAAAATTTTATGGAGAGTCCAGTTTGTGGGGTTTTATTGCAATTTAAAATATTAAACAATGTACATAACAAATCAAGGCTATGGCTAATAATTTGGAAAGTTGATTAAAAATTATTTGCATCATAAATATTTGCAAATATGAATAAATATTTGCAACATAGCAAGTATCTTTGCAACATATAAATGTACAGAATTATTCTGACTTTGACATATTCAACAAGTAATAACCACTTAATTTGTGTTAAATAAGTTCCGTAAATTAGAGTCAACAGTGGAACGGCGAACAAGGTTACCGATTGGTAACAGACAGCTGACATGGTGAGGCATGTTCACGAATCTGTTAACATGCTCGTCTCTCAGCATTAGTGTCATCTAGTTACATGGAAATGAACATGTTAATACTTGTTTTAAATTTTTGTTGTTATTTTTGTTTCCTCCACTAAATATGTCAGCTACATTCATATTTATGAGCTATATCTATTAAACGAGAAGTTGTTAAATTATGGAGATGCATGAGTTTTGACTGTAAGCCTTCCTGTGTGAACCCTTTACATGCATTAGGTTTAATTTTTTTCTCGATACACCATCGTTCCTTTTTGCACAAATTAGTACCATACAATATGAACATGTGTAATATGCATCACCACAACATTAAAGAAATCGAGAATTCAATATTCAATCGAGAGTTTCAAAATCATTACTGCTGTAAGTCTCACCACATGACTTGACCAATGCATTTTCACTACTATTCAGTTTAAAGTATCGGATAATCAGCTGTTTCACGAATATTGACATACTACGTAAACTGGAGGTTTTTGGAAAAGCACCCCCTCGCGCATCCCAGCAGTATTTTGACCATTCATCGACGTATGAGGTGATGGTAATAATTAGGCCTTTTATTGTCAATACTGGCAAAGTTTTGATAAAAAAATAAAGCTCCAACTTAATATTCCAACTCTGTTTAAGTAGGTATTAAGATGTGATCAACAAGTTGTAATGACAATGGACAAACAGTAAAACACTTTAAATGCATATTTCACAGCATAGAGTCAAAAATTAAGATACTTGTAACAGAAGTCAATATTAAGTGTGTAATTGCAGCTGTTGGTATGCCAAGCATTTATTTGAGTGATTGTGATTCACAGCATTCTAAACTTGAGAATTATTTGGAAAACGTAGCAGTAAATAGATAGAGTTTGAAGGCCTCTGATGTGAGGAAGGGTCGGCTCCTACCTGAACTCTGAGGTTCGAGCTTGATGCTGAGTGAGGGCACGACCATGTGACTGAGGCTGGACCTTGTCATCAGCACGGCTGTCGGCTGCTTCAGCAAACTCTGACCAGACTGGAAATAAACAAACAAAATCAACCCTGCGCTGTGACTCTGACGAAATGAAATACAAGTGTTATAGAGAACAGTGCAGTACAATATTTGTAAACATAATAAAAAGAAAATTCATCAATTGATTTTACAGTTTAATAGTCCCAACCTACTAAGTTAATATAAACTGATTGAGGTGGGCAAATTTTGGAACCCAATCCTAGAATTGTTCATGGAATTCAGGTACATTGATCCAGGAGTCCCACAGTTGAAAACTATCAAAGACTTTATCCCTCAGCTTTTAACAGGATTCTACCAAAACTCAATAAAAATTTGACCTTCCATGATTTTTCAGGACTGCTGGAAGTGGATACGTTTACACACCTCAAGTAGGATTGAAAACTTGTTTGTTTGTTTTTTTTTCAAATTTAGAACAATGGTGACACTGGTTATAGAACAGAAGATGAAAAAGTAGTCATTTCAATGTTCTATGATTAAATAACCCCGTTGCAGCAAACCTTCATACTCAGCAGATTTCCAATGGGGTTTAAGATTTTTCATTTTCCCAAAAACACCATAGGAATAAATACTATAGTATGTAGGCTTGTTGCCATGGGGTATTGTTATAAAACCTAGGTTAATCCCTAATTATGAAAGGTAAATATCAAATTATATTTATTTGGCACTTTTTTATTTTCCCCCCTAAACATCATGAGGGTGAGTATGTAGGTTTGCCGCCATGGACCACTACACTACACACTAACAGCATAAATGTAATAATAAAATAAAGAGCCAAAACTAGTTGACAAACTAAATTATTTGATATGGAAAAAAGGTACTCAGTATTTATAATGTACTTAATATTTACTACACTACACAATACTGTACTTTTTAAAGGGATACTGGTGGTGCAAGTTTTCCTTTGGGGCTATTCAAAAGTATACTACATAATATAAATCTATTTGAGCCAAAGCCCTCATTCACTCATCACTTCTTCTCCAATTTCCGTTATGCTTAAGAGTTGAAATTTGGCAAATCGATTCTTGGGGTCCATAGAGTAAAACATAATTGTTGTATCACTTTCTGACCTTCGGACTTTGCCCCACTGGCTTTGGAATTCCCCTTGTTAATTCTTATGGAAAACATTAAATATCATTGAGGCGAAATAGACTCACTCTGAGACTACAGTTTCAAAGGTAGAACGACTGAAGGTCCCAGGGTCAGAAATGACCTAATAATTTTTGTACCTCTTTTGCAGACCACGACTGAAGGTCCCAGCCCTAACGAGGGTTCGAGGTGGGACCTTCAGTCGCCCCCTGCACTTGGGGATTAAAATATTTTGACGAGGGATGACGGGATGACAGGGGACTTTGCTTACTTTCGTGAGCAACTAACTGAGGCACAAATCAATTTACATATTAATATATGGATAAAATAATGATATTTTAATATACAGAAAATATAATATATTGGAAAGTTTGTTTGTTTGTTGTGACAGACATTATAAAATCGTCTAATTGAATTTGAAAGTTAACATGTTACTCCTACGAACACAAACTGATATCAATGAAGTTATTATTATTTATTCAATCAAATTGATTTTACGGTACTAATTTAATCAATAGCCTATGGTACAGTTTAAATTATACTTAAGTTTCTGTGGTGAAGCATGAGTACTGAAATACTAGTACTTTATCAATTATGGCTCATAAAGAATTATTTCGCTATAAGTAGGCCTACTTTGAAATTTATTTTCCTTTAAAATAAAATTTATTTGAGTTTTTTTTATCTTAGGACTTTATTTATCAATATATAAAAACAATCTTAGTTGGATTTTAATGTTTTGTCACTTGATTAGCATCGAAGGAAAGTTTATACGCATTATAATGTTTGAAAATCCACAAAACATTGAAATAAATAACCCGAACATCCTGTTTGATGAGAATAACGTGTTGATAGTTTAGTATTTTCCAATTTTTGTCATTTTCAAAGTTTTCAAATTTGAGAAGGGTACCCTTGTTTCTCAAAATATTCAATGTTTAGGTCGTTCACCGAAGGGTACTGATCTGAAATGACCAGGTAATGCAGCGGTCAAGATTCCGACAAGAACTTTGCGAGATTGTATGGGTCTGGAATGCCAGGCTTCATATTGTTTGCAAGGAGGGATAGAACAGAGATACTAGATAGCTAAAGGAATTTGAGCACGCAAACGTGAGACTTGGGCTAGGTGTCATATATTGTTGCAATACCGGTAGCTTATTCACTCCGAAAAAATAATAATACCGTTTGATTGTTTTCAGAACGGTTGGGACGAATTAAGGGGTAATCTTTTCCGAACAATTTAAGTTAATTTATTACAAAAAAAGAACTATGTTATTAACGGGAATAATGGTTATCATCACCATCCTTCGAATAGGTAAATTTGAAAATGCCTTTCGATATTGTTCTGTAATATATTTATTTAAACAAATATTTTAGTTAAGCCTAGCCGATTGAGAGTATGAATAAATTTCCATCATGGAAAATGCACACAGAAAAGCATAATAGATGTTTTTATGTATTAATAAAACATCTTTGTATATATTGGTTTCTAATTTTTCCATGAAGTTTTGGGCAGAAACTCGAAGATAGATCAGAAAAAAGACTACCACGCAATTATATTTTGTACCAAAATACGAACAATTTCAATCCACATTATCCGCAAGACATGTCGATGATTATAATATAATCTACAATAGGCTGAAAGGGCCAAAGGACGGCAAATTTTAGGGGATAAAGGTTTTTAATTTTACTAACAAATAATCCAAACATGGAACGATTACTTATGCTACATATAGTTTATTACTCGAAATTTATAGAATCACAATTATTAATTGTAGCTCTTCACCATTCCTTAAAGCTTGAAATGAGGTTCAGTCTAGACCTACCAAAAATCATTATAAAAACAGAAGAAATAATATTATAGGCTGGGGCAAGAACGAACATCATTGAATACCAGCTCCACGTGAGAAATATATCATCATTAACTATGAATACACAAGTCTTGTGCATTTATAGTTAATGGTAGGACTAAAAACCACAAACTCATAATAGGCCTACACAAGTTTGTGGCAGTTACTGGTATTATAGTGTTTAAGTATTCTGTAATCAATTTAAACGGCTTTGAAACAGCTTTAGGCCTATAAGTTGTTGCAAGAATTTGTAAAAAAAAATCAAACGCTTATACCAAGTATCGGTATTTTGTTGCTATACCATGTATTGTACTAATTAATCTTGTACTTAAAGTTTGCCTTATAGTAATGAATGGAAAATTCACCCAGAATATTTCATTATAGTCTTAATATTTTAATTTCACTTTTTCATTATTTGTGTAAAGTATATTATGACATGGAAAGCCATACATTAAAATCGTCCGGTATTTTGTTTTCAAAAATATAAGTTTCAAAACACTTTTTTCTATCACAGTAAGAACATTATCTGTTATGTGTATCATCAAGATGATCTCACATACTAAAGTAAAGAGCTTAAGTTAGCGCTTAGCATGTACCTGAAAGACTACACTCACACAATAGGCAGTCTTTCATTTTTTGAGGTTGAACTATGTAAAGAAATAGAATGATCGCTTTCGTCTGCAACGTCTGGGGTCGAAGGAACCCGGAGCACCGTGACAGTGACAGTGCATCGAGAGTCCGTGGCGTCAGTTGCCGTGGGTTGTCCGTGCCGCGCCCACCCCCTCGCTACACTGCGCCGGCGCCGCGGCCTTTACCTGCGTTGCAGGGGACGACTGAGGGTCCCATCACTAATTAGGGCCTGGCCTGGGACCTTCAGTCGTACCCTGCAAAATATTTAATTATTAACGCTCGTTGATTTTACCCTGGGACCTTCAGTCGTACAACCAGTTTCAAATTTCATTCTACTCCTACTTAAAATTCTGTGGTAAAGCACAGGTTACAGCTAGTATTCAATCAACTGTTAAATATTTTTTTAAGACTATAAATGTTAAGTTAATAAAAAAACTTCCACAAAATTAAAAACTTTTTTAAGGCTAGCATTAAAAATAATTTTGAAAAAAGATAGAAAAATATAAAATTTCAGTACTTTTTAAGGTTTTCATGGACGAGTGTTGTCACATACCTTGAGTTTGTGTTGTTCGTGGTGGGGGTGGCCCCGGTGCGTGTGGGAGGGCGTGGGGGCCGGGGCGGGGGAGGCGGGGCAAGATGACATCGGGCTGTCGGGTTCGCTCAGGGGCTCGTCTTTGACCACCACCTCCGCGTCCTCGGTGTCCTCCTCGGAGTCAGGCGTCTGGGGCCGGCCGCGGTCTCGCCTCTGCAGCTTCATGGGCGGGAAACACTCGTCGTCCATGTCTGCGGAGGTCGAGAGGGTTAGGGTGGCAGTGTCAGGTCGGCTACATGCAGTGGTAGAAAAGCTGAGGAACTTCAATCTCGCAATTGAAATTTCTATAAATTCTTTAAAATTATGCTTTATAACTACAGTATTACAGAGTCGATTATCCAAACTATTTATTACTGGGGGTGGTTTGGGTAACCAAATCGTTCAGATATCAAAACACATGATTGATTGACCTCTCATAACCACTAAAAAGTTCTTTGACCATTAACATAGGCTAGGGTACTTCTTGCAGAACTTATCACGACTCGTTAAAATAACTATTACGATTGTAAGATAACTGGTAATTAAAACTGAAATTAAAATCAGTTCTGATTATGTCTATTTTAGTTTGCAACGACAGTATAATTACTATTCATTTCATTTCAAGGTTACCAACTGCCTATTAAATGGAATAGCTGAAAGATCTTCCTACAATATAATTCAGCTAAGATCCTCACTCTAATATTTATAGTAGCCTATGTCAGGAATCCAGTGAAGTGTAATTCCTAGGTAAAAGCTACAAATTTCAACATGTAATTGTTAATATATCATTGTCTAGTCTACATTTTATTCTATCTAAGGGGAAATAATAACAGTCCTTCTATATTTCAATGTTGTTTTACCTTTGTAGGCTATATTGTGAAATATAAAATACCCTACACATAGATGTGCATTTCATATGCGAAAGTCGAGTCTTCAAAGTACTTAGAGGTGGTAGTAGAAATAAAACTGGTGCACATCTTAGTGATTAAATTTCGTTTCAAATTAAATTAATAGGCACTAATTTTTTAAGACGTAAGAATAAATCAAACTTAATCTTATAAATAACTCTTTAAATTGACACATCACTTATGAGATATCTTATGAATGTAAACAAAACAAAATTACTCACTCGTTTAAACTCAATTCTCAAAGTTAGATTAGATAAAATTAAATGATAAAAAGTGAGATTCACTTTAACTGTTGTAAATATAAATTGTCATATTATAGTATAACATGTAATACTAAAAATTACTTACTTTCCCAAAAAAACACTGAAAGAAACTCTATAAAAGAGAATGTAAACAAAATGGTTTCAGTAAAGAAAAGCGGAACCAAATAATATGCCCTTGTGTCCTAATTTTTTATCTATGTGAGTTTACATTCGTATTTCGTAATACAATGCCATAGTGGGTGGAAACTGTGAAACAAAACGATTCGACACAAGTTTATCAGCCAACTTTCAAGCTAATGATAACAAACAGTCGCACTTTCTTCGAAGTGTGTCACTATAATTTGAAATTTAAACAATATCAATAGGATACATAAAAAGAATTATTTCAAATTAGATACAAATTTTACATAATAATTAATAATTAAGCTTCCCGAGTATTACTATAGTATATAAGATAGTTCAACTGAAAATTGTGATTTTTACATGTACTGTAATGCAGTAGCTATACCGCCTGCTCAGTTTAATTCGATTGTTGTTTACGTGTATGCCTACATATTGCATCATGCGCTCAGGCGCTCGCAAGAAATGGACTATATTGCCTCAATCTCAATATTATCTTGTTACAGTAAAATGCTTTTTGTATGTGAGATACTTAAGTAAAGTAACAAATAAAGGTTTTTTCATATTTGACGGCCTCATGTTAGATGTTGTAGGCTATAGAGCAAATACGAGTTGTTAACTAAAGATGGATTTAAAAATCAAGAACGGCCGAAACACAGGTTTTGTGGTTTTGTTACAAGAATTTGGTCAAAAATTAATTCTAAAAATATTATTTTTACGGAATAAAAAAATAGAAATTAGACTATGTCGTAGAATACTTTATACATGGAATTCTAGCAAAAATGTAGATGTTACGGGCCTTGAAAATAGACATTTTGTCAAATGTTTGTTCAACGATTTCGGGCAACTGTCATGAAATTTTACTGTATTAAAATATATATTGTTGTAGTAAATTATGCTTCAGAACTACATTATATTTTCATTTCATAGCTACAACAATAAAAAATTACTTGTCAATTTCATCAAAAATTAAAAATACAAAATATTTGGTAACGAAGTACTGATCAAAATGTGAAGGTAACAACAATCCACCTTGTTGAATTTTTCAAATCGTTTTACATTGACCTAAAACGTTGCACTTTTTTAAAATATGTCTTCCGTTTCACTGTTCCGTTCCGTAAAATAGTATTTATTTTCATTGGTAATCTCGTCTGCCCACCTTATTAAAAAAAAAAAAAAAATACAACAAATATCCTTTAGGTTTGGATGTTAAGTGTAATCGCCAGGCATGGTTCTCATATGATAAGAGTGTACTGAGGCATTAGTGATGTCGTGAGACCCAACCCCGAGCGCGTAGCGAAGTGCGTGATAATTAAGTGCGTGACCACGCACCAGTGTCGACTGTGCATTTGTTCGTTCGTTTCGTCTACTTACGCGCCCCCGTTCTAGACATCAAGTGAAAATGGGAGTTGCATTGGTGAAATTGGTTCTTGCTCGTTGAAAATCGGGAAATGGAACTTTTTATGATTTATGGGTCCTGGATCAAGTTTTTCCGACATTTTAAGGCAAGGTTGCAATTGATATGAGGAATATTTTTACGACTCTCGATAGTCCGAAACGTTCAATAAACCGACATCAACTCCAGTCATAGCCATAGAGACACGGTCTACCTACAGCAACCCCAAGAACGTAGTAGGCGTACTTGGCAAATGAGGAAATGCATGACTGACGACAACATTGATAACTGAAAGAAGTTTTGTTTACAAATCTATTTTGTATAGAAAGATTTCCGTAAATAAACCAATGATTATTTTCGATGTCTAATACTGATGAAGTCAATCCCGTAAAACAGGCGAACCTACGGACCTATAAAAAGAGTAACTTCTTGTATTTTTATGCACGTTTGACCCTATACTTTTTAAGCGAAAATATTTACTGAGGTTGAAATAATGGTATTCAAAAATATGTCAACACTACTCGATATATTTACACTTACACACTGTAATTGTTTTGAAGACGGTAATTACATATGCAAGATGATTTGGACGATCGATTTGTACTAGTCACACCGGCATCATCAGGCCCCAGCCCAATCCGGGACTCGTTTACAATTACCGCACACCTAAGTATAAATATATCAAGTAGTGTCAGTAGTGATGGAAGACATTTTATTATGGAAGAGTAGTACCAGCACGTATGCTAATAAAGAAGTTATTTTTGAAAATGTTTTAAATTAAATAGCGTGTCATGACATTATTTGCTCACGACACATACCATCTACCATCAAGATACCTTTATTGAAATGGACACCTGATCAATAAGAATAGACATTCGGGAAGAAAAAAAACTTGAAAAGTACCGCACGCATTCGATTCAAACCATCCATTGTTTGAACCCATTGGATATCACCATAGCCAGCTTCACTTATATAAACCGTGGGATATTAACGAAGCACACACTGAGAAAAATGCAATATACGTATGTAATGGTATAACAGTTTTATCATTATGAAGTATGAATCATACTTAAATAACTATATAACACATAATATAAGTAATAATCTTACATATCCAAAAAATCGTGAATGTATGTTTCCCCATGTCAAATAAGTATGTTTCAATTATTGCGTATAAATGCATTAAACATACCTAATACCAGTGAAACATGGTTTCGTGATATTTATAATGGTGAAACATCCTTCAAATAAAGTTTAAGTCCTAAAACTGTGACGTCATCGTTGGTGACATCATATCAGTTTTCCGTCGAAACCGTGTCACATACTTATTAACTGACTTGAAAGTATGTAACTTACTTGTGGTGGGACTACAATTACGTATTTTACTTAAATCTGTACTGAACACACTTATAAAATGCAATAAATAAGAAACATCATTAACAAGGAAAATAAGTATTTAACCACAGTTTTTCTTTCCCTCCGTCTGTGTCAGTCTACAGTGAATTCGTATAGCGACAGCTTCGCCGCGCCGCGCCGCGCCGCGCGCCGGTCGGTCAGTGTTTTGGTGTTAGGCGTGTTTTCGCGGTTTATGGCGTTGTGTTAGTGTTTGTGTTTGTGTCCAGCTGTGAAAAAAACACTCTCAATCGTACATTGGAAATGGCCAGTTTTGTAAGTGTATAAAATACATGTTTAATAAATATTTTCTTTTAAATTCATTTACTGTATTTTATTTTTGCCTACACCTCCATAGCTATTTAATTTTTTATCTTAGCTAGATTTTTTTAATAGTCTAAACCTGTTAAATGAGAACAAAATTAAAAGTCAAACTGTGATTTGTTATACAGTACTTTTTACAATCCTATTGTAATTGTTAAGTACCGTAGTAAGAGGGAAAGACTTGAATAAGGTTTGATTTTTAACTGGATTTACTATTTATTTATAAGCATTCAGTTTAGATCTCTGTAGGCTAAGATATTTGACTGCTGTAAATTTTATTTATTAGAAAAAATAAACCGTAAAAAATTAATGGTTTCATCTAGGAGTGTATGATGAAAATATTACAACAGTAGTACAATATTAAAACATGATTTGGACCAATATTTCATTATTCAATATCAATATTTTATTGATAGTTTTTCAATTCAGGATATATAACTGAGTGTCACAAATGACATAGCATTAAAATTACATCAATAAAAATCAAAAATAAAACATACATAAAAAAATATTCATATTTCATGTTTTGAAACAGCTTGTCTGCCACTTTACTTTACTCTATAAAATAATATATAGGTGGGATAGTATTCAAATGTTGGTATAGTTGGTAGTATCATTTAACTTAGCTTCATACACATCAAAGCATCTGTATGATACTTAGATAAAATAGTAAATGTTATGTAATACAGTGGAAGCCAAACAATCACATTTTCAGAACTTCATTTGAAAAAGTATTTTTCCTTAACGGTCAACAACATAATGTACGCAAAAGCATGAGCCAACATGATGAAACATAATTACAGTAAGTATGTTTCAAGTAAAGGCAAGCAAGTAACGTACTACAAAGATTAGTGATCAGTATGAAACACAATTACAATAAATATGTCTCATATAATTGGAAGTAAGTTACATACGTCAAACGAAAAACTATAAAGATGAAACACCATTGCAATAAGTATGTTTCATATATAGTTTCAAGTACGTTACATACGACCAAGAATAATTAATCAGGATAAAATATATTTACAATAAGTATGTTCCATACAGTGGAAAGTAAGTAACATACGGCAAAGACTAAATCATCAGTATAAAAAAACATTACAATAAGTATGTTTCATACGTTGGCAAGGAAGTTACATACAACAAAGAATGGTCCATGATCACTGAACATCTTTATAATACGTATGTGCCATACAGTGGTAAGTAAGTTGCAGTGACGTCACACAGTGTGACGTCATTAAACTACTGCCGGATTGTACGTATGTTACTTACTTATGCATTTAGAATGTCTGAACATGCAGTAACATACTTATAGCATTAAGTAATGAAAAAGCCATTATTTAAGAGTGTTTCGCCATTTTTTAAGTATGTTTCAACACCTTTTTTCTCTCAGTGCACACTACGGAAATACTCGCCCTAAATTATCCAAAACAGCTGGTTATGGCGGGAATCGACCGCCGAATAAAGAAAGCTTTTAGTGGTCGTTGACTCCCCACTGCGCTCTGGTGGCGAAAGTGGGAAGCCCGGATACAGGATGCATTACACTACATGTAAACCGACGGGGTGAAATAACAAGGGTATGGTTGGGGAAACTGTGGGAGAGGAAGCCATTATGGTAGGTGAAGTTGAATCTGTCTGTCGTGTATGTTAAGATTGATAAAACAGGATTGTGAATTACCGAATCTAATATTAGGTCACGTGGCTTAACATAACCTTTCCTGGAAAATCTTATCCTGACTTAACAGTCGTCTGAGAGGAAAGGTGTTTAAATGGGGCGAGATTCATCGAGAAAATCTATAATATTACTGTAACTGTTTAAGTTGCCAACATTTAAAAATGGAGTGAAAATAGTGCATTTATTACAGAACTAGTATCATTACCAACTGAAATTACCTTATTTCAAATCAAATCGACATTTCAAAAACAAATTCTAGTTTCATTATTGGTTTGTATCTAGATAAAAACAATATAATGTTAATATAGAATTCTCTCTAATTAAGTATTTATTATAGTTAACCTTATAATATTATTGTAATTTTTCGTGGTAAGAAATGCATTTAACAATGGACAGAGGTATAGCGTACCTAAATACATGCCTACGTTTTTGGAGGAGGGCTTGCAGATCAAATAACTACTATATTTACAGAGAAGTAATATTATTTATTATTATTAAGTACTTAATTATTACTTAATATTATTAGTACTAAATATTAGTACTTATATTATTACTTAATATTATTATTAAGTAATATGTATTACTTCTCTGTGCTATAATATAAGTACTGAAGTTTTATATTTTCTATACTGTACAACTGTAGCAAAAGTTGAGGGGACGTGACCCCCTTGAACCCTTCCCCTCCCACCACGACGCTACTTATGCCTAAGTAAACGAATATATAAAATGTTCGTTTCGATTGAAATTACATTGTACATTGTAAAATAGAAAACTTAAAACACAAGAAATAAAATTGTTCATATTTTTTATATTTTATAAAAACTATTTCTTCTACCCAAGTCGTACTAAGACGTAAACTTTTTGTTAATGAGTTTTTACTACCGTCCTTTTACCTAATGAAATGGCTTATGTGGTGTTGTAGTGGTAGGAATGTAACCGTTAGTAATGGTAAGTACCCCGTAAATTCTGGAAAATATTAGTTGAATCACCTTTTCGCGGTAGAAAGATGTTCATTAATCTACCCCATAGAAAAAATCCAACGCCGAATACATAGTCACAGTAAATTTAGCCTTCCCCAGTGATCGCACTGGCAACAGAATTGTTTATTTTCTTCGTATCTGCAGAATGCAGCCGGAGTAGCGGTTGCAGTGGCAATTCGGGTTATCAGCTGCGCATGCACCACGTGGACCAATGACGGCTGACAAAGCTGTTCCGCGATAACCGTTCCGCCGGCGTCACGGTTACGACCTAAACTGTTATCTGCCGGGCACGTTTGCGATAATCGTCACTGGAGACGTCTTTATCGCATACTCCGCGGTGAGTAAGGTTTGTGTGTTGGATTCTAGGTTTATTTTGTTGACCTACAAACAACATTGAAGTTTGTGGTTCATGAATTGCGGAAATTGTTTTTTAACAGAGATTGCAACATATGGTATAACTACGGCGGTAAACGCTAAATGTTAGTTTATGAATGGTGGATTTATCTTGTGGCAATAAATTTTTGAAAAGTGGCTAAATGTAAGCAATTTACATTGTTTATTCAAACAGTCCTGCACAATTTATTATTGTTAAATTGACGAGTATAAAAAAGAAGTGTTTAGCGTTTACTGTAAGATCTAAGTTTGTTGCAAAAACTATCTATTCTTTTAATAGGTTTAGCCTACATTGCAGATGTTTACTGCAAGATCTACGTTTGTTGCAAAAACTCTCTATTCTTTCAATAGAGTTACAAATTAAATCAAATGAATTGATCAAGGGCTGGCTGGCAGCACTCAAAGTAGATATAATAACATCATGGTAAATTGCACACTTGCTTGCACAATACTCAAATGATTAGTTAGAATAATTCTTCTGGTGTACTAGGGTTTAACACTTATGCTCTGAGGGGAGAGTGAGCGAGGCGAAGGAGATCATTTAGAGGGGACGACTTGTGATCGGTATTTAGTGTACGTATATCATAGGAGGAAATATTCGGGGTTAGGCTGTGAAGTTTTAGATGTTTAAGATTTTAGAGTTTTTTTAATACTTAGGTCTACTGTGTTAATAATCTTGGAAAAACGTTTTACTAAACATCATGATGACGTCACAACGAAGTCACTGACGACGTCATATGAAGACCCATGATGTCACATAAATGACGTGCTGATGACGTCATTGTCAACTACGTTACCGTGATGACGTAATTAAATATGTGGGTCAAGTTCACGCTGAAATTTAAAATTTATTAGCACTTTTGCTGGAATTAATTTCTACGCAATAATAAATCGCCAAGTCTTAGTATAAGATGGGACATCCCTATTTTTCCGGGAGAGGAGGGTAGATATTCACTCTCTTTGATGGTGAATTGGTTTGTTGTAAGCGAACTATATGTAAAATTAGAGGTTTGTTAGTTTAAATTGAATCCAGCACACAAGAATTACAAAATAAAAACATAAACCGCTAAGAGAATTTTAATAACAAGATTTTACCCAGGATTAAAAAAGGTCTTGATCTTTTCAAATTTAATTACAAATTGACAATACTAAGCATATAACCATTGCATATACACATGCATATAACATATACATACAACTAATAGGCAGGTATGTTTCTTTTCCTCGTTTTTTCTCATTTTGTGTGCGTCATAGGAGAAATCCGCGCATATCATTAGAAATGTGCTGTAGATGAACAGAATCCCATTATATTTCACATCGGCCCCAGGGGCTACGCTCTACCATGATGCTCTACACGTTTTCAAAGTTTCAATGTTAATCTTATGTTGTTATATTGTTAATCAATGTTGTTCTTAAGAAGGGTGATTGACTGAATCCTTAGACAATGCTGGTAAAACAGAAAAACAGATGTTCCAGTAAAAACTATTTTACAAGCGAATGGGTCCAAACAAGGCAAACTATCAACAGTGCCCCAAACCCCCCCCCCCCACTCGTGTTCCTTCCTTGCTCCAGATCAACTGAATCTTTGGTCGAATTTCGATCAATGGACGATCTCTAGTAGTTTTTATTTTCCAAAAACATATTACAAAATATTAGGTTTATAATTCATTGGAACTTCATTCCATCTCAAGCACTGATGGAAGTTTCAATGTTTGGAATTTAGAACGTTTTAATTAATAGGGAATTGCTGTACTGTATATAAACCATATAACTGTAACAAATTCAAGTTTTTCCTTGGATATTTTGCATTATGTTAGAATTTCTCCTGAATGTAAAATTCTGGCAGATTCGGTAACATTAACTGCGATATAGAAGAGGTAAATAAAAAATAAAAACAATGATTACAAATAATTTAATCATTCATCGCATAACGTAACGATATAAATACAAAATAGCACGACGGATCAGCATATACCTTCTAATTTCATTGGATATTCATGTTACAGCTTTTGTTTTATTGTCACAATTTACTGCCAATTTAATGAAGTCCCGCACTGGGTAGTTTATTATGGCGTAACATTTCATTACGCTTATAGTAATACGATTCTACTATGACATTTTACATGTTTTCTAGTAAGAAATCAACGTAAGATGTATTCCCTCATATCTTATTATCTTGTATTGAGAATTCAGTTTATTTGCAAACGCACACCCCCAATTCTTTGCTAAACGTTATTTTACAAAAATAATTGAAAAATATTCTGTTCTTCACAACATTTCAGCCAAAACAAGAATACAACGGTTAACTTCAAAAACCACCTTAGTGTTGTTATTTCCCATTGTGTCAACTAAGCGGTTTATTCCGGTGCACCGAAACTGCGATCTTAGTTTTAATCCTCAAAAGGGTTTGCTAATCCCACAACCGAAACTGCGATCCTGGCACAGCGGCCCATCAGCAGGTAGCGGAGGGTCCAGCGGGGATTCCAGCGTCCGTGGCTCTAGAATGTTTCGCCGTCCGACGTGTAGCTCAAGTCACTTTTCAACTAATACCAATGAACTGGGATTTCCAAATTGTACTAAACTCGCACATACTACCCCTTTAAGAGTCATCTTCACCCCTGGGCCAGTAGCCCATTGTTGCGCAGTCGGCAATGTTAACTATACGGCTTTTAATGCAAAACATGGTATTTGATTCCCCTGTTTCGGACGCCGTTTTCCAACAGATTTTCTTTAAACTTGGTAAGTGTTTGGTTGAATAGTTACATTAGGTCCCTCATACCTCGAAATTTGGAAAATTTAACAAATATTACTAAGGAAAATCGAGTTACTTTGCGACGTCACAGAGAGTAATATTTGTTAAATTTTCAAAATTTCGAGGTATGAGGGACCTAATATAACTATTCAACTAAACACTTACAAAGTTTAAAGAAAATCGGTTGAAAAACGGCGTCCGAAACAAGGAAATCAAACACCGTACCATGTTTTGCATTAAAAGCCGTATAGTTAAAATTGCCGACTGCGCAACAATAGGCTACCGGCCCAGGGGTGAAGATGACTCTTAACCTGGACCAATAAACGAAGACTTTCAGGGTGTACATTCCTTATTTATTTTCCCCCACAAATATATCAGTCATTCTCAGTTTGAGAGCAAGAGCAGCAGTATCGTCTTATGTACGGTATCGTCAGTATCGTCCCGGGGGCGGCCTCCGTGCCAGGATCGCAGTTTCGGCGTCTGCCTGGGGTCACCCTTGGGGTAAGGATCGCAGTTTCGGCGTCTACCTGGGTTTTGGATCGCAGTTTCGGTGCGCCCGTTTATTCATGATGGAATTCCGACTAGAACATTCCGAGAGGCTTGACTAACCAAGACCATAATCATTAGTATATCTAAATGTACCAATTGTAGTCTTGTGATGGTTGTCTTATCGTTTCCATCTCCAAGATTGCTCTTATGTCACCATCACCAACACTCCCGGACATTAGGCTCATAATGTATTACGACTGTGGATTAGGAGTATCAGTATCAAAGCGGTTACTCCACGACACGTAAATTACGTACACTTTAAATCTGTACTCATTTAATACGCTGAGTTTTTTTTTTTTTTTTTAGTGAACTCCTTTTACAATTTTTAACCGATTTTCAAGTTTTTGGTGTAGTTGGATAGGGCTTGGTCTGAAGATTATTCCGCCAAAAACTGGTGAAAATCGGACTTAAAATAAAAATGCTATCGACAAATTCGATTTTGAATTTTCCCCATAGGGAATTGAGTTGAGCATTTAAAACATACAGCTGTAAATAAGTATAGTTTTGTGTACTGATAACCACAATATTGGATTGGACAGGACTAATTGAGTTATATAGGACTAAATTAACATTTTTAGCAAAATCAAACGGTTGGATTCGAGCAACAAGTAGGCCTACACTGTAAAGATAAACAACGCTTTCCGTATTTATATATTTTAAGGGTTTCATTTTCTTAGATTTCCATGAGCGAACACATATGGACCTTTCTGGGATGAAATTTTCTAATATCCAAGTGGATGTCATTTTACTAATGTGCTTTTATGGGATTAGTTATAGATTGAATATGGATTTGGAGAGTAAAGAGACTTAGTAAAATCGTGGGGGCGTGCATCATTTGCGCATTAATGCGGAGAGCCAGGTAGAAGGGATGCTTGTTTTGCGCATCGAGCGTCAGGGGGCTCTCAGTTATATGCATCGTTTGCGCACTGCAGAGTGGTGGAAGCGACATTATTTTTATTTACAAAGTTATTGAAAAAAATTACCGTGTTCAAATGGTCTATTGAATGATTGAACGTGTTTGGCATAAGACATATAAGTTTAAAAATTAGCAAAACAATATTCAACAGGACAGAAATAATGGCAAATAATCGGACACAATATCACGGCCTTGACCCGTACATTAACACTTGGATTTCATGTTTACCATTTGTAGTTTGTTTCTATTGCAACAGTGAATTTTATGAGTGGTTTTATTCTGAGGAGTTAGTATAGGAGAGGCTGCTATCTACAGTTAGAATAGAGGCAAACTTGCCATAGAAATAATTCGTACAAAACATTTCAGCCTGAGCAATTACAGTAATACAATCCTCACCAACCATTATTGAAAGTAAAATAAGTAAACACTCGAAGTATTACAAAAAAGGTTTATACATTACAAACTTAAATTATTCATGAATGTGCGATAGGTACACATGTGTTGCCGTCCAGTGGTATGTGTGGGGGAAGACTGTTTGCGAATTGTTGTCGACAGGCTGAGGCTCCCTGGACGGGAGAGTGCGTAAATGATGCAAGGGGATTAGGCGACCCTTCGAAATATTTTACAGAAGGATTAAAAAGTGCGCAAATGATGAACGACCAATCGTGGATATGAGCTGATTTAAGCACAGAGATGATTATTCACAGATAAGAGGAAGTGATCACTAGCGAGTTCAACAATAGTTTCCCAGCAACTGTGTACACACTTGGCCCATTGTGCATTTACAGAATCTAAAAATATGGATATTTACTCATATACATAAATTCTGACTCCACAAAACAAATTAAATGTTTAATATCACGACGGAAATATTTAGTACTGTCCAAACAAATCTTTGGTTAATTTTCAAACCCCAATGAATAGTATATTTCGTCACTAGTCCGGAAAGTGGTCGTTATCGGTGCAAGATCGAGTTTCAAGTACGAGGCGAAGCCGCGTACTTGAATTCGATCGAGCACCGATATACCACTTTCGGACGAGTTACGAACAGTACTTTTCATCATAGGCCTACCTTAATAAATTTACAGTTTGGATAAAAATTAATAAATTTTAACCTATATATCCCACTCTTACGTTGTTATTTGTTTATCTTGTATTTGAACTATTTACAGCTGTTATAAAAAATAAAAACAAATTAACTTGTTTAGTGTCCCGAAAACTACTGTTTCGCGGTCTAGTCCCGAAAACTTTGTTTACAAACACCTTTATCCAACCCACCGGGAATCAACTAGTTTCGATCACAGCTGACCGTTCCGAAAACAACGTTTATCGCAATGGTATGATGAAATGTATATTTTATAGATATTTCAATGAATTTTCGATCAAACTTAATGTTTTTGCTAAAAAGCATGATTTCGTTTAAAGTATATTTCATCGATACAATATGCTTAGAAATTTTAAAATTCATTAATAATTGTTTACAATGGGTTTCGTATTTATCTCAATGGTTTTTCTATTGTTTTCAATAGATGACTTTTTTAGCTCAATAGATGATTTCATTGTTTTTCACGAAAATAAATTCATTAGTTGACACATTTTTTTGTAAAAAATTCTTGGTTGTACAGTAAGTAATTAAATCCAACCCTTCAATCTTTTTATTCCTTTAAACACTTTTATGGCTGGCGTTTGGAAACTAGACATGTACTCAACGACCAATAAAGAAGTTGAAACCAAAACAAAGGAGGACGATGACAGCGGTGGGTGAGCCGCAGGAAGTGATAACACTTATCACTACAGGAGAGGGGACGAGAACCAGTGAAGGGGGGGGGGCGACATGGGCATGACATGACGGGTACCAGGAATCCTGTCGGGTACAAGTTAGGGGCGGCGTTGTCCTGTACCTGCGATAGGCAAAGTAGGCAGTAATAAGGAGTGCATATACAAGTTTGAAATTTTGCAACAGACAGATATGTGGTGATTAGAGTGGATCGGAACAGCAAAAACATTTGTTTGACTGAAGATAGGTGGTAATCAGAAAGTGCTAAACGTGAGTGTTTCGTCCGAGGAATACACAACACCATCAGAGATTTTGATGGTTCTGATGGGCTGGCCGCGTTCCAGAGATAGTTTTCTGATGTTTCGGAGACATTGCAGCATTTCAATACACGTGATGTAGTTGTGCAGCATAGCGTTGAGTTAATGTCATACAAAAAATTTAATTTAACTAAAGTTTTATTAGAGTTACAAGTGCTTGTTATCGTTAGAATAATGTCAGTTGGACTAAAGAAGGCCTATTTGAAATCAAAACGCTATGTGGAATTGCAGATGTATTTGGTATTTTACATTGAAAAATGTCCATAATTCAATTGCTAAATTTCTCGGAAATCAATCGGCGACCCCACGGGTTGGGAATAATTAGCGAATTAGCACTCTCAGCAAAAAATCCATTCCTTTCAGATTTTACTAAATGGATCACTGAATAATTTGATTTACTTTTACATTGACAGAACTAATAATGGAGAAATAAGTATTGTTCAATATCAGTGAAAATTTTCAATGTCAACCAATGCACCGCCATATCAACATTATTAGCGCACGATCACAACAACAGACCGAAATACACCGTAATATGGGGGCCTGCGGTCGACCTAATTCCCAAACTGCAACAAAAACTGGGCCCGAATGGAATGCGGAATGGAATAAAGAGCGGCGGCATGCCTGTGACCGTTGGCCCAGCGACCACATTGTCGCGGATCGCTGATCCGTGCTAAGCCGCTGAGCCTGGGACTCAGCAGTTCATCAGCAGCCTACTTTACTGGGCGGGATCAGCGATTTCGTTGAAACATTCGTTACTTTGCAGAATTTCAGGATGATTGCGGTTTTGCGCGAGTCTTGTGGACACTACTGGTGATTTCACATGTTTCATCACAGCTGGAGAGCTACGACTTGTAAGGTCTTGTATGTCCACTTCCAGCATGAAACCTTGAAAAATCATACTGTTGATCCCTAATGATGAGAGAAATTGTTTACAACGAGAAACATTTTTTTGGTTTTGGCAATCTATAGCCTAACAATTCAGTGCATTTATACCATTTTTTTCTTTCCTAAATTTCTTTAACTATAAGGGTACAATTTTCCAAGCCATTCTATTATATTCAAGAATTTAAAAAATATAAAAAATACTTACAACTACTAACTGTGCAGCTGCCTTTTGTAACAACACTTTCCTGCAGGCTGTTACGCAAATAGATTTTAGCGAATTTCCCTATAGGGAATACGCTATTACGGTAGTAGCCATGGTAAGACCTAAGCCCGGGACCACTTTACTTTTTCATTTTGAGGTCCCCAGAAGCCAAAAACACCATTCGTTCGTTTTCATATATATGTATATATATATATATATATATATATATATATATATATATATATATATATATGTGTCCGTGGTACCGATAACTTTTGAAGCGGACCTCCGATTTTGATCAAATTTGGTATGAAGGTGTAAGACCAGGTCTATTTTCATGAGTTCGCGAACCAGCATTGTCGGGTTATGGGAACAGGGTTTTACGGGGTTTCAAAGGGGTCAAAAATGGGTTTTTGGCATTTTTGGACCTAAATTTTCAAACTTCATCAATTTTAACTAAAACCATTTGAAAGAGCTTAAAAAAACAAACAATTTAGTATTTTGAATCTTTAAAATAGCTTAACTGGTTATAGAGAAAATTCAAATCAAGTTTCCCATGTTATTCTTATGGGTAAATCTTTAAAAAGTTATATATCGCTTATTTATCAACATTTCTCCATAAAAATTTTTATGAACCTTCACTAGGTGGTGAGTAATTAAGATTTGATCAAAAACCCCCAAGGCAGCAAACCTACATGCTAAATCCCATGGTATTCTCATGGAAAATAATTGTATAATGGGAGCAAGAGAGATGGAGATATAAGTATCTGTTCCTAATCAGCTGATCAGCTGTCTTCTGCATATTTGTCAAATTTGAAATGTTTATGTTTTGTTATTTGTAAACAAATCTTTCCTTTTGCATGGAAGCTTTGGATGTGCACTTTTATTACTGTTAAAAAAGTCATTTATTGAAATATAAATATTAATATATGAATTATTAAAGGAAAATAATTTTCTCAGAAATATAATGCCATTAAATATATTATATTTCCTTGTAAAGATTATTAATTATATAAGATAGCCACAAAGTTCTTTGATGTTGAAACAATAATTCTTTGGTTGGAAATTCGCTGAGTACGCAGGTCTGCTGCGACGGGGGTATTTAATAAATACTAGGTTACCAAGGCCGTGAAAATAATTTTATTTTCAAAAAGTTGCCACAGATCCACTTTTTGCACCACCGAGAGCAATAATACGTGATTTCAGTGTGTGTATCATCTAAACGGCATTCTAAATATGTATGTGTCTCAATATTCATTATATTTCAAATTAAATTGATCTTCGGGCAAATTGCAAAAGGAATTAACATTTTTCGTCAACGGTTAGTCCCTCAAGAGGTAAAACGTTAGTAAAATTATAGAGAGGAAATAAGTCTCATTTCTGAGTTCTATTTAATGGATTTTTTCAATTCTCAGAATGCAGTTTGTTTGTCCCTGGCCAAATATCCAATTCCAAACTTCCTCTAGCAAACCTAATCATAACAAAAGTCTGAACTTAAAATTCGCATTTGTTGAAACTATACTAAAGAAAACATCTATATTTTTTCTCTTTTCAAATTCTATATTTTTTGTTGATACTGTAATAATTTACCGTTGACATTTTCCTGCTCTTTTACGTAAGTCCATTGACGTAAAACATTTACTGCACGCACAGAACTCGGCAATTCAAGAAAGAAAGTGGGTATTTGTAGCGGTGACCTTTATCAATGCTATATGTGCAGCCATAACTGCCGGGGCGAAACTCAGCCAAGACTACAAGAGGACAGACTAATGTCCAGTTTGCGACACACACGCTGTGGACATAGAGGTGAGCGTTGACGACAGTTTCTGCGAGGATAAAACAACAGAGGAGCGTCCTTTTCGTATTTGTCAATCAAACAATTAATGTATAATTTGGGTGTTTTTACAAGATAGGTTTATAATTGCAAGTCCTTCGAATCATTTGATAACTTGGCGATTAAAGAAACTAACGTTTTGTGGGTTTTTGTTTAGGACAGTTAAAGTACCACATTTTCCAACCTTAGACAGTTCAATGTACTCGTGTCATCTACATAGTACAATTAACATTATAATTATTTTATATTTCAATTCTAAATTAAGGTTAAAAGTTAAAACTGTTACTCGCACTGAAGCAAACCTTAAAAACTATACCAATCAAACACGCCCCATTAAATTTTAATAATGTAAAATAGTCTTACACAATAAAGAATTATTCACAATTTATCAGAAGTTATGCATTAAATTTATTAAGTATTTAATCAGAGTTTCATATTTTTTAAGAACGATATTGTACAACAAATTAAAGTTTGATAGAAGAAAATTATATGATTACGAAGAGCAAATTAGTACGGTGACTATCAGGATTTGTCTAGGGGAAGGTGGGACAAGATGGAGTACTTAGCACTCAACATTTTTGTTGCGTTTTGAAAACCTCAATACACATACCAGATTTAAAATAAAACTACAGTATCTATATAGAGTCAATAAAAATGTGAACAAAAAAATATAAAGTATTAACATTAAAAACTTGTTTCGAGGTTTACAGAGTAGGCCTACCCAATTTTGCCCTATCGTGAGGGGAAAATGGGGTAGGCTGGTGGGGCAAGATAGGGTAGCTCAATACTATGATAAGGAAAAGGGTTTAGTTACTAAATGAAAAGTGTTTCACATATTGAAAAATGTTTATTGTTTATAACTTTTTATATGGACACTGTTTAAACACTAAATAATGTTAAATTTACCTTAAAAAGTTAATTAAATAATTGTTGATAATCAAAGATTAACCTTGAGCTTGCTCCAAAAAATTAATACAAATAAGAGTCTTGTTTAAACGTTTCGGTAATATTGTTAAATGAATAATTTTTATACCAAATACTGGGAAAGTCAACAACTTTTAAATTGAACTAAAGTAATTAAAAGAAATGTACACCCCATTTTGTCTTTCTTCTAAGTACCCCCCGTCTTGTCCCCAAGGACTTGTTTTAGGTTAGATTGATTTTATACTACAAGGGTGTATTCAAGGATGTATTCCTCTAGATTATAGTATGCAAAAAAGTAACTTACTCAATAATAATGATCACTAATACTAGAAAAAAACATGTGTCTTACTTTTTCACGTTCAAAACTAACAGAAAATTAAATCTTCACAGCATAAAACACATTTAGATCCTTACTCTCGAAACGGTCGGCTGAAATTGGATGGTTGCACAATCAGACACTCGCATGGCGACAGCCTATTAGCTCAACTATTTTCTGCTAGACGCGACATCTTCCTGAGCAAAAAATGTAATACCCCGTCTTGCCCTCACCCCGTCTTACCCCGATCTCCACTACTGCTTAACTGACAAATTCATACGCAGGACGCATAGAGTTGGAACTCTAGATTCATTATCATTCGAGAAAGTAATTAACGTAGTGCATGCCCCAAGGTTTGAAA
This sequence comes from Neoaliturus tenellus, assembly GCA_030545055.2. Classification (NCBI taxonomy): domain Eukaryota; kingdom Metazoa; phylum Arthropoda; class Insecta; order Hemiptera; family Cicadellidae; genus Neoaliturus; species Neoaliturus tenellus. The sequence continues at coordinate 196,613,903 of CM061531.1, read as the reverse complement.
GACAAAGTACTCTTGAATCGATTTAGGAACTTTCAATTACCTACGTTTAAATTTTGCCAAACGTAGAATATTTCCATGTTCTTTATTGCAGTGATCAGTGTTCATGAGGTTCCAGTGGTACGACATGGCTCGTTTGCCTCCATAAGGCCATATTCTGTTTGTTAAATAAATAAATTACTAAGAAAAATTGTGAGAAAATCAGGCAAAAATCAAAATATTTCGTAGCTGTAAAGTCCCTTCCTAGTCTTACTTAGGTGGGGAAGATGTGTCAGTTGTACTCGTGTAATCCCACGAGTTGGCCAATGTAGGTAGTTGGTGCGCTCGTCACACCCCGAGATGCTTGGCAGTGGCAGACTCCAACAGACGCGAGCGGCATAGCCTACACGCTGACAACTGATAACACATGGGATTCCAGTCCATGGGGACCATGACTGCAAAGGGCAAGTCATTCATCACAACTACGACTTGAAACTTAAAATATTGACAAGTATGACACATTGCATGCCAAGATAAAATCGGGTGTCCCGAAAGTCCGCACATGCGGGCTGTTTTTTAACTGTTGCAGAAAACAAGATTATCCTTTGAGGAAGTCTTATGCCCAAAAGAGGAGACGTTTTATGTGTCAAAAGGTTCTACACCCTACCGGGGTTTTTGGAGGTAATGTGAAAATTTTAAATTGAATCCCCCAACCCCAATTTAGGGGAAGGGGTTGAAATTTATACACACAAATAGTGTTTTGGTATGGTAACTAGAACGATCCAAAAAACGATCTCGTTATAAACAAGAGGAAAAGTTATAGTACACTGGTCAAGAGGCAAGACAAAAATGTAGCCAAAATACTTTTATTGCTTTTTGAGGGCGAAATCTGTGCCTTTGAACTATTTGCCATGATTTTTTGTATACACATGTAAATTTTTTTAATTTATAGGCCTACCTATATCCGGCGGATCAGGGCGATTATAAACAACAACAAAATGTTGTTGTAGGTATCGTCAAAAATCTCTACCCCTTAGTTTTAACTAAATAGATCTGCTGAACCCAGCGAAAGCTCTCTTTAAAAAATATATGTCTTCCATATCACATAGCTATTTGTATATTTTCTTATTGAAGAAAATTAGAGGCAACATACCGCTATATCAGGAGCTTACACATATTTGAGATATGAGATATGCTGGGCATATTTTGACGCCAAATTATGTTAACCATATCATAGGTTGTGGATGTTCAAACCCCTCACATTCCCTAATAAATTGTATACAAAAGCTCGTAAAATTGTACATGCTTATTTTTAAATTTGAGACGTGCTTTACCAAATAATATCTAGCACACTGAATTATGAATTTAAGCAGTAGACCCAAACTTCGCCGAAGCATTGGATATTGGTGTCATTGGGACAGTAAACACAAGCCGCGAATACAGCATACTTTGTAAACACAGGTGGTGCAACATTTGTATACATACGTAGTTTACGATATCTTCAAGCTGTCAATTCTTAACCTAAGTAAGAGTTTCTTGTGACAAATTGTGCTTAAATGTTGCGACTAAGATTCTCAAAATCTCATTACCAAGATCGCAAGCAACATTTGGATGCCGAATATCGCTAGAAAAAACAATTTTGGGGGGGGGGGGAGAGGATAAAGTAACGCGCAATGAGCGTATTTGATGGTACTTACGTATTATTAAATCTATACCTTATTAGGTTGTTGTTCATATCAAGTGTGTTACTAATTTGTATCATTGCATTGTATCAACAATTATAGCGATTGCATTTTAGCGATTTCAATCTTATCGATGATCAGGATGAGAAGAAACGTGGCATTAGAATGCCCAATTCATTATTGTAGTCCATGACAAAACATACGTCAAAATAATTGATATTTTTAGCTTCTTTGAATAGTTATAAAAAGATTTACAAATTTAAAAATGTACTTACTGAAAAAAACTCTTGTTAAGAAAAAACTCGTTTAATATGAAATCGAACATGAGGGCGCGTTGAGTTTCCGCGGCCATGCGTAAAACGGAGAAACGATCAATAACAGTAGACAATTTGTGATCGCAACTGGTATTATCATGCCCGCACCCCGCATGTACTGATGTCGGCCCACAATAATACAAGCGGTCCGGGGGGGGGGGGGGGGAGTATAGTCGGGCTGCGGGGCGGAGGAGTGACTCCGGTGACAAAATGTAGTAAGAGCTGGCAGAGCTGCTGGGATCCAAATCCAAGCGGTCGGGGGTGATTCAAATATAGGAACAAAATGTGGAACAAAATATAGTGGAGATAAAAGGCACTGTAGAGTTAGCAGGAGTCTTCCAGAGTCTCAGTGCCGCAATTAGTTACTTGTTCAAACCGTGTATCATATTGGTTATATATCTATTATGATCGGACCTCGAAAACGGTTGTTGGCGACAGAATCAATTAAAATTCAGTAAATACTGACTGGCAGTCGTCATATCAGTTGTCAACTAAGCGGCCGCAACAGCGACAAATTCGCGTCAAATACAGTAAAATTTGTCTCATGTAGACAGACGCTGACGACGCTGGAAAACGCCACAAATAGCGATTGGTGACTCATGCGACGCTCAGTCGAACACTGTAGGCGCCCCAGGTGTTGGGTTATCCGGGTGCAGAGTATGTGGGGTATTACTGTGTTAAGAAAATTTACAGGAGGCGCTGTTGAAATATACTGCGTATGTAAGTTATGCGAACCCGACTGAAAAATGTGAATTTTTACTCAAAATACGCAATACACACGTTAGAATTTTGATTTTGCACAATTAAGCGAAGTAAAAATGTGTTTATCTTATAATTAGACAATTATTGATCTAACCAATAATATATCAATTAATTATTTATCGTAAAGGCCCATTTAAAATTTTTAAGTTTACATTATTGTATTGCCTTAACTTTGTTTTATATGGAATGATAATTTTTTTTATCCGACCATTAGTATGGAGTAACCAGAAATTAAACTAAAAATAGATAGGTTATTGACCAAACAAAGAAAACCATACGACATTGGAACTCTACGAAAATTATTGCTTATACAGTATTCCCAAGTATAGTATTGAAAAAGAGGGGATTTATTGTATCTTGAAAGAATTTAATGGCTACTACACAAGGCCAAACTGGATATACAGTATATAGCCTACACTTTGGTAAAGAAGAATAAATTTCAACGTTATGCAGATTATGTTCGATGTAGATTATAGAATACACAATTCCCTACTAAATAAACACGTCGAAATTATTTTACAAACATTTTTTACGTTTCGCCACTAACTCAGAAGGGTCCCTTGAACCCTATAGCTAGCAGCATTCTAGACCGCCATCGACCGATAGTAGGCCTACCCAGCCGCGCCGTCTCATGCCTATGCAGTACTACACGCGATAACAACTGTCAAACTGTTATCACTAATTAAATATGTAGCGACAAGTGATAGCAAACCCCGGAATAAACAAACGGTTCGCCTCGAGGCGCACTGCCAAGGCGATTGAACTTTCCGCTTCCTCCTCGCTACCTATCCACTATCCATGATCTACGTATGAGGGCTCCCCTTGAAAATGTCCACTAAGAATTAGATGTAGAATCAAATTAAATATATCGACTTTCGATACAATCCTATAAAACATAAAAAAATTTCGGATTTACTTAAATATCTTGAATTTTTGGAAATTCAAAGGTTTTGAAATCAGACTTTGTGGGATTGGCGTGAGTCTGAGCCATGCTATAATGGGTTTATTTATTGTATATCTTAAGCGTTAATTTAGTTTTCAAATTTGTAAAACAACCATACACCATCAAAATGAAGCGAACACTTTCTTAAAGTATTACAGCAATTTTCAAATACCGGACGTTCATAACAAACTTTGGAACAACTATTTCCAAAAGTCTTTCTATTTAGTACAATGTATGCTCAAGTATACTAGGTACATCTAACGAATAGGTAACTACTTTTTCAACATATATTTGGGGATCCTAGACATACAAACGTTTTGACCCTGAGTAAAATCTATATATTAATAGGCAAGCATGTTTCGTTTCCTCCTTTTTTTCTCAGCTCGTGTGCATCGTAGGAGAAATCCGCATACATACCATTAGAAAGGTATAGTTCTGTAGATGAGCAGAATCTCACTCTAATTCACATCGAGCTCCAGGGCTACGCCCCACAGGCTTTCAAAGTTCCAATGTTAATCTTAAGGGGGGAGGATAATTGATTAGACAGCTGTTGTAAAAACAACTGCTAGAAAAACAAGAAGAACAGATGTTTGAGTTATATAAAATGAGTTTTAACTTCTTGGGTCCAGATCAACTGAAATTTTGGTCGAATTTCGATCAGTAGGCGATCTCTAGTATTAATTAAACTCTCTAATTCAGATATTGTTCAAGATTGAGTAAGTACAAGGGATCGCTCCAAAAGATTGCTCGCATTAATTAAGACAGTTGATATCAATAAGGATCTTGTTATCAAGTTTTTTTAGGTACATTATTAATTATTTTGATAAAAAATGTACTATATTCAGATACACAAACGTCAAGCACCACAAAAGTGGACAGTCTGAATTTCTGAACAGTCTGACAGTCTGAACAGTGGAATTTCTGATGAAAAGTTATAGTTTACTGCAAGGTATCTTTTCTTTAAACAAAAAAACTTCAGAAGTTCCTAGAAAGTTCACGAAGGAAAGTTCAGAAGTTCAAGGATTCACGAACTTTTACAAGAGAGGCCGTGACCTAGAGAAGCTTGAATTTCCAGCCGATTTTTTTCAATCATTCATGAAATCTCACAATACAGATCGTACATTGTAGAAGCTTGTTCTTACCTTCCTCCATCTTGAGAGGCGACTCCGGCGGGCTGTCGGTGGCGGAGGTGAGGCTGCAGTAGGAGTGTTCCGTTTTGATTGGCGCCGTGCCGAGGGCAGCATCCGTCATCAGCCTGTCGTGGAGGATCACCTGTGGCTTGACGTCCAGCAGAGCGCAGCTCCAGTCGTCGTCGGCCCCCTTGGCGAACACCTCGCTCATCTGGAACAAGAAGGAACAAGAGGGTTAGAGGCTGAAGATGAAAGAGACCGATGTAATGTCCTGAACAAAATTCTCAGATTGGATTGCAGCACCGTTGAAGCTATATTATTCATCCCTATTACAACATTTTGCGGGTGAGTACAGTTCGAGGAAAAGAGACGAACATTGCAAAGATGGTTAAAATCGCATTAAGTCCAAAAGAAAGCGAGAAACCTCGGAATCGCCGGATATGCCGGCGAGATGAAAAAGCCAGCCGAAAATAACCGGCGGTAAAATTAATTCCTGAGTGGCTGGCGCGTATGATAATTATTAGACAATGTCGGCGGGTGAAGGAGGACTAGAGAGTTGTGAGAAGTTGGCGGAGATGACAGGCTCAGCACGGAGTCTCGTCACGCGCCGGCTTCAGCGTCTTCCTCGGCACGACTCAGCAAGGCTGCTGATCCACTTTCGTTACTGACTGCATCCCTCGATCACGATTGGCACATACATAACCTTTCTTACGGTGCTTCAGTTGCGTTTCTTCACGGCCGAGTTAAAACGGTATTTCTGCAAACGTGTTGGTTGGTATTTCCTGCAAATGGCTTTTTAAGACGTGCTATGAACAATTATCACCATTTGTGGTATGAGATATGACAAGGCCATCAGTAGGGAGATGCAATAATGTCGATATAAGTTTCAATATTTTCCCAATACGAAATCAATGATGACAGTGTGTTGTAAATAATTACTTGATGTTAAACAATTTCTAACAGATGTTTAGAAAGCACTTATATACAGCATTGTGTTTATAACAGTATTGTGTTAAACACAATATTGAGTATTTAAATACAGTATTGAGTTCTTCTCAGAAGAACAAAATTAAAAGTCACAGATCCTAACAAAACTTGACCCTGAAGACACCAGGTAAATGTTTGACGAGAGTGACTCAATCTGAGAGTGACCAAAAATGAATTTTATCACTTCCTTGCACTACACAGAATATTCTATAAAACACAAGGATTATCCGTTTTTAAGGACTAAAAAACAACCTTCAACGCTCCTCACTTAGCTTTATAGAATATTTACCAAGCAACCCGCTCATCGTGTTTGCAGGACCACAATATGAATCCTCGCAGTATACTGTACACCGTACAACAATCACCCGTTGTCATTGACACCCGGGCAGGTGGGAGAGGCGGGCGCCGAAATGGGGTATTGACCTTGACAAGCGCGAGGCCCAGGTCGTTGGCCGAGAGGACGTAAACAAACCCACCTTAGTTTCGCATGCATTCCACACCGCAGGTCTTGCCGGCCTCGGACGTTGCCGTTGCTGTGCCGTACCGGGTCGCGGTCGCGGTCAGGGCACCGACACAACGTCACTGCGCTGATGAGAATAATTTGTCAATGACTCATTTTCACAAACCTTTATGAAATTATCGCCAGTCATGTTAATTTACTATGTTTTTCTACTCTGTAACAATCTACAACAGATAACTGTGTAACTTAGAAACGTCAACATTTTGCAAGGTAAGTAGTACAATGCTAACGTTCGAACAATGCGGGTATTGAACTAATCAGGATTATAAAGTGAAAAAAACTTAACTAATTAGTCCGTTATGCTTCAAAGAAGTTAATCTAAAACTTAGAAGAAAACCAGTAGTGTGTATAATAATGATACAGTACAAACAAGTAATACACCAGGTTTACCAGTGCAGCGTATTGCAGCCAATTAATCAGATTGGGCTGTATTCAATTGTTTATATTCTGCCATTAATACGTGTTCTCAGGTTTTGTTTTCAACTGAGGAAGTTTTGCCGGGACATATATCAAATGGGCATGTCACAACAATATATTTTAACTTGAGCTTGCATCAAAAATATAATTGTTACTGTAGTAATATGTTTTTACCATCTCTCTCGAAGTAAAAAAAGTTAACTAAAAATGAGTCAACGCAGTTTTTAATAGAGCATTACAAAACATTCTAAGGATGATAAGTCCTTCAACACTAAAGAATCTGTAATTCTATAAGACAGAATTTGTTACTGGATTTAGTTTGTTGAATACACGCTCAAGCATAAAATGTCTCGCAAGTTAAACGAAGTTTGTATTATCAATGCTCAGGGCAAATTTGAATTTAGCAACTAGAGCGCTTGAAAATCTTACAACAGAGAGTTCAAAATAAAGTCCTGAAAGTAATGTAATTTACTAGTGAAGCTCATAATTGCACAGACAGCAGCACAGTTCAAATACTAAAATCGTCTCTTCTTAAGATATTCCAGCTCACAGTCCATTTAAGAGGATTTACACTAGCATCGATTCGGTTCCTCGAACTCTCCAACCTCGGAACTCCGAAGGTCTAGGGTGTCCAGCCCACAAGACCAAACTCGCCCAGAAAGGAAGCCGCCAGGGGGGAAGAGTAAACAGGTGTATCGGGAGTCGTGGTGGGGAGGGGGATGGGGCAGGGACCGGTCCGGGAACGGGTTCCGACATTCCGACACGTCAATGGGAGAACATGCAAACATCGTCTGACTACTGCCATCGCCGGGAGTGCCGCGAGCTGTGATACAAGCTGACACTATCTACTACATTGAGGGGATACCGAAGTGTGTGATACTACGAGATCATCTCAGGACCTCCTAACCAATACTGTACTATGTTGCAAGCCTTAAAAATCACATGTGCTCTGCGAGTCACTATACGTCACGATCTTACATTTATTTCTAAAGTATTTCTAAAGTCTCCTAAAGCCTAAAGTCTTCTTTCTAAAGTCCTCCTAATCGCAAGTCCTATCATTCTGGTAAAAATATTTTAAAAACTACTAGGCTGAAATTGATTGGATGAGTTGGTTATAGACCATGCAGTCTGCCATGAAATCCAAAGGATATCGTTAGCTCTTGATAAAATGAATACATGTTTGAAGTTTCGAAACTGGACGATGCTGTATTTTATCATTGAAAGATTAATTAACCTTCCTGACTTATGAATCACCTGGTCTTTGTCAGTAACAAAGTCTCTCTTAGTCAGATTCATCACAATCACCTTTCTGTTATTCACCTTACAATACGCACCAGATTTCGTTGATGGCTCGAATCAAAAATTATCAAATTATCGATAAATGATAGTATAACACGCTGATACTACAACCCCTTTAGATGAGGGGAGACTAATGTGTGTGATACTACTATCGTGTCTCAAAGTCTTAAGAGACAATACAGTGCTATGTTGCAGGCCAAGTCACGTGTGCTTCAAGTTTTCTACGTGTCACTACATCGCAATCCTACCTTTAGTGAGAAAAATATTTCGCAAGATACTGCGTTGGGAGCTTCTGATGCTAGTCCTACTGTTGCAGAAATTATAAGTCAGATACTATTTTGAGAGCAGTATAATGTGATACCATCTACATTGTGTACTGTGTATGTGTGTATTAGGTACAGTGGTACGCTTCAAGTCTCTTGTCCATGCCCATGCTATATAGAAATGTAGGATAGAATATGTTGTAAATCCTACGAGTCAGCTGCTCGTTATTCCAGTACATGTCAAATTGAAGAGTTGTTAAGTCCATTAAGAGACATATTAAAATTATATGTGTATAGGTGTAACCTGTTTTGTATCACTGCAATACAGACTGAAGATTTTACTACCAAAAATAATATTTATGATATGTAGTACTGATAAATTTATTAAGGTATGGAATTTATATGACGCTTTCTCCGTATATAGGTATGAGGTAAGTAACTGCGGGTTAAGCCAGGAATAGGGTTTGGGATTCTATATGGTTAAGGCGAATTTTTCGACGTCCCTAAAAGGCTTTCTATAAAAAATTGGATAGGAAAAACTCTTGGACCCACAATTTTTTATGGTAGTTGATAACGTACCAAGGTTTAATCAATCCAAAATCATAAATTTGGATTTTTTTCCTTATGGCTTAAGTTTGCACGACGTGCTTAAATACTTTATAGTCACAAGAATCTACAAGTATATCTACATCATCATATAAATAGTATAGGTATAGTACTATATTTCAAACACCATGCGCTAGCGCTAAGCCCGTGAGGACAACTGAAGAGCTCCCGTCCTTCGGCGACGTGCATGTATCGCCCTCACGTAGACTCGGTTAAAAAATCTCCCGGGCTTTATGAGCCATTGTGAGCCAAGAAAAACCGAGGAGCCAGGATAATAACCTGCCACGGGGGACTGGGATCGCGCCGCCGGTGCGGGTGTCTGAAGAGGCAGCAGAGCACCACAACACGGCCACGGCCTTCGGGACGACATAGAGGCAAATACGACAAATAGAGCGAAGGCTATGTTGTAAGAAATATTTGGATTTCGAGATTTAGATTCGTTTGGATAGGGGAGTTTTTACACTGAATTTTGATTTGGTCTAAAACAGATTTTGGATGGAACGTTAAGGATCATTATTATCTTGAAATAAAATCAGACAACTAATTTGTTCCCACTATACCACAAACTACACGTATCAAATCTTTGGGCATGTTTCTTTGTACAAAATTACAAAAATATCCCCTTTTTGATGCTCTCAATAAATGTAGGGTATGTGAATTTAAAAGTTGTATAGAGTCCTATTTTGGAATTCGAATTGTTTCAATGATCAACAAATTTCCAAACATACCTTAGTCAAGAAATCATTCCTAGAATTTACTATACCCAGAATTGATCAAACTTAAGATAGGAAAGGGATTTTCAAGTTGAAATCAAAAGGCTTAAAACGCCTTTGTCGAAAGCCTCACCTCACCCTTCTTAAAGCAAGAGGGAATAAGAGAAATGGAGGCCAATTGATCAAATACAATAAGAAAGGAAACCACCCAGAATTATTGTTGAAAACTTATTTCTACATACTTCCTCTGAAAATTCCTTTTGTTAAAAAATAGAACGTTGGTTCCAAACACCATATTAAATTTTTACAAAATTATTTAAGTAAAGAATGGATTATGTGATGTATTTAATAAATTTTCTTATGATTCTACAATATATGGTTTTGTTTTACAGTACACACTAACAAAGAAAAATTACATATTATTCAGAAGTAGAGGCCTTGATGGGCGCCTTCAGTTCTCTCGGCCGTTGAAGTCTCCCGAGAGATTCGTGATTGTGGTTTCCGCCTATCCGCTGTCTGAAGGGAGGGAAAGTTTAGAGTACTATGGCCATCTATACGTTTCCCTGACTATACAATCAGTCAGAGATTGTTTATAATTGCCGGCGCATTATTTTACGAGGTTTCATATGTGTAGATTATTAGAAAACTATTGAAAAAGATATTGAATACAGTGAAAAAGTAGTGAACAAATAGCAATAGTGGCTTATGGCGTATCGCTTAAATTTAATAGTTTATTTATCAATTTATGTAAAAAAAATTCATTATAGTAGCAAATATTAACAATGTATTTGGAAAAGTATTTCAAGATCAGGACTTATCAGATTATTCCACAGACACGGCGACTTGTAATGAAATCAACATTTCGAAAACCAACAGAGCTATACAGAATGTTTCGGAACTCTTCCACAATATTTATATAAAGCCCCGTTTACACGCTCCAATATATCGGTGCAATCTGATCGGTACCAACCATATCGTAGCGATAATCGGAGCGTGTAGACGGGAGATCGTACCAATATATCGAGGTTGGACGAAAAATGAAAATTTCATTTTTCTGGCTAGATTGACAACGATATCGCAAGGTTGGAGCGAAAGGTTGGAACGTGTAAACAGCGCTCCAACTTAATCGATGCGATCAGTTCTGTAGTTGTAAACGGAACATCAATCTCCAATTATCGCTACGATATGGTTGGTACCGATCACATCGCACCAATATATCGTAGCGTGTAAACGCGGCTTCAATCTCCAATTTATCGCACCGATATATTGGTGCAATCAGATCGCACCGATATATTGGAGCGTGTAGACGGGGCTTAAGGAGTAAATAGCGAAAACATGAAAATTGTGAATAGTTAAGCCCCGTTTACACGCTCCAATATATCGGTGCGATCTGATTGCACCAATATATCGGTGCGATAAATTGGAGATTGAAGCCGCGTTTACACGCTACGATATATTGGTGCGATGTGATCGGTACCAACCATATCGTAGCGATAATTGGAGATTGATGTTCCGTTTACAACTACAGAACTGATCGCATCGATTAAGTTGGAGCGCTGTTTACACGTTCCAACCTTTCGCTCCAACCTTGCGATATCGTTGTCAATCTAGCCAGAAAAATGAAATTTTCATTTTTCGTCCAACCTCGATATATTGGTACGATCTCCCGTCTACACGCTCCGATTATCGCTACGATATGGTTGGTACCGATCAGATTGCACCGATATATTGGAGCGTGTAAACGGGGCTTTAGGCAGCGGGAATTGACTTTAGAAAAATAATTTGTGCTCCACTATTGATCGTTTGATCTTTATGATCTTGGTATTGTTTATAGACAATAATATTTGCTATAACTATTTTTGTATATATGGGCCTTACTTGTTCAAATTTGTTAAAATTTACAGTTTTTTCTTTTAGATATTTGTTTCTAGATATTTAAAATTGCCGCCATTTTAAAACAAAACAAACATATCGGACATAAATAATATTTTTTCTGAGAATGAACATTTGTGTAACAAAGATCTAAGACAAATATGAACTTAATCTAATAGTGCATTACAAAATAAAAATTATTAAGTGTAAAAACAAAATAGTAGTCTCTTTATTATTTTACGCCCAACCGGCGGCATTTGGACGTTATTACTATGATATTCATAGGCTATTTGTTTTTTGTCCATGAACCATGCCCTAAAATATTGTCAAATTTCCGAAAAAGCATGTATTTAATTGTAGCCACATAAAAGGAACGCAATACCATCCCGTATTTGTAAATGGTTACGGAAATCTCATCTAAACATGTAGGCCTACAGTTTACAGTTTATGTCCAAGTTTATGAATTTCCTTTACTTTTCGCCGTGTCGCGTGATTGCCCAATGATCGTCTACGATGCGGCAACGCTCCGGCAATGGAGACGTCAAGCGGACGTGCGTGGGTGATCATTTACGATTGCGATATTGCAATCACACCCGGTGAACGTGCTTCAGACATTCCTTGGCATAATATTTTGAAGTCTGGTTATAATTAATGAAACCAGACTAATTTTTGGCATTCGTCTACGTCTATTAATAAACAAATAAGTCCTAAATAAAGTTACTTTATATCTATGACAAGTTTAAACAGTAATATTGATTGTTAAATGTTTATCGTAACTGAAACGTGTTTCTGTAACATTGGAAAGATTATGGTTTATACCGATGGTTATTGGCATTCTCTAAAACAATACGTTTCCCCAAATTTTGATTTTGGATTAGATTTCCAGCTTCATTTTTTATAAACGAATACCTAAACTTTTTAAATTTATCTACCCACAGAACATTTCATTTTTCTCCTTGTGTATGTTGTTATAGAAACTTTGATTAGGTACACCAATTAGTTTTTAGTTTAATTTCACACAATTAGTATTTTTTAATTTTTCCAAAATTTCCTGATTTTCCCTTAACAAAATTTAGATCAACGTGTTGGGCGTTAAGCATCTTAAAATAATTATAACTCACAAATACTATTTTTATAAGTTATCAGTACTATATATTTGTGAAACATATGTTTGATCAGTTTTTGAGGACAAATACTCATTACTGTGTGGCGGTTACGTGTGTGGCTGACGGCACTGTAGAGGAGACAGCTGGTGAATGTGGATGTTCGATTGCTCTTGCAGCTGCAGAAGTTGCATTTCTGCATCGCATGCGATGCTGGCGCTTCTGCAACGTGCAGTTCACTAATTGGAAGTGACTTTCGCCAATCGAAGGCGGCACGACCAAGACCCACACTACTTTCGAGGTCTCGCCGCTCCTTCCGGGAGTCTTGGAGACTATTTGGTCTAGATCCTTCAAGATCAAGCTTCCAAAATTTCTCTTTTGCGTAATTTTGCTATCCTTGGCATTTTATAGGGGAAGTACCATTTGCTGAAAAGCTCGTGGCTCGGAAGTTCCAAATATTCTCAAAACAGATTCCCAAGAAGGCAGTTTTTCAGTTATGACAAGGAGATTTAAAATTTAGAGAGTATTTGTAGCTCATGTCGTGAAATACATTAACTTATAAAATCTGACAAGTGTCTCCTACTGCTGAATTTGCTATTGATGCTCACTGATTTCAGAACCAGTTTGTTCTAGATTCTCCAAGATCACACTCTGCTACTGAAATTCTCGATAAATTTGCGTAAATTACGCTATCCTCGATCATTTTCACATGAGAAATTTAACCTTAGCTGTAAAGCTGGTGGTTTGGAGGCGAACAATATATATTCACTGTAAAGATTGTACGACTTTGTGTCTGAATTTTTTGTCTCTGACTGCTGATGGGCAGGATTCCATAAGGAGAAAGAGGGAAAACAGAAAACTCCTTAGATACCCCACAACTAATAGGTTGGTGATTTTATTTATTACAACCACCAATTACAAATTTAAATTCTTCACTCGATTTTACAACAACTACTGCATGCTTTCTAAGACAATTCTCGTATTGAAACAACTCCAACGGGAAGTAAAACAAGTTGAACAAAAGTGTAGATAAAAATATATAACCTAAACCATAAAATTTATTAACTCTAGTTACTCCATGATTGGCGGAAGTATTAATTACTTCAACATTCCGAGAAAGAGAGAACCAAGAGAGAAACCACAGCAGCTGATTGATTGGTGCTGATCAAGTGGTTTTAGATAACAGTAGATTAACCATCTGTAAGCAGGAGGAAAACGTTAATATTGATGCAAATGTTTGGAGCCCGTCCAGGCGTGGCGGCGAATGTTTTGGAGATGACGAGTTTTGGGGACCGGGCCCCGAGGTCAACGTATCCTGGTGGAGTTTGGAGTTGGAGCCTCTAGAAGACTCGACCCGCCCGGCGACCCCCTCCTCCTGCCACCTACCAGGGGCTGGTACTATCTAGTCATTGGCTGATCGCTCAGATGAATAATGGATATACTGTCACTAATGAAGTTTTATGCATTTGCAATAACAAAATTATCTACAGTATTTGTATTTAAAAAAAAAAAGGCTAGGAATAAAGTTTTAGGCTGGCACCGGGAAGGAGTAAGAAATTAAAGGAGTTTGGGCAATTCTTGAAACCTCTTAACAGATTAAGCCCGAGACAAATTCGTAGGAAAGATTAATCAAAGATTCATCACAATTTTCAATTTTATGTTCAGATAACGCTGTCTTGTGGATTAGTCTAAAAAACTTGAGTAATGTCAGAACAGCCTATAAAACATTAAAGTGGTACCTTACTTAAATCTACACCTACACTTAAATCATCAAAGTCAGATTATGAAAATAAATTTTAAAAGTTGCATTGTAGACTAACGTATAAACGTGGCGAATTTTGAGTTTAACTAACATTAGAACAAATATTAATGTTTGTTTAATGAGCGGGTTTTAAGCACTTAAAATTAAAATTAAAGAAAACGGATGAATAGAGTAATTCACACGTTTCTTTTATAAACAAATGGTGAATATGAAAACGAATAACAATTTTAGCTCTCATTAGATAGAGAGTAGTAAAGTAAGAGAAAAGTCGAAACGAATTTTTTTGCGATGTTCTCAATTTGGCATCCACGGAATTTTTCATAAGAGAATTTGACCTTTCCTCAAGGGACACGATCAACTTTTCATCCGGCTTCAGAATATCTCGGAGGCGGGTTTGGAAGTGACAAATGGCTGGATCTACGGAGAAAGAACTCCAAGACAATTTTAAAGGTTAAAATGTATTTTAAATATCTTCAAATCATTATCAGGAGGGATATAAAAAGAGATTGAGCTTATTGAGCTTAACCTACCGCTTTTAGTATTTATACTCTACGTTTCGGGAGTTAGGAAATTCATAGCCCATGCACTTTCAAGTGGTTCCTACTTACACTACAATGTAAAGAAACATAAACACGAATTGTATACCTCCAACAATCAAATAGTTCAAATAGTTCATTTGTAATTTGTATTTTGGCGAAGCTAGTCACACATTACTAATATTTTGCCTACATTTCGACATGTGGTATATTTCTTTAACACAACCTCACGCAAAATAATGAAAGAAGACAGAAATAAACAGCAAAATAAAGAATGGATGTGCAACCTAGACTAAACATAAAATGAATGAATCAATGTAGCTAATTTTAATCCTGGGAATATTTGATAAAAATGCATTACTTAGAGTAATTACTAGTCGTAATCAGTAATTACGTTATCAGTTATCAGTACAGAAAAAAACATCTAAGAGAACTCAGGAAATAAACGGCCTGCAGTTCTTGATATCTTGGATATTATTCGGATAAGACTAGTTTTAAATTGAAACGTCGTTATGCCTTTAATATTAGTAAAATGCTTCATCTTCATGTTAATATAAAAAAAAATAATACACATGGGAAAATACATGAGTGTGTTCATTTTCATAATGTTTGTTGACGCATGCTATGCAATACTTGTATTGTCCTACAGCAATAAAGAATTTATTTATTTATTTACATGAAATGAAAAGTTTTATATTATTTACTGTTACTGTAACAATAAAGGAGTAAAGTGTTACAATAAAAAACAAGGTTTATCAACATATTTGGTTTAAAGATAAACAGGTTTTTCAGTAGCTTAATCCCATAAATCTCTTTTGAAAAATGGCTTTTAAATCATTTTTATTTCATATTTGTATTAAAGCACAGAGTAAGTAATACATATTAATATAATATGAATATAATATTACTTCTCTGTATATTAAAGAGACTTAAATGCGAATCTTTGGCCAATATTAAAGATTGAGCTATACGTTTCAAATTTAGTCTTAAGGGAGTAAAAGTCGATGGGTACACTGCAGACTCTTAAGATATACATTGTAAGAGTGTAAATTGTAGCCCAGTTGGTCAAAGTGGTTGGAGCTGAATAATCAGTGGTTGAAACTGCTACCGGAAAGTAACAGTTTCGCACGTAACTGATATCAAATTGTAACTACGTCAGTACGGAGGAGATATTAGCATAATGACTGTAGTCTAAGTGGGAGCGGAGCCGAATGAATGAGAGAATCAATGGACCCCCTCTCTCTCGCTCTCTCTCACTCTCGCGCAGATACCGCTACATGGTCACGTGACGAACGGTCCTGCCACACGCACGCACATACACACGCGCACGAGCGCGGAGATACGCGTTATCGGCCATACGTCGCGCGGAGGGAAGCGGATGCTACGGTGACAGGGATGCAACCGTGCCAAAACTGCGACAGTGCACACTGAAGACAAATATGTAGCTGGGATGGAAAGTCCACGGAATTCCATAGTAAAAATACTGTTAAAAACTAAACAACTTAAAAACGCGGCGAAGAAGTTATTAGAAACAAAATTTATGTTTTCTACTTTTATCTAACCCACAGAGAGGTAAACGAGTAACAGAAAACCAAAAATGATGGGGAAAAAACGAATCCCGAGGGATCTATATCCAACCTTAATCTTCAAGAAAACATATTTTTAACAATGAATATTCAAAAACAACATCCGAAACACGGGAATGCGAAGACATGTTTTAGGTGTTTTTACAGGGGTAAAGATGACTCTTAAGAAACATGAAGTGCAATGAAGTTAAGCTAGTTTTTTTTTTGAAAACAACCAAATTATTTAGTAAATTTCTAGAATTTTCCTTTTAGGGAATACACTATTTATGCTTTTGTTTTTTAGCAACTCTCATAACCTTCCTCGGTAGAGTCCCCTGAAATCTGCAATGCGGAACATGCAACTCACGAGGGATGGCCAACAAGGAGGATACATTTACGCAGTACAAGATTTATTTAAGTTTTATTTTAAATTATATTTTTCTCAGCCCTTTTTCTTTGCTTAGTTTGTCTTCAGTACATCTTTTGTAGGCGATCTTTGGGTTGAGAGAGCATGTAATATGTTTAACATTGCACGACAATTTGATAAGTAAAAATAAACGAATGTACCCAGACAAATTTAAATACAGAGGGTATTTTCAAAACTGTCAAGTTTTGCACTGTAAAAATATCATGTAAAGAATTTTAATTTCCTATAGATATAAACACACAGATAATGACTAAAAAGTTACTAGAAAAATTGAAAATGATACAAAAATTGTAAGTGTTGATTGTTATTCGGAAAGTCTATATTGTTCGATTTAAGAGTCAAACTAACTATTTCATTCCAACTTCACTGCGTAAATTAAAACAAGCAATTTTAGTACCAAAAAAAGTGTTTGTACAAAAAAGTACAAGCGTCGACATAAATCGAAATTGAACTTTACCGCAGCTATATCAAGCCGACCTTCAACCAAGCTTGGAAGATAGTCCAACGAAAGTACAGTAGTATCCTTATCGCTTCAGCGACATGTGTTTGATTCAATTTTTGCAGCTTGACCTTCACTGATAAGTTTGATAACAGGTCACATATCTATTGCCTTATTGCTTGCTACTCACTATTTTTTACGTGATAATGGTTACTTACTACAGTTCGGTAATTATTAGTTTACATTGAAAAATAAAAGTGATGACTGACATTTCATGAACGAAGTGTATGTCTTCGCTTAAGCTGAAGAGACTTGAAAGTGTAGGTGGTATTTAATTTATGACTTATGATTAATATCTCGTATGAAGGTGCATGGTCCAAGTTTATTTTCAGGGGTTCGCAAGCAAAAGTAATCAAACAATTGGTAACATGTTTTAGGGAATCAAAAACTATTCAGGTTATAGCGAATTTCCCTATAGGGAATACGCTATAACGCGGTGGTGGTCAGGGTAAGACCTAGTGGGGGGCCACGTGAACATAGTTTTATGATGGGGTTATAAGAGGGTCATCAAATGGGGTTTTGGCATTTTTCGCCTTTAATTTTTCAAATATTTTGCAAAACAATTAAAAAATACAAACAATTTAGTATTTGAATCATTAAAGTAGCTTAACTGGCTTTAGAGAAAATTTTAGTTGTTTCCCATTATTTTTATGGCTAATTAATAAAACCTTATATATTGCTTATTTATCAGAACATTTTGATCAAAATTGGAATGAACCTTTACTAGATTGGGATTCAATTTGCTTAAAAAACCATGGCAGCAAACTTCCATACTAATCTCTATTATCTAATTTGCTATTTTATAATAATATTTTCTTATAATATATGGTAATCGTGAGAATTTAAATTTCGCTCACCGAACATATCATTACAACACTTGTATCTTTATTTGTATGGGGGTCAACAAATATTTACAACAACCCACGCACTCAGATCCTTAAAGTGTACGAGGAAAATATGTTTTTTAAATCGCATATAATGTTGAGGGGAAAATCGCCGATACACATAGGATTTTTCGAAGATGAGCTTGATTATGAATATCTAGGGTAATTAAAAAATGCATAGAACCCTCGACCGACAGAAGAAGTGAGTTGTCCGTCCACCCAGCCATGGCACCTGACGGATTAGAAGAAGGGTGACTCTCGGACGCGCACTCACAAGCGCCCGGGTCCGACACCCCAATGCCCACGCGCAGGTATGGCAGTACTGCAGCCAATACATAACTGCTAACTTTTTTATGTATGACTTCCAAACAAACAAATTTTCATTTTTGTCTTTAGCAGAAAATTCTGAGAAAAATGAGTATAAACACTACATTGTTTTTGTAACTGAAAGGATATGTTTTATGGCTCCGGTCTACCCGAGCCCGAATGCCGCCTCGCGTCCGCGTCCGTAGTGCTAGGTGAGTTTTATGGATGCAGAGGTTTACGGGAGTCGTGTTTTAAAAATAACTAATTAAGATAGATATTGGCTCTTAATTTTTTCTAAAAGTACCAAGACGGATCTTGTCTTCTGTGCTTTTAGAATTTCTAAATAAAATTTCTAAATTCAGTTATAACTGTCTAAAATCATCTGTTTTTCTCTAGTGGCAAGTTTTATAGATGCAGAGGTTTACGGGGATCGTGTTTTAAAACTGACCAATTAAGATAGAGATTGGCTCTCAACCTTTTCTAAAAGTAGAAAAATTATCTCGTCGGCTATCTCTTTAGAATTTAAAAATAAAATTTCTAATCTTAGCTGTAACTGACTAAAATCATCTGTTTTTCTAGATGCACATGTATAAGGGTTTTTTTAAGAATCCTGTTATATTCTGCTAAATGCAGCCTAGAGCTATAAGCTAAGGTGTCATATGAAAGAAGAATAACGGTGCTAAATATCCTTAGTTACACTTTAGTAATCTCATTTTGGTAGTTTCGTCAAAACTAATTGAAAACTTCAGTTAAAAATTGAGAAAAACAGAAGATTTTATACAGTTATGGCTGGAATTAAATTTTTTTTTTTATTCTAAAAAGATAGCAGACTAGATCCTTTTTCTACTTTTATAAAAAGTTAACAGCGAATCTCCATCTTAAGTGCTTAGTTTTAAAACACGATCCCCTCTGCATTCATAAAACTCAAAAACAGATGATTTTAGACAGTTATAACTGAAATTGGAAATTTTATTTAAAAATTGTAAAAAGATAGCCAAAGAGATCCTTTTTTCTACTTTTAGAAAAAGTTAAGAGTCAATATCTATCTTAATTGGTTAATTTTAAAACACGATCCCCGTAAACCTCTGCAGCCATCAAACTCGCCTAGCGCCACGGCCGCGCGAGGCGGCATTCGGCATTATTGTTCGGGCTCAGGTAGACCGGAGCTTTAAGGTAATTTTTTATTTGAGTTGGTAATGATGATTTGAGTTCAGCATTTATACGTATGAAGGTTTGTTTCGAAACATTGCAGGCTGTTGACACGCTTTTGAGTACTTTTCTTATATAAGGGCCCCATACTTCCATTTTCTCAATAAAAATAATGTAAAAATAATAAAAACAGATTTTAAACGGTAGCGCTCATGACTGACTAATGGTTCTGACGAATAGTTTAATGTACAAAGAGAATAGTTCGAGGTTATTTCAGCAGATTATGCGTTCTTGTTACTCGTGATTACAAATTGTAAACATTTAGGCCTACTGGAAAGCAATAATGGGATTTTATTTACGTTGCAATTACTGTAAACCTACTTAAATTAACGCATACTTCCGAAATACACTTTAATTAATTATTTTTTTACTCTACTAGGTCTAAATATTTTATTCAGACTTCAACTACAATACATTACTTAACCTGTGATCAATACTGTATGATATTCGGTTTTGACGCAAAAACAAAGTTAAGCCGTTTTCATGTAAATATTATCATAATTACGTCGTGTTTGGTATCATTCTCTTTGAAATTAAATGAAGATTCCAAATATAACACTATCATATTATTATAAACACATATTACGGAATTAACAGTTCTGTACTGGACCCCCCAGTGTGTGACTCATCTACCTGCCGGGCGGGTCGGCTGCATTTGTGTGCGTGTGTGAGTAAGGGTTCTATAATCCGTCAGGTGCCATGGCTGGGTGGACAGAGTATACAAATTAAATGCGAAAGGAAAATAACGGTTCCGGTACCCCAGCACCCGGACGCCGCGCCGCCTTCCCCAACCCTTATCTGCATCGTTATCGGTCCCCGGTCCCGACGAGTTATTCACAGTGGCGAAAGTAGCCCGGGCTAAGCCTATCTATCAGTTGCGCAATTCGCCCTGTAAAGGTTACGGGATCACGGGGAAAGTGTAGCGGGCGCGGGCGGGGCACCGCGAAATATCGCGGCACCGGCGAATGGCAGTGAGTTCCATTCGACATATCATCGATACAGTACTCGAACAACGGTGAGTACATGTAACGGATGAAAGTGATTATCGATGGGTTCAATTCGACAGTTTATCGCCACTCCACCGGCACTCGAATTACTGAAAGGTGTTTAACAGAAATCGTAAAAATAACATACATGGTAAGAAGTGACTACCATAAGTTTTGAGTGTATCTCGAAAGGTTCGGTTAGATACTTAGTAGATTCTCAAACTAATGAACAACTAAGGAGGCAAATGTAATGATTACTAGTGTATATCGACGCGTTCCAATGGATATTTAATCGATGCTCAAACTACTATAAACGAACTTCAAACCCAAGGGCGTAAATGGCTTGGATGTCGTTAACACAGTGTATATCGATGGATTCAGTTTGGTATACTAGCATATATCGTCGAAACCTACAGCTAAACTAAGTGGGTAAAGGTTACGTTCAGGGATATCGTGTAAATAGTGTAAATATCGAGTTTTCTTACCTATATGAAAAGAGTAGAATCACAAAATTTGACTAAGGGTATTTTGCTTACTACTTCCTGTATTTTGATATGTAATCATTTTCACACTATTTAGGTTTTATAATATATATACGCCATTCAATAAGCCTACATATCCATTTTGACAGACGGATTTACCGATAAATAGTGGTTCAAAGAACTTGCAATAAATAATCCATAAAATAACCTGCAATAAACAATCCAAGAGTTGCACGCAAAAGCCCTAAAGCATCTCGTGGATTACTGAAGGCATTTTAAACCACGATATTCACTCGATATCATTGTTTCGAGATTCAATGTTGTTTTAAGATGGAATCCATTGAACAAGGTTCTTAAGATAGATAGAAAAAGGTGGTAGCCTACTCATCTTTTGTAGGGAAAGGTGAAATATCATATTTAGATCATTATCGGGGTTTACCAGACAATATTAAACGTTTTATTTGTTTTAGATGCGAAGTTCCGTAGTGGAGGGATTTCTACCTTTTTGGGATTACATACACCTTAAGTGAGGAAAAAGTGGGGAATTTATGCGTTATGGTAAAAGAATTATAAGAATTTCTGGCAGTTAAAATTTCAGGTGTGGAATCCAAGGTTACCTAGGTGATTTTTAATTCAAATAAGTGGGAAATTAAGTGACAAGGAAATTTGATATAATAGCCGTTAAGAATTCGTCAATTTATATCTAGTCAGTACGCAAGTCTCGGGCCGACGTTCCGACCTTTGGGCCTACAGAGGATTTACTGTTCGGCAATGGAAAGATCAGATACTGTCGGGTGAGGGCAAATGTTTCGGATGGTTCTCCAGTTTAAAATGTCAACGATATAGTTTTTGTGTGATGTCCTTCAAATGCTGTCTCAAAATAGGAATATTTGTAGCCACAGAACATCAAATTAAGTAAGTCTCACAAACGGTGATCCTGATGCAATCCACTAAAAGTCGCGCTATTAAACCTATAATTGTTTAACCGTACCGACAAGAAGGCCGGGTGTACATTATCATAGGCGTGCGCAGGGTCTTGGAATTGGGGGTGCCAGATGCTCCGGGGGGTTTCGGGGCCAAAATGACGAATTTTAATGCTTTCTTTAAAAAAAATATATATATATAAAAGATATATATATATCTTTTATATTTAAGATAGTGTATTTTTGTTTGTTTTTCACATTGTTATTATTCTGAGTTTGAAACCCTTTCCCATTAAACCAATTCTTTGCAGACTAGACATTCAAGGATCAATAATCAAACATTAATAAACTAACATAATATATTTTAAATTGTGTGTACTTTATATTCTAAACTACAACATAATTATTAGCGAATTAAAGATAGAGGCATGGATCATATGTAAGAAGTTCTTTAAGAGCTACAAAATGATACACAGCACGACATACTCCATTTGAAATTTGTTGACACCATCAATATCTATATAGCTATAGTCTTACAAACTCAACCGCCTATTGAAAGGCACCATTGACTTGAACTCATTAATAATAGATTCTGTGCTAACTCTATCTGCCAGTTCTTGTTACAATCACAAACACAAAGTATTTGATCCCTATTTCGGTTAAAAAACTTACACAAGTGCGATAACTTATAAGAACGAACATAAGTTAACATAACACTGCTACTGCTGTCGCAGCACTGTCGCTGTCAAGCGCCGGGTTGACAGACAGTGTTGCCAACCCACCGGCCGCCAAGGAGTAAACCTTCCCGCGGTGAGCGTGCGGTGATGCGGTGATTCCGTCTCAAATAACTTCACGTTAAACGCTGCTAAACTGAGTGAATGGCTAAAAAAGACAACCATTATAACCATCATATACTAAATCGTTTCCATTTGACAAATTATTCTATTTCACAATTTACCTGATTGTATTATAATCTTGTTATTAGCCTGCTAAAAAAAAACCGAGTCTTGACCTAATGGGGGTGCCGTGGCACCCCCGGCACCCCCCGTGCGCACGCCTATGTACATTATTACTCAACTACTTAGTTCAATACTCGTCAACTCCGAACAGCCTGAACGTACCGGTCCAGCCTTGACCTGACATCCATAGTCCAAAGAGGCATGAATGACTAGGCCTACAATGCCGTTCCATAGAGCAAGTAGATTCGAATGCTAATGCGCTCACTTAGAAAAGCCTACTGATTGAAAACTCAAAGAAAGGACAGACTCGAGGTTAATTGTTACAAAAATCACCCATGACTCGTTTCCTTTACTACGCCACACAACGAAAATAAGAGTGTACTTTTTTATACTAATGAAGTTGTACAACTAATCTCTATGAAATGGTTGGCAAAAAATATGAAACCTAGAGTAAATTAAGACACATATGAAGTATTTTAGTATTTCACAATATTGCGATATGGAAGCAGAGTTCTGATTGGAATTTTATTTTCCAAGGTCTGAGAATCTTTCTGTTATTTCAGCAAGAAATATATCATCACAGTATAGACTGGTAGGCCCTAACACATAAATTTACTGGAATAATAACTTCTGCAAAGAAACTGAACACACTGAATGGACGAATCTAACACACATATGCACATAGACGAGTGTCAACGCAAAAGAAACCATTTAGTAAACCGTGCAGGAACAAATTAATTAGGACTCATGAGAAGAAGAACCACTGAGATGTTTAACGGCTTTGTGCAATTAAGAGGGTGGAATTGCACAAAGGATCGTCGTATATAATTGCAAAAGACGATCGGCAGACGAGGTGGTGATAATAGCTTGGGCAATTACTGGTAACAATGGGAGAAGAATGGGACGGCAACGACGGTGGCGCCGGTACGGAGCCCTGGGGGACCCCAACATCTTCTGCCTAGTCTACCAGGTAGTAACTTTTGTTGGCTCGCATACGTGTAAAGTGGAGGTGAGGTAGGTGAGTAAAATAATACTGTTGAGCAGTTCCAATGTTTCGGATATTGTTGATCATCAAATAAATACCGGTGCGTGAGTAAAGAAGGTAAGAGAAGAGTCTGTTCCATGAGGTAAAATATATAGGCCTAATTGGAAAAATAGTTGTAAGTTTTATACAGTAGGTTAATTTGAATAACAAAAACCTAAATAAAGAAGGCCTACTGACCTTTATATATTAAGGATACTTCGAAAAAATACCAGAACAATTTTATAAATTTGTATAACATTGTAGGCTACACTTTCATCTGTTCCCATAAAGAAACAACCATCAATAATGAAGTGATTTTCAAAAGAGTATGTTAAAATAATGCATTTCGTGATTATGTCCCCTCTTGACATTCTCTTGGATTTTTTTTGCACTACGAGAGCTTTGAGAGCAGTGTGTTTTCATTTCAACCACTTAGAATATGATTGAAAGCATTTTTCATAAAAGAAAAGTAGGCCTAATTTGTTTTATAAAATTTTGAGACAAATAATATCTTGCCAATAGTAATGACAAATAAATATAGATCGCAATTTTAAAGAAGATGACACGTTATAAAGTAATAAATCGTTTTACATGGATCATGAATTTTATTAGTTTGTTCCCTATTAGAAATCTGCTGACAAATGCGGAAATCCGGAACAGTCCCGGAATAGTCTAATAATTTTAAACTATATTGAATATAGGCCAATAGCGAAAAAAGTTTAGGGTGGCAGTTTATTTAAAGTTGATCATATTTTTCTTATTTTAATAACACAATCTTCTGTAGGCCCATCTTTCTGATTTGAAGTACGTATTCATTTAAGGAAATGGAAATGTGTTTATTCTTTTCATACGAACTTAACCCACTTAATATTGTAGCACATTTTCCATGTAGAGCAATCGGTGTAACGACACTCGTAGTTTGTTTAGGACTCAGAAAGAGGGAACTATAATAACGCTCCAAGTGTCTAGATTCGCATCTAACGATTTCATTTTAAAGTCATTTTAATGATTTTAAGATGGACTGGCCACAAAATAGAGCCAGCGCATGGCCTTATTATTATTATTATTTTTTTTTTTAAATAACCTCCCCTACGAAAAATGTAATTTGTTTTTGAACGGAACAAAAGACCTCACATTGTGCGCCACAAAGCCAAACTTCCGCCAACATCAGAATCACCAGAAAAAATAGTGGTGAGTCTACTCACCAGGGACCACTGGCTTCTTAGGTGGTTCTTAGGTAACCCCACACTTATTATGTTTGAGTGTTTGCAAGTGTTTGATGATGTTAGACAGTGATGCTAATGCTGACACAAGAAACCCTTCAAACTTATCTTGTTGTGGTTTAGGCCTATGTAAAACAATGAGTCAATCGGTGAAAACTGGGGCGACTCTAGGATAAAGATATTGGGTAAGCAACTATCTGAATTGTAATTTTTTTAGGATGATTTTAAGACATATAGGTCGTTATACCAGCGCTACGGTGTTGTCATTTCTTTAGTTCTATAACGTTGCCAAGTTTTGAAACATATTTGCTTTGATTATGATCCTATATTGTCTTTCGAACTCTGTTTTGTACCTTGTGACAAAACCAACATTATTATAATAATTGTCCACTATAATATAACAACATTATTAACTGGGTTGTCAGTTGCCTCTATACCGTCTGGTGCTCTATGTTGTGATTCCTCGCTTAAATGATTCAACTAAATAATGTAAAGTTTATAAAAGTATTTGATACTTTGATTTTGAGACACCAAGGGAATCTGGTGCTTATTTTAAGGTGAATATGCACCTATGGGGGACAATAAAAACTATATGTGAGTCTACTACGTATGAGTAGCCTAAGGGCAAGGGAAACTACAAAATTGTAAATATCTTAAATGATTTTTCAACAAAATTTGTAAAGCTAATTTAATGTTTAAAATTAGTAGTTTGTCTTCATTTGATATCGAATATATCCTGATCATCGCCGAATAGATGCATTTATAATTTGTTAGAGTGCTTTGTAAAAATTGCATCTCCATCTTCTGTTCAAGAATCCGTTAAAAAATAAGAATCAATAACCACTGCTACTACGTAAAATATTGATGTATTCTGGTATCGTGCAGTGTTTAAATGCACTTTACCTTGCAGCGGATGAAAAGGTAAGGTCACATAGAGGAATGCTAGCTATCCCGCCCCTCCTGCGGCACACCCGAGGTATCTCTTTAGCAAGAAAGGTCTAGAGGTCAGATCTACGATCTACAGACAACGGAGAGGCTGAAGCTCTGACCAGTCTGGAGACATGACAGGGAATCCCGAGTTGGTAATGCAAGTTTTCGGGTAGGAGGACTGGAATATTGATCAGAAATATCATAAATTTATGTAGAATCATGTGCTCAAACAACAATATTGATGATTAAACCTATTTTTGAGGAGCTACGAGATCATGAAGTTCAATGAGGGATCAATAACTGTAATTAAAACTACCCTCTTTGGCTGTGTTTCGACAACTGATTGAAATGACTTGCTTAAGAGCAACTCAGGCAGTAAGGCGGTCTCAGATTTTACTCACTTATCATTTTGAGACCGTTTGCACTAGACCATATGGAAATTCAAGCTCAACTAACTATAATATGTACAACGACCCCTTACTAGGTCAGGTACGCAATTGTTTAAAGCAGTAAAAGTTATATTTTTATTGAAGTTTGTTTAACCATCGAGAATTATTAAAGGATATGAGTTTTGCATTAATGTTTTAAGTAGATCTGCGATCAAAGTTTCTACAGCCCTTAGTGGAAGTGGCCAGAAATAGTGATGGGAAGTGTTTGTTTATCCTTGCTAATATTCCATTGTCTGAAGCCTTTTGGGATTTTGTTGCTATGTTTTATTTTACTGTTGCATTCCAACTGTTGCATAATTATTGTGCTTGTTCACATCAACCATCGCAAACTTTTTTCTCTTTCACGTGACATATTCCACAAATAATGTGTCTGGAATTTGTTACCTGACAGGCAAATAAAAAACATGAAAAAACAGTTTGCGGTGGATTATAGGTGGAGCCCATTGTGTATAAATTTTGTAATATTATTTGTATAGATAACACGGAATATCTTGGCCTGTGATGACCGTTTACAGTTCAAACAATTGGAGTAGAGTGACGAAGTTGCAGATTGCCGAAGAATTTTTTTAGTGCCATATGTTTACCAATTTGAATCCGGAAGTGGAGTATGTCAGAGGCCAAGATATTCTGCGTTATCTATAACAGTTGTTTTTTTAATCCGTTTACTTTACAACTGTTAATAAATAAGGCATACTAGGCTTAAAAATATAACAGCTGTTTATAGGAGTCACTGAAAGACATGATTTAAGTTACTCAAACGTTATATAAGGAAATCTGCTACTCGAACATGTTTGTTGTAAGTTAAATTTTTTTGTTCGCAGTTTAAATACCTCCCACACCCTAATATTCTCGAGGAGGATCAAGTTTAAAAACACGACCTTTACATCCTGATCCATAAATCACACTGAGACGAAAGTATCAAGATTCCACAGAAATATAGACATAAATCAACACACCTCTCAACGCCTGGAGCAGTCCATCAGTCAGAGTAGTTATGTCCAATCATACAACACCACACCTTGGATGAGAAAGCCGAGTCAAATGGCGAGGAAGTCGTGGCGATCATTATGAGAAAAAACAACGTCACGAACACTTTCGCTCCTTCCGAATTGTTGGATAGGTGTCAAGTGAGGCTTACCCCATCTAGGTAGTTTGGATAAGGAAATATTGGAATACTCGAGCTTTTTGAAGTGACTGCTCACTAAAACACGAGGATAAAAGCATTATCGTTGGAAATCTTCCAGAGATGATTTCTTCAATATTTAAATATAGCCTATATATTTTGAACTTGGATTTTCTGCAAGCAATTAGTTTCCCCGAAGAAATTCATGAGCTGAAAACCCCTAGTGTCAATTTATCTGGGAATTCCAGGGTCTGTCACATTTTGCAGCTAGAAATTTAGTATTAATTTTACTACTTTTTTGTGTATTACTTATAGGAGAGTGCCTAGTCCTTTGATCTCAATCGAAATATGAACTCTAGAAACTATGGAGTCATTTGCCTAATACTGTAGTTTGAGCAACTAAACAAGACGGTCTTGATTAATTTTATTTCAGTTTCTACAAAGAACCAAGACAAACAAGCACAAAAGAGACAAAACACTAGCTTCGGGCCATGGAACGAGTATATGACGGAACCCATTCTCCAATGCGTACTTTTAAATTTATACCGGCCGAGATTGTAGGGTTGGGCGAAGAAAGTAAAGTGGCCTTGGCGAACGATCCGTATTTATGACACTGACCATGAGCGGCCCGCTCACATTCACATTTACGATACCATTCATAACTGTGACTTACAAGCGCCATTCCTTCCCTTTAACACGGTCTGTGTCAAGTCTGCGTGTTTGCGGTGAAAGTTTTCCGCTTAACTTCGGCGTTCAAGTCAATTTATGTCGAGTCAAAATCTTTGATATATTATAAAAAAATGCTCTGGTTATACAGTAGGAGTAGGGAATATACGTGATCATGTATGCTATTTAGGACACTGTAATCAATGAAATTCAAAATCAAACTCACCTTTCAGTCACAATCTCTACATAAAATACGTGCTAGATTTAGTCAGTATCTCAATTAAGTATCTAAAGTTTAAGAGGGCTCAAAGTTAGTATTGAACTTTTTAATTTCTTTTCCATTGTAATTTCGGAGTCATGTAACATGAAATTCAATGAAGTTCCTATCCATATACCTCGTATATCTTGCATTTGAAGCATCCTGCCAATTAATGAAGAGTTGTTACGAGAAAAGGTTAGTCTAAAAACCAATGTTCACTCAAGATTTCTTTAGTAACTTACAATAAGAGGTATTTGGTGTAAATAAAAAAAAAAAATAGCCTCGCTTTCTCTCGCATGGCCATTCTGCAAATGCTATGACCATAATGTAATGACAAGTAAATTTCAAATTCCCAAAAAAGTGTCCTTAAAAAAAGTACTACTGATGCTATATTTTCCTGAAATCAAAGTTGGAAAGTAACTTATTATCCAAGATGGAAAGGAAACTCATCCTCGATCAAAAATAACGATCAACGAATAATAGCAGATGAGTAATCCAAATGGACCCTTGAAAATCGAAGCATGACAGTAGCATTTGATCACCCAGCCAGTGACCCGTGGACGTTGGAACCTCAAGGATCTTCTTGCAGTGAGGGTCGAGAGAGATGAACTACTTGGTCCTTCCTCGGTTCCGGTCAACTGAGAGGCCGAGGTCAGAGTTGGAGCATCACAAAATTGAATTAACTTTAACAACCTGGCTATCAACCTCGTTGTTTAACCAAAACGTTCATGGCATCTAAATCACTCTCTAATCAATCTTTGAAGTGATCTCAGAGGTATTCATTCAAAATTTAGACATTAAAGGTCCTCAACCAATATTTTGGTTAGTTAGCACTCACATAAAAATATTTTTTTTTTTAATTGGCGGGACAGTTTTAAAGGAGGGAGCTGAAATCTACATAATACATGTAAGTGCCCAAAGGCAGATGGGGTCATAGCGTTCAAGACTTCTATAAGCTAAAAAGAATTGAACATAGAGCTGATGCAGGATCGCAAGTATGACGATGAGGTTGGCGAGACCTAATCTTCACAAGCATTACTGTAGGCCTACTTGGGCATCTTAGCTACCATTCTCGAAATCTTTCACGTCAATACTGTTAACACAATCGTTCAGATTGGGAGTCGAAGAAAACAAAATCAAGTCACGCCAATGAAATGCGATAGAATTTCTGTAGCTGTAAACTTTTAAGCACCGACTACACTTCAAACAAGTTTAGGCCTATGCTAGTTAACGAAGGGAAAGTTTTACTATACTTCTTCATTAGTGAAACAATATTGAAAATCTTCAAATCAGGTCTACCACCACGATTACAATATTCTCCTCTTTACTCTGTTAGTCCTATCGACATTTTTCTAAACTCCGATCTGCAGGAAAAGGATTATTCAAAATTTAGTGAGAAGTACAATTTTGCTATGTGGGGAAGACGTTATACGAGGTGCTCATGGTGGGATTATAGGAGGGGTCGTCGCTCACGAGGACCTGCCCCAGACGACGGTAACGGCGTGGAGGCGGGGGCGGAGGCATGGAAGTGAGCGGCGGAAGGAGGTTTATGGGAGAAAGGACGAGAAAGGCCGCCGACTGTTACAGAACCTTCTCCGGGCGCGATTATACTGACACAGCTTCTGGAGCGGGATGGACGTAATCCGTAGGATAAGTCGGATGATGGATTAACTTTCTAGGACCTTCCAGCGTGACTCTTTGGTGATGTTTTGAGGTGGATCTTCTTTTTCTGCGAGAGGAACTTGTTAAATTAGGTGTTGTTGGTAATACTAAAAATAATATAATAGAAAAGATTACATTAAGAAAGGTCTTGGGTAAACTAGCAGTATGTCTATAAAAATGTTTAGCTTAAGTATGATGATGATGATGATAATAATGAAATAAATAATTAAATAGTGTTACAAAATGTGTTGGCTAAAAAGTAGAACAGCGATTCCCATAGAATGTAGCACGTGTACGCCTTTTGCCGGCTGGGTGTACCCTCGAAAAAAACATGACGAAAACTACTTATTTAGCAGAGAGCAGTACAATATCATACGATAAAAACTTGAGGAAAGCCAAAGTTGGATGTAGAAAGTAGTTTGAATTGATACATTAACAACCCCCCCCCCCTTAAAATAACATGGAAATTAATAACAATTATTTATTGTCTAAAGAGAGACAGTTATTACTGAATGTATAACTGAATTGCATACTAATATTGAATGAGACGGGAAGATGGGGGATGATAAAGACGCTTCGCGACGTCCCCAAGCCGCTTGGCAAAGCAAAAGGGTAGGCTATACCATTGCTATTGTACATTTTACTTTATTAATTTTTTTAACCTAACAGTACTGAACTGTATTTGTAAAGTCGGAGTTTAATTTATTAGGGGTACCACTGAAGTAGAGCATATTTCCCAAGAACAAGCAATCCCACCCAAGTAGGCCTATCCCAATACAAATTTCCGATCGCCCTGCATTTCTCCACCTTTTTCTTCGCTATTGCAACTCCCATTTTCGCCACGGTCCTGGTTGGGAAAACGCGATACTCTACAATGTTGCCAACCTCCACTGCAAGCAGAGTTGCTAAATCAAACAACTAATTAGCCCCACTTTCACCATAATCGCAGCCACTTGTCACTGTCCCTAATTCATTTTGCATGTTGGCAATCCTTCTTTTCGGCTGGCCAGTCCCGCCCCCTCAAACTGGTTTGGATGTTCAAAATTAATACGAATTAATTTATTTCCAAATGCCACTCTAGACCTGTCAGTGGAATTTGGTACCTAGAAAAAATTACAAGGAATTAAAAAATTCAATAACGACTATATAGAAAGTAATTTTCATCATTCTTTTCAGTAATGGGTTATTTTAGAGAAAATGGAGAGCGCTTCATTCTACAGTAGGCCTACTCTGGTTTTCATGGGCGAAAATTGTTCATCATGGAATTCGGTTCTACTTTTCTACTTCTACTTATATGGTTCTGTATACGTTGGATGCATGAGGTTAACAAAAGTGGCCTTTTTCTATATGCACTGAAAAATAAACAACTAATTTTTATGGAATAATCATTCTGTTTCGTACCAGTATCGGAAAGGAATTGTTGTAAATATTCGTCATCATACATAAAGACTTTATACATAATGAATACACAAATATCTACATTAGGAATGCCAGTGGTGCAAAATACAGTAAACCACATTTTTAACTATGCAATTTTCAGTACCAATTCTGGTGGACGATGATTGGTACACCTGCTATTGTATTGCACAGCCCTGTATGTGGTGCAACGGCGGAAATGGCTGGCGATTTCGATGATTTGGCGGATTTTCGATGATTCGGCGCGCCATAATTGTTTGGCCAAACATTGACCGCTTGCCGCTTGCAAAACACGTGACGCAAGAGTGCAGCGGCAACCCCGCCTTCCATCGGACACGGCGGTTCTGGTCTGGTGTGCCAATTCGCCGAAAAACCGCTGACATTTTGATGTGGAGGGAGCGAATTCACGATGAATGGTTTCTTCGAAAATTTTAACTGCTGGTAGGTCTTTCTTTGGATGAGTTTACCTTGGAAAATCATTGTGAGTTCTTGACAATTTGAGAAAGAAAAAATGGATCTTTAAGAGTTGAACGAAAATCAGGCTGCATGCAGAAGACGAAAATAACTCAAGTATTTGCTGATTTTACAAATGTCACCTGAATTTTTCACACATTGTTTGACGGATACGAACACAGAACAATAGAACAAAGAATTGTAAAATCTATAATATTGGGGAAAATACCATTTTCAGGTTTATCTTTCATTGTTCAACCAGGAAATATTGCACGCTACGGAATTAAAAGGAAACAATACCGATGAAAGAATTATTACTTACGTTAAAACAACTATCAACTCTCGTTGAGCTTTTTTTATGACTATGGTTACATTTCCCACAGATGCTTCGGGTCAAATTCACTGTTAAACAGCCGGTGATTTTCTTCAAATCATGATCTTAAATCATATAACTCTGTAGATACAGAAAAACGGTTTGATGTATACTATGTAAACAGTATTACTATTAGATTTCTAAGCCTAAAGTTCAACGAAAGCTTTTTGACGGTTCAACGTAGGCCTAAGGAATAATTGTAATTTTAGAAACTCTCTATGGAAAGTTCTTAGGGAATCGATGGCCCCTAATCGCCCCTTTGTTTGGAGGTGCTGGGATCTAGGAGACTCCGAGGGGTCCTGAATGGGGCTTGGCTGTGCCGCGAATTACCCAAAATTGAGGAGCCCACACGATCATTGTAGCAAGGGTTCAAATCGTGCCTGTTTTAACCAATGAGGTGGACGGTGCCGAAATCGAACGTGCCGGGTCAAAACGAGAAAGGGGAGTGAAAAACAAGCCATGAATTCAATATATGAAGCCATAAATGGCATATTCGGCAAACAACGTTCCTCGGCCAATGAATCAGGAATGATAATGCTATTGCTCGAGTTTATTAAGTGGTAGAAGACCACACCATACCGACCGTTAATAAAAATGACTGATTATATTTTGTAAATATTCTGGTTTGCTACACCTCATCCAATTCATCACAGCACTCGTCCCACTCCCCCATCAGTCACACCATCACCATTACTGCAATATTTGGACCAAGACAAGAGGTTACACAATGGTTAAATATACGCAAAACATTATCCTATAACGAGTTAGGCTATTTTCCGTTTAGAAATGTGAATATAACTTCAGCTATTAATATACTATTTCCTGAATATAAAATCCCATTTATTTTTCTGTGGCCTAAGAAAAATATAGGTATAGGTTTTCTGAAAAGTGAGAATAAAGACATCCATCACACCATTAACAATCCACTTTCATATGCCGTTTTAGTTACAATGTTAAAAGTGGCACGAGGAGGCTAGTGTTTATTCTGCACGGTTATTCCGAGATGATCAACGTCTGAAAGTTGTAATCAAACAACCAAACAGGACATCCATCAAGAAAAGAGGGTCGGGGGTCAAGAGTGCGCGGTTCTTCATCTTAGCCATTAGGGACACAAAGTTTCTACTCATTACTTTGGCAGGTGCAATCAAACAAGGAAATTAAATAAATGTACGCAGTCGTGAAGGGAATCAAAATTAAGGATGGAAACTTAAAACATTATTTGGTGAACATCAAGATTTTGAAATTCAATTAATTTTCAATCCAGAGAGGCATTTGGCTTTACTAGAATAATACAAAACTTTGGATTAACTTATTGTTTGTTTCCACTACTATGTTAAAAATACGTTCGATAGATGGATGTTTTAAATTACTTACACAGAACCATTAATTTCAAGAGACTACGCGGTTAACTTGTGCATTGATTGACTAAAGATACATTGAGTTACAAAACTTACAATTTCGTCGATGAGACCTATACCAGCAATAGGCCTAAATTGATTTACGTTTGAAAATACGTACTTAAACACTTTCATTTCCCCCAACATAAAAATGAATTGATCAAAATGTTTGTTTTGTCAATGCAACACAGGAAAGGAAAATCTTTACAATATTAATTTCACTCAGCGAAATTTGCTTCTACTATACTTAATGGCTCAAGATGTGTTTCTACAAAACAAAATATAATTAACTTTTAAAACCTTCATACGATACATAAAATTTATTTACCTTAGAATATTACGCCAAAAACCAAAACAACGCGTGTTGTTGGTGCCGTCTAGCGAGCGCCGTCGTGTTGTTAACATACAGGTTACCTACTTATACCAGCCCACAGTGTCTCTCAAAAATTCTCAACAAAAGCAAGGTACATACGATATGAAGATCCATCCCCTAGGCTCCATTGGCTCACCTGAAAACAAAAACACAATTAGCACACCATTCCATTCCAATAAGCAATTAGCACTGTTAGGCTAATTGGTGCAGACTAACGAGGTCTTAACACGGACAACAAAGCTAATCCCGCGGCTGGAATGTGGCTAACAATCGACTACAATCGGCAGGATTGTCACCACGATCTTGGCGACAATTAACTTTCCCACGTAGAAAGTTCTTGACCGTGTGTTGAATTCCGGAATTCCAATGGCAACTTCCTCAACTTTGGACTGGAACTAACTTGTGTCACTAGGGAGATGGAGTTAGAACAGTCAGATTTGTGTTGGTGGATTACTTTAGGGTGAAATTTGCGAAATCGTATGTTCAGCCAAGCTTTAGTATCCTCTATATGGGTTGTGATTGCGAGGCGAAAGGAACTTCGTGTACTAAATTATACATTTGTTATAATACGCAAATTCTGTCAAATTAGAAATGGCAGAGGAGTACTAGTATGTTACAAAAGGTTACTGATTCTTATGATGCATGAAAAAAAGTTTTTTCTTCTTAATGCCATGTCTCTGGAATTTCCTCGCGGACTTTTTATTAACTTTGATATTAATGTTAAATACTTTTTTTATTAGCATGATACATGTTGTTTGTAATCAGTAATGAAAAACAAACGTCTACAACACTCAAAAATATATTTACACTTATACAGCAAAGAATACAGACGGTAAATATATGAAAAGATGGAATCCAAGAATTCTCTCTTTGGGCCTGATGATGATCAATTCATTTTTATGTGTGTCCGGTCAAAATCGATTGCCATTATCCATCTTTTCATACATTTACCGTCTGTATTCTTTGCAGTATAAGTGTAAATATATTTTTGAGAGTTGTAGACGTTTGTTTTTCATTTCTTATTAATGTTGAAATTTTCACGCCAGTAACGGAGATGTTTAGAGGTATTCAAGTTGAGATCGTTGAATTGAAGACGGGAATAAAGTAATTTACCTGCCTGTGAAGTAGCTATTTGGCGAGTTGCATTCTCAAGACAAAAAACTTGAGGTTGAAAATCTTGCAGAGTTTATAGTACAGGCAGTGTATAATGTTGTTCTAAATTTCCAGTGGATTTCTCTGATATTCGTCGAACCAGTTACATTATATGCATCAGTATCCAGTCGTATCCGGATTGGAGGGGATTACCAAGTGGCAGTGGAGAAGGGAGAAGGGGTCCTAGAATGTCGTGACAGACAGCATCACAAGACGCTATTAACAGGGAGAAAGCTCCTGACTCCGAACGGTCTGTGTGAAGCAAGGCGGGTCCGCTGAGGCCTCTGAGAAGGGTAGGAAAACTGGAGTAGGCTGTTGCTAAGTACTAAGATCTACAAAATAAAGTAATAGTTTTGCAGTTTAGCAAACGTAAGAACAATATTTCAATTACTAATGACAAACAAAATAACCCAAACGATAAAAGGGGAGAATATCAAATCGGGTATAGCCTAATTCTCGTGAAACGCTTTTGACCCTTTTCCTACCTGAAGTTCTCCGCTCGAAAAATTCGCTGTTCACAACAAGATGACACAACAAAACAACTTGGTTAATCCAAAGTTGGAATTAAGGATTGGAAATATTTTCACTAGGCTGATTATCAACTCGAGCACAAAGAGTGGTGTACAGTGGGCCTACAACTCCACCAGCACCGGAGATCCATCTCCGGTTGGATGGTGGAAACCATCCAACCATCCAAACCAACCATCCACACCAATCTGTACACTACGTAACAACTGTCAAAACTGAGAATGGATCAGAGTTCAAATTTGTCACGGTTTTCCACTGCCTCTGTACATGTTAACAGTCATATCTATTATTATGGAAAATCGTACGACTGAATAATCTTTTGAAGGAAAATCACTGATTGCAAACGACTTTCAAAGTTAAGGTAGGTATAGTACGTTTGAAAATTAATCTTTGGCGTACGTTCGGCAACGTGTGGTACCATGATCTTGGCAACAAGGCAACATCAGTAAATAACATGAAATCAGCAAATACGGTAGAAGAATTTAAGTTTTCAAAGATTTTATCGAATTAAAACTAAGTAAACTAGCAGGCCACCTGCTAGAATGTGTCGGAAACATATTTATTCTCTTAATAAATAAAACAATGTTTTGTGACAAATTTAAAACCGCCACTTAATAAAAAATACATTAGATAGCAACAAAGATGCGTCCTAAAATTTTTACTAAGCAAATTATGGCTAATTATCTTGTATTTCCGAGGAAAATGTTATTTTACTCTGTAAGGTAAAAAGGCTTGT
This sequence comes from Neoaliturus tenellus, assembly GCA_030545055.2. Taxonomy (NCBI): domain Eukaryota; kingdom Metazoa; phylum Arthropoda; class Insecta; order Hemiptera; family Cicadellidae; genus Neoaliturus; species Neoaliturus tenellus. The sequence continues at coordinate 196,577,014 of CM061531.1, read as the reverse complement.
ACAATATTACCGCCACGTAACAAGCAAAGTTTTTCAACATTTCTAGTAAAACCGTTCTGCGATGAAAAAATTGTTATCAAGCTTCGAATGAAATGATTGAAATAGAAAGGTCACATTTTACCAAGGTAGTACACTTTAATATAGCATAGAAAATAAGCAGTTCAGAGTCTTGTTATAGATCCTAAATCCCAGATGGAAAACGAAGCAATATGATACAATGTTTTATCTTGACCGTTCGTTGAATTTGAAAAATATAATAGTACTGTAATATAAAAACAAATTGCTTTTAAACAAATACGATTATTGGCCAACTCCAATTTAATCCCAAAGGCATTCTTCCTGTTCCAACATCAGTGACCAGTCAAGCATCCAGCATGATTGTTGTCGCGATCAGCTGACTCTCGAGTGAGTACATCTCTCACCACACTCACACCACGCCCACGTCGCGTCGTCGGCTCGTGCGTGCATGCGCGTGCGCGTGCTAGTATCGTAACCGACTGTAGGACGGAAGGTCCGAGGGTAATCCCTTCAATCGTCGATTGTACAAAAAAATGACAGGGGTGGACGGAAGGTCAAACCCCGGACCCTAATTAGTAAGCGGACCTAACGTCCGCCCTGTGAAAAGCAGGTAGGCGGACACTGGTCACCGTGGCGCACGCAACTTCTCTCCGTGGTTCACATAAAGTGTTCCGTGTTTTAGATTTCCATCGTCACAAAGTTATAGGCTTTTTATTTGTGACTAGTATTACAATACTGTGAAACTGAAAGAGTAACAATATTGTATAGAGAGTGAAAATTTGCTTTGAAAGTTAGTTTTAAAGTAGAATAGTAAAAATAAAATAAAGAGAGCCTCGGAAAGCATTGTTTGTTTCTACATTTTGCTTGATTTGACAATACGTTTTTAAATTTAGATCAACTTGAACCCAAATCACTCCTTTAACAACATGGCTTCGTTAGGACCTGGTTTATGGGCAGTTTTTAACTGGTTTACCTCAGCCTTATTGATTAGCATGTTTGAACTTGCTAATTTAGTTTATATATTATTTATATTATTTTGTTGAACAAACCATCATTATCATAAAAAATCTTTATGTAAATTGTTTATTTTTAAAATGCCGCTAAAGTACAGTATGTTTTTTTTTTTTTTTTTTTTTTTTAACTTGATCCTCCTCCTGAATATTAGGGTGAGGGAGAGACGATTGGCATATTGAAATGTATTTAAAAAAAATAAGCTCGTGAAAACATTTTACAGTACCAGATATTCTTTAACAACGCCCCATATACTTTTATAACGTTTTAATTACTACTAGAGCTCGACCACTGGTCGAAATTCGACCAAATTCATTGATCTTGTACCAATTTTAAAATGTTATATAACTGAAACATTTGTTTTCCTGACTTGATAGCATTTGTTATTACAACAGCTGTCTATAGATTCAATCAATTATCTATCCTTTCCCATAAGAATAACATTGAAACTTTGAAAGCCTGTGGGGCGTAGCCCTGGGGTCCGATGGGAATAAGAATGTGATTCTGCTCATCTACAGCACAATACCTGATTTCACAGATTTCTACTAACATGCCCACAAGCTGAGAAAAAGGAGGAAAAGAAACATGCTTGCCTATTAATTTATAGATAATTTCTTACAGCAGTAACTCCAAACCAGCTGTATGTTTGTAACCCAAACCTATGCCTTGTTGAAAATGTAGCCATATTATTTCTAAACTACAGTTGAATTTCTTTAAGTAGAAGCGGTCCATATTAGATGGAATATCTTTGACAATGTTTATTTATGTATATGTTAAAAACGGGCTATAGTTTATTTCGAAACACAAATATATTTTCTGCTGTCTATTTTATGATCATCTTGAACTAGGATAAAGAAATCAAATACATCTAAGAACATATGTTTTTTATTACTTAAAAATCTAAATACTTCCTCAGGAAGGCCTGATGTATACATTTAAAAACAAATTTAACAATCTTATGCAAAAATATAAATGAAAACATAACGTGAATCAATATAGTCTATAACAATACAATATTAGGCCTATACATTGAAACAAAATGATTTCTTGTATTTTTTAAGCGCTGCATACCAAAATATTAAAGACAACAATTCAATGTAAAATTATGACAAAAATCAATCTAACTATTAATTTAACACAATATAAATATATAAAAATAATCATTGAATTAGGATCATGGATCACGATACGGATTGAGTATTTTAAGTCGAATATTGATGTTTGATCTATATTGACTGTGTAAGGTCAAGCACATTAAACAATACTGTCAATATTTATCACGATCCAGAATAACATTAGGCCTATCCGTATTGAGCGTGTATTGTTATCACATGTTATTTTCCTACCCTCTGGATTTTGAACATGGTGATAATCAGAAATCATTCATATTTTACGATTTAAGACTCTGTTCAGGAGATGTAATGAGTATAACATGTTTGTATTGCATTTTCACTTCAAAATTAATGTACAGTTTTTCATAGTAGGCCTACAATATTTAACACAATTTCATCTAATGAATACACCTATGTCCCTGTCAACCCTCGTCAAACAGTCTTAAACGGCGAACGCAGGGGCGGACGTTAGGTCCGGGCACGATCTGCCATTAGATGTTTGACCTTGTGTCCGCCCCGTCAAAACAGGTAACAAATTTCCAGGTCATTTCTGAAGCCCGGACCTTCCGTCCGGCTACCTCGTAACCTGTTGCACATGCAACCGATCGCTAATTGCATATTCACCGCGGCGACGCCGCCGGCGGCCGTTCCACTTTCCCGCTAACTAGCATACACTGTTTAATGTCCTTGTTGACTCTACTCGGCTTTCTTGACGACAAGTCTGAGATATCGCCGTGCGTCGTGACGAACAAATTGTTGTCACGATTTGTGGAGGACGTTTTTATGGGGGAGTGACGGAGAAAAGACAAAAGAATATCATTGATTTAATGGGACTTCCACGATTTGAAGTGAATGTTGGAACATATAGATTTTTATTGAACATTATGTGATGGTTCAATTCATTCGTTGATTGACGTAAAGAGTAAAGTATCTTTTCATCACACCACATCAATATCAACTGTTTTCGATCCTCATTCCTCAGTTCTAACAACGAAAATCATGTTTTGAGATCTAGGGCCGAAAATTTTCTGCTCTATAACCTCCCACTGGAATTTAATGAAAACCTGTAACTGATAAGAAGCTCACGAGTCAGTTTAGGTTATTAAATAATTTTAAGAAAGGAATACGTGACATATAATCCATAATTTATAATTTGTTTCAGCAGTTGATATGTCATTCAATTTTATAACAAGAACTGGGATATAATCAATTAGCAACCAATAATTTCTGTGGAACAAAATTATCTAAATCAAATTGCAGTGAAGACCAGTTTGTTACTCCCTTTACCCTTGACCCACTACTGTTTTCACCCCCTTTCTCTGCTGTCAATCAGTTACTTCACAATTTGACAAATGATATTTTTTTACAATCTCTTATTTCCTTCCTTCCTCCCTTCTCTTCTTCCTTCCGACAGTTCTGGTCACATTTATTTTGTATACACCTCTTCCTATTTCCTTCCTTCCATCCTCTTCTTCCGACAGTTAGTTACTTAACTTTTCACACACAATATTTTCTTTACACCCTCTTCCTTTTTCCTAGCTTCTATATATTTCCTCTAAGACAAAATTAATAACTTTATTCCTTGACGCACAACATTTTGTTTACAGCCTCTTCCTCTTCTTCTTCCTTACGGTTCAGCAGGGTGTGAATGTAGAATGAACATGTTACCGGGACTACGCGACAATAATAGTTTTCATTTTATTCACAGGATTAATCATAACATGTATTAGACCTATATAGTTTAGGAATAAACTGTGAGAGAGGATCACGAGGTCCTAATGTTTGCCTAAAAAAGAATAATTTGTATTTTGTTTTTCTGATTTCCAGAACCCTTCCCCGCTCTCCTCAAACGTTGCCGAGTAGTGGCTCTCGGCCGGAGGAATCCAGTGACATAATTCCCATTGAGGCCGACCCTCGGTCATTCACCGTTCCTCGGTCACCTGTGCCGCCGGTCTCCGTGACCTTCTGGTGGGAATCCGCCCCACTGGGCTGGTCCCGAGGACCAAGGACTCGCCGGACCTGCGTTTCCTCCATTCTCCGTGTGTGCACGGTTTCCATGTCCAGTCTCGGGATTGGAATATTTAGAGGTTTGGATGTGGGAGTGGGAAATAAGTATTTACGAAGTAACAAATTGAAGGTTTAGTCCAGACATTTTAAGGCTAGAAGAACATATTTACAGTTTACATAAGAACAGTTTACATATTTATGGTAGCTACTAAATGAACAGCTGTGATATTCAAGCGGAGGAGATTTTCGAATTTCGACGATACCTATCAAAAGATAGGGATTGTTATGCATATAATAGCCATAATTTTACCCACCCTTCGCCCTCGTTTCCTTAGGAATCAGTATTTTATATGTGATTGCTTTTCTGTTATCTATCATTTTACCCAAACCTAAGTTTGTATTAACCCAAACCCAAGGTTGTAAGTCTGCCTACAGTCGGCCGATTGTCTGCGTACACAGTCGCCAAGTGTGGAAGGGGCCTTAGGCCCTACAACGGACCTATGGCGTTCCAGTTTACACGTGCAGCCTCGATAAATAATGCATTCTGCACAATGTTCATCATAGTTTTTATTGCTATCCAATTAATATAAATAAGAAAATGCACAGACACAATGTATGTTGATCTCATAAGCTAATTTATAATATCTTGATAACAAAACACTCTACATTGAATATACAGTTATAAATGATGATAATTAATAGAAGCACAATATATTTTTTATCATTCTGCACGAAATCAGCCTGTTTTTTGTTCTCTCAATAGTACCAAGACCGATTCTTTTCTGTCCTAGGACTGAAAAATCATCTGGAGAATTTTTTAGGTCCTAGTACTGAAAAGTCAGCTGTTTGTTAAGTAGGATTATTATTGATTTATTAATGTTGAGGAGCAGAATTTTGAAATTCAAACGTTATAGTCCGTTTTTTAAACCTGATCCTTCACGTGAATATTGGGGTGGGGGAGGGATTTAAACTGTAAACAAAACATTTAAACTCGTGACAAACATGTTCGAGTATCAGATTTCCTCAAATATCGTTTTAAATTAGCTTTAATGTCTTTCAGTAACTCCTAGTCAGCTGTTATATTTTTAAGCCAAACCTATTCCTTGTTTAAAAGTAACAGTTCTAAAATAAACTAATAAAAAAACAACTGCTACCAATAATATTGTAAAACTGATACACAATATGTTGTGATGTAAAATTACCAGCTGGCATGCAACAGTGAAATAAAACAAAAACAACAACAAAAAAAACAACAAAAAACCAAAGGGCTCCAGCCAATGGGATATTAGCAAGGATAAATAAACCCTCACCACCATCTCTCCCTAGAAGGATCAGCTTTAAAAAAACGGACTATATAAAAGATCATTGTTTGTAAATAACAGAAATGTAAACACTGCATATTATTTACTTTGTAAATATAACCTCGAAAATACAACTTAATAGTTAATATTTTTAACGATCAAAAGTCTAGTTTTGCATTATGATAAAAAACGTTGTTCATCACTCGGAGCAAAAGTGTCTTTTTGATGCTTAACCGTTTTTAAAAACTCGATTACGCACCAAAAAGACCCACTTTTGCTCCTAGTGATGAAAACTACTATTTCAGATCTAAATCTAGGGAATAGTTCACACAACACATAACTAGTTTCTTTCTTGTATAATGCTCAGTTGAAATCCACTTTAAAACGCACCATCACTATGACCTACACGAAATTCTAGAGATCAAAGCGATAGCCTATAGCTGAAATCCAATCTGGCGCTCATTCTAGAACAAACAGGTAGGTAGAGGGAGCAACAAGTGTTTGATGAGTCATGGTACAGCTGATCGGGATCAATATTGGCAGATCGGAGCAACTGCGAACACCAGCAGCAAATGTGGGTCGTCGGCAGCGTTCAGAGCTACTACCGGTAGACAGTTACCGCTATTGCATCATAGAGTAGGGCTTCCGTCTGGCAAGGAAACCCTTCACCCTGTATTGGCTTGTTTACTACTTTGTCAACCGATAGATTCTTCTGAGTGCATAGTTCAATTTTCTATTTTCCCGACCATTCAAGAAATCTGGCAAACGTTATGTGAACACTATATCCATACCGCATACAACTGTAAAATCGCATTTTAATCAATCGTTTCATTAATTATATTCGTAAGCGATATTTCGTTATTTTGAAACATAGGAAAATTAAGCTTCAACTCTTCGGGTCAGTCCCTATTTTAAAAAATTGTTTTATCTCCTCAAATTCCCTCACCATATTTCCAATTTCCAGAACCTGATTTTCCTTGACCGTAGAAACTCAGAAGTTTGGGTCACACGGAATAAAAAAGTTTATATTTTAGCTATACCAACAATCGGTTTAGAGTTATTTAATGTGTGTGTGAATACATAATTTTTATTATAATTGGCAATAACTATGAATTGTTATGAAACCATTTTGTATTGTTTTATTTTTACCATATACCTGTTAACTGTTAAGTAGACTAAATCAATTTGAAGTAGTGCAGTGGATATAAAAGTGTGAATATGTGAAAAATTTCTTTAACAGATAGTAATCAAGCTAAAAATAAAGCAAGGCGTTATAAATCGATAATATTAGTTTTTAAGTCCTTGTTCCTTAGAATGAAGGTGGACATAGAGCTAGATTAACTTCCATTAAAGTATCAAAACGATAGAATCCAAGTATAAAATTACAGACTGGTTAATGTTAACAAAAATCATCACAATAATTTAATTCGTCAAATCATTTTCTGTACTACTTGTCACGTTAATGGAGACATTATATTTACGATACTGCTTACAATTCATTTAAGGACCACCCGACAGCAGAAAGAAACGTCAGTGAAAACAGCTGAGAGATGAAGTGAATCAGACCGACTGACTGAACGCCATTCGGAGGGCAAGTTCGGGGCAGTGAAAGCTGGGCAATTTAATTTTAGATATGATCAAGAAAGGTGTCCTTGGGTGGAGAGTTGCGGGCGTGTCGTGGCGAGTCTGGCCCAGATACGGCGACGCAGACGCAATGACTACGCATGCGCAATAGGCGGGGAGTTCTCGCCAGCGAGTACATACGAGACAGACTTCGCAAACCGTCTAGAACGTCAATATTCTCTGTCGTAAATGTTTCTACACTAACCAAACCTAAATACTACAATTCTCGAGTTTTACTATGGAGGAAAGAAACCGGCGATAAAGTTTCCTGCCAGAAAGCCTCTCGCGCCGTCACCGTGTGAAGAGCGTGACGGACTTGAACAAGACATCGTGGGCAGGGATTATAGGAAGCTATTCGCTATATTGTAGGGAGCTGTTGGCTAGTGAAGGGGAATATTCTCCCACCACTACTGAAAGGAAACTAGAGTCTAATAGAGTGCATAAGAGCAAAAATCGAAGCAAAAGCGGTAACAGGATTAAAAATATATATATAGGATGAAAATAAAAGTCCAACATTGAAAAAAACTGCATCTTCTACAATTCTCAGAGAAGGAAGACTTTGTAAGATGCAGTTGGCAGTTGCGAAGACAATATGAATGCTGTAGCTGTAAACAAACATACAGTTACTACAAACATACCTAGACCAATGCGATAGTAGATTACAAAATTTGAGCCATGTTGACTATATGATGACAAACATTTCAACTGCAAATTAAGCTGCTTTCTACAAACTTACGTAGGGTTCTCTCAAGGGATTGTGCAAAAAGGATGTATGTATTTACAGTAAAACAATAAATAGTTTTGAATGAAGGACATTTTATGGTTTGATGGTGTGGTCGTGTTAAACATAATTAAATGAGTTCAGGTTCCTTAAAGTTGCGAAGTTTTAGAAAAACGAAGAATATCCTTTACGTCAGCTACGTGCTGGTAGGCGGCGCTGCGGTCACTATCACGACCCGACGACGTATCCGGGTCCGACCTTGGCGACCTCGAGTTTTCCCCGGTCCAGACACAACCGTGACCGGTAGACAGGGGCGCCACATTCAACACATCAAATTGCTCGATCAGATTATGAACACTGCCTGGATATAGCGTAAATAATATACTTCTACTTCGGGATTCCTGGAATGATATGGAGAACACATTTCCAATAAGAGGTGAGAGAGGTTGGCAAAAACTACCCAACCAATGGTTGAATTCTCTATTAGGATCATCCTAGTTGGTAGGGTAAAAGTTCACTCTTCTCTTTGAAACCGAAGCCATTAAAAACGAATACTCGTTACACGAAATGGAGGGCCTTAATTTCAAAAAATCTCCCACCACAGCAGACCTGAGTACTCAATTAATTTATTACAAAATACTGGGCACTTTCTTAATTTTTCCATCCACACCATGGGGCTTAGTACGTAGGTTTGCTACCATGTGGTTGAGTACTTAGGTTTATTGCAAGGTGGATTAAAAAAAATATGAAATTAATTTCTAAGTGAAATAAATGTATGATATTTTATAGAGTCATGTTAAAGATTAAAATATGAACGGTGTTTTGGCATCTAGGGGCCTCAAAACTCAAAGTTAGTGCCTTAGGTCTTAAATACGTAGGCCTAAGTTTAACACTTATAGCTCCCTCCTTCAGTATGTAAAGACAATTTTCTTTGGGCTTTGAAGATGAGATCAAAGCCGACCCTTGATGAAGATTGAAGAAGGTTTATCAACGTGTGCAGAAGAGATGACAGGCGAGAAAGGCTGGGATTAGTGGAAGCGGCGGTAACGGTCGGCCACAGCCTCAGACTTCCTGACCTTCTCCGCGAATTGGACCGCAACGGAACTGGGCCAGTGCACGGTGCACTACCGTCTACCCAGCACTGGTACGGCCTCCCAGAATCCAGAAGAGCAATGGTCGGTCATCTTGATCTGCCATGCATCGATGGGACAGCACCATCATAATTTTAACTTTCAGGGAAGCACTGCTTGTGAAAGTTCGTTGGTAAAAGCACAGATAATCCATCTATAGATTGTATGTGGTAAAAGTAATAAAAATCACAATTATCTCTCTATAACGATATGTTTACATTTTTCCTGAACGCTCTTTCGTCGTTTTACGGTCGTGGGACACCCGTATTGCACAAGAAAGCGCATTTTGTGCTATAAAGAATAAAAATTCTACAAATAAATTAATCCAAGTTCCTAGAAAGCTATCTGTTTTGTAAACATCGTATGTCGAATGATCTACAGGAAAATCTTAAAGTGCTATTTTCTCATAAATTAGAGCTACCGTCGTATATAGTCTGTGAGGAGAGCAGTGATTTTTTCTGTAAAGGTGCTGCTATACATCGACGCACGTCACGTGACGTGCACGTCACGTCACGTCGTGACGTCACGTCACGTCACGTTACGTCCACGTTCGCATGGTATGCTCCCTGTGTATTCAAATGGAACCGGCTATACATCAACGTCACGTCACGTCTTCATTCGCATCCGCGCGCGCGGAAGTAAACAAAACAAACATTCGGACAAAATCCACCCTAGCTCTCATTGGTTCCGAAGTTTCCCGATTGCGTACGAAGATACCCGAGGCGTAAGCCGAACGGCCGAATGGACGTTGGTAGCGGCTATACAGCGACGTCGCGTCACGTCACGTCACGTCTTCATTCGCACCCATTCGCACCGATTCGCACCCGAATGCTCCTCAGAGCATTCGAGTGCGAATGGATGCGAATGAAGACGTGACGTGACGTTGATGTATAGCCGGTTCCATTTGAATACACAGGGAGCATACCATGCGAACGTGGACGTGACGTGACGTCGACGTATAGCAGCACCTTTAATTGACCAAATTCTATAGAGGATTGACACCGATATCATTTGACCGGTGAAGGTATGAAGTTTAACTTTTAAATAGAGCTTTGGACCTAAAATGTGATATATAATCCCTCATTTTATCTACAGGCTGCTAAAATGATTGTATACCGTACCGGTTTTAGGTTAGTAGAAATTACGGAAATTAGCCACTAGAAGAAACATACAAACGAATACAGTACTAAAACTTTGTACTATAGCTAGTGACCAAGCTAAGTGTTACTTAGCTGAACACCAATCCCCCTTGATCCACATCCCACAAAATAAAAAAATGTCAGTAAATTATGAGGTTTAAATCATCTACTGAGCGTTATCAGTTGTGAGATAGCCGGCCCACAGTATGGCTGTTGTTACTCTATGTGTCTTTATTTCAATAGGATGACGGGTTTACCTGGGTTTGGGGTAATATGTGGATTATATTCACATTGAAACAATATCGATTCCACACACAAACCACGACTAGTTCTGGAAATTTGTCTGACAAAAACAGCCATCGATTGATAATCTATCTACTATATATTTGTCAAATACCACTGACTCACGTATCAACGCACAGCCTAAACTACTAGACCTAGAAACTTGAAATTTTGTATGGACGTTCCTTTTAGGGTGTAGGCATCCACTAAGAAACGGTTTTTGAAAATTCCTTCAGGGCTCCGCCCCACACGTCTTCAAAGTTACTATGTTATTCTTATGGAAGCAACATTTTTGTATTGGAACATATGATTACATTAAGAGTAGTGGAGAAACGCGGGAGCTGGCTCAGTTCAAGGTCACCTGAGCGATGACGTCATCGAGGTCAATGACCCCACCGATGACGTCATCGATGACGTCATCGATGACGCAATCGATGACGTCATCACCAATTACGTCATTCTGTGACGTCACACCCATGACGTTGCAGAAATGACGTGGCGATGACGTCATCACCCCTTACGTCACCATTATGACGTAATCGATGTCACAAAGGTCAAGGTCACGCTGAAACCTAAAATTTTTAGGCACTTTTGCTGTTTCTCGCACTACGCTCCGAGTTTTAGTCAGGTTTCAATGACCTTGACGACTTGGAGCGAAATTAGACGAGAAACAGCAAAAGTGCCAAGGAAACTCAAAGTTTGCAACGTGACTCTGCCTAAACCGTCATGTGACACCGCTCGAGTGACCTTGAACCGATACAACTCCCGCGTTTCATCATTACTGTAACCGCGATGCGCACCCTACGACAGACACCGAGCGACTGACTGTCCAGCCCCGCGCACTCTAGGTATATTGGCTCAAGAGACTAAGACTCTAAACCGTCAGGAATGGGAGCAACTAACTGAACTTTGCAAGGAAAAGTCATTTCTTCCAATATTCTAAACAAATCTTCATCAGTAAAACTTACATTAGTCTGTTTGGTATAAAACTTAGGGTGTCCGCGCAACAGCTTACGCCATTTAGCTAAAGTCGAAACCCGCTTGACCTTGAGCGGTGGACACTGAGCAGCCAATAAAGACTTAACACGGCTAAGTTTCTTACCCAAAGTGTCTTGCGACATGGCTTCCCCTCACAAAAGTCCGCACAATACTGAGAGACTGTTGGTAGCGCATGAGCCAGGGCAAAAGTGGAGGGGGTAATAGCAGGAGTGGGGGAAGGTCACAGTGGTGGGGGAAGGTGAGGTTGTACACTGGAGTATCGCATCACTTCACCATGAGCTGTCCTACAGTCAACACACTGTACTCTCAGCCCGAGTTGGCACTAGAAGAAACCTTACTGTACAGCTTAGGTTGTGAGGGGCGAGGAAGTAAAGTCAAAGTGGAAGAACTCCAAGATAAAGAGTTGTGTAAAATAAACTAATTGTATCCCTGCAATCTCCAATAACCTAAAAGAAATCTCCAATAACTCTAAAGAAATACCGATATATAAAAAGAAATCTCATCCTTTGGCAAAATGAATTGGAAAAGATCACAGTAAAATTAATCTAACTTAAAATCTGGACTGAACACTCATGGCGATACTACGTGGTGTGAAAACGCCACCCTAAACATTACAAGTTAGGTTAGTAAGCACCTCTGGTACGATAACCGGCGTGCTAGAGTTAAAGTGTGATGACCTTGAGTCAAAACACTGAAATACTACAAGTGGATATTGTCCCAGAGTTAAAGTGTAGTGACCTATATTCAAGACTTGTAAAAATACTTACATATAGAGAGTTCGAAAACAGCGAGGTGCACCGCATGGAAGCTGGAGACATACTGGCGGAGCGGTGTTGTGCAGCCTAGGGACTCGGTTGTGGAGGGGGTATAGCTAACACTTAGAGTAGAAGTGTAGTGGGTGACCTTGACCCACTTGACCCCCCCCCCCCCCCCGACAAAAAGTTTAGCGAGCCCCCCCCCCCCCCTCCCCCCCCGAGAACTTTTTTTTCGGAAAAATTTTTGACCTTGACCAAAAAGTTTTTTGCTCCGGACGAGAAGTCCCCCCCCCCCCCCACCCCCACCCCCACCCCCACCCCCTCCCCCACCCCCCGAGAACTTTTTTTTCGGAAAAATTTTTTGACCTTGACCAAAAAGTTTTTTGCTCCGGACGAGAAGTGCCCCCCCCCCCCACCCCCACCCCCACCCCCACCCCCCGAGAACTTTTTTTTTCGGAAAAATTTTTGACCTTGACCAAAAAGTTTTTTGCTCCGGACGAGAAGTGCCCCCCCCCCCACCCCCACCCCCACCCCCACCCCCACCCCCTCCCCCACCCCCCGAGAACTTTTTTTTCGGAAAATTTTTTTGACCTTGACCAAAAAGTTTTTTGCTCCGGATGAGAAGTGCCCCCCCCCCCACCCCCACCCCCACCCCCACCCCCACCCCCACCCCCTCCCCCACCCCCCGAGAACTTTTTTTTTAGGAAAAATTTTTGACCTTGACCAAAAAGTTTTTTGCTCCGGACGAGAAGTGCCCCCCCCCCCACCCCCACCCCCACCCCCACCCCCACCCCCACCCCCACCCCCACCCCCACCCCCTCCCCCACCCCCCGAGAACTTTTTTTTTCGGAAAAATTTTTTGACCTTGACCAAAAAGTTTTTTGCTCCGGATGAGAAGTGCCCCCCCCCCCCACCCCCACCCCCACCCCCACCCCCACCCTCTCCCCCCACCCCCCGAGAACTTTTTTTTTTAGGAAAAATTTTTGACCTTGACCAAAAAGTTTTTTGCTCCGGACGAGAAGTGCCCCCCCCCCCACCCCCACCCCCACCCCCACCCCCACCCCCACCCCCACCCCCACCCCCACCCCCACCCCCTCCCCCACCCCCCGAGAACTTTTTTTTCGGAAAAATTTTTTGACCTTGACCAAAAAGTTTTTTGCTCCGGACGAGAAGTGCCCCCCCCCCCCACCCCCACCCCCACCCCCACCCCCACCCCCACCCCCTCCCCCACCCCCCGAGAACTTTTTTTTCGGAAAAATTTTTGACCTTGACCAAAAAGTTTTTTGCTCCGGACGAGAAGTGCCCCCCCCCCACCCCCACCCCCACCCCCACCCCCACCCCCACCCCCTCCCCCACCCCCCGAGAACTTTTTTTTCGGAAAAATTTTTGACCTTGACCAAAAAGTTTTTTGCTCCGGACGAGAAGTGCCCCCCCCCCCACCCCCACCCCCACCCCCACCCCCACCCCCACCCCCACCCCCACCCCCACCCCCACCCCTGATATCCTGGGCGTGGCAGCCCCGGTGGGGATATAAGGGGGTCCGGCCAGAGCCGGCTCGCAGTCCGCTCCCGCGCGTTGAACGTGAACGATCGGGACGGACCGCCATAGGCATCACTAAACATTGAATGGCGCCTTCAGTGTTTAGCGAAGTCTACTCTAACTTTAAGACTTGTATTAGTTGTAAGATATTGCGCTTGCGTTTGGGTATTGCGAATTGTTTTATATGAGAGTGTTTTACTTGTACCCTATGTCTCCTGTGTCTTTTATCCTTTGTGTCTTGTTTGTTATATGTGTTTAATGTGTATATGCTTGTTCCAGCATTGACTACGTTGAGCTCAATTGTGTGTTGTAAGTGTGTTATATGTTTCTAAAGTGTATACGCTTGTTTTAGCAATCCCCCCTTGAGCTTTTTCAATGCTCAAAGTAAATTGTAAAGTCAGGGAACGGGAGTAGGCCCCCGTGTAAAAGCATTTTATACCAACGTTAGCATGAGTCCTCTCAGGCATGCAATATTGCGGCTGGGTTTGGGACTCGGTCCGTTTGTATGCTGACATGCAGACCACAGCTGTGGCCAATTTGCGGTGGCCTCTGCACTCGGACCGAGGGCGTAAGCCACTAGGGCTGTCCTCAACCTCTTGTTTCCCTTCTGGAAACTCAAAATTATGTAAATGAATCTTTGTTAGCTATTTGTGTTTTTAGTCCCCAAGGCCCCCGAACATTCGTGGTTCGCCATGGATGTACGGGGGCCGAAATTTTTTTAATGTCCGTGTGGCCTTGACCCACAAAGATTTATAAAAATTTACTGCATTGATAAAGTTAAATAGTAAAGGTAGGGTACGGGAGTAGACCCCCGTGTAAAACAATTTTAAACCAATTTTAGCATGGGTCCTCTCAGGCATGCAATATTGCGGCTGGGTTTGGGACTCGGTCCGTTTGTATGCTGACATGCAGACCACAGCTGTGGCCAATTTGCGGTGGCCTCTGCACTCGGACCGAGGGCGTAAGCCACTAGGGCTGTCCTCAACCTCTCTCAAAATTAAGTAAATGTTTTGTTAGCTATTGAAAAGACAATGCAGTAAATGTTTACAAGTCTTGCGTGGCGAAGGGAACACGACATTGGATGTTGCCTTGTTGTCATAGTTGGGTCTCTTTGGAGGCTACAGCGATGACAACCCAAGTGCCCCAGGTGGGGCTTAATTTTTTTTAAAGTTTTTTCGTGACCTTGACCTAAATACAGTAATGACACCCCCCCCCCGAACTTTTTTTTGAGAAAAAAATTTTGACCTTGACCAAAGAGTTTTTTGCTCCGGACGAGAAGTGCCCAAACAAAAAAATTTGTACAAAGTAGTGGATTTAGACCAAAGATCATTGATTTATCAAACCTGTTGAAGAATAAATTGAAAATGGGTGTTTAAAAAGCCAAATCTACTACATGATTGATAAACTGGATGTATATGACGTCACCTTCCCCCACCCTTCAACCTCGGGTATAAAGGGACCCGGTTGAGCGCGCTGCTCATTATTGCGTGGACATTCACCGAGTGCACACTCAAAGCCAAACTGTAAAAAAAAAAAAAAAAATGGCTCTTTGCGATATTTGTTGGTGAGTTTTTCCAAGATGAAGATATCTTTGTTTTACACCGAGAATTGCATCATAAAGAGAACAGAAAAGAAGAGATTGTTGTAAGTGAAGAAGACTTGGATGCGTTTGATCGGTTATTGGAAAACTACCAGAAGCAGATGGACGACTGTGATAGCTATCTACAGTTACACCGAGAATTGCATCGTGAAGAGGGACAGAAAAGAAGAGATTGTAGTAAGTGAAGAAGACTTGGATGCGATTGATCGTTTTTTGGAAAAACCCCAGAAGCAGAAGGAGGACTGGGCTAGCTATTTACAGTTAATGCAAAGAAGAAGACCAAGTGTTATTCAATTTGCCGGAGCTGGACCATCTACAGCTGGAGGATTTATTCAAGAGGAAATGAAAGAAAAAGTGGAAGATTTAAAACAACTGCGTACCCAAGAAGTGGATATGGAAGAAGAGGATACAGAAGAAGTGGAAGATGTAAAACAACTGCGTACCCAAGAAGAGGATATGGAAGAAGAGGATACAGAAGAAGTGGAAGATATAAGACAACTGCGCACCACAGCCTTGCCAGGACCAGTTGTAACTCATTTCAAAATTAATAACTTGCAATTAGAATTGGAAAATTTTCTAACTCAAGCTAAAAAACTAGTTGTAAAAACATTGACGGAAGAATTGACAAGATTGAACTTTATTAAATTTGGATTGGTTTTGGAGGCTATGTTTACTAATAGCGATGGTGAAAACTCACCGAGAGCATTCATTGCTAAAAATCGAACCCTTACAACCACATCTGATATCAGCGAAATTTTAGAAGAATGTTTGAATGAACTGTTAATGAAACTCCAAGAACATGAAGGAAGAGGATCTGGCTGGACGTTATCATCGATTGAAGGTATGGATGTGAGGATTCACAAGCATGGATATGGTATAAGAGGTAGCAGCTTTATCCCTCTACCAAAGGTTATCCGAGATACTAAATCATGTATCAATGTGAAAAATGAGGACAATGAATGTTTCCGGTATGCAATGTTAGCAAAATACGTGGGACATAATGCTATTAGACCTAGCATAGCATACGAAGCTGTTCAACACCGCTATAACTTTCGAGGAATGTCGTATCCTGTGAGTCTTGATCAAATTACTAAATTTGAGAAACAAAATCCAGGTGTTTCTGTTAACGTGTTCGGTTTAGATGATTCAAACAATGTGTATCCACTACGAGTAGGAAAAGTAGAGCAAAGTAACCATACTGATTTATTATTGATAACCAAAGGTGAGATTTCACATTATGTTTATATTAAAAACTTTGAATCTTTGGTTGTACGACAAGTGTCAAAACAAAATCGTAAGATAACAATATGCAAGAGATGCTTTTGTTTTACATGCAAGGAATTCAGACGTGGAGGATCGGAGTGGTTGATGGAGCACCAAAGACTTTGTAATGACAACTATGAAGTGAAGATTAGTCTGCCACCGCCATCTCGAGCGTTCATCCAATTCAACAAAACAGTTCACCAATATCGGATTCCAGTAGCCGTCTACGCAGATTTCGAATCCACGTTAGTACCACAGGAGCTTCCGAATGGTGAGGTGACTAGAAGAACCAAATATCAATTGCATCAACCTAACAGTTTTTGCTTATTGGTGAAATCCACTTTGCCTGAAGAACAGTTACAACACTATGGGTTAACATCCACTCCAATACTCTACCGTGGGGAAAAAGCCGCTAAGTATTTTGTAGACCAGTTGTATGATATTGCTGAAAAGGTGCAACGCTTATTCGGTAATGTTTTACCCATGGAACCTTTGAACCAAAATCAACAAGAAGAATACAATTCAGCATCAAGATGTTATTTATGCAAAAAGAGTTTCAGTGAAGAAAATCCAAAAGTAAGAGATCACGATCACCTGACAGGGTTATACAGAGGAGCTGCTTGTAATTCATGCAATATAAATTACAAACTACCAAACTTTATCCCTGTCGTGTTACACAATCTTAGCGGCTATGACTCCCACTTCATTATCCCAGAGTTAGGACGGGATGATGGAAAAATTGAAGTATTAGCTGAAACATTGGAGAAGTACATCAGTTTCTCAAAAACAGTAGGTAAAATTAAACTTCGCTTCGTAGACTCTTATAGATTTATGTCATCTAGTTTGAGCAAATTGTCTGAAAACCTAAGAAGAGAAGACTTAAAAGAAACCAGCAAAATTGTACCTGAAGATAAATTGGACTTAGTAATGCGTAAAGGAGTGTTCCCCTATGATTACATAACTTCTGCAGAAAAATTTGAAGAAACCAGTCTGCCACCGATTGAAGCCTTCAATAGCAAGTTAAATGAAAGTGCAATCACTGTTGAAGACTACAATCATGCTTGTAATGTTTGGAACCAACTAAACATTCAAACCTTAGGGGAATATTCTGACTTTTACATAAAATTGGACGTAACTCTGCTGTGCGATGTGATGGAAGAATTTCGAAACACCTGCTTCTCCGCCTATGGACTGGACCCTCTGCACTCGTACACATCTCCAGGATTAGCATGGCAAGCTATGCTAAAGTCAACCAACTGTCGATTGGAACTTCTAACAGATATCGATATGGTCCTCATGATCGAATCAGGTGTACGAGGTGGTTTGACTCAAGCTGTGACAAGACATGTTAAGGCCAACAACAAGTATATCCCCAACTTCGACGAGCAACAACCATCACTCTACCTTGGATATTTTGATGCGAACAACCTCTATGGTTGGGCGATGTCAAATCCACTTCCCTACGCAGACTTCAAGTGGATTGACCCGACCACCATCGGTGACATATCACGGATTCCAAAAGATGGCCAAACAGGCTATATTTTGGACTGTGATTTTCAATATCCAGAACACCTTCACGACCATCATTACGACCTGCCTCTCCTAGCCAAGACTGAAGTTTCACCGACAGGAAGATGGCCCAAGCTGATGATGACCTTGGAGAATAAGAGTCGATATGTGGCACACTACTGGGTAGTTCAACAAGCACTTGAATTGGGCCTACGTATAGTGAAAATTCACAGAGCAATTGAATTCACCCAGTCTTGTTGGTTGAAACCATATATCGATTCCAACACTACAAGAAGAGCTGCAGCGACAACAGCATTTGAAAAGGACTTCTACAAATTAATGAACAACGCCATCTTTGGGAAGACATTGGAGAACAAGAGAAAACACAAAATTGTAAAATTAGTAAGTGATCCTAGGAAATTGGAAAAATTAGTGCAAAAACCAAATTTCGGAACATCAATGATTATAAACGAAAATCTAGTTGCTGTCAGTATGAATAAAACAACAATAGTGATGGATCGTCCGTTATACATTGGAATGTCGATTTTGGATATAAGTAAAACTCTGATGTATGATTTCCATTACAACAAAATGGTTAAACACTACGGAAGAGACAACATTGGAGTTGCATACATGGATACCGACGCGTTCATCTACTGGATAAAGACTTTGGACATGTATGAAGATCTAAGGAGTTTCCCATACAAAGACGACTTTGACTTCTCTGACTATCCAAAGAACCATCCAAATTATAATGAAAAGAATAAAAAAGTAATTGGAAAATTTAAAGATGAAGCAAATGGAATGCCTTTGGAGGAAATAGTTGCGCTGATGTCCAAATTATATTCCTTCAAGATGTATATGGAAAATGACATACCGACAGTGAAGAAAGCTAAAGGAGTCAAAACATCATACTTGAAGAAACATGTGACATTTGACCACTACAAGACCTGCTTGTTTGAAGATTCTACAATGTCTGCAACGTTCAACACTATTAGAAGCTTTAAACATGAGGTCTACAGTGTCACTGAAGTTAAAAGGGCACTATCAGCTCAAGATGATAAAAGGCATATTATGCCGGATAAAATCCATACTCTTCCTTTCGGCCACTACTCTCTAAACCCTATCAACTAGTAACCTATTCTTCGTCCTTATACAACTTCGACCTTATTCCTTTCTCCTTCCGTAAAAAAATGGGGAACACGGCAAGTCCAACGCCGTGTTCCCCATTTTTTTACACAAGTTTGGATGACCTTGACCTATATAAATCATGTGAATATTTAAGACAACATTCATTGTGATTATACATGTGATACATGAAACATTCAAACCTGCAATATGAAGAACTTGAAGCAAGAAATTGTCAACGAGCTTCATAAACCTGCAAGAAGAAAGTTTCCGCGAAGAAATACAGTGATAAAAGGAATAAATGATTTATATCAAGCGGATTTAATCGAAATGATTCCTTACAGTAAACAAAATAGAGGATTTAAATACATATTGACTATTATTAATTGTTTTTCAAAAATGGCAGATGCTTTACCACTAAAAGATAAAAGTGGCAAAAGTGTTACAAAAGCAATGGAAACAGCTATACAAAGAGACAAACATACTATAAAACATTTACAAACTGATGATGGAAAAGAATATTTTAATAAGGAATTTGCAAATTTAATGAAAAAACATGACATTAACCATTACTCAACTAATTCAGAGGTAAAAGCATCAATAATTGAAAGATTTAACAGAACTTTAAAAGGTGCCATGTATAAGATGTTTTCCAACAGAGGATCACACGTATGGATTGATATGTTACCAAAACTTATAAGCGATTACAATAACAAGTTTCATAGAACTATCGGTATGAAACCAAGCCAAGTGACTAATAAAAATGAAAAACTTGTATTAAAACGTATAAAAATGAATACTAAACCAAAAGTTGAAAAGCTAAAGCCTAAAAGGTTTAATGTTGGCGATAAAGTGCGAATAAGCAAATACAAAGGTGTATTCAGTAAAAGATATCTTCCGAACTGGACAAATGAGGTATTTACCGTATTTAAGGTGCAACCTACAGTACCAGAAACTTACATTTTAAAAGATAATAAAGGACAATTGCTTGAAGGAGGGTTTTATGGACATGAAATGTTAAAATCAACAGTAGGTGATGTATATTTAGTTGAAAAGGTGTTGCAACGAAAAAAGGATAAGGTTAAAGTACGATGGTTAGGATTTAATAAAACGGAAGATTCTTGGATACCTAAAAAGGATCTAATATAATGATAGAGCATCATTTTGGGTTGAACCATTACAAAGGATGGAGATAATACCGCAAAAAGACAATTTTACTATTAATAATATAGATGAACTCACAGTGGATGGTTCTCAATTCAATACTGGGAAACACGGTGTTTTGTTACCAAACACGGTGCGTTGTCTGGTTACCGGTCCTTCCAATTGTGGAAAAACAAATGTAGTATTCAATTTGATTATAAACCCTAAAGGATTACGTTTTAATAATTTATATGTATTTTCAAAGTCACTACAACAACCAAAATATCAGTTATTGGAACAAATACTCAATAATGTGCCTGAAGTTAAATATTTTAAATTCAACGCGAGCGAGAGTGTCATGCAACCGCAAGAGGCTAAACCATTCTCAGTATTCATATTTGACGACGTATCTTGTGAAAATCAAAATACAATAAGAAATTACTTCGCCATGGGTCGACATAACAACATAGATAGCATTTATATTGGTCAAACTTACAGCAAAATACCGAAACAGCTCATTAGAGACAATGCAAACATGTTAATTGTATTTAAACAGGATGAAACCAACCTAAAACACATATATTATGACCATGTAAGTGCGGATATGCCATTTGAACGATTTAAAGAGTTGTGTGGAAAGGCTTGGGCTGAAAAATATGGGTTTTTAACAATTATGAAGGAACAACCGCTAAACAATGGTCGATACAGGATAGGATTTGATAAATTTATACTAATACACTGATCATGATGTAAAACATTCATTGTTGTACAACACGTCTTGCTACAAACATGGTTAACCAAGAAAAGTTAATAAAGGAAATAAAATCACTTAGTGATTCTATTCGAGATAAAAACAGAGCATTAAAATTAGGTATTAGCGAAAGGGAGAAATTTCTTGAATCTACTTTTAAACCTATTACTGAACCCTTGAAACAATTAAACAAAAAATTTGCTAAACCCGTTTTGGAAGGAGATGCAATTGCACCTATTACAAAGTTTGAAAGAGAAAATGTAAAATCAGAAGATTTTAGTGACGAAGACCTGGAATCCTCTACATATAGTGGTTTTACCGGCGGAGAACCCGAAAGAGAGCTAGAATCACCAGACTATAGTGGTATAAGAGAATTATATGAAGTAAAAGCTAAAAGAGGACATGAAGATGTATCAACTGCTAGTGAAGAGGAAAAAGAAGAAGAAGCAAGGGAAGGTCCGTCAAACATAAGCTTGTTGGGTGAAAACATTCATAACAAAGGACCTTTAGGAAGGAAATACATGGTAAAAATGTTACTCGGAACAATTCCTAATAAGAATTACCATAGTTATGGAGCGAGATTAACAAAAGATGGTTTAATGATAGGTAATAGCCCGTTAAACGTTGACGAACATGATAATATTGTCATTGGTGATCAAAGGTATAAGGGCACAAAAGGATTATTTGAATTATTATTTGAAAATAAGCCTTCAGTATCGTTAGTGAAAGAAAAAGACATGGAAGCATATAAAAATATTTTGGAACAGACAAATGCATATAGGAGAAAGTATTTACCTGACCAGCCTCCTTTTAGATCTAAGTCTTTAAAATATAAAGAATTTGTATCCAAGTTAATACCAACTAGAAGACAAACAATGCCGTTAACACAAAGAAAACCTGTAAAACGAAGATTTATGGCATCCACTTTGGATGTAAGTGCTCAGGAACGAAGAAAAAGAAGTAAGTCCGTTACGGGTACAGGTTTAATGAAGAAACTATATAACACAAATGTGATTTATTACAATAATATCAATAAATTGGTGGATAGAATGAAACTAATACATGAAGCTAAAGAAGCGGGTCATACTGGATTGGAAAACGAATGGGTGGCTTTAGTGGATGAACTCCGAAACCGTGGGGTAATCTCATAAAAATGCGTTACTCCCTAGATTACTATTCAGTTGCATCATGAGTGTCGACAAGTTCGGACGTTACTCCTCGGATGGGTTATATTACGCAAATAATTTAAAAAGAGGTGCTGGTTTACCACAAACACCTGATGGAGATTATGATATAACTAATAAAAGGTTAAAAAACATAAAAGATCCCACAGATGAAAACGATGCAATAAATTTAAAAGTATTAAAAGAAAATATATCACCAACATTAAGACTACAGAAAAACACATATGACGCAGGTAATCATAGAATTGTCAATGTTGGTAAGCCAAATCAAAACGCTGATGCAATAAACAAAGGTTATTTATCATCAGAATTAAAAAATACGTTAAAATTCAATGGAAAAACGTATACTGCTGAAAATAAACGTATATCCAACGTAGATGATCCTAAAGATGCAAAAGACAGCGTAAATAGACGCTATTTACATTCATTAATACCTGAAAAGACAAAAGATGGTTTTTCTTTTTATAAATTTGTTATTAACGATATAGGTTATCCGAAAAATGAAAATGATGCTGTAAATTTAAAATATATAAAAGATCATTGTATTACACGTGATGTAGGAGTTATTGATTGTCTAGGTAATTGTTTAGCGAATGTTAAAGATGGTTCGGCACCATCAGATGGTGCAACAGTGGGTCAAATGATGGAAACCTTAAAACAAGAAACAACCTCTTTTGTAAAACAAGATCAAGTAGTATCAAAGCAAGGGGATGAATTTGTTCAAGGTAATGAAAAATTTAATTTATTAACATACAAAAATAATGCTTGGGATTGCA
The DNA here is from genome assembly GCA_030545055.2 of Neoaliturus tenellus. NCBI lineage: Eukaryota > Metazoa > Arthropoda > Insecta > Hemiptera > Cicadellidae > Neoaliturus > Neoaliturus tenellus. Next base: position 196,554,023 of record CM061531.1, on the reverse strand, counting down.
TGGGTAAAGGGTTATCAAATATGAGATTGGGCTATACTGCTCAAGATGCAGCTGCTTTATCACAAACCGTACATCTAGATCCAGATCATTCTTTTAGATTTTTTACATGTAAAAATAAAGTAATAAAAGACTTGCATAATGGAAGAGATCCAAATGATGCTGCAACTGTAGGACAAACATTACAATATGACAGTGCAAATAAAGAGTTTATTTATAATAAGCAAAGATTTAAATTAATGGATGTAAATGATTATCAAAATATATTAATTGCAGATCCAAATTCATTTAGCGGATTTAGAAAATTGTCTGGTGAACAATTTATTCATAAAAATCATGTGTTTCGAAATGAATCAGACGGAGCATTAGTTAGTGGAAATTTTAAATATTTTAAATGTCCCGGGAGCGATGAAAATGTAACTGATAAAGACTAAGAATTTGTATAAAAAACTGATACGGGTTAGAAATCGAGACTAATATTATAAAAATGGGTTACACTCTAGAATGTTATTCAGTTGCACCATGAGTGTTGGCAAGTTCGGACGATATTCCTCGGATGGATTATATTACTTTAATACTTTAAAAAGAGGTGCTGGCTTACCACAAACACCTGATGGAGATTATGATATTAGTAATAAACGGTTAAAAAACATTAATGATCCCACAGATGAAAATGATGCAATAAATTTAAAAGTATTAAAAAAAGAGATATTACCAACACTGAAACTAGACAAAAACACATATAACGCGGGTAATCATAGAATTTCCAACGTTGGTAAGCCAAATCAAAACGCTGATGCAATAAACAGAGGTTATTTATCATCGGAATTGAAAAATACGTTAAAATTCGATGGAAAAACGTATAATGCTGAAAATCGACGTATATCTAACGTAGCAGACCCTGTAGATGAAAAAGACAGCATAAATAGACGTTATTTACATTCTATAATACCTGAAAAGACAAAAGATGGGTTTTCTTTTTATAAATTTGTTATTAACGATATAGGTTATCCAAAGAATGAAAATGATGCTGTAAATTTAAAATACATCAAAGATCATTGTATTACACGTAATGTAGGAATTATTGATTGCTTTGGTAATTGTTTAGCGAATGTAAAAGATGGTTCTGCACCATCAGATGGTGCAACGGTGGGGCAAATAAAGGAAACTATAAAACAAGAAACATCTGGTTTTGTGAAACAAGACCAAGTAGTAACACGACAAGGAGATGTATTTGTACAGGGAAATAAAAAGTTTACTTTACTTGAAGAAAACAATAGTGTTTGGGATGGTAAAGGAAAGTCATTGACAAATTTAGGTATTGGTGAAAAGCCTGGTGATGCTGTTACTTATGAACAGATAATACAATTAGAGCCAACTGGAAAACAATGGTGGAATTGTGATAACAAACGATTAACAAATGTTGCAGACCCTGATTATGCTGATAACGCTGTAACTGTTAATTTTCTTGTTAAAGTAATAGGTAATTTATTATTTGATATGCATAATTATATTGCAGCCGGACAACATAAACCTATTGATGAAAAAATGAGAAGTGCATGGATTAAACAAGAAATTCTTTATAAATACTTTTTTAATCATAATACACAAAAGTTTAGATCAACAGATTGGGGTACTTTTGATATTTAATTAAATAACACCATAAATTACATCATTTATGTGCAACCTGTCATAGAGGTAACACATAGGTTACGCTTTTCGAATATAAAAGACAATCATGGCGTTGCATTACACCAGTCCATATCGAGACACTATACGGAAAGGAGGCGGTATCACGTCCACAGCGGTTTCTCTGTTAAGTAAAGCTTTAAATCGTATTCCAGTAGGATCTGTCGTAAATAGAGCAATAGACGCTTTACCATACGAATTTCACATACCGGGAGGTTATCAGTATTGCGGACCAGGAACTAAATTGAAAAAACGACTGGAAAGAGGCGATCCAGGCATAAATAAGTTAGATCAGGCTTGTAAAGAACACGATATCGCATATTCCACGTTTACCGATTCAAAGAATAGGTCAATAGCTGATAAAAAGCTAGCGAATATAGCTTGGCAACGAGTAAAGTCTAGTGACGCTAGTATTGCAGAAAAAGCAGCAGCTTTAGCGGTAACAGCAGGTATGAAGGCTAAAACAGCGGTAGGAGGTGGAAAAAGGAGGGGTAGGAATAAAAAAGGATCAACCATGAAGAAACATGGTGGTAATATTAGACTAAAAAGACGTTCTCCGAGGAAAAATAACAAAAAACCGATAATATGGTCAATGGTAAAAAACGGGGCTGGTCTATACCTAAGACCGTATCGTGCATATTAAATAAAAGAAATCAATTGGTTATACCACATAAAGCGTTGACTAATGTTGAATTATTTAAATATATTTCCTGTTTAAAAATACCATTTTTCCGCGGAGTATTTATGAAAGACAATTTACCAAAGAAAATATGGAAAAATGAGACTGGAATCGTAAATTTGGATAATACTGAAGGGTCCGGCACCCATTGGGTGTGTTATAAGAAACTAAATAGTAATGTATATTATTTTGATAGTTTTGGAAATTTGCCACCACCTAAAGAACTTGAACATTACTTTAAATCTGCTAAAAACATATATTACAACTATAAAAGAGAACAACCTGATAATACTTCAATATGCGGCCATTTATGTTTGGAATTCCTAGCAAAAAGTATCAGTCACTATTGAGATGTCTTCCTATACGGTATCATTAACGGGAAAATCGTCCACTTTACGAAGTATCCTTTTTCCAGCGTTACGCTTGCAAAAAGGAAGATTTTGGGAGGCAGCACTGTTGGATTTTACAACTTACAACTCTATTCCCAATGTTACGGAAGGTAAAAATAACTTATTGCATTATTATAAAGGAAAAGATGCCAGTGGGAAGTTTACAGACTTGGAAGTTTGCACTCTACCCACAGGTTCTTATGAAATTGATCATATTAATGAATTTTTGCAAAATAAAATGGGAAAAGACAATATAACGCTAAAAGGTAATAACAATACAATGAAAGCTGAGCTTACTTCAAAATATTATATAGATTTCAGTAAGTCAGACTCAATTGGTGATTTATTAGGATTTCCCAAAGATGGAGCAATTTTAGAACCAAATAAAACACATTCTGGTAAACAAACTGTAACAATATTAAAAGTCAATAGTATAGACATAACTTGTAACATTATACAAGGAGCTTACAGAGATGGAGCAAATACTCATATAATACATACTTTTTACCCCAGTGTGCCACCTGGATTTAAAATTGTTGAAAAACCACAAAACCTGGTATATCTACCGTTGAACACCACTTTCATTTCAGACATCGTGTTGAACGTATTGGATCAAGACGGTAACTTGATAGATTTCCGAGAAGAGCCTATTACGGTTAGATTACATTTAAAATCGACACTTTAATACAAAATCATGGGTTTAATATTTAAAAGCGAACAACCTACGGGAAACCGCATTAGTAGCTCTTCAGCTGTGGAGGAGTTAACACGCGAGAACATTCGTTTCTTAAAGAGAATTGGATTACAATTAACCGATTATGGATATACTGGATATAGCGCAGGGTCCAACATTCGACGAAACCCTATGGGAAAAAGAATATCACACCCACAACCCTTACACTTCATCAAAATTAAACAATAACGATGAAATTCGTATTCCCATACAAAATCAAGACATTTACACACTACCATGTGAAAGTTACTTGTATATTGAAGGAAAAGTTACTAAAAAGGACGGTACTACTACTGGTACAACAGTTCCATTTATAAATAATCCCATGGCTTTCCTGTTTGATGAAATTAGATATGAAATATCAGGTGTAACAGTTGATTCTACTAAAAAAGTAGGTATTGCAACAACTTTAAAGGGATTAACATCTATATCACCTAATGAAACCAATTTAATACAACCTGCAGGATGGGTTTTACCTGCAAAAGACACAATCACTCCAGATACAAATGGAAATTTTGATTTTCATATTCCGTTACGTTTGTTGCTTGGTTTTGCTGAAGATTATAGGAAAATAATATTAAACGTTAAACAAGAATTAGTTTTGTTGAGATCTTCAAACGATAAAGATATTATTAAAGCTCCAGACGGTACAACAGATGCAACTTTAGAATGGAAATTAACATTAGACAAAATTGTATGGAGAGTTCCACATGTAAAATTAGCTGACGAGCATAGAATGCTACTATTAAGAAAGTTAAAGGCTGATCGTGATATTGTAATTCCTTTTAGAAGTTGGGAATTTCATGAACATCCCAGCTTGCCAACTACGGATCGACACACTTGGACAGTTAAAACATCTAATTATGTGGAACGAGCTAGGTATATTATATTTGGTTTACAAACAGGCAGAAGAGACACCATCACCAAACATGCAGGCCAATTTGATCATTGCAACTTGAAAAATATTAAAGTTTATTTAAATTCACAATTTTTTCCATACGATAATTTAAATGTGTCATTCGCTAATAAAAAGTACAGCATATTGTACGATATGTATGCAAGATTCCAAAGTTCATATTATGGTAAAACGAATGCACCTTTACTATCACCAGAAAAATACTTAGATGGTTACCCTATAGTTGTAATCGATTGTTCTAAACAAAATGAATCTGTAAAATCATCAAGTGTAGATATAAAAATAGAAATGGAATTCAACGCGCCTATATCGGCTAATACAACTGCATACTGTTTAATTCTACATGATAAAATCGTAACATACACACCTTTAACTGGAATTGTTAAAAATGTATTGTAAAAGACCGGTTTTCCTACATTCCAATGCATTCCGCGAGTATAAAAGCAGAGCGTTCAGCTCGCTCCTCATCAGTTTGTTGCCTGTTGTTGTATGGGTAGCATCTTATTCAATATGGCTTCTCCTAGTGGTACACAAGAAAATGTAGTAGATATTGAGAAGGAGATATCCGACTTTTTAGATCTTCAAGGTCAACCGGAGGGAGATGAACACAACGCTTGCGGACAACTCCACGCCAGTAATAATATTGAGGAAAAAGGTAAAAGAAGAAAGAACGCACACAAGAGGAAAAGGGATATTGAAGATAATATTTCTCCTAACATATTAAGTGAGGTATTCTTGCGAATATTTTACCCAATCTCTTCCAGTTTGGACAAAAGTGTTTTAATCGGTGTTATGAAATCTACAGATTATTCCCCTACTGTAATTTTAACTCATGGACCCAAAATGATTTTGTTTACGGACACTGCTTGGGAATCGTTTATGAAACACTTGCATCTGCTGGAATGCTATTTAAGTAGTAACATGTTTGGAAGAAAGACAAGAGTAGGCCTTTTGGATTCAAATGTGGAAATCGATATTGTTAAACATCGTGGTGATCATCAGTTGCGGTTTAGAGACACAACAAGACATGATAACAAGATTCAACTTAATCGAGAAGAGTTTTTTATTCTAACTTGTGCAACTGAACCAATAACGAGGTACTTGAGACAACTGGTGTTTTCAAGTTCAATTATTAAAGATTATCTGGAAGACACTTTGGACAAACAACCGGACGCACCTATATTGTACGGACCTGTAGATACTTCTATATTCAATAGGGTTCCTCATGAAGTACAAATGTGGAGACAATTGGAAAAGTACGCTCAACTACATAAGAAATCAGTAAAACGTGAAAAAGAGGAAGAAGAAGGAGGAGAAGAATCAAGTGTTAGTGATGAAAATGAAAACAAGGAAAATGTAAAGATGGAAACCTAAATGACAATTAACTACACAGCAATGGTTAATTTTTAAAACAATGTCAAACACTTTGTGGGGTTAGGCCTACCGGGGACGGTGCCCACGTTAAATATACACCAACGCGCCAACAACTGTACGGCCGGGTATAAAAGTCGTACCTACCGTGGTGTGGAAATCAGTTGACCTTTGGACTTCGTCATGAGCAGACGAGTGATCTTCGCAATGGACAAGGAAGAAGAACAAGTAAAGTCCAAACCTGGTATAATTGAGTTCCAAGCGTTTCGGGGTAATGATGATAGATTTATCATAAAAGAACTTGTGTTTTTCGACATCAATACAAGTGTTCCTTATTCGTTTTTATTTAAACCACCATGTTCTTATTCATCTTTAACCAGTAAAGCCGCTACTACCAACAGATGGATTTCAAAACACTTCCATCATATCGATTGGTATGATGGTTTTACAAGTTACACGGACTTGTATCACATTATGCATCACTTTTCAGACAAGTTTACCAATATTTACACAAAGGGGCTGGAAAAGAAAAGATGGATCGAAGGATTTACTCATGTTCCGGTTAATGATGTGGATTTGGATAAAAACTACAAGTATACAATGGAAAATGTTTGTATTTGTACTAAAAGTCCAGAACATGAAAAAGATAGACATTGCGCTTTAAAAAACGCCTATAAACTCGCATCTTACCTTCAAAGTGGGGAAATGGGGAGTGGTGGGGGTAACGGGGGTTATATAAGTGAGGAGCAGACCGGGACCTGGCATGAGTATTACTCGAGATTCCGAGACGACAACATCTCCCAGCAAGAAGACGAAGAAGACGATCTATAACTTGACCATGGCATCTCACCAGTTCCTGCAAACTTTGGTTGAGCAGTTCAATGCTCACTCCAAATCTACCATACTACCCGTCAAGAAGTGTTCCGAACTTAAAGACGAGAAGCACTACATTATCCACGCCATGAAGAAGATGGAGACTACAGTTGGAGAGGCCATCTGCTGCAGTCTTAGCGAGGCACCATTCACTCCGGGGGATGAGCCCAAGTTCCAAGTCTACCTGCCGAAACGGTTCGTCCATCTCCTCCAGAACGAGGATCTGCGCTCCATCCAACCCGGCTGTCTCTACCTGGTTTCCCACGGTTGCACGGGTAGCAATTCCACCGAGTTGACCATCCACATCGCCGACAAGCAGCAGTGTTAGATTTAAGTTTTACTGTTGTACATATGTTATTGTAATGTTTTATAAATAAATAAACCATAAAAGACAAAAAAAGAATACAAAAAGACGAAAAATGCAACATATCAATATGTGAAGTTTGTCACATATTGATATGTTGCATTTTTTTTTAAACTTCGCGGGTGACCTTGACCTTTGACCTTTGCATTTCACAGTTACCCCCACCACCACGCTACAAGTCAAACCTGCTTGAATGCAAAACACCCCCACCACTTTTTCATATACCTCCAAGTGCTGTGCCTCGTCTTCATTTCAACTCCAGCAGCCAACCGAACAACATCAGTATGTCTCTGAACGTAAGCTGTGCCAGCTATGAGGAGGTGACGATCAAAACGCAACAGGAGCTGAACGACTTGTACAAGGAGTTGCAGCTGATGGTGGCAAGAGGCTACCGTATAAACGTGCAAGTCTACGCTTGCAATATACGGAATCTTCGGCAGCCGAAGGAAGAGCCTGGACATTCCTCTTCAACGACAGCTTCCTCACCGGCGTCGATGAAGACCGAACCAGACAACTTGGATTACTTCAGCTGACTAGCGGTTGTCTTCCTTGTCCTTACAATTGTAGAATATGTTTATTTCTTTATTATATTAAAGAAGTAAAAAGAGCAAAGCCACCTATCTTGTTACTGACATATATGCTCAGTAACAAGATAGGGTTTTTTTTAAAACACAATTTGAATGACCTTGAAACTTCCCCCTCCACTGATTCGCTACCCCCACCACTTCACTGTTGATATACATGAGACAACATAATTAGATACCTCATTCCTTCTTCAACGGCCAAACCTACAACATCAACAATGGCTAATCTACCAACAGATGAAAGATGTCCTCACGCATGCTGTGACTTCGTACACGAGTTAGAGAAGAGGATGCAAGAGAGGGCGATAAGAAGAAAGCAGATCCACTCAGAAAATATCATGATAGTAAACGGCTATCTTTTGTTGTTCGGCCTTATCATGGTTGTACTGTTCGTACTGTACGGCATAGTTACATGCGTCGGCAAGGTTGCAGAAGAAAACGCTCGCCACCATCAGTTGGAAGATTTCAATGTTACTTTCTAGGTTTTCCTTTTTTAAAACTCCATTTGGATGACCTTGAACTTTCCCCCTCCACTCCTTCCTTTTTTTAAAACCCAATTTAAATGATCTTGAAATTTCCCCCTCTACTTTTCAATAATGTTACAACTGACTGCAGCTCACCTCATTCCTTGCTTGGCTGCCATGGCGGAAGGAACTCTTTCTTAAGTTGACTCCACTACGGACGAAGCATTTCCCTTGCGGTGGACTGTTCATTTACAGGATGCGACAGAAGTGGAAGTCTTGTATCAAAAATTACTCAATGTATTCAACGGGAACCCTGGACCTCTTGAATGTAGAATGGATTTGAATTTTGATGCAACCAGGGTCGGCACAGAACCTTCAACTTCAAGCCAGCCTCAGCAACGAGATTTTACACATTTATACACTCCAATATCACCGGAAGGTGTAACTGTCTGCGAGGCTGACTCAACTACACGTTATGTTCAGCCGAAGCCTTGGGTGTTGATTATTAACAATGTGTACAAAGTGGAATTGGTATGTAATAGATTAAAGGAGTTGATGGTACAAGATCCAGGCCTGCGCTTTCAAATAGATATACATTTCATCTGGAGAGCACCTGCACGGGGCTCTTCGTCTGACAGCTCTCCAAGTACGACGGACGAGGAGGACGACTAGTCATCTTTTTTAAAACTCCGTTTGAATGACCTTGACCTTTCCCCCTCCACTGAGTTTATTTAAGGTGCACTCTCACTGACTACAGCATCATTTCATCGCGCACCTTCACCGCAGCAACATGGAGAGTCAACTCAACTACTGTTGCGAACAGAAATGTTTTTCATGGCCGAATGGCATTGATGTGGTGGATGGCCTGGCTTGTAGAACATGTGAAGCTTTTAGTCAGTGCATGTGTAAGTGCAAGTCTTGGAAGAAGCCGAAACCGAAGTTGAAGACATTCCATGTGTACCAAATGAGAGGGCATAAGTACACTTGTTGCCCTGAACGTTGCATTGAATTCAAACTAAAACAGCTAACTGGCTGCAAATTGTGCAACAATCATTTTGCAGGTTTTTGCAAACATTATTTAGGAGCGTGTCAATACAGATCAACTTGGCGTACAGAAGCACTCACTATCAATGAAATCGCTATAGACTCACAAGAGTAGTCTTTCTACTCTTTGACTTTTTTAAAACTCCGTTTGAATGACCTTGAAATTTCCCCCACCACTTCCCCATATATCTAGAGTACGCAGGGCCCGGAGGTCAGTCGCTCGGCGGCTGTCGTAGTGTGCACATCCGTGTTGTGCAGTCTGCTGTGCAGTTTTGATTTTAACCAGTTCAAGGTCACCACACTTAAACTCTGGCAAAAACGTCAAGCTGTTAAAGACAATCCTAAGTCCCAGGTTCACAGTCAACCTCAAGGTCATCACACTTTAACATGTAAATTTAAGGTAGCACCAAAACGGTGCTACCTAGCTTGACATTTTCAAGTTTCCCGAGGTCATCACAGTTCCCCCACCACTTCCCATATACCTAGAGTGCGCAGGGCTGGACAGTCAGTCGCTCGGTGGCTGTCGTGGGGTGCGCATCGCGGTTGCAGTAATGGTGAAACGCGGGAGTTGTATCGGTTCAAGGTCACTCGAGCGGTGTCACATGACGGTTTAGGCAGAGTCACGTTGCAAACTTTGAGTTCCCTCGGCACTTTTGCTGTTTCTCGTCTAATTTCGCTCCAAGTCGTCAAGGTCATTGAAACCTGACTGAAACTCGGAGCGTAGTGCGAGAAACAGCAAAAGTGCCTAAAAATTTTAGGTTTCAGCGTGACCTTGACCTTTGTGACATCGATGACGTCATAATGGTGACGTAAGGGGTGATGACGTCATCGCCACGTCATTTCTGCAACGTCATGGGTGTGACGTCACAGAATGACGTAATTGGTGATGACGTCATCGATTGCGTCATCGATGACGTCATCGATGACGTCATCGGTGAGGTCATTGACCTCGATGACGTCATCGCTCAGGTGACCTTGAACTGAGCCAGCTCCCGCGTTTCTCCACTACTATTAAGGAATATTAATTTTGTAAACAGCTGTTCTGATTCAAATTATTGAGGGGAGATTGGTAATAAGAAACTAGAGGATAGTTGAGGGCGGTGAGCTTAGCGACCAAGCTACACCTGACGGGGAGTGATTACTGTAAGGCCGGCCGCACACTGCATCGAACGCGACACGACACGACACGACAATTTCTGTTTTGTTTTTTTCTGTTCTGTTCTGTTTTGTTGGATGCACGAAAAAACGTCGTCCGACACGACAAAACACGACGGCTTCCGACGACCGTTTCTGGAGAGGGAGAGGGTGGAAGGAAGTCACGTGATTCACAACGCATGCGCAGAGTGGATTTTCTGATTTTGTCTGATAGCGTTTTGTCATAAAACGAAATTTTCAGTACCTTCGCCAGACGAGGAAAAAACGCCTTAAGGCGTTTTATCGTCGTGTCGTGTTTTGTTCGATGTAGTGTGCGTCAGCTCCATTTAAACTCATACAAACTGAGCCGTATAAAACGCCTTCCGTCAAAATGTCTTGTCGTGTCGTGTCGTGTTCGATGCAGTGTGCGGCAGGCCTAACTCATCATGAAATCTCAGGAACTACCAAACGTATTTACTTGAAACATTAAACACAGGTTCGTCTTGCCTCTTAGGTGCTCACTAAGAAATGATTTAACAAAATTCCTTCAGGGCTCCGCCCCACAGGCCTTCGAAATTTTAATATAACGCTATCCGCATGGCCAATTTTAAATACGAATTAGGAAACCTGCACGGTTGAAATTTGGAGTGATCTTTTTTTCTTAGGTGCTCAAAAAAGTGCTTTAAACATCCCTTTTAGGGCTCCGCCCCACAGGACTTCAGAATTACTTTAGGGCCTCCGGGGTCGATATTTGACATGGACGTTTCTCTTTGCTCATGGGTGCTCACTAAAAAACGGTTTTCAAATACAGTTTTCGAAGTTCTTTAGGACTCCGCCCTACAGGACTTTAAATTACTTTAGGGCTTCCGGGGTCGTTATTTGACATGGACGTTTCTCTTTGCTCATGGGTGCTAAGAAAACGGTTTTACAAACACAGTTTTCGAAGTTCTTTAGGGCTCCGCCCCACAGGACTTCAAAATTACTTTTGGGCCTCCGGGGTCGATATTTAACATGGACGTTTCTCTTTGCTCACGGGTGCTCGCTCACTAAGAAACAGTTTTTCAAATACAGTTTTCCTAGTTCTTTAGGGATCCGCCCCACAGGACTTCAAAATTACTGTTGGGCCTCCGGGGTTTAAATTTGAATCGGACGTTCCTCTTTGCTCATAGTTACTTACTAAGAAATAATTTTGAAAAATTTCGTGTAGGGCTCCACCCCATAGAACCTCAAGATTACCATGGATTCTAGGGGGTATAAATTTAACGTGGATGTTCCGTTTTGCTAACAGGTGCTCACTACGAAATGGTTTTGTAAATATAGTTTTTGTAGTTTTTTAGGGCTCCACCTCACCTGACTTCAAAATTAATCAAGGGCCAACGTGTTTTAAATTTGACATGGACGTTCCTTTTTGTTCATAGGTGATCAATAAGAAACAATTTTGCAAATTTTTTTTAGGGCTCCTCCCCACAAATTCTCAAATCTACTATAGATCCTACGGGTTGAAATTTAACGTAAAGGTTCCGGTTTGCTAATAGGTGTTCTGGTGTTCACTAAGAAACAGTTTTGCAAAAGTACTGTTTAATGTTCTTTAGGGCTCCGACCCACATGTCTTCAATATGACTGTAGAGCCTACGGGGTTGAAATTTGACATGGTCGTTCCTATTTGCTCATAGGTTAGGGCCTTTTCTCTTTAAGAAACCTTTTCTCTCTAAGAACAGGTTTTGCGAAATTCCTTCAGAGCTCCACTCACACTACTTCATTATTCCAATGTCATTCTCAAGGAAGTAGATTTCGTTGCTCTTCAAAACGATTGTATTACCTATAAAATAAATTCAATCACGGGCGAAGCCGTGACGGGCAACAGCTAGTTAGACAAATAAATGTTCCCAGCCAACAGGATAATTGTTCAGTACATTCTTCAATCAGGATAAGTAATGTATAAGTTTTAAAAATTATATCCGTTTCTATCTTCCCTAATCCCATGTAAACGCACCGTCATCTAAAAACCCACCCATCTATCTTTGACAGAATTAATTTTGCAATTACCTTTTACGTCGGCTCTTTTCGTCAACTTTCGAACGGCTGAGACGATCCTCTCGCCCGTCCAACGTTCCAACCGCACATCACCGTTATGAAACGCTCATGGAGCAGGTTCCCGTGCCGTGTTGCAACGGTTGCAACTGGTTCAAGGTCCCGCGGTCTCGTCTGAAGCCTCTTCATCATCAGCGGCGAAGATGTTCTCTCACTTCTTATTTAGGGCACCTCTCAATCCCGCCTCTAGAGCACTTCGCGAAGAAACACTGATGCACTGTTCAATTTAGGTTTTTTTCTCATCGGGAGGACATCAAGTGGTTAGTTGTTGATCTATCTTTAGATGAGGATTTTTGTTTGCTTCGATACATTCTTTGTTTTTAATTTTAGAATATAAAATTTCACCTTTTCTATCTAATTTTATGTGGATTATCAACTGGGATTTATAATTCATTTGTATAGGGTTTATCATTATGTAAACTTAGATTCAGAGCTCGTCATTTATTATACAAATGCTGTATCATGAGGGATTACTATATTTAATGTCCTATTGTTTTCCACTTGTCAATCAATCAATCAAATTATCTTGATACTTAGATTACTTTCAGAAAAATAGTATTTTCACCAAAACTCAAATAATGCATCTGCCAATTTCTCCGTACTCTTTAAGAATTCGTCACTGATTCTGTTCGTAAAATGTAACATGCATCTCGTGGTGAAATGATACGATCAAAATTGTCCCTGAACAAAGTTCACTTTCAAAAATAAAATCCAAACAGGTTGTTGATTGAAAGAGCAATCAACCCATGAATCAACCGTTGCTGTTACATGATCCAGTCATATCTCGATTGAAACCAATTATCGGCTCCACGGGTAACTGTTCCGCGATGGTAACTATTGTTGCAATAACAGCGTTATGGCCGGAACGTGGTTACTGCCTGTTCCTGTTACAGGCATAATCACAGCCCTGTGCCTCCCGTTGGCTCCATAATGACAGCAGAACCTCATATAACGACAACGAATGGTTTTAATGGGACTACTTTCTATCTGCTCGTACCTCAGTGTTGGGTGTCAAAATTAGAAAGGGCGAGGAGGTGTGGAACTGTACGTATGATTCTGAATTGAGTTTGTATACGACTGTCCGTCTTGTCCTATTAAAGGAGTTTGAAAAATACGTTTGCTGAGTATATAAGTATGAAGGTGCCGATTGCCTATATAGGGGATTTGTAAACCAATATTTGTTCCTCGTCTAGGGAAGGTACGCAAGATGTGACATTTCTTTGTTAAAAAACTAAATGTTAAGTTTTGTTACTTTACCCGTGGAAATTACATCGAAATATAATTTTGAATTTCTTCCGGAGCCTGTTATGATGACAAAAAATTAACTTAACTTTTTACGGTGAAGTATGGGTTTTGTTTGGCTTTTGGGGGCACAAAACTATAAAATATCATGGTCCGGAAATAGCTTTTCGCAGAATAATGGAAAAACGTGTGTTCCATAGGAAAAACTACTTTTGAAATATATTTTTTTTACGAATTATGTATTTAATAACTTAAAAAATATGTAAACTGCCAGACCTAGCATTCTAAAAATACTCGAGATTGGATGGGCCCTGAGCTAAACTAAATCCTTGGACGGAGTTAATCGGAAAACCCAAGAGCGGATTAATGTCGTCTCGCGTTACTCAAATTGGGGTTTCCGCCCCCACCCCCTTACGCCCACTCGGCTGCTTTTTACTGCACCCCCGCGCCTTACCACTCGATTACGGTATGGAAATACGAGTCCACTTGTGTCGATTGATCCCGTAATTAATTTAATTATCCTTGTGACCCGATTCCAAATAAATTATTGCGACCTATTTCCATGCAAACTATGAGTTTAACAATATGAATTTGATGTGAGTTGTGCGAGTTACTTTCAACATCAAAAATAGTAAATAGTATATGATAATACAGTACTAACAAATACAGTAGTATTTTTTACAAACTTCACTTAAGGACTTAATGCCTCGCTTTTGAGGTAGTTCTCATGGTATGAACTAGGATCATAGGTAGGCCTACTGCATTCTTTTAATATGAGGATGCGACAAGCTAATTCGTCATTAGCGAAGTCTTTTCAAATTAAGTTATTTTTATTGAGTTATTTTTATAACTCTCTTTATTCGTGAACGTTTCTTAACACGCACTCTTTTCAAAGTTGCAAAACGTCCAAAATTTTAGGATTTTGCACGATCCCAAAATTTCAAACATTTATATCATGCTATATTTTAATTTTCCTATTATTTTTCCGAAACAATATCTATCATTTTTATCCCTTTATACAGCAAGCCCAATATAGACTTATTTAGGATAATCTTCTACAATAGAGTTCAAATTTTAACGACCTTCTGATGTAGTTTATAAAAAAATCTCACTCTAAGCAGTTTTTGTAGAAAAACTAAAATCATCGCTTACTGAAAAGGACATTACATCGCTAGGGACTCAACACATTTTCATAATATCCAATTATTCTCAAATTATGTGAGAACTACCTTAACGAAGTTGTTAAATTGCTATGCAAAATGTATGACACAATTGCTAAATGTCTTCTGTATACCTCTATTGATAATTTTTGGTACAAATATCTTCCGAAGTCAGCGCGCTAGACCAATACACGGTATGCGCCCTGCCCCCGTGTGTCCGGCCCGCAGCCGCCGCGGCGCCCGACCGTGAAATCGCGTTACGTGTGGCCCTCGTAGTCGTCCGATGTACAGGTTTTTGTAATAAAACTGGTTCCTTCACCTTCCCGGTCTACGCTACGGGGCGGGTGGAATAACTCAGGGCAATCATGCTTTGCTACCTACTATTTCAGCTCCACAATATTGAAGTAGGTGAAGACGCTTGTGTCACGTACAGTTCTCGCACAGTCAAATCTACATAGACCTATTGAAGCTAATATTATTTTATTAATGGCATAACGAAAATTGCAACAGGAAAGGCTTTAGAACTGTGTTTAAATGTATTCACATCACTCAAATTAAAATCTATAATGATTAATCACAACAATCTACTCGTCAATCACGCTTTTGTCATTCCAACTTCGCTGTTTTTGTAAGACGTTGTCGTAATCTATACGTGTTAAAAACTGAACATGAAGTAATTATATGAAAAGAGTTTGATACGTAGCGACACTATTCATATCATCGAGATTATTTAATATAGTAGGTAAGTAACATAACAATCGGCGGCCTACTACATACAACAACTATATTAGATATAACTGTGTTTATTTTCAAATCCGCAACTATCCCATCTCATAGTCAAACGAATGTCTACAATCTGATCCACTAGACTAGACACTTTATCGCTGAGAATTTTCAAATTCTTTCAAATTGAATGCCTGTAAAATTTTCCAATAAAATGGATTCTGTTATTTCATAATTATTTTCCAATTTGGAAACTTTGATCGGTCCAGCGATCAAGTGTCGCGTCGATAAGATGGTTCGGCTAGAATCGCATTGAATAACTACGAGGTGACCGCTCGGTTCGTCAACCGTTTAACCGCAGGGCAGCGTCCTCGACCAACGTTTTCCTCCTTCGCCAGATTCACCTATTTATTCAATATTTGTAATGCTTTATCAAAATTTCGGTCAAATATCAGCCATCAAATGCCATTTCAAACCAATTATGGCCCCAAAATCGAACAGGGGAACCTCGGAATACGAGGCAAACGCACTATAGGCCTACTCGTCATAACCGCTCTACCGCAGAGCAGCGTCCTCGATCCCCTTTCTTCCTCCGTTCGCTGATGGAAGCCCTCGTAATCGTAACTCCCGATGTCAACCCATGTGATGTGACGGCGATGTCGCTCTCGTGCTCGTCACTGTGGCATTCTCACGCTCATCCTCCTAACTCCCTCTCTCCCATCCTCTCTCTCTCTTTCTCCCTCGCCGTGCTGTTCTCACGCGCCCTACAAACTGCAAGCGAATCGGCATTGTGTAGTGTAGAAGAGAAACGTCCTTGTCTGTGTATAATGGGACTTAGTCTGAGTGGCTCTAAAAATTGTTATGGTTTAGCATTTTATGTATCGTAAATATTTTATTTGCCTAGTCTAACACTAATTTGACAGATTTATATAAACCGACTCCCTTAAAAAAATCACTCTTGCAAAAATTAATCGTTGTTCTGTTTTTTTTTTTTTTTTTTTTTTTTTTTTTTTTTTTTTTTTTTTTATATAATAAAATTTGTCATTTAATCGGTAACCAGTCAAAATTGTGTGTCCCCACTGTAAGATCTCGATTGAAAACAATATCGCTGTGATCATAAAAGGGTGCACAACTTAAATTGATACTTTGTAACAAAAATTGCGATATCTGATATGCCACCAGTGTAAAATTAATCATACGTAGCCTACCTACATGTATCTCATCTTAACAAAACGTATACTTTCACGTTCAATACACGTGAAACACTAGTTTACAAGTACAGTAATGTATATTATTTCAAAACAAAGGCCACAGAGCAGATTTCAAACTAATTTCGAGAACGGGGCGGGGGCAGGAGGCGCCACTCTCCTCTGTTTCCGGTCGTTTTTTTTCGAGGATCGGCCCTCTGTGATAATACGCCCACTCCCTAAGGAATTTCCGATTCCAGTTGTGAGGAGAGGCAAAATAAATGTTTCTTGTCTGTAAAAGACAAGTTTTACTTTTCTCCAGCAATCAAATTGTTAGATAATTATAATTTAGAAGACATTTTTATCGAGACTTTTAAATTCATACAGCGATGGTCGTTTTAATGTTTTTTATATTAACAATTTTGTAGATCTCTAAAATAATGTTTAAACAAACTGACATTGCAAACTATTTTTATGCCAGCCAATTGTACAGTTATATTAGGCATTTAACACTTCTTTTCACTGTAACTGGGTGTACAAGAAAGACATGAACCACAACCTCTACATATAAAAAAGCTGTTGTAGAAAATTAGTTTCATAATGTGACAAAATTCTCCGCCAAAAGTACAAAAGTGCAGAGTTCACAGAAATGGAGGGAGCTGTAACGGAGTTTTCATAATCTTTGAATAAAAGTTTCCCTGCTCTTACTCACTGTGTTACATCTCATTGAGAAGAGCAGGGGAATTATTAGGAATTAATCAGGAAAACCCATCACCAAAGTGGCGGCTTTTACAAGCCTCCATTAGAGAGAAGTTCTTTTAAAGGGCTGTTAACGCATGACAAAAACATAAAGAAGACTCCTGAACGAAAACGTATCACAACCAATGTTAACATAATTAATTTATGAAATATATATATTATATATATACTTATACTCTTATAAGTATCGGTCACTTATTATCATATTCTTGCAAGTAAAATGTCCACATTTAACATAATTTCTTTCTACCAAAGCGATGACCAAAGCACGTTACGTCCGTTGATCCACAAGCACACCGCCCCGCCGCCCCAGCCGGGCGAGAGAGAGATGAGCACATTTTGATTGCAGACGCCGCGGTTCGAGTCCTGACCTTTCCCTCTACCTTTCACCGCGACGGCGCGCCGCCACGGCTCACCGGCCACCGCCAAACATGCCGAATTGGAAAACAACCATAACACTTGGGAATACCGTGTGGACCCGCCGCTCGTTGGTCCAGGGTGCGTTCTGTCTCGACCCCACTTTGGTTCTAATTTCTTCAATACTTTTGAAATATTTGATCAGAACGCTGGCAGATCACTGCATACTTAACACAAACATAACCTAGCCGCCACAGCGCACTGTAAACCTGGCTAAGTACGAGTAGCGAGCCCGGTGTTGAGGCCGCGGGCGGAGATGCGTTCGCCGCGATCATGAACTAACAGAACTAAAACACTGTAAAACTTAGGAACTGTGTAAATTTTTTACACAATGTTAAGTAAATGGTCTTCTTTCAATTTTTGTGTTTTAAAAGATCTTAGTTCAAAATAGCATAAAGATTCATAAGCTAGCGTATGAATAACAAACAAGTGCCGCGGTAATTGTTGTGATCATATTCTTATTTAGCGATCGTCCGTAGCGTAATTTAGCTACCACTGTGGCTTTTAAACAGTGGTAATTCGTAAAAAGCAGAGTTTCACTTCTATTTAATAATTAAATACTATAAGACAATTGGTAAACATAATTATTAGGTACTTACTAATACAGGTAGCACATTCAGCTCTCTCACCTATAACACAACAAACACAGTTATAACCACAACGTACAACTACAGACCATCATAACTAGAAGTATACGCTTATTCTGCACGTAAGGAGATGAACGGACTTTGCAGATATTCAATCCTAAATTCAAGACATTAAAAAAAACATGCCAACAATGTATTAAGTCACACAAATGAATTCATACACCTAAAATTTGGATAAGACTCTTACTTTATTTATTGCGATTTTTTTCTTTATCTCAACTATCCGAGTTCGTTACTGTGACAACATAACCTTTTATCTCGAACTGTTTGTTCGTATGTTACTTCTGACATGTGTAAACTTCAACCACGTCAGGCGTCAGGTGACCTGAACTTTATATACTTGGTATTTATATGTATTGATTTACGGGGTTTCTTTTGGACTGGATGTGTCGGTTTCACTCATGACACCTTTTATTATTTTCTAATTCCTTTATAAAAAAACCTTTTTTTATGTTTTAGTAGTGCATACAAAATATAGATTTCTGAATTTGTAACTTATTTTTTAAATATTTGTGACTGTAATTCGAGTATCACAGTGGCCAGAAATAGTTTTGAAATCCTTACTCTATGCATGACACACAGACGTTCGTTAAAAACAAACAATTCAAGCACCGAATAAAACAGCCTCCAATGCATTTTAGGGAGAATTTAATTACGGACCATTAGTTTAATATTGCACAGAAAAAACTTCAAACAAGGAACTTAAAAATACAAACTATGTACGCTTCAAAATCTACCTAGAAAGTTTGGAGTCGATTAAAGATTCTTCGGACATTGAACTTGGGTTTCAGCAATGCAGTGAGGATTGTATTCCTCTTCGTCTATTCATCCAACTATTTTCACAATTTGTGGGATATAGGCTTATAGCCATAGAAGGGTTTTAGAAGGCGGTAGTCACCGTTAAACATGCTAATACATACTCAGCGAGCACAAAATATAATTTCTAATAAACTCATTACCAACAAATCTGTTCAATGTTAAGAACTGACATCAACCTGACTGGCATTAACATCGCTATACAGTTCACCAAATAGAATTGATATTAGCATAGAATTTTGATATTGAGGTAGACAACGTTTTTCCCCATAAGACCCAGTAACTTATCACATTGAGTTGAATAATTTATAGACTGGATTTCGAGCTTAAACTAGTTCCAAAATAATCCTCATCGCAAGCTTAAATGAAGAACATAAATATGTTTTCCGTCCGACTAGCGGTCAGTCTCGCCTTGTTTTGCTTCCTCGACACAAACATGTCTAACGACTTATTTGTGGCTCAAGAATTTCTCCGGTCACGTGACTGATAAGACGTTACAGCCACAGAGGACCTGTCAAAACAAGGGTTGGCCAATCAGGGCCGAGGGACCACTTGACGCACTCTACTGGGAAGGGCGGAGCAAGTGGTAAAAGCACCTTCAGGCTGGAGGAAAACAGAGGTCCTGGAAAGTGGTTGAGGAAGAAAACAGTATAGACGATATCTAACAGTTTCGGAGATCATGAAAAGATCTGGATGGTTAAAAAAATACAGGATATTAATCAAGGCAAAGGATTATTGAAATCTTAAATGTACTTCATGTTTAAACCGCTTAATGTTTGTTGGCTTCAGGTGTAGACGTGTAAGAGAAACTGAAATGTTTCTTTATTTCTGAGACAACCTACAATATTTCATCGTTGAACGATTGTGTAGTTAATATCTTTAAATGTGGCCCACATCAACATGAGTACTGTATGTTTAAATACAATGAAGTTTGTGCGAAACAGTGAACTACGACGAGAGTCCTATACTGGAAATTCAAGATTATTATTGATAATCTCTTTCTTAGATCTTTGAATGTATCTGATAGAGTCCGCAAATCTCACCTACTGCAAAAAAGGTCTACATCAGGAGCCATTGGAACATTTTCTTCTCTACAAATAATGTGTTTACTCTATTTGGTAATGGCGATGATTCACCCAGTGATTGCCGAAATTGTTTACCGTCAATGAATTCATAACGTCTTCATTAAATAAAAAATTGACTTTTATAAAATTTCAATGTAATAACGTTACTCCATATTAACTCTAATTATTACGAAATTAATTTTAAAGGTACATAAACACAATATTATGAATTTCATTCATCAAAAAGAGTATATTGTCTCAAGGTTTCCTTTGATGGCCTTTGTTTCAACATGTAAAGATGAGTTTGTTTCAGTTGCAACTTTCTTTAAATAACATTTACAATAACGAGAAGCCAGGAACGAAACTATGGAAACGCGATATACATCAAATTTAGTAGGTCTACCTTCCTTTATTCAGTACAAATTATTAACAGTTTGCTAGGAATTATAATATCTCCTCGAGTCTCAATGAACTAGCATATAAACAATACGTCGAGTCATTTTTTTGCGAAACTAACGGGACAGGAAGAAATTTCTCTGACTCAATCCAAAAGTGCTTGACCCGATCTCTCCAGTCTCCAGGAGTTGGTGACTCAGGAACAAGAATGAGTCAGTTGATGACACACCGTGCTATTGTAACTGTTCGCTACTGCTACTCTGGCGGGTGTGTCGTGTTGTCCCTGGGTCGTCCTTGTTGTCAACTTACACCGAGTGAGTCGTAGCATTAAGTGGAAGTAAGTGTAAACTTTCTCGTTGAAAACTTACAACACAAGTTTCTGAGTTCTTGTATGAAGTTAAGAGATTTTATTCGAGAGGTTGCAAAAGGATCGATGGATTTTAAAGTTGGCACATAGAGAAAGGTTTTCCTTTTTCATGGTAATTGCATTTGGGGGCTACTGTCGTGAAGAAAAAGTTCCTTTGTGTGCAGAGTCAAATAATGTTTATGTCACAATGAATTGTGGAATTGAAACATTAGGTTTCTTAGCATTTAATCTACAATAATTGAAAAGTAAAAACTAGAGACTTTAACGCATTGCGTTGAAGTGGCAGGAAGCCAGGAAGTCGTGAAGAAAAATATAAGAACAACAATTAATTTTCAAGGGTGTAATGGAGTAGAATTATATTCATCCATATACGTCTTTTATAAACGTCCAGTAAAATACTAGCCAGAAATCACACACCAAATCCCAACTCGTTTCCAACAAAAAAGCAGGGTTCGAGAGCCCAACCTTGGATCGGTCAAACCTCTCGATAAATCTAATAAAAAGACATTCCACTGGATAATGAAGCGATCGGAACCAGCTCCAGGACCGTTATCCGACAAGACCAGCAGATGATCGGAACCGACCGCCGCGCCGTCCTTGCCGCGCTAACACACGCATACGTGCAGCTAAAGTCAAGGTCAATCAAAGGTCATCTCGCTCTATCACATTGTTATCCGCACCAAGGTCGGAATGGCTCTCAGGACTTTATGGTGTTCCGGACCGGTTGTTTATGGGGCTGGTGGGACGATCTGTCTGGAAAACCGGTTGTCCAAATGTAATTTCTCTGTTTGATCAAGGCATTCGGAAAATGTCAAGAACGGACGGCGGTTCCTGAGGTGTGCTGAGTTAACACCCATGTACCGAGATTTTTCATTATATAAATTCATGGGTTTCTTTTACAAGGTTCTGGGTCGGAACTAAAGCTTGTACGGTAGTGTAGGCCTACCATTATTTCACGCACTTAAGATATTATGGGGACTGTAAAATCGTTATTTAAGATTGTAGTCCCGACATCTAGATTGATGAAAGACTATTCAAGTTATAAGCACAGATTGATAAATTATATCTACGATTCATAAACTTAATATTCCTATCTTTTGCAATGATTTCTTCGGTCATTAGAAGATGCCAAATAAAAGTATTCTGGTGTAAAACAAAACCTAAACTTGAAAATATTCAAAAACTTTAATTGGTGTTCAATAATTTTACGAATTATGATAATCTTTACCCGTTTGTCCCAAAAAGTACTTGATTTTTTTATCTAGGTCGTATCAGGAAATTAATTGGAAATAAAATAAGTATTGAGCAATAAAAAAAAAATTAAAACGTGGTTATAAAGAAATTGGTTTATTCAGGAGTTGACCACCCAAACCACAAGTTATTGAGACATTTTGATACTTTAGCGGTTAGAACTCGATTCTCAATCGGTTAATGGACAGGTTGCCCATTAGGTAAGTAATTATTATTCACCGCACACAAATAGCGTCTAGTATTTTTGGGTTGAGTTAATACATCAAGAAACCTCCAATTTCAAATATGTAAATCGTAACTCATTGTGAATCATGAATCACGTAATATTTTCAGCACCTCGTGTGCCGATTACGAGGTGGCGAGTATGGCACAAGGCCGACCCACAACAATGATGTGTAAATGCAGACAAAACCAGCAATTTGCGATGTTGCGACATCGGACCGGAAACATACACGCTTCCGGTCGCAGATGACAGCTGCGACCTCTGGCGACAACGGTTATAATTGCCGGTTCTGATATGTGACAATGTTGGCAACAACACTTACTGTGCCCATCACTGCGCCCAACGAGGTTAACGAAGATAGGGAAATTTGCCACCTGTTGATTGGCGCCATTTTACTCACGATTCCGGCTGTTTGCTTGGTAACCAGATCTTTGTTTACATCAGTTTTCCACCTGGTATCTGCCGTTTTACCCAAACATATGCGACGTTTCTATGGTAACTAATAGCCTGACCACCGACTATCAAATCGTTCGGTTCGTTGTTTGTTTTCAAAACAAACAACAAATAATCAGATGTTTTAAAAGTATAACCTGTGATTTTCGAAGCTTGTTGCGACAAACCAGATCTGGTAACCAAGGAATAAAGGGTAAAGTGTGGGATGGTTATACCAAGGAAACTGCTGGAATCGTGAGTAAAATGGCGCAAATCAACAGGGGGCAAAAACTAACATCATGTTTTTATTACTCTACATGTAGTTTAACCTTGTTAACAGCAACTGAGCAAATTCCAAAATTACGCACACAGCACAAAGAACGTAAAAAATGGTAATAGAAAATTTAGGAAGATAATAGGAAATTTAAAGGTTTACGTCGGCGATCTAGCCTCAGTAATAATGATAAATAAATAAATATTTTTTATTTTGCCAAATAACACATGTACAATATTATACAACAGAAAAATATATGTGCTCTTCAATTTACATTCAAAACAGTAGTTTCACAGAAATAGTTGATAGTCCATTTACTATATACATACTTTTTTTATAAAACAATGGACTAGAATAAAACATAAACCCACGTACTGTAGTACTGCTGGGCTTAGATCAGTCCAAGAAGTAATCTAGTCCAAGAGCGCGTAAAGGGGATTCAAATCAGCGAAATTCTAGCAGCTACGACGAACTGAAATTCAACTCAGTCAGTAATTCGACTCGAGCTCGCTACGTCGCTACCTCGAACTCTTGCCACTAAATTATATATACATGATGTAAAACGAAGAAGATTTTTTCAAATTGAATTGTTCAAGAAAAAAGTTCAGTCCTAGATATATTTTTTATTTAATTTTTCATTATCATGCACAATTAATATATTTATCATTCCAATAACATGTTTTTAAAATTTTAATTAAACTTATACTTGAGACCAGAAACATCCAAGGAAACCAAACCGACATGGTTAATACTACATTAAATTTAGGAACAAAATTTTAGGTACTTTTGGGAATGAAACTAGATATTCAGAAACAGTACCATCCTTAGGAGACCCGCGGAAATTATCTTGCGAAATGGTTAGGTACCGTAACTTTGATCAACAGGACCTTTCCATTAACGAATCTGCAGTGTAAAATTCTAAAACCTCTTATTTTAAGAAAAGTCTTTTAAAAGTAAATCTTTAACAAAAGTACGATCGCGGCGGTTTGAGGCCCGCACGCGCGTGGTCGCGGTTCGTTCGCTTCGCTCGCGTGCGAAAACTCGTCATTACTCCGGAGGAAACCAACCGCCAAAACAGAGGTTGGGGGCGACGACCCCGCCCTTGAAAACAGCGAGACTTGGATAAGCAGAGAAGCGCGTGGATTCGCGTCTGAAAATGATAGAAAGACTGCCCAAGTAAGCTGGTGAGCCGTTCATAGATATAGCGCGACCGTCACCGTCACCGTGACAAAATCTTGTGCGACGAACTGATACGCGGTGTGGCCGGATCGCACGGACCTTTAAAATTTTATGTTGATTAGGTTTGTTTACAAGAGAGTTGGTTCAAGATTTATTGTTCTGTTTTTACGTAACTATGTAGAAGTGATTTTCGATATTAGGTACTGTACTTTTTCTTGAATAAATCAAATAATTTTGAACTTGAACGTAAAGTTTACAACAAATTTTGAGAACTTGAGGAGATCTCCTTTGTTTACGTGCTGTGTGTGTGCTGATGTGAATGCTTAAGCTAAGTTTGTACATGTTATTCACCAAAACTGTTATTAAAACTAACATTCCACTGCTATTTATTTGTAACCAGAATAAATAATGAGCCCCAATGAAGGTCAACCTTCTATAGGCTGTGTATGATTGCAGTAATTTTAATTAATTAATTTTAGAACAAAGACGACATTGAAAGCCTTTACTCTTCGCTATGCATTAGACAAAAAGCCATACAGAACCATAAATTCTCTATAAAAAGACATATTAACGACATTCGTTTAAGGTCGATAAAATTTCTATCATCACACTGGAAAGTTAATTTAAAAAGCTTTTCACCACAATTGTCATATTTTAAAGAAATTTACAACACTAATACAAAGCCCCTTTATCAGAATTCGTGATTAGGGACAAATAGCTTTATAGGTTCCGAACCATAAATGCTCACACCCGACGAAAGTTGAACAATGAGCAGTAAACAGCCAAGGTCAAAGTTGCGACAGAGGTCTTCATGGTGAGGATAAATCTTTCTATGCTCGTCGTGAGACATGAGCAATGATCTACGTTCCGACAGCGAGGCGCCGGTAACGCAGATTCCGGGTCGAGGGTCGAGGCCGGTCACGAACTGCGCACCAACTTGAAATCCGCACAGGGGTCGGAATATGTACAAATGGATGATATGAATTGCAAAATAATCATTAGTGTTCTTAATTTTACTTAATATCAATCTCTTCCATCCAACCTACCTGCGCATTTACCTTTACACGAGGGATTGGTACATCATTAAACTGTAAACTCAAAAATTAAATCGTTTCATGTATTCCATAGTTGACATGTTTTCGAAAATTGTCAGCAGTAAAACCCTCCTACTTGCTGAACTAATTCAATACGATGGTTCTCTTTTATAAGAACTGCACAAAATCAAACATTAAAGGAGACCAAATATAAGACGGGGTGATCGAATAGTAATGGTAAATTTGATTTCAACTAATGCCACCTACTGTTTATCTGTTCAGAGAAATATATTAGGTCTAAAGTTTAAAAGGTGAATAAAGCGTGTTAAAGGCTTTTTATTTTTTTATCGACGAAGCTACTTATACGTTTTCTACAGTAATGGACTTCTAAAATTACTGTAGTAATATTAAATGGAGTTAAAACCTAAAACAGGGACTTTGCAACCTAGAAATACCTTTAAATTGGAGGAAGTACAGATGCAATGATGGGGAAACATTAGGCTAATTCGTCTGCAGCGTTCAGTGATGACAAACATTGAGTACCGCTATGTTTCACACAAGTGGACAACATCACCAACTGCTCATGGTAAACAGTAAATAACAAGTAAAAGCAAGGGCTAAAGTCAAGCATGAGACAAGTGACATTTGCTCTCGAGGAGGTATTTTAGGATTGTGGTTAAAGCCTTAAAGCATATGGATAGTTTCTGTAGGCAGAGCGAGAAGGCTTGAAATAAATTGCAGTACGCTATTCGGGTGGCCTAGAAAACCGTATAGTGATGGTGAGAATGGCATACTGTTATTTGATTTTTAAAACCAAGTTATAAAACCTAAATATGTAAACAACCCGTTTAGCAATGACTTGAGTTGACGAAAACTTTCGTACTTTTTTGAACGCCTGCATTTATTTAACGCTAATATTTTTATTTTACAATGAGCACATTTCATAATTATTATTCTTTATCACCGGACGACAACGGCAGGCTTATGTAGAATAAACAAAATCACATGTTTGTTAGACAAAACGCACATGCACAATAATTAATTGAGCTCAATATAATTGTCAATAGCACGATATGTGGAACGTTACTCCCTAACGATATACGTTGTCCTTTACTCATGTCTCATGAACGTAATTGTGTTGCAATGTATAGTCTCCACTATGCCATTATATAAATGCAAATGTTTTAACTTAATCTTTTAAAGCAACATATAACCAATTCAAAATTATTTTCGTGGCGAATATCTTCTTATAAAATGAATTTATTGAATGTAAAACCCCCTCATTCATGCTCTAAATTTACACCTAAGCTATAAAGGAATGCTTGACGATATTTTTTTTGCTTCAACGGGCATCTTGAAGATTTTTTTATATTTGAAACAAAAATAATTTTCAATTATCTATAGGCCTTCTCGAGTGATGAATTTGCGGTTTATTTCATAAGAAGTTGAATTATTTCAATTTTTGCAGAAACCACAAAATATCTTGAATTTCTTTATTATTATATAACAATAGTACAGAGACTTTTCATGAAAGTAAAATATTCAATCTTTGAGAGGCTATATTGGTTATATTATTCGTGTTGAGTATGAGTAATTTTGATTGTTGAATCCTGCAACACTTTGGAACCCACACGGACAATAAAGAGCATTTCCCTATAAGCCGCAATCTCCCACGTGGTTTGGATATCATTGATAGTGTGACGTCAGCTGTTATTCCACATTGTCAAACAGCTGTATCAATGATCAGCTGACCGCCGCGCCGCGCCGCCGTCGTTGGATGATGGGAGAGGGGGAAAAGAGGGGGTTAAATGACGTCATACCGGCCACATTGTTGCCACCCTCAATGTTATTCTGGATATCATCCCATTGTTACTGAATATAGAAGGAATATACAGTATTCAAGGCCTTGCTTTGTACGAGGTTGTCTTGCTACATTTAGATCAAAGCTCAAACGAAGTAACAGTAATCCTTTCTTTGTGAATGTTGTTCTATTTTCAATCCAAAACTTTGGAGTTTCCTTCGTAAAATCTCTTATGAAATGTAATATATCTGTCGTCTTGAATTACGGAACTAAAAACGGGATGTCTGAACGTAAGAGATATTTGTTGAAAGACCAGACCAGTTTAAAATGAGATGAAAAGGTAAAATAAACCTCTTAGACCTACATACCTGTGCCCTGATTTATTTTAGCATACAGTATACTGGCACAATTCAATAATAATAAACAATGAACAATGAAAACATTTTAATGAAGGGTCAATTTTAAATTGCTGATGAATTACCAAAGTGTCTCTAAAAATTGTTTTTTTTAGTTTCCTTGTTTTTGAGTATGGTACACGACTATACGGTATATAGGATTAGTCTGCTATTTGTATAAAATTATGTTGTTTGCTTCGACTAAAAAGACAATAACAAAAGATAATCTTCTCACTCATAAATAAACATTATACAGTATGTGAACGGATGCCTCGTTTTAGTATAAAGAGAGGTTAAATAATTATGCAATCCTTTGTTTTTATTTCACTACCAAAAAATCTTAAAACGCCTGAACCTTATTTATACATAGACGGGGGGACGAATTCCGGCATTAGTAATATCTGATAACAAGCAACACGGCCTTACAAGTCAACCTGGAGCTGGATAATAACTGGCTGTATGGTTATAGAGATGAGTGGTTATAAAGCTTGATTGCCAAGGTTGCAGGGATGATCCTGAAACTTGGACCTTTTCCGTCCAATTTCTGGCTCAATTGTGAGATATTCCCTGCCTGAAGGGTTTGTAAATCTCACAGGTAACGTTACCGCTCATAGGCATCATAAATGTCAGAAGTTATTCCGCCTGACTAGGTAGAATATTCAAAAAAACCTTAATGTAATTTTCTGCAACAAGGTCAAATCGACTACTCTATCGGACTCTACAGTACCAGGAACACGATCCACCTCGTAACATTGCCCCCCTCCCTCCACCACGAGGAGTTTTTCCCCGGTTTTCGCAACCGCGGTGGCGGGCCAACTAGGGCATTTCCCGAGGTGGGTGAAAGGTTGCACAACCACGCGCCGCGGTTTGGGTACAAACTGGTTAGAAAGTGCAGCTTTCGCACGGCCAGCCTTGCAAGGCCGTTGGAGCGGCGATAACACCAGAGAACTGGCAATGTCGCGACGGTGATGGAGAACCGGCAACCTCGCATTGGTAGCTGCCATGAATAAGAAATACTATAATAAGGAAATACTTTTAATGATATACTGGTATACTGGTGTTGATCCGAATGTAAGCAGTGATAACATTGTGGCTGTCTTGTCGGAGAATTGACAATGTTGTAACGGTGGTGAAGAATCAGACACATGCATAAGTAACTCCATGTACAATTAATTGTATACAAGGGCGAATTGGGTAGAATATTGGTCCGAATGTTGGATTGATCAGGAGTGTGATGTAAGGACGGTTAGATTCCCGAAACAGGGGAATAAATACAAAGTTTTGACAAAAACCGTATGGTTTAACCATCGATGGGTTAACATAGCCGGTTGCGTTTACTAACCCAAAGGTGAATATGACTCATGAATCCTAACGTTCGGAAACTTTTACTAACAGAACACAAAAAATATTCTAATGGTTTTAATTATTTTCAATTTGTTAAAAAGTTACTTTCTTTGAGAAATAACACGACAAGAAATAACAAGAATTTTGTGTACCCCCCTCTCACCCCATTTATAATTTGTCCGAATTGTGAAGATTAAAACATTTATTACACCATACATGTTTAGTGTGTAACTAGTGGCTCATAGGGGCAAAAGCCCCAATTCATAAAATTAAAATAGCATGAACCATAGCGTATTACCATTTCTTCCACAACGAAGGTTTCCAGAAAATTTGATTTTAATTTGAGGTATATAATATTTTAACAATACCGTTTGAACAGACCATTCACCCCCAAGTACTCTTGTCAATCCTGTACTATTAGGTCACCCGTTTGTAAATGCTCTATTTTGTCTGTTGTTAAACACATATCGATCTATGGAAAATAAGTTTTGAAAGAAATCGTAGTCCCTTAATTGAGCTGTGGCGGCTTTTTAATATAACATAGAAAAGCGGCAATGAAAAAAATTGATTTTTTAGCTCCTGTCAGTTTTTTTATTTTTTATGTTTTAGTCACAAAATTTAAACACAGTACCTCAAAGTGCATCTTCACTTGCTGTGAATAGACTATTCATCCCTCCTAATCAAAACTCTTGATTTTGTGTAAACAAAGCAGATTTTTTTAAATCACTACATGGAGAATCTTTAAGGATAACCTTTCAGAAATAATCATTCTTATATATTTCCCATTTTGTTGTAAAGTTTTTTACCTGCAGTATTTTCCTCTAGCATGTAGGACAAACGTCTTTGATTTTAACTCGTCTTCTATAATCCTACAATCTATGAAATGACTAAAAGGTTTCTAGGAAAATTCATGTAACAGAATACCAAAACTTCACTGACTGATACACTTTAAGTATCAATTAATGTGTCATCGTCATTCAATATGATCAATTGACACTTTTCGTCTTAAAATAAAACCAGAACAATGGAAATAATGTAGGTGTTTCTCAAACCACAATTCATCGCCAATTACATCTCTATCAACGATCAGAAAGCATTTTATGATTTGCATACATGCTCAGTTTTTTTACAATTTAAATTATAGTAACAACAGTAAAATCAGCAGTCAATTTGTAATAGTATGTAAGGTTAAATCTCCTAGTAGAATTTTTAATAGCTCAAAGCAACAAAACGTCTTATTATAGTATTACCACTCTAGGGTTAATTTTTTTCATTTGGCTATTAGTTCTTTACTAAATTTTATCATCTGTCTCTCGTTTTAAAATAAAACCAAAACATATGTTTCAATGTACACAAAGAAGACATTTTTCGAATCCCCATGCTATTCGTAAGGAGGACGTTTCACTATATTTCTCATTTGCTTGTAACTTTATGTATAGACTACGCTTTATGGGACCGAACCCTTTAATTTGAAACTCCCACCTCTCACAAATCTTCCTGCGATTTGCAAAACGCTCACAATTTTGCCCAAGAAATTTCGCTTACAGAATTATTATATAGATTGCTTCTCTTGGTGTGAATTATTATGTTATCTTCACTCAATGTTATCATCTGTGTCTCATTTTGAAATTAAACCATAACACATGTTTTAATGTATACAAAGCAGACGGTTTTTAAATCCCCTTGCTATTCTTATGGAGGACGTTTTACGTGATTTCTCATTTCCTGTTAACATTATGGACACGCCGATAGTTTTCCCTCGTGCATGGGACCGAGACCTTTAATTTGAGACCCCTCCCATCTTTCTGCGATCTGTATGACGCTCACAATTTTGCTCAAGAAATATCGCTTACAGAATTATATATATATATATATATATATATATATATATATATATATATATATATATATATATAGATATACGAATAGATCAAAAGCAGCCTTGATTTATTTAATCTGGAGATATTCTCTTTGGCATAATTAACGATTTCACTAAGATTTTAAAACTCCCACAAACAAAGAAAACTCCTACTTGCAAATTCCAGATTAACAATGAAAACAGAATGGTGTGAAGTGGGATATGAAAGAGAATAAGAACATTAGGGAGCTTCCTTCTTCCGGCGGAAGCACCGTGTCTGGACTGGAACACCACACAGAGTATGAACGTAGCGATAACGGCCACAGAGTACAACGATGATGAGGGTATTAGCACCACATTTCAGCCGGAACATGCGTGGGAAGATGTGGCGGTAAACTAATCAAATAGGAGGTAATTGTATGCGAGGAAGTTTGTTCTACTTCTCTTTAAGTTCGATGGTCTATAAACTATCGACAAAGCGAATATTTAATACTAGAAGTTATATAAAAAGGTCTCCATCTCGATTTAATCAATAGATTCTTGTAATATTGAGAATATTACGTGATTTCAAGAAAGAATAGCAAGTAAAATAATCAAAGCATTTCCGCCAAGACTGGTTTTAATACAGTACTGTAAATAGACTTGATGAAGTTAGGAAAGGATTGCACACAATAGGGACAATCTATGGCGATTTACCTGATAAATTAAATAACAATATTATATTACCTTAATCTAAAGGGAGGACAATTTCAATTCATAATCCTTCTTCCTCGGACTTTTCTCTTAGCTCCAACGAAAAGGTCTGAATTCAAAACATGCACAGTCGGAGAGACGACGCTTTGGAACAAATATTTGTTTTTATTTACTATAACTGAAAAATGTAATAATCTAAAATATTTTAAATGTTCATCATCCAAAATTTTTTGGAAAATTATCGATGTGAGTTTGTGACAATTTGCGAATAAAAATTTTAAATAGCATAATTCAAAATACATTTTTATTAACTCCTCTCCAACTTAGAATAACAATACAACATATTTCGGTGGTAATTTTGTTCAAGCGAAAACCTCCCTCACACATCCCACGCAGTGAGTGCAGTAATCCGATAATGTCCTGGTTTCAGAACAGCACAACGCGTCCTTGATGATATTAGCACAGTTGGCGACGGCGGGGAATCAGTGCGGAATACAGACAGGGTGTGTCTGGAGGTATTGGGGGGGAAGGGGCGGCAACAATGTGGGTGGCGTGACGCCACAGCATCCCCTCCCCCACCCATAACCTATTGCACCCCCACACTTGTTGAGTGGCAAGGACGATCAGCTGATTGTGATTTACGTCACTGCCATCATCTTAAAAAACATCTGGAACTTAGGGTGCGAATTTGTAGGTAAAGTTGGGGTTGAGAGAAAGTTTTAAAGTTAAGATGTCTAAGAAAAGTAGTACTGGTCACATTTTGGTTTAATGCGTAAAATATTTATGTTTCATGTACTCTACGGAGAATTATTGTTTCTTAAAGAAAGAAAAAAATACTGTGGTTGATTAAACAGTTTGGTTTTACTGCCCTGCTTTATGTGTTTTAAATTCTTATACAGTATAATATATCAAACGGCAAGGATAATGTATACAGAATCAAATAAAGTAGGAATATCGTATGGAAAATTGAGAACGTCGCCCACGAAACACAGATAGCACCACCATGATATTATTTTTAATTAAAGGTTATGCTGATTGGTTGAATGGAAGCAGATTTTCGAGGGCAAAACTAAAATATTTTAACATGGAATGCCCTTACCTATTGGTTCTGTATACATTTGTGAGAACGAGGGCCTCATTAATCAAAATATGTAGACCTAATATAAAACTGTAACAAACAATGCATGTAAAAATCCACTGAATTTAGGATTAGGATTTTTTGTAGATCAAATGAATACATAATTTGCTACAGAGGTTCTTGCTGAAATTTCTTAAAATTAAATTGTTCAAAACAGTTTAATGTTTTAACTTTAAACTAGTTTTAATTTCCTTTATACCTATAAAAAAGATCACTTAACCAGTTATCGTAATTACTAAAACTTACTTTAAAAATCAAATTCGTAATAAGTTTCTTAGCAGTGACATACTGATGTGATGAAAAATTTTGTTGACATCTACGCATTAATTGTGGAATTTAACGTTTTTCCTATAATTTACATTTATTATAACCTATTGAAAATATAAACCATAGAATGTAAAAATAAAAACGAACAAGTAGGCCTACGGTTTGGTCACAAAACACAGCGTTAAGCCGGGTTTACACGCAACGATAAAACGAACGACAAAACGTCGCCGACAAGTCGGTACGTTTTGTCGGATATCGGACGATCGTTTACACGGTAACGATATAAAACGTAACGATTTGTCTGGTGCATGCACACGTCTCGTCTTTCCTCAGTCGGTGTTTTCCATTGCTGAAGTGATTTTCATGCTTGAAATGGAAGAATTATTGCTTTGGTCTATGTATATAGTGTGCCTCTCAAGAAATGCGAAGAGGAGAAGAAAACCTAGAAGTAAGTGGAGTCAGGAGTCGTCATTGGTTACTACAGAAGAGGTTATCCCATATGGAGTTGCTAAAAGAATTAAGTAATGAACCTTCTGATTGGAGGAACTACTTGAGAATGACCGAGGATTCTAATAAAGAGTTATTGGATTTGGCGTCTCCTTTGATTAAAAGACAAGAAACCGTAATGAGAAATTCCATAACACCACAGTAAAGACTTAGTGCTACATTAAGATTCAGTTCAACATTTCAGTTAACATTTCAGTTCCTTCACTAAACACTAACAAACTTTTAAAAAAGTGGTAAGCAAACAAAAACTTTCAAAAAACAACTGGAACACACACAGTACTAAAAAATGCGAGGTGAGATGCGAGACGACGTGACGACGACGGCAGAACTGAGGTCGAGACAGGTGAATCCGTTTCCACGCCTCGACTTGTAGAAGCCAACCACCGTCTTGTCGTTGCGATCCGTTTACACGCAACGTCTTGTCGACGCCAACCATCGTCTTGTCGTGCGATCTCAAGAGATTGGTGAAAATTTCCACCAACCTTTCGATCTGGCTCCAACTCCGACAAGACGTAACGACTTGCGGTTTACACGCTCCGTCTTGCATGCAACGTCTTATCTTTCAGACAAAACGTTCGTTTTATCGTTGCGTGTAAACCCGGCTTTAGTAACAACAAATTCTACGTGGAATTGGGAATTTGGTACGGTAGCCGGACAGTAGGTCCGGGCTTCAGAAATGACCTGGAAATTTGTTACCTGTTTTGACGGGGCGGACACTAGGTCAAACCTCTAATGGCAGATCGTGCCCGGACCTAACGTCCGCCCCTGCGTTCGCCGTTTGAGACTGTTTGACGAGGGTTGACAGGGACATAGGTGTCTTCATTTGTTAAATATTTTAGGCCTACTATGAAAGATTGTACATTAATTTTGAAGTGAAAATGCAATACAAACTTGTTCTACCCATTACATCTCCTGAACAGCAGGGGCGGATTAAGGATATGATTTGGGGGGGGGGGGGGCGGTTTCGAAAATATAGGCCTTTTTTGCCGTGGATAAGAAAGGTGTTGAATGACTAAGAATTGTTAGGGGGGGGGGTATTTTAAACATATTTTAAAACATGTTAAAGATAATTGTTTATTTCCTATCATATACCATATTAATTAAATTTAATTTAATGATTAAGCTGTAGGCTAATACCAAATTGACCGCATCGACCGCTATACCCTTGCTCGTTGGTTTTAATCACAACTTTTGTCATAGTATCATTGTAAAAATAGGCTATTAAGTTTAGGCCAACACTAACTACCAACTCACAAATTGATTTCTCACAAAATTCTCGCTATTAAAAGGCACAGAGGTTACAAAGAACAACCAAAGTGATGATCCTAAACTTCTTTATTTTAAATTAACTAAATTTTGAATTTAACAATAAGTATTGTTACAAAAGATAAAACACATTTAAAATAAGAAGAAAATTAAGATGAACTAAAGTAATTGGGTACAGAATTAATCCAATTAAAACGTAAAAAAATAACTAAACACCTTGAGTACAGAAACATTATTATAATAACATTATTATAATAATAATCCTGAAGGAAACTAAAAAGTTTTAGTTTCCTTCATCATGGCAAATCTTTTGATTACATTCTCCTCGTCCACGTCGATGTCCCGATGGATGTACAACATCGCCAATCCTTCAGACGACATTCGTGACGCACAGGCATCACGGACAGTACCGAACATCTGAGGACCGTGTTTACTCATGATGTAATACTATTAATTAAGAGAGACGCAGACAAAAGAATGATACCGGAAGGTCGTTATTATTAATAAATTTTAATATTTAATTATAACAGTTAGTGGATTTGTTACGTTTTAAAATGAAAGTTTAAAACTTATCCGTTATGTGCTTACGCGACAACCCATGATGTAATAGGCCTATAGAATTTAGAGGAGGAATATTTTCAAAACAACCGTAAAACAAATACGTTTTAAATTAATTCTTCAGATTTCTAATAATAATAATTTTTGTTGTGTTAACCCAATAAAATTATTAATATTAGAAATCTGAAGAATTAATTTAAAACGTATTTGTTTTACGTTTGTTCTGAAAATATTCCTCCTCTAAATTCTATAGGCCTATTACCTACATCATGTGTTATCGCCTAAGCACATAACGGAAAAGTTTTAAATTTTCATTTTAAAACATAACAAATCCACAAACTGTTCTAATTAAAATAATTAAATATTAAAATTTAATAATAATGATATTTGGTATCATTCTTTTGTCTGCGTCTCTCTTAATCGTAAACAAGGTCCTCAGATGTTCAGCATTGTCCGTGATGGCCGTGCGTGGTATTTGCGGAGTTGGTAACACTGTCGGCGCTACCACTCCTCCTCCGAATTTGCCCTCCACAAAATGACAAAGTGGGAAATAGACGCCTGTGAAGTTCCTCGGCCCTCTCAAGTTATTGCAAGTTGCAGTGCCGCAGCAGCAGGCGTGAGGCGTACTCAGTAAAAGCGTGGTGAGGTGCCCGCCGCGACGGCGCGGCGTTCGGAAACAATTTTTTATTTTTATTTTATAGGTATCACCTTTATTTTATATATACCTAGTTTAATCCTTGTTTTTTCATAATTTATCTCTAACAATATTACAATTACTAAAACTATAATCATACACTTATTATAGCTTTTGATAACTCGACAGCCAAAACAGTATTTCAATCTCTGCAGCGGACGGGGGGGCGGACGCCCCCCGCCCCCCCTTTAATCCGCCCCTGCTGAACAGAGTCTTAAATCGTAAAACATGAATGATTTCTGATTATCACCATGTTCAAAATCCAGAGGGTAGGGAAATAACATGTAATAGTGTATTGATTTAGTGTGTTGAAAAAACAGTGGCGGTCCTACACGCTCAATACGGATAGGCCTAATGTTATTCTGTATCGTGATAAATATTGACAGTATTGTTTACTGTGCTTGACCTTACACAGTCAATATAGATCAAACATCAATATTCGACTTAAAACACTCAATCCGTATCGTGATGATCACGATCGAAATGTATTGGCGGATCTTACACGGTCAATACGGATCGCGATATGTTGATCGTGATCCTGGATCACGATACGGATTGAGTGTGTAAAGTCAAATATTTGATTCATGGATCACACGCCAATATTCGACTTTACACGCTCAATCCGTATCGTGATCCTCGATCACGATCCAAAAATCGCGATCCGTATTGATCGTGTAAGATCCGACATTGCGATCCGTATTGAGCGTTAAAGTCCGCCGGTAACTTACAATAATTAACCACCGTACCTAGTTGGTACACAAATATCGTTCATTGATTTTCATGGCACCTTCATAATGTAAAAACTAAAATGCCCTATTACGCGAAATGGTACAAATGTTATGTAATCCGAACATCCTGTGTTCTGCGAAGGTCGCCGAACAAGAATACCGCGATTGTTGCGGATACCTTCAGCCTTTGGGGATTCTAAGATTCTAAGAGGAAGGGACGCAAACCGAAATACCGAAAAGAAATTATAGTAATTAAAACGTTATAAAAGTATATGGGACGTTGTTAAAGAATATCTGGTACTGTAAAATTTTTTCACAAGCTTATTTTTTTAATACATTATTTTCAATATGCCAATCGTCTCTCCCTCACCCTGATATTCAGAAGGAGGATCAAATTAAAAAAAAAACATACTGTACTTTAGAGGCATATTAAAAAATAACAATTTACATAAAGATTTTTTATGATTACGATGGGTTGTTCAACAAAATAATATAAATTATATATATATATATATATATATATGTATATATATATATATATATATATATATATATATATATATAATTTATATTATTTTGTTGAACAACCCATCGTAATCATAAAAAATCTTTATGTAAACTAAATTAGCACGTTCAAACATGCTAATCAATAAGGCTGTGGTAAACCAGTTAAAAACTGCCCATAAACCAGGTCCTAACGAAGCCATGTTGTTAAAGGAGTGATTTGAGTTCAAGTTGATCTTAATTTAAAAACGTATTGTCAAATCAAGCAAAATGTAGAAACAAACAATGCTTTCCGAGGCTCTCTTTATTTTATTTTCACTGTTTTACTTTAAAATTAACTTTCAAAGCAAATTTTCACTCTCTATACACTATTGTTACTCTTTCAGTTTCACAGTATTGTAATACTAGTCAGAAATAAAAAGCCTATACCTTTGTGACGATGGAAATCTAAAACACGGAACACTTTATGTGAACCACGGAGAGAAGTTGCGTGCGCTACGGTGACCAGTGTTAAATCCGCCTACCTGCTTTTCACAGGGCGGACGTTAGGTCCGCTTACTAATTAGGGTCCGGGGTTTGACCTTCCGTCCGCCCCTGTCATTTTTTTGTACAATCGACGATTGAAGGGATTACCCTCGGACCTTCCGTCCTACAATCATTTGGTACATATTCACTCAGGGAATCCCTTCAGAGAGGCAAAAATCCAAGAAAACAGGGTTATCACGAAAAGTACTTCAAAGTGTTTAATCTAAATTCCACTATTTACTCTCCCACTATGCAAAAGTGTTCCATGAATGAAACGGAAATAAAGCGTGTATGCTATCGCAGTGATAAGGGGAAGAGATAAGGACGGAGTGAGGTGACGCCAGTGCCATCACAGCTGAGCTGACCCGACCGGAGCTGCACATCCGTGTAGGGTTTGGACCGTTCCAAACCAAAACGTCCACTGTGAATATAGGTATGAAAACAAAAAGATACAGCAATATCAAGGAAAAGTCCGGAAAGCTGATGTACAAGATATTCACTAATCAAGAAGTTTTAGGTTATTTTAATCACTTTTAATAATACCAATAAATAACAACACAATACATACATACATACATACATATATATATATATATATATATATATATATATATATATATATATATATATATATAAGTGAATCTATCTTATGGAAAAGGAGACTGTACACAAGACTGTAGATGTTTGCGGAAATGTTGTTTTTATACCTTCCTTCCCAGGACCATAATGTTAATTTTAAAACTCTGTATCTTCTTTTATGATGGGAAGACGAAATCGTTTAATGAGTCGTTATTAAAATCAATAAATACTGGGGTTAAGAATAATGACTGAAATGTTGATAGTTTTTTGTTTGTTTTTTTTAAGATTTAATAAAAATTTAAGACTAGGAGAGTTATAATAAATCTAAATTTTGTTCAATATAATCTTTCAGTATTTTCCTATTTAATGAGCCATAAAGTAATTAATTACGAGTCGCCGTTAAAGCGACAAAGATGATAAATTAATCAACATTTCGAAAAAAAACAAGTACTGTAAGGAGAAATCTATCATGGCTGGGGTATCGTGATCAGTAATAACCTCGTTATTTAGTTAAAAGAGATTTAAAATAATGAAACAAATTAGGACGGGCAACATTTTCTAGAATTTTTATCAAGTGGAGAGTGGAGATAACATAACTTAAAAAAAAAAAAAAAAAAAAAAAAAAAAAAAAAAAAAAAAAAAAAAAAAAAAAAAACAGACATATAGACAAGGACACAACACGGTATTGACAGGATACTCAATTTTGAAGAGGGGGTTTCCCACCAATAGTTTATTTAAACAGTGATTCACTTGGGAAATATACATTTGAAGTCAGTGCTCTCTTATTATTGTAGAACTTCCATCTAAGATTTTCTGCAAATAACAGTGTGAAAAAGCATTCCCATGAAATATGGCTTTTAGAGCCTACCGCTGATTTTTATTAAATTCATTTTGTTCTTTTATTCTACTCGATTGTGTTGTTTGATTTAAGGTAGAGATTTTTAAAGACAACTTGTGTACGGTTTAAAATGAAGTAAAATTGTTGGTCCTCCGTTTCAGGAAGACATGCGTCTGCATTTCTTCCAATAGGCCTAGAACATTATCATAATTGTTAAATTTTTGTAAGGAGATCAAACCATTTAAGAACCATTCACAAAAAAATAAAAGAAATTAATATTTTTCTGTAATTCTTCTCAACCATGGACTACGAAAAGTTTACCAAAACGACAAATTAACTCAGTAGTTTTTTTTTTATCTTGAGCAAACCCAAATACATTAGGATAAGGACATAAGGACTTGAACCTTATGTTTGTGACCGCAATTGATGATTTCAACACTTTATATATGTCAACAACAAATCGTCAAATCCTTCACCAGAGTTGCAATTCATTCGAACACCCTGAAGAAGGATTGTTTTGTCCCTTCGTTCCAGTGTTCCAGCTCCAGCCGCCTGGGAACGCTGGGAATGAAGAAAGCCGCTGAAGTCACCCTGACGTCACCATTGCATCACGAGACCTTCGACTGACGCTGTGCGAGACGAAAACATAGTTTACGGTGTCGTTGCGTTGTACGATATCGAGCCTATATATCCCGCCCTCAGAGGCTGTAGCAGTATGAAATACTGTATAGGTCGGACTATCGTGTTTTACCTGTTGGAGGTGAAGTTGTTAGGGTGTCTATCTTGGTTAAAAGTAAAGAATGGGTTTGCTAGAGGAACAGAATCTGTGTCCAAATAAGTGGTTTAACTTGATCGATCAAGGGATATCTTACAGAAAAGTTGATCTTGATGTTAACCTCTTTTTTTAAGAAAACAAATTTAAGTAGGCAATGGAGGCAATAAAGTTAATTTTTCGCTTGCAACTTGCTTTCTGGCTTTTTAGCAAATATTTAGACAAATATTCACACAAAACTACACCTAATAATAACAGTTTCAGTCTAAATCACCAACGTGCCGATCAGTCTTACGTATGCTAAATAAAATCTTCTCTAAGAGCAAGATCGTAGAAAATTACTCACTTACCAATACTTAACAAATTACTGTATTAGATTTTACAAAATTACAGGGACAAACGATTATTTTGAAGTCGCACGCGATGTGCAGTACCACGTACCACCGTTGCGAATAAAAACTGCCAAAATCCTATGAACCTTCCAAATACCAGCAACGATATCGCAGTTAAGACGAACAGTAATGCCATAGCAGATAGAATAACTGCCAAAATCCAATGAACATTCTAGAAATCAGGAACGAGTTGGCTGTTACTACCACTACGTGCAGCACATCCGCGTTGCAGCTCCAAGAATAACCAAAATCCTACTAAAATACACAAACCAGGGACTTTTTCGTAGTTACTAGTGCAGTACATCAGTTGCAGTGTGCATAATACCGTGAACATTTCAGTAAACACGGTCGGTTAGCCGCAGCGATGGAGTGATGGTGATGGTGCAGGTCGCGGCGCCGGACAATGCGGCGTTGCAGCAGCACCATAACGGCCCACGGCCGCCGGAATGCCAAGGGCCGCCGACTCCTTGACATTCACACTCGCATTCATCCGCACACGCGGACATTCGGCCTTGCAGCATTTGGCCGCAACTATAACGGTAATCGCGAATGCGTCTACCGTAATGGGAAATTTACTTTTCCT
This sequence comes from Neoaliturus tenellus, assembly GCA_030545055.2. Taxonomy (NCBI): domain Eukaryota; kingdom Metazoa; phylum Arthropoda; class Insecta; order Hemiptera; family Cicadellidae; genus Neoaliturus; species Neoaliturus tenellus. The sequence goes on along the minus strand of CM061531.1, from coordinate 196,513,082 downwards.
TGTAGAGAGGCCGTGAAGGTTTTGTCATCTTGGGAAAGATACATAAGCCATAATTACTTTGTGAGGCAACAGGACTTTACAATTTGAGGGCAAGACAATACTATAATTTCTTATAGGGATAAATATTAACCAAATTCTATACATACTGTAATGCATCACAATTAATGTTCTATAGCTTGTACGAAGAAAATAAGAGCCAAGAACGTTAGGTAAACCTTTGCACAAACATTATCCTGATTCAAAAGTGCTAATAAGATAACAGAATTTGAGGGCACCGCATACAAATTGATATATTTTGCAAACAAACTAGATATTGTACAAGTTGAGGAATTGTTATATAAGCTTTTATATTTTTCAATTATAGGTGGGCAAAAACATTCTAAAATTAAATTATTATTGAAACAAGTATCTTATGAAAAACATAACGTATTATCATTGTCTTTAGAAGTAGCGTTCAATAGTCAATGCTATTATTAATGGAGGTATAGAAATTCAGCCAAAATGTACCATGTTGACTTACAAAGTAGAAATCGACAAGTCTGATCGATTACATAGAAACAGAAAAATTTCAAGAAAATCATAAAACATTACAAAAAATGGTTCTTGCATTTCGAGCGAATTGGCAATGAGGAAATTTAAATGGCGACTGAATTCCCGTTGCACCGAACCAATAAACACCCAGTCTGGGCCCAGGGTCGTCCAGTAGAACGTCCGACCTTGGGTGGATCAGATCTGGATTTAACGACCGTTTGACATTTCACCATCCCACTTTCTTTTTCCTTTTCTTGTTTTGGCACTAGGTATCACCGAAACAGGCCTTGTTTGAATTCTCTTCAGGATTGAGATGGATCTAGCCTACTTGAGTGCAATCTAGAATCATCATATGTTAATATTAAAATTTACTTTGACTTTCAGTACTATAGATATTTCAATGTGACAATGAAGCTCGTTTCTGATTATGAAATATCTAATTAATAATATCGTCCTGAAGTCCTTTGAGTTATTTAAACTAATTCGTGTAATTGTTAAGTTTGGGACAAATTTCCTATAAGATTGGAATAGTCAAAAACATCTCACCAAAACATTCCATTTTATGCCAGCTTTTAATACGGAAAGAGGTTTTGGCATTTTTCGAAAATTTCTGATATTTTATTCTGCGAGTTCTGTGCAGAGTTCCAACCAAGGTGCGGATAGCCGTCGCTCATCAGACGCTGGATGCAGTTTGAAAGCACTCGCCGCAGATTGTGAAAGGTCCATTCCACCGGTCCCCAGTTACTCTTCTCCCTTTCTCATTCTTTCTCCTTCTTTCTCTCTGACCCGGACCTAGACTTGGTGGCTGGCGAGGTCCTTTCCCTAGCTCCCGGTTGTGGATAATCCCCTTAATTTTTATGTCGAATGTCACGACTTTGACTTTTGCAGCTATCTCTACTGGACGACGTCAATTAATTAATTGGTTGGGTGGTTACGGTTTGCAATGTGTGAAAGGGTGACGAATTTTTTCCTGAAAACGTTTAAACTTCTACTTGATTAGTAGTCGACCACATTGACTTTGTAACTGTAGTATGATGAAAAAAAACATTAAAAAAAGAATCCTGAACTAAGCCGTCCAATTAACTCACGAATATACAGACTCTATTAAAAGGACTGGTCCCACGTTAATCAAGACTTCCATCAAAATTCAAGATGATTCTTCTTTAATTCGTAAAGCATTTTGCAATCATAGTAACAATAAAAACTTTAATAGCCATCACAACAAATGATTTAGAAAAATACAAATTCAAATTACGGAAACATTTAACTTTTTTTAACCTAATATATAATTGCCATCGAGTTTCAATTCTGTATAAAACCCCACGAGGCCTTCATGAAACCCCAATTTAAAACATGTTGTGATGCAAAACGAATGTTCACTGAACGTTGCAGATGTGACGCAAGAAAGGAAGGAGGCAAATTGGGTTACAAGGCGTCAAGACCGGTGGGTGTAGGAGTCCTGTGGGACTGCGGCTTACGTCATGGCCAGGACCCTGGTGGAGGTGGAGGGGGTAGTGAGGGGGGAGGGGGCGTGGGCGTCTACGTCAACGGACTGCATCGCCTCGTGCGGTTTTATTTATAGCAACGCAACGCCTCCGTAAGTGGCGAGAATCAACTAGATTAATTAGTGGAAATCGCGGACGAAACGGGACAAGGGCTAATTGGGTTAAATCTAATTGCGCGATTAATTTAAACCGAGTTGTTATCGTTGTAGATTATGATTGTTATAGTGGGGATTAACAAGTAAGCTAAAAAGGAAGGAGAGTCTGGGAGAAAAATTCTAAAAAGGAGTAAGTAACATCAGCAAGTCCTTCTTAAAGCCTACATGAATTTCATACTAGGTTCGAAGTCTGGAACTAAAATAAAATTTGAGACAGTAGTATTTTAAAAAATGTCTCTTGCACTGTTGCACCCTAAAACTTTAACGAATGTTAAACTTGCTACACATTCAACACTTGCATAAATACGTGTTTTAACACGGAAATTAAAATAGGTAGATAACTACACACTGTAACTGCACGTGAATACCATGACATTGTCATTAGCTATTGTTGTTACAGTAGCCTAATGTAAAACACAAGCAGTGAAAATTGATCATCATTCAAGAATGTAATTTTAAAAAACGCAAATGAATGATAAAAATAATTCAAAACCATCGAAGCGATATACCTTTTAAAATTAAGTGTCATAAAATTGCAGGAATTTTTTTTTAATTGCTTTATATTATTTTTTACAGAAAAGTGACGATGACGATTTTTGCAACACAATTGTTTTAAGGACCAGGGGGACCAAGAATTTGCTCGTAAAATTTGTAAATTGGAAGAACTTGTAAAACGAGCCTCTTCGCTCAGCTCACTTGCCCCCACATGATGTCGAGCTCATGGTCGAGCTCACGACATGACGAACTCAGCATCGCTCACTTGCCAGGTCAGAGGTGCAGCACTCTGGTTCTGGTTTAAATTTAATGAGCCAGGTTATAAATGTAACAGTTGTTTCTACAGTTAAAGTTGGGAGATATAAGAGAGTTTTTGCACAACGGTAAACGCTAAACGCTATTTAAAATATTGTGGATTTAGTTACTTTTATTGCTTGAAGCTACAAAAACTCGTTGAATAGTAATCCTTATAGCAAGCATTAGACATCATTCTTACAGTTGAACTATCCTGTGTAACATAAGATACGTACATTTGCCAATTTAAAAATAGCGTTTAGTGTTAACCGTAAGATTTGCCGTGTGTTGCAAAAACTCTCTATTATTTCAACAGTTATCAGCAGATTTTTGTTCAATGTAGTAGCTACTAAAATCCTAGGAGGGAAAGAATTTTGCCCAATATACACAGAACTTGATTAAGTACATTTAGCATTACGTTTCTAGGAGAAATCCTATAAAAATAAAACCCCCAATCGTCGATTGGCAAAGCTTGTCGTGACGAATGGCCGATTCCTCGTATTGACATTTCGGCGCCCGCCGGCCGGTCGGTGAAAGTACCCCTATCATGTGATTGTAATGGGGGTAGCATGCAAGCGGCGGGAATAAGGCCAACGAAGTCCGTTGTCTGTTGAATGACTGTTGTGTTGTCGATCAAGTGCTTTTAGGCATCTAGTTCCCTTTTTAATGTCGATCAAATGGTACAGTATGGCGATTAAGTGCCTTTGGTCGATCAAATGGTTTTTTATTGTAATAATAGTTAATTTTGATCGAGTAGTTTGGATATACTGTAATATTATGTCGATAAAATAGTAAGTTCCTGTACATGACAGAAAATATCTTGATGATAATTTGACATTTACTGTTGACAACTAACTGTAGGTTACCTATGAATTATTATAAAAATGTATGATAAAAATAGCATTAATTCATAAATTAACTCAGCACAATGCATTAAGATCTTCTTCATTTTGACGTAGCTCAGATGATAATCAGGCACAAAACTAATCTAAAAATATAAACTCCTTCCATCGGCATTAAAAGGAAATAAATCAATAAATTAGACATCGTAAAATATGGAATTCCGTACAAAGTAGTATAGCTTTTACAATCCCATAGAAAAAGGGCCAGATCAGTAGACTTCCAATGATCATAAACTGTCGAAGGCGACAACAGAATTAGCCTTTTTAAGTCTAAGTAAAATAAACTTTATCAGTGATTTAGTAGTTAGAATACACGTGCCATATGCAAATTGCAAATACAAAATCAACTCTTCCTCGTGAAGTCCTTCCTGATGGCATCACAAGCGTTGAAACAGCAACAGCACATCAAACCAGTTCCATCCCGAGTAGTTTCCAAGCTCTATAATTGGTCATAACACATCAAGCTGGCTGGTTACTGAAGATGACTGCAACTTTTACTGGACATAGCATTTATCAGGCATTAATCCTCCGACCTTTCCATGTTCCTGTCTAAGCATCCCTTCCAATGAAAGGTCAGATCATCTGTAGCTGAAGCAGCTATTGCCAACTCTCACTCATAAATATTTCACTTTTATGTCAATTTGATCAGTGCCATTACAGTATCATTAGATAGTCATAACTTGGAAATACGTTTTGAAGTGTCGATAAAACTTTTACCGCTGGTATGAGACGGTTTGATGGGCTCCATCACTACTGTTCCTTGTTATAAACAGTCTTTACATGGGATACACACGTTGCATTCTGATAAGCCTTAGGTAGGTATGGTGTTTTCATGCGTTGGATTGCATAGGCTGTAATTGTACTCAATTTGAAAATTTAAAGTAGTACATCATACCAATTTAGATGCAAGAGCGTATTTTAAAATGTGTATAGTAAGTTGCTGCAATTAATCAAGTTTCTGCAAATTTAAATGCCCCTTTCCAGTAGACCTGCGCACTCAAGAGATTTTCAAACAGATATTTTAGGGGCTCACAAAAAAAATCTTTTTAATAACCCTTACAAAAAATACAATATTTAATGCCATTATATTTTTTAGTTGATTATTTTACTGTTATTTAAATACTGAAATTAATATTTTTTTTTGCTTGTGTCTACGCCAGAGGCATTTAAATGCTTTTAAGGGAAATCTGTCCAAACCCATCAAAGTCTGTAGACACCCCGGGACTCAAACCAGTGACCTCTTGGACCGAATTCCAAGACGCTAACCGTTAGGATAGCGAGATGCCTACAGTAAACAATAAAAAATGCGTAACCAAAGCTGCCATGCAAAAGGACCGACCTGTACCATTTTCCAACACATAAACAATACAAATTTTTGGGTATTAGTAGTGTAGAAAAGCCACTCCTGGCCCGGAAGTGACGTCACCGGAAGCCACATGCCACGGCACGTGGCTTCCGGTGGGCCAGAAGTGGGGACAATAGATGTCGGGGTGGAGATGGCGAGAGCGTCGGCGGTCGGTTGAGCGAAGAGTGCGCATAAAATAGAAGTTAGTTGAAAATTGAAATTCGTCGGTGTTAGTAAAAACTCTAATAGTTGAACGAAACGAAAAGTTAGTGTAAAACTGAAATTCAACAATCGGGGTGTTAAACTAAATTTGCGCATAAATTAAAAGTTGGTTCAAAACTGAAAGTCAACAACTGGGAGTTGAACTAATTTTGCGCATAAATTAACCGGGGTTGAATTAAAACTTCGCATAAATTAAAAGTTAGTTCAAAATTGTAATTCGACGGTGTTAATAAAAACTCTAATAGTTGAACGAAAATAAAAGTCAGTTCAAACATAGCGCAGTCATAACAAGAGAGAGAGAAGGTAAATAGAAGTGTTAAGTTCCGCGGATAGAACAATAATGAAGAATGAAACATGACGCGTCGAAATATATGCGTGACTGTGGATGTCAGTTAATGGAGGGTCTAGAGCTTCCGGCCTGTCAGATGGTGAATTAATCAATGGGGGGAGTGGAGATGGCGCTCGGTTGAACTAAAACTGCGCATAAATTAAAAGTTGGTTCAAAACTGAAATTCAACAATTGGGAGTTGAACTAAATTTGCGCATAAATTAACCAGGGTTGAAGTAAAACTTCGCATAAATTATTAGTTAGTTCAAAACAGAAATTCAACAACTGGGAGTTGAACTAAATTTGCGCATAAATTAACTGGGGTTAAATTAAAACTTCGCATAAATTAAAAGTTAGTTCATGTTAGCTGAAGAGTGTACAGGAGAATGAAACAGGAATTGTCGTGAGCGCGCTTATATAAAGAAGGGTGGGGGTAAAATATGAAAACCTGCTAAACACAGTCGATAGGTGTAACAAGTTCGAAGTTGTGGAAACGTAACATTGAACGCAAAATGTTGTGAATAACACCATCGTCATCGCTAACTTGCGAAGTTCTAGCAGAGTATAACGGGTTAAAACTTAATTTCTTCCTTACTTTTGTTAAATTAGTTTTAATCTTTGAAACAGAAGGTTTGGAATTACTTCGTAATATATGTTGTGTCCGCAAAAGTTTCAATTTCAAACATTGCGTATCCATCACAAGAAGTATATCAGATGTGTAGAAGTGAGAACAAGACAGATGAATGAGATATAACGTCAAGCACGCGAAGGTGATTCAAACAGGACGACACGTGCTAATGTAAATGAAATTTCAGGTTAGTAGCAATTAGACTTGTATAATGAAGTTGGCGAAACGTATATGTAATGAGTAGGAAGGATGGGAACAACTCAAATGCGAGTTAATTAATGGTCGCGGCGCGATGAACAATCTCCTTTTTATAACGGCTATCGCGTGGGAAGATCAGTTCCGCATGAGCGCCCAAGTGGAACCTCCCGTGTTCACTCAAGCGGAACCCCCCCCCCCCCCGGTGACTAATCAAGCGGAACCCCCCCCCCCCGGTGACCAATCAAGCGGAACCCCCCCCCCCCCCGGTGACTAATCAAGCGGAACCCCCCCCCATAAAAAATGGAGATTAAAAGCCCCCCCCCCCCCGGGTGTTCACTTAAGCGGAACCCCGCCGGGTCGATGACCGGTCAATGGTCGGTCACGACCGGTTGCTAACCCCATCTAATTACCACACTTCACATCCCATGCCAGCCATGAATTACTATTGTTTGAATGAAACAGAATTAAACATGGCAGCCACCATGGAAAATTCTAACCTCAAACCTTGATTTTACGTCACTGCGCATGCGCCGCTCCCACTCCTTCGTTTATTTTATGCTGCTATAACTTGTACTGGAGTGAGCCAACTTCACGCTACGGCGCCTAGTCCTGTATTACTCACTTTAACGCTACTGCGAATGCGCCTAGTCTGTATTACTCACTTTAGCGCTGCTGCGAATGCAACGAGTTCTCCGGATCGGAATCACTCCTCGCTATTGCGCATGCGCCGAGTCCTGTATTACTCGATTTAGCTCTACTGTGCACGGAAAGTTCTAACCTCAAACCTTGGATTTTACGTCGCTGCGCATGCGCCACCCCCACTCCTTCGTTTCATTTTTACACTGCTGCGAACTGGAGTGGATTGAAGACCGTACTGGAGTGAAATGAGTCCCCCACCACTGCATTAATTACTCCCACCACTCGAAAATCCGAGGAGCGATACGAGCCCAATTTTCGCGTCAGTCGTCAACGAATTTTCATAGCGAAAAGTCGTTGACGACTCGGTAAGAGGTTCAAATATATAGTAGGCCTATATATATTTGAACTTCTTATACTACGTTGCGTTCTTTAATGCAATGTGGTATGTGTGTGTGTGTGTGTAAATATTAGTTGTAAGTTGCACTTAATTTTAGAATTAATTTGCGCATTGCGATGTTAGTTATAAGTTGTGTTTAGCGTTAAGGTGTATTAATTTTAAGAGGTGTTTAGCATTAAGGTGTATTAATTTTAAGAATAATTATGGTATTTGGTTGTGTTGAATTATTTGATATTTAATAATGATGTGTTGTTAGTTTTAAGTGTTGGTATTTATAATTAATGTTGTTGTTTTGCCTTTCAGCTAGATGATAGGGGGTAGATTAACTGTAAATTCAGAAGTTCCGTTGAACTTCATTTAGAAGGGGTGGGACATCCGCAAATTGCGGACTAGGTTTTTGCATTTTGTTTAGGAATATGATGGGTGGGATTAGTTGGGTGGGTGTTAGAGTTGCGTTTCTGCATTAGGTGTTCCAGTTTCCCTTCGAATTCACGGTTACGGATGGACCCGGACCGGCCCGTTACGGATGGACCCGGACGGGCCAAACAAAATTGCGTCGATGTCCCTCGCAGAACGTAACTAGTGGGTTGGGAGTGGGAACCGTTAGGCAAACAGGGTGGTGGGAACAGTTACTACTGTTCCCATCACCTTGGTTCTTTATAAGTCTTGAATGACCTTGAACCACTTTCGGAAGGGTCAATGAGACTCAAAGTCTCGTGACCTACTTTTCTGAGGTCGTTGTACAGTTATATGGCCTCTCTGACTTGCATTGTTTGCCGGTGTAGCTTCATATAGCGTGCAAAGAATGGTTCCTAATGAAATCTCATCAGCATTCAAAGACAGAGACTGTTGTTTTGCAAGTTAATTAGTCTTGAAATAATGAAGTAGGAAACGTATATGTAATGAGTAGGAAAGATGTGAACACCGCAAATGCGAGTTAATTAGTGGTCGCGGCGTGATGAACATTTGTCTTCATTATCACACAACGACTATCTCGTGAGAATATCAGTTCCGCATGAGCACCCAAGTGGAACCCCCCGTGACTAATGAAGCGGAACCCCCCCCCCCCCCCCCTGGAAAATTAAAATGCCTATAACTCGATAATGGATTGACGGATTAGGACAAGCGATACATCATTGAAAAGGTCTATGTAAGACGAACATTTTAGTAAAAGAAGAATTTAGTTACTTTATTTCAGTCAAAAGTTATACGAATTATTTGAAATAAACACCCCCTCTCTTTCCTTCCCTCCCACCTTCCCCCACTTAACGGCTGTTAACCCCTCTCATTAGCATACCGTTATAAAAGACGCAGCAACCACGGCTAGATTTTCATTCTGATTCCAGACGTTACGCTGCAAGCTGCGAACAGAACTACCACGATGTCATCCCTGCCTACTACAACTTCCACTACAGAATGTTCTTCTATTACAAGTTTAACTTCTACTTCTACTACGGCTTCGACTCCAGTCAAGAAAACTCTTCGCTTGAAAAATGCTTCCGACTGGTATAAGAAGCAACTAGACTCGAAACCTTCAACTTCTGGAGCTCTTCTTCCGCTCACTATGACTACTATATTTGGCAGCATATTTTCACCGCCTCTACCTTCAAACGACTCCACACCATCTCAACAACAATCACCGCCGCCATCAAACAACATGCCGCCACCTCAAACAGTTCTTCATAAAGACCACACCTATTCAAAAAATAAATCCTCTAAGCCTGCTCCTAAACCTGCTCCTTCAGAGCGCTTTCAATTATTAAAAGAAAAGCGCCGTAGGGCATTTAGCCTTCCCACTACTTGCCCTGAAGTGCTGACTAGGGGAATTAAGAAAGGATCAGCTTGTGGGAGGAAATGTGTTAAGAACGAACGTTTCTGCCGTGTACATGTCGTGAAACATCTTTCCGAACCACAACTGACAGAAACCCCCACTGTTGAATACCAATCCGAAATTATTGCTGTGAAAGGAAATAGGATTAAGAGAAGTTGTCTTTATTTTTTTGAAAGTGTTATTGACAACGAACACATTTTGGCAAATTGTAACGGCAAAAAATATAATATTAAAGTTATTGAATCCTTGCGTAAAGAAAAATCCGTTTATGAGTTAGACTCTAAAGACTATCTCCTCAGACATAAAATGGATGGTATTACAAGGTGGGGACGTAAACAGTAAATTCACATAGTTTTTCCAAATTTTGCTTAAAAAAATAATGGGGGAGAAACACAATGCGTTAGAGCGTTGTGTTTCTCCCTCATTATTTTTTAACACTCTAAGTCTCGTGACCTACTTTTCTGAGGTCGTTGTGTCCACTCAAGCGGAGATTAAATCCCCCCGAAAATTTAAATGTCTATAACTCGATAATGGATTGACGGATTATGATAAGCGATACATCATTGAAAAGGTCTATGTAAGACGAACATTTTAGTAAAAGAAGAATTTGGTTATCTTATTTTAGTCAAAAGTTATGCGAATTATTTTAAATAAATACCCCCCCCCCCCTTACCTTCCTTTTCCCTCACCTCCCGGGTCAATAATCGGTCACGGCCAGCTGTTACCCCTCTCATTAGCATACCGTTATAAAAGCGGAGCGAGCGTTGTTCATTCCTCATTCCGCTTCTACACGCCACTCTTGTTGTTTCGTCTCAGCTGTTTACAATATTACTTGCTTTAAAAATGCCTCCTCGTCTTAATGAAAATTTCAATTCTTCCGAAATTTCTGATGTTTTTGAACAACCTGAAGACACTTTAAATAACGACAGTGACAATGAAGATGATGATGAAGATGATGATGATGATTATAGCGTTGAAATTAGTGAAGAACTGAAAGTTATAGCAATTGATCCACAATTCCCATTCGATACAATAGAAAAATTCATGTCTGAAGCTCATAAATGGTTGGATTCAGGATCTTACGTACGAATCGGCTCTTTTATATTATATGATGATTGTAATTCTTTTCTCGTAACACCAAATGATAGAGACCGCATGCGGCAGTGGGCGCAAACAATGAAGGAGTGCTACGAACAAGATGTGGATGTTGGCGGCTATTTTACAGCAAGTGGTTTAATAACCAAATAACCCTTCCCCCACCCTACACCTTATCCCTTCCCAATCCTTATTCCTTCCCCCCTCCCCATTTTTAAAACTCATAAAAGGCGGGCTATGAACCTCCAAGTTTCTAGTCTGTACTTGCACCTTGTGCCGTCAAGATGCTTACCACTTTGTCTTTTAATAGTATTACAGGCACTGAGCAGAAATTCTATAGAAAATTTTGTTCTCTACTTGATAAACCGCAAAAACTACCTCCAAATACTTTCACCTACAAGCTACCTCTGATGGACAAGGATGATGTAAGCAAAATACCATTAGTTCAAGCGAAATTTCTGGAAGAAAAAAATCTTGTTTATGTAAGAGAAGTGTATCATAATGAATATTCAAAAAGATTGGCTTACGAATTCATTAAGGAACATGCAGGACGTGAAAAAGAACAGTATCCAGGACCATTTTATTTATATCTTTTTGAGAATGGAGCTAGTGTAACGGTAGAAATAAGTATCAAATTAATGTAATTCTCCCTATCAAATTTGTGGGGTGAGGGTTTGAAGTAGATTTTCGCATAAATTAAAAGTTAGTTCAAAACTGAAATTCAACAATTGTTGGTCAAACTAAATTTGCGCATAAATTAACCGGGGCTGAATTAAAAGTTCGCATATCTTCCTATCAAGTTTATGAAGTTAGAATTTTGTTTTGCTGTAAAGTTATTGAAATAGTATTTGTATAAGGAAAATTCATATTGAAATACATGTTGTAATTTACTCGTAGCGATGTGTACTGTACGAAAGCTGGATTTATAGTGAGTCGGCGCGACAAATGAACTTGTATTTATGCAGATTGTTAAAATGGAATAAAGAGATGATAGTAGCAAAACGCTCGAAGTAGAAAGTGTGAATAATGTTATATAAAGAAATAATAGTTAGACAAGGAAAATATTGAAAATTCAAACTGGTATTAAAAAATATGAACGGACAATCAATTTTGTAGAAGGTTAATATTTTGTTGAAAACGTTTGATTTTCTTGGATAGTGAAGAAGAAGAAGATGAAATAGTGGTAGGGGGACCGTTATAAAAGGAGGAATGTGAGAGCCCATTTCATTTCTCTGCGAAACTTCGAAGAGTAAACATCTCAACATGTATCATTGCGATAAATGTTCGGAATCGTTTCACGATGAAATTCTATTAGACTGTCATAAAGAACTATTTCACAACAACGCAGAAGAAAAACAAGAAAAACAAGAAGAACAAGAAGAACAAGAAGAACAAGAAGAACAAGAAGAACAAGATGAAATAACAGCAACATCTTCAACTACTTCACCGAATCTACAAGTATTTGCTTTACCCGGTAAGGTAGTAATGCATCATAAGATTCAAAATGAAAACTTGAACTTAGAAGAATTTATTAGAGAAGCAAAACCAATCGTAAGTAAAACTTTAAAAGAAGAATTGAAAAGATTGAACTTTCTTAAATTTAGTTTACTACTAGAAGCTATGTTTAAAAATGTACAAGAAGAATTATCACCAAGAGGATTCATAACGAAAAACCGAACTATCATGGAAAGTTCAAACATTGATTCAATAGTAGAGAATTGTATAGAAGAAATATTAACCAAAATTCAGGAACACGAAGGAAGAGGATCGGGATGGAGTCTTTCAAGTATTGAAGGATTAAATATAAGAGTTCACAAACATGGATATGGACTAAGGGGATCTAGTTACATTCCTTTGCCAAAAAGAATTGAAGATACAAAATCTTGTATTAATGTTAGAAACGCAGACAATGAATGTTTTCGTTATGCAATGACAGCTAAATTTGTACCAAATAATGCGTATAGACCTGACCAGGAATATGAAAATCAAAGACATAGGTACAATTTTCAAGGAATTACTTACCCTGTATCACTAGGAGATATATCAAAATTTGAGAAGAAAAATCCCGGTACGTCTATCAATGTTTTTGCATTAGATAGTTCAAACAAAGTGTATCCTTTACGTATTGCAAAAGAAGAGCTACCAGATCATACGGATTTACTACTACTAACGCGAGGAGATGTGTCTCACTATGTGTACATAAAGAAATTCGACTCACTTGTTAATAAGCAGCTTTCTAAAGATCGACACAGAAAGTTAATTTGCAAGAGATGTTTCAATTTTAAACGAGATGGACTACACGGAAGAGAATGGTTACAAGAGCACAAAAGATTGTGTAACAATAATTATGAAGCAAAGATTACTTTACCTCCGCAAAGCAGAGCATTCGTTTCATTTGAAAAAGTTCATCATCAATATCGTATCCCTTTAGTTGTGTATGCGGATTTTGAATCAACACTTGTTCCAGTTGAAGATGGAAATTTTGAAGCAAGAAAAAGTGTAAAGTATCAAATGCACAAACCAAACAGTTTTTGTTTAATGGTCAAATCAACATTATCAGAAGAACATTTAAACAGATATGGATTAACTTCGAAACCTCTAGTATACCGTGGTGAAAATGCGGAAAAATATTTCTTGATAATTTATATTCAATAGCTGGAAATGTACAAAGATTATATACAAATATTGTACCAATGAAACCGATGGACGAAGAAGAAGAAATTCAACATGAAAATGCAACTCGCTGTTTCTTGTGCAAAAATGATTTTACTATTGAGAATTATAAAGTTAAAGATCACGACCACCTCACAGGTTATTACAGGGGTGCTTCTTGTAATAAATGCAACTTGAGCTATCGTTTACCACTATTTATCCCTGTGGTTCTGCATAATCTTAGTGGGTACGACGCTCATTTTATAATACCTGAACTAGGAAGAGACGACGGTAAAATCGATGTGTTAGCTGAAACTTCAGAGAAGTTCATAAGTTTTTCCAAAGAAGTTGGAAACCTCAAATTAAGATTCTTGGACTCCTACCGATTTATGCCGTCGAGTTTGTCCAAACTTTCTGAAAACCTAAGGAAACAAGATTTAATCGAAACAAAGAAGATTGTAAACAACGACAAACTGGATCTGGTACTTCGAAAAGGTGTTTTCCCATATGATTACATAGACAGTTTAGAACGATTTAATGAAACATCATTACCTCCAAAAGAAGAATTTAAAAGTAAACTGTACGACATGGATATATCTCAAGATGATTATAATCACGCATGCAAAGTATGGAACGAATTAGGATTTAGAACATTGGGAGAATATTCAGATTTTTATGTTAAACTAGATGTGACTTTATTATGTGATGTGATGGAAGAATTTAGAAATACGTGTTTTGCGGCATATGGATTGGACCCTCTTCATTCGTACACTTCGCCTGGACTAGCGTGGCAAGCCATGTTGAAAGAAACAAATTGTAAAATACAACTTCTTACAGATATAGATATGGTTTTGATGTTAGAGTCAGGAGTTCGAGGAGGATTGACGCAAAGCGTAACACGTCATGTCAGGGCAAACAACAAGTATTTGCCCGATTATGATGCATCAAAACCAACAACATTCCTGGGTTATTTTGATGCAAATAACTTATACGGATGGGCAATGTCGAATCCCCTTCCATATGATAATTTCAAATGGATAGACCCAGAATCAATTGGAAACATAATGGATATACCGAAGCATGGTGAAACAGGTTATATTTTTGACATCGATTTTGAATATCCAGAACATCTTCACGATGAACATTATGATTTACCACTGCTTCCGAAGACCGAAATTCCTCCAACTGGAAGATGGCCGAAATTAATGATGACTTTAACCGACAAGTCTAGATATGTTGGACACTACTGGATGATACAACAGGCCTTAGACTTGGGATTGAGAATTACAAAAATTAATCGAGTACTACAATTCTCTCAATCTTGTTGGTTAAAACCGTACATTGACAACAACACAAGAAGAAGAGCTGCTGCTACATCAAGTTTTCAAAAAGATTTTTTCAAACTAATGAACAACGCAATATTTGGCAAGACTTTGGAAAACAAAAGGAAACATAAGGATATCAAATTGGTAACTGATCCAGTAAAATTACAGAAATTAGTGCAACAACCAAACTTTGGTACATCTGTAATTATTAATGAAAATCTAGTTCTTATTTCCATGAACAAGAAGTCAGTTAAAATGGATCGTCCTTTGTATCTTGGAATGTCAATCTTGGATATTTCTAAAACACACATGTACGAGTTTCATTATAAGAAGATGGTTAACTATTATGGAAGAGAGAACATTGGTATTGCATATATGGATACAGATGCACTAATTTACTGGATTAAAACAAATGACATGTACGAAGATCTACGCACCTTTATATATAAAGATGATTTCGACTTTTCTGATTATCCTAAGGACCATCCAAATTACGACAACGATAGAAACAAGAAAGTATTGGGAAAATTTAAAGATGAAACAAATGGTGTGCCAATGATGGAAATTGTAGCATTGATGTCCAAACTGTATTCGTTTCAACTGTACATAAACGAAAGGAACGAACATCAAGTCACGAAGAAAGCCAAAGGAATAAAAACCTCTTTCCTGAAGAAGAACGTACAGTTTGAACATTATAAAAGATGTTTGTTTGAAAATGTTGAAACAACCGCAACATTTAACACCATAAGAAGCTTCAACCATCGCCTTTTCAGTGTGAAGCAAACCAAATCGGCATTGAGCTATAAGGATGACAAGAGATACATCCTTGAAGACAACATAAGAACTCTGCCATTTGGACATTACTCTCTAAACCCTATCGACCAGTAAACCTATTCTTCGTCCTCTACCTTCTTCCTTTTTTCCTTTCCGTAAAGAAGAGGGGACATGGCAAGCCCAATGCCATGTTCCCTCTTTTTTACACTAATATGAAATGGTCTTGACCTATATTCAAACTATATAAAAGAGAATGAACTGTTGTACGGATCAGTATTTTTACAAGCGGTGTGCAAGCAACACCTGAAGATGGAAAGTGTGAAGGACAAGATTGTAAATGAACTACATAAACCAGCAAGAAGAAGATTTCCAAGAAGAAGTACAATTATTAAGGGAATGAATGATCTTTATCAAGCTGATCTCATTGAAATGATACCGCACAGTAAATTAAACAAAGGTTTTAAATATATTTTAACAATTATAGATTGTTTTACTAAAATAGCTGACGCTTTACCATTAAAGGATAAGACTGGTAAAAGTGTTACAAAAGCTATGGAAACAACGATACAAAGAAATAAATTCAAAATCAAACATCTACAGACTGATGATGGAAAAGAATATTTTAATAAAGACTTTGGAGCTTTGATGAAAAAATATCAAATAAATCATTATTCTACAAATTCTGAAGTTAAAGCTTCAATAATTGAAAGATTCAATAGAACATTGAAAGGAGCGATGTACAAACAATTTTCAAAACGAGGATCATACGTGTGGTATGACATATTACCACAACTTATAAAAGAGTATAACAACAAATATCATCGTACCATTGGAATGAAACCTATCCAAGTAAACAGCGCTAATGCTAAGGTTGTATTACAACGCATCAGAAATAATACAACACCTAAATTGGAAAAGTTGCAACCAAAAAAGTTTAAGGTCAACGATAAAGTTCGTATAAGCAAATACAAAGGTGTATTTAGTAAAAGGTATCTACCAAATTGGACTAATGAAGTATTTACAGTTTATAAAGTGCAACCAACTATACCTGAAACTTACTTATTAAAGGATAACAAGGGTGAATTACTTCAAGGTGGATTCTACGGACATGAATTGTTGAAATCAAATGTCGGTGATGTATATCTTGTTGAGAAGGTTTTACAAAGGAAAAAGGATATGGTTAAAGTCCGGTGGTTGGGATTCGATAAAAGTGAAGACTCTTGGATTCCTTCAAAAGACTTGGTATAGTAATTTAATAGCTCATTGTGTGTTTAACCTTGATACAAGATGGAGATTGTACAACAAAAAGATCGATTTAATATCAATAATATTGATGAATTGACGGTTGACAATGATAGGTTAAATCATGGTAAACATGGTGAATTACTACCAAATACGATAAGATGTTTAATAACTGGTCCTTCAAATTGTGGAAAAACAAATGTTGTTTTTAACCTTATAACTAATCCTAAAGGATTGCGCTTTAACAATATATACATTTTTTCAAAATCATTGCAACAACCGAAATATCAATTATTGGATAAAGTACTTGCAAGTGTACCTGAAGTGAATTTCTACAAGTTTAATGCCAGCGAAACAATTATGCAACCAAATGAAGCAAAACCATTTTCTATTTTTATTTTTGACGATGTGTCTTGTGAAAATCACGACACTATAAGGAATTATTTCGCTATGGGAAGACATCATAATATCGATAGCATTTATATTGGTCAAACATACAGTAAAATTCCAAAACAACTTATAAGAGATAATGCAAATATGTTGATTGTCTTTAAGCAAGATGAAACAAATTTAAAACATATATACAATGATCATGTAAATGCGGATATGTCATTTGAGAAATTTAAAGAAATGTGTGGCAAAGCATGGAATGAGAAATATGGCTTTCTCGTTATTATGAAGGAAGAAGATATTAAAAATGGTAGATATCGTATAGGGTTGGATAAATTTGTATTTATGCGTTGAACTACCGATGCTACATCTAGTTACACGTTGAACTTCACAGTGTAAACATGGTGAATCAAGAAAAACTATTGAAAGAAATAAAATCACTCAGTGATTCTATTAGGAAGAAGAATCGTGCATTGAGGATGGGTTTAAGTGAAAGAGAAGAATTTCTAGAGACTACATTTAAACCTGTTACGGAACCTTTAAAACAGATATCAGAAACTATTGGTAAACCTCGTTATGAAGGAGATGTTTTACTACCAGTTTCTAAACAAGAAGTAGAAGCATTAAAAAAAGAAGAAGATGATGATTCATATACAAGTGCTAGTGAGCAAGAAGAAACAAAAGAAGAAGAAGAACCAATTGTTGAAAAGGAAGAAGAACAGCCAATACCTGAAGCTGAACAATCTATTCCAAATTTAACTCAATTGAGTAGCGATATATTACAACATGGACCTCTTGGAAGAAAATATATAATGAAAATGCTACATGACATGAAATCAAACCCGAATTTGAGTAGATCACACGTATACGGAGCAAGAATTGATGGGAATGAATTAAAGATCGGCGATTCAAAGCTTGAAATAACACAAGACGATTACATCATTATTGGTGAGCATACATATAAAGGAACAAAAGGACTTTATGAATTAATTTTTAAAAACATACCACTAAGATATTCATCCAAAGATTTAAGTGTTTTTAAGGAAATTCTACAAAATACTAACGCTCATAAAAGAAACTACTTAAAGGATGCAATGATTAATCGTTCACGTGCAACAAAATATAACATTGTTATAAAAAAGTTGTTTCCTCCACGAAAATTGCCAACATTACGTACTGCACCAGCGGTGAGACAACCACTGAAAAGAAAATCTTTATCACTTATGGATTTATCACTTCTTGAACAACATGGTAAAAAGAGTAAAGGAGATACTTCAACATCTGGCAAAGGATTGATGAAAAATCTATACAATACGAATGTGATTTACTACAACGACATCAATAAATTGGTTGATAGAATGAGACTATTGCATGAAGCCATGGAAGCCGGTCATACAGGTTTAAATAATGAATGGGTAGCTCTGATTGACGAACTCAGGAATCGCGGCATAATCGTATAATTGTCCGCGGATATATAAGAGTTGCAGGCGTATAATGTGTCAGTTCTAACATGAGCGTCGACAAGTTCGGACGATACTCCGCGTTAGGAGTGCAAGTTGGAGAAAACAGAAAAAGAAGTGGATTACCGCAAACACCCGAAGGTGACTATAACATAAATAATAAACGTTTAAAGTTTGTTAAGGATCCAGAAGAAGATGGAGATGCAACAAATTTAAAAACAGTAAAGGAGGAAACATCTACAAGTTTGAAACTCGACAACAACCAACTGTATGATGCAAAATCTCACAGGGTTATTAATGTTGCAAAACCAGTCAACAATGGAGATGTTGTTAATAAAGGCTATTTTCTATCTGCGATGGAATACGCTTTACTGTTGGAAAAGACTAAAAGTGGAAAAAAGTACAATGCTTTAAATTATAAAATAACTAATGTAGCAGATCCAACCGAGGATACAGATACAATCAATAAGCGTTATTTGCATTCTGTAATACCAGAAAAGAAAAAAGATGGATTTTCCTTCTATAAATATACTATAAACGATATTGGATATCCTAAAGAAGAAAGTGATGGTGTTAATATTAAATACATTAAAGATAATTGTATTTTATATAATGGTGCTGTTATTGATTGTCATGGAAAAGTGTTGTCCAATCTGAAAGATGGTTCAACTCCATCGGATGCTGCTACCGTGAGACAAATGAATGAAAGCTTGAAGAAAGGAACATCCGCTTTTGTTAAACAAAATCAGGTGGTGTCAAAGAAAGGTGATGAGTTTATGCAAGGAAGTGAAAAGTTTACCTTACTACAACTACAAAATAACAAGTGGGATGGAAAAAATAAAAGATTGTCAAATATAAGTTTAGGCACGGAAGAACATGATGCTGTTATTTTAACACAAGTGCCACAACTATCAGCTACTGGTGTTAACTTTATATGTGGAGGTAGACGATTAACCCATGTAAAATCTGGTAAAGATGATAATGATTGTGTTGTTGTGAAACAAACTATAGTTTTAGATAAAATAAATAACTTATATGATGGAAAAAATAGAAGAATATCTAACATATCAGCAGGAATAGCTCCGAATGATGTTGCTACTATTAATCAAGTTATAGCAACCTCTAATAACGATCCATCTGTGTATACATGTAATGGTAAACGTATCACAAATCTTGATAATCCTACACGTAACAAAGATGCTACTAATGTAGAGTATGTAATGAATCTTGTAGGTAATGTAGTTATTGATATGCATAATCATTTGATTAATGCATCGATGAAACACAATAAAATCGAAGATTCTCAAAGAAACCAATGGATTAAAGATGAAATTATTGATAGATACTAGTAAAACTTATGAATATTTAAGTATGGAATACACCAAAAGGATTCATTATCATAAAGTATTTCATAGAGTGAAGACGTTGGTTACATAAAACAGCATAATGAAGACCGTATCGCTCAGTCGTCGTCAAGACAGCGGCAAGAGAGGACGTGGTTTAACATCAGCTGCATTATCCCTGCTCAGACGGATTCCAATTGGTGCTGTTGTGAATCGAACGATAGACGCTTTACCATACGAATTACATCTGCCCGGAGGTTATCAATATTGTGGACCTGGAACTAAGTTGGCAAAACGTTTAGCAAGAGGAGATCCTGGAATTAATAAATTAGATCAAGCTTGCAAAGAACACGATATAGCATATTCAAAGTATAAAGATTCAACAAATAGATCAATAGCGGATAAAATTCTAGCGGAAAAAGCTTGGCAAAGAGTAAAATCAAGTGACGCAAGTATTGCAGAAAAAGCAGCGGCTTGGGCAGTAACTACAGCCATGAAGACGAAAGCAAAGTTAGGTGCTGGAAGACGTCGCAGAGGAAGACCTGCAAAAGGAAGAAGCGCTCCCAAAAGAGGTGGAAACATTAAAAAAGGACGTCGTAGAACTCGTAAGACAAATGTAAAGAAGACTTCTGTTTGGCAAATGGTAAAAAACGGAGCAGGTTTATACCTAAGACCATACCGTGTGTACTAAATAAAAAGAATCAATTGATAATTCCAAATAAAGCCTTAACAAATCATCAGTTAAATGATTATGTAAAATGTTTGAAAATACCATTTTTTCGAGGAGTTTTTATGAAAGATGCATTACCAACTAAAATATGGGAAAATGAAACTGGAATAGTAAATTTGGATTCCACCTATGGTCCAGGCACTCATTGGGTATGCTATAAAAAGCTCGGACAAACCGTTTACTACTTTGATAGTTTTGGCAATCTGCCACCGCCGAAAGAACTGCAACATTATTTTCGAAACTCCAAAAACATTTTTTACAATTACAAAAGAGAACAACCTAACAACACTGAAATCTGTGGGCATTTATGTTTGGAGTTTCTAGCGAAGAGTGTCAGTCACCTTTAAGATGTCATCGTATACAGTGTCACTGAGTGGAAATTCATCCACATTGAAAAGTACGCTGTTCCCAGCATTGCGTCTATCCAAGGAAAGATTATGGGAAGCGGCATTACTTGATTTGACTACCTACAACTCAATTCCCAATGTTACGGAAGGTAAAAACAATTTACTACATTATTATGAAACTATGGATGCTTCAGGAAAATACTCAGAATTGAAAATAATTACATTTCCTACTGGAGCTTATGAAATCGATGATATAAACCAATTACTACAGAAACAACTCGGAGAAGAAAATATCACCGTTAAAGGAAACAATAATACTTTAAAAGCAGAAATAACTTCGAAATATTATATCGATGTCAGCTTGGAAAACTCCATTGGCAGTTTACTTGGATTTACAGATGCAAAAAAGAAAATCTTAACTCCTGGAACTACTCATTCGGGTAATACAACTGTTACAATATTGAAAGTCAATAGTATCGATGTAACGTGTAATATTATACACGGATCGTATAGAGAAGGAGTGAATCAGCATATTTTACATACATTTTATCCAACAGTGGCTCCCGGTTTTAAAATTGTTGAGAAGCCACAAAACTTGATATACCTACCGTTAAACACTAGTTTCATTTCAGACATCGTACTGAACATATTGGATCAAGACGGTGTTAGTGTTGACTTTAGAGGAGAAACGATAACTATACGGATACACATCAGAGCGGCAACATAAAAGTCGACATGGGATTATCATTTAAACCGCAACGGAAGAGTCGGGAGCTCAGTAGCTCCTCGACATTGGAAGAGTTAACATCGGACAACATTCGTTTTCTACAGAAGATTGGATTGAAACTTAACAACGATGGATATCCTGGATATATCTCAAGGACCGACATTCGACGAAACACTATGGGAGAAGGAATATCACACGCACAACCCTTACACTTCATCAAAATTAAACAATAACGATGAAATAAGGATTCCCATTCAACAACAAGATATTTACACATTACCGTGTGAAAGTTATTTATACATTGAAGGACGGGTATTAAAATTGGATGGAAAAACTGCTTCAACAGTTCCTTTTATAAATAACCCGATGGCATATCTTTTTGATGAAATAAGATATGAGATATCAGGGGTGACAGTTGATTCGACAAAAAAGGTTGGTATAACAACGACATTGAAAGGATTAACATCATTAACACCGCATGAGAAGAATTCAATAGTCACCGCCGGATGGGTTGCCCCTGATAAAGACACTATAACACCGGATTCCAACGGTCACTTTGATTTTCATGTACCTTTACGATTGCTTTTGGGATTCGCTGAAGATTACAAACGAATAATAATAAATGTCAAACAAGAATTGGTATTACTCAGATCTTCAACTAACAAGGACTTGATACTTGCAGACCCTGCAACTACGGAAGATAAACTGGAATGGCAACTACAATTGGATAAAGTTGTTTGGAGAGTACCTCATGTAAGATTGGCCGATGAACATAGAATCGTATTATTGAGAAAGTTAAAATCTGACCGTGATATTGTGATGCCATTCCGAAGTTGGGAATTCCATGAATATCCTACACTACCTCAGACAGAACGACAAACATGGACCGTCAAGACATCAACTTACTTGGAACGAGCAAGGTACATAATACTCGGTTTTCAAACTAAGCGAAAAGATGTTATCACTGCAAATGCCGGGCAATTTGATCACTGTAAAATAAAGAATTGTAAAGTTTTTCTAAACTCTCAATTCTTTCCGTATGACAATTTGAATGTCATGTTCAGCAAAAAACGTTTTTCCATTTTATACGATATGTATGCAAGATTTCAATCGTCATATTATGGAAAGACTAATACACCACTATTATCACCTGACCAGTATTATTCCTTGGCTCCGATAATTGTAATCGATTGTTCAAAACAAAATGAATCGGTAAAATCATCAAGTGTGGATATAAAAATTGAAATGGAATTTGAACAACCAGTAGCGGATGGAACTTCAGCATACTGTCTAATTCTACATGATAAAATAGTTACTTACACACCGCTGACCGGAATTGTGAAGAATGTACTTTAAAAAGAATTAGTACAACGACTGCAGATTTTTTGAGGTTAGAATTATCTGCTTCAATTTTTGAGGTTAGAATTTCGTTTGTGAAAAACAAGTTGAAAACAAACATTTATGTGATTGTATAAATTTCAAGGATTTCATGAAAAACATAAAAGCGAGAAAATCATGAGTTGAAAGTTCATTTTATCTTCGACCGTCGTATGGGAAACATCGTTCGCAAGATGAGTTCTACTAACGGAGAAGAAAATACACCTCTAATGGATGAGAATAGTTCAGATATAGAAAAACAAGTTGAACGAGAAATGGACGAGTTCCTCAAGTTTAACAAACATAAGAAGAGAGAAGAAGAAAAAGAAGAAGGAGAAGCTGAAAAAGAAGTAAAAAGAAAAAAAGTTGAAGTTAACATTACAACAAATATTTTAACAGAAGTATTTCTTCGAATTTTCTACCCCATTTCTTCATGCATGACGAAAAGTATTTCAGTTGGAATTTTAAAATCATTGGATTATTCACCGATTGTTATTTTAAATCATGGAAATAAAATGGTTACATTCACTGAAACTTCTTGGGAATCATTTATGAAACATTTACATCTTTTGGAATGCTATTTGAGTAACAACACATTTGGAAGAAGAACAAGATTAAGTTTATTGGAATCAAATATTGAAGTTGATATAGTGAAACATCGTGGAGGACAAATGGTTCGCTTCAGAGATTTAACTAGACATGATGTAAAATTACATTTGACTAAAGAAGAATTTTACACTTTAAGTTGTACTACCGGTCCCGTCACCAGATATTTGAAACAACTAATATTTTCAAGTGCAATAATCAAAGACTATCTAATCGATACATTGGACAGACAACCTTTCGTTCCAATTTTATACGGTCCCGTGGATACTTCAATTTTTAATCGAATACCTCAAGAAGTGGACATGTGGAGACAATTGAACAACTATCACACCAACTTTAATATCGACGAAGAAGCGCAAGAAGTTAAAGAAGAACAATCGTGTTTGTAATACAAGTCAGTTGCTGACGAGACTTCATCATGAACAAACGGGTTTCGTTTTCTAATGCGCCACATATAATGGAAGTTAAAAAAGGTATAATTGAATTTCAAGCTTTTCGAGGAAATGATGGAAATTTTATTATAAAAGAATTAGTAATTTTGGATATGAACACATCTGTAGTTTATCATTACTTATTCAAACCTCCATTACCATTCAATAGACTAACAACTAAAGCGAAAGTTACAAACAAATGGTTGTACAAACATTTTCACAACTTAAGATGGGATGAAGGTTTTATTAATTATAACATGATGCCGCACATTATGAATCATTACTGCAAAGAGTTCAAAACTATCTACACAAGAGGATTGGAAAAAGCTAATTGGATACAATCATTTACAAGCAACGAAGTGATAAATGCAATAATAGATAGAGATTTCCAATGCTACTTCAATGAACTTTGTATTTCATCAAAGAGTTTTAAACATCGAAGGTCACAGTGCGCTTTGAAGAATGCCTACCGCTTAAATAATTTCCTTCAACAGAATGGTGGGGGTAATGTCGGTAATAAAAGTGAGAGCGCTACCATGACGCAGCATGAGTATTACTCGAAACCTCCGAAGAGACAACATCTCCGACGGACATTATTATTAACAAGAAGATTAACAAGAAGATTAACAATAACATCAAGATGGCATCGCAGAACTTTCTTCAAAATTTGGTTGATCAATTCAACGCTCATTCTAAATCAACAATCTTACCGACGAAGAAATGTTCTGAACTAAAAGAAGAAAAACATTACATCATACATACAATCAAGAAGATGGACACTTCAATTGGTGATGCTATTAATTGCACATTGAGCGAGGCGCCGTATACAGTTGGTGACGAACCGAAGTTTCAAATCTTCCTACCGAAACGGTTTGTACAACTTCTACAAAATGAAGATCTTCGAGTTATTCAACCTGGCGCACTCTATTTAGTTTCACACGGACCGAGTGGAAACAACTCAACTGAACTAACTATTCATGTAACACCTACTACTAACTAGTTTGTACATAACATTGTAAATATATGTGTTTGTAATGGTTTCTCAATAAAGATGATATAAAACAAAAAAGAAAAATAAAAGAAGCAACATATTGTTATGTCTTTGTACGGGATTCCACGGGAATTCCACGGGATGACCTTGACCCAATTTTGTGTGATAATAAAAGTGAAAATCAACTTGTGAAATTCATCAGTCTACGACTACCTTTCGTACCGTACACATCTCGCTCTCTATAACTAAATACAAAACTTCAACATGTCCTTAAAGGTCAAGTGTGCATCTTACGATACCAACACCATTACGAGTTTTGAACAACTTGAAGATTTAACCAACGAAATGCGAGTTTTACTTACCGGTGGTTATCACTTAACTGTTGATGTTAGTGCTACTAATGTAAGGATGTTTACTAAAACAAAATACTGCGATGATGAAGTATTTCTTTCTACACAACCTACAACATCTTCATCGCCAACTGGTCAACATAACATCAAGTTCCACAAGTACTACCAATGTTAAATAGCTTTTATCAAATAAAACTAAGAAATCACGTGATCAATGTCAAGTTGATAAAAAGGGTGTGATACTTGGATAACTAATCATTCGCTTCCCAACTCTCGCTGCGTCAACACCTATTTTTAAAGATGTTATACAGAATGATGATTGAACTTGATGGAAAGATCTATGGAAAAGATTACAACACCGTTGAACAAATGACAGAAGATTTAGAAATATTAACCCGAGAAGGATATCAGGCTAAATTAATTTTAAAATTTCCTGAAGTACATCCACTATCGACTGAAGAACTTATCGCTATGGCTAAAGCGGAGAGAGAGAAAAAGTCTGAAGAAAAAAAACAGGAGGGAGAGAAAAAGTCTGAAGAAAACAAACAGAAACAAACTTCTTAAGTATCAATTTTCCTTACATTAGTAAGGTATAATTTTTTAAAACTTCGTTTGGATGACCTTGAAATTATCCCCACCACTTTTTGTAGTACATAAAACTGACTATTCAACACTGTACACTCTTATTCTTTCACTGGACTCCGCAGCGTCAACATGGAAAAACAAAATTACAAGTACGAACCTCGTTACTGTTGTGAACAACAGTGTACAGATTTAGGACCAATGATGGTGGACGGGTTAGCTTGCACTAAGTGTGAATTTTTCGGATCTTGTTACTGCAAGTGCAAAACAAAACAACTACCGCCACCGGAATTGCGAACTTTCAAATTTTACAAATCAAGATATTTTCATACATGCTGTCCTCAAAGATGTTTCAAATTTCATCCTCTCGATCTAGCTTATTGTCAACGCACCAAGTCTCATCAAGATGATTTTTGTACACATATGATAAAAAGATGTAAATACAGATCAGATTGGTATTCAGATCCTGTTGAACCATCGAATGTGTAATTTCAGTTTTACACTCTTTTTTAAAACTTCAATTGGATGACCTTGAGATTTCCCCCCACCATTGGTTTTTTTTTTTTTAGATTCCCCCCACCATAAGTCTTTTAGATTTCTCCCCACCATTAGTTTAAGTTTTGTATCTTATTGAATCCACCTTTGAATTATTTCACTTCCAACATTCTAACTAACAACATGGGAACACCTTTCGTCAGGTTTCAACATATAATAACTGAGAGGGAAGAAATGGAAGAATTGTTTCAAAACTTGCTCGCTATAATGGATAGATATTATATGAGATGGATCAGAATTGATGTTCAATATTTACGTCCTGGTGAATTATCTTCATCATCACAGAGTGAGGAGGACGAGGCAACTACTACAGCTAAGATATTTGAATTAAAAGACGAAGAAGAAGAACTTAGCTTTTTATTTAATCATAAGCTCGCCGTTAAATAAGCCCCCTCCCTTGGCGGCGTTCCTCATTTACTCGCCAACTCTCCAACGATGAACAACTCTCCATTGGCACGGATGAATTCTAGTTTTGAAATAAACTCTAAAGAAGAGTTACAAGCTATTTTTAATATTTTACAAGAACTTGTAGATAATTATACAACTATCAAAATGAATTTGGAAATAACATACGATTGTCCTATTTGCGATAAGGTTGAAAGTTCAGACGAAGACAGTTTACTAAATCTAACTCCTGCACCATCTGACACTACTGACGGTAATAATGAAGAGCAAAATCTATCCCCCGCCACTTCTTTGTAATTCATCTTTCCCCCCACCACTTTTTTATTTAATTAACATTTCTCGCTTTCACTCCTCATTCCGTCTTCGACTTTTAAACTATCAACATAACTTCTTTTAAAATTTCAAACACTAATACAATCATGATGGATATGATGGATGAAGTTCCCTTTGTAACTAGAATGGAAGAGGATAAATTGAAATTGGAAATTAAACGATTGGAAATGGAGCAGGAAAACCAACTCGGAATATTACGTCTCTTCACACTTTTCAAATACATCATCTGGGGACTCTGCGTTTACCTTTTTCTCGTCGTTGGCGTTTGTTTCTACAACTCCATAGTTCATCACAAAAATTCAACCTGTATAGTTCCTGGTATTGCACATTGATTGTATTTGTTTTTACGAATAAAGTTCAAAACTTAAATCTACCTATCCCGCTATCACCGGGTAGTTCAACTCTCAGAACTATTTCCTGTGCTAGCGGGATAGGCTTTTTTAAAACTTACTCGGGATGACCTTGACATACTTTCCGTAACCCAATTATCAAGTTGAATTTCAGTTTTATACTTACTTTTAATTTATGTGCAAATTTAGTTCAACCGAGATCTTCTCACGCGATAACCGTTATAAAAGGAGATTGTTCATCACGCCGCGACCATTAATTAACTCGCATTTGTGTTGTTCGCATCCTTCCTACTCATTACATATACGTTTCGCCAACTTCATTATACAAGTCTAATTGCTACTAACCTGGAGTTTCATTTACATTAGCACGTGTCGTCCTGTTTGAATCACCTTCGCGTGCTCGACGTTATATCTCATTCATCTGTCTTGTTCTGACTTCTACACGTCTGATATACTTCTTGTGATGGATACGCAATGTTTAAAATTGAAACTTTTGCGGACACAACATATATTACGAAGTAATTCCAAACCTTCTGTTTCAAAGATTAAAACTAATTTAACAAAAGTAAGGAAGAAATTAAGTTTTAACCCGTTATACTCTGCTAGAACTTCGCAAGTTAGCGTTGACGATAGTGTTATTCACAACATTTTGCGTTCAATGTTACGTTTCCACAACTTCGAACTTGTTACACCTATCGACTGTGTTCAGCAGGTTTTCATATTTTACCCCCACCCTTCCTTATATAAGCGCGCTCACGACAATTCCTGTTTCATTGTTTTGTACACTCTTCAGCTAACATGAACTAACTTTTAATTTATGCGAAGTTTTACTTCAACCCCGGTTAATTTATGCGCAATTTTAGTTCAACTCCCAATTGTTGAATTTCAGTTTTGAACCAACTTTTAATTTATGCGCAATTTTAGTTCAACCGAGCGCCATCTCCACTCCCCCCATTGATTAATTCACCATCTGACATCTACAGTCACGCATATATTTCGACGCGTCATGTTTCATTCTTCATTCTCGTTCTATCCGCGGAACTTAACACTTCTATCTACCTTCTCTCTCTCTCTCTCTTGTTATGGCTGCGCAATGTTTCAACTGACTTTTATTTTCGTTCAACTATTAGAGTTTTTATTAACACCTTCGAATTACAATTTTGAACTAACTTTTAATTTATGCGAGGTTTTACTTCAACCCCGGTTAATTTATGCGCGAATTTAGTTCAACTCCCAATCGTTGAATTTCAGCTTTGAACCAACTTTTAATTTATGCGCAAATTTAGTTCAACACCCCGATTGTTGAATTTCAGTTTTACACTAACTTCTAGTTTCGTTCAACTATTAGAGTTTTTATTAACACCGTCGAATTTCAATTTTGAACTAACTTCTATTTTATGCGCACTCTTCGCTCAACCGACCGCCGACGCTCTCGCCATCTCCACCCCGACATCTATTGTCCCCACTTCTGGCCCACCGGAAGCCACGTGCCGTGGCATGTGGCTTCCGGTGACGTCACTTCCGGGCCAGGAGTGGCTTTTCTACACTACTGTGACTATAGGTAAAATTTAAGTTTTCGTTATTTCAACCTAAGGTCTTGGCTTTTCGCGTTTCAGAGTGTATTAAAGCGATCTAGCTATTAATTGTAAAATTGATTTCTTAAAAGATAGTCATTTTTACGCTGGGTGTTGATAAATTTGTTAGAGTCCCGATTGTCCATACAAAACCAAACTTTTTTATTATTCAATATTTCAGTCTGGGGCTTCGGATTTACATGTTTCAGCGTATTTTAGAGTGTTTAAGCTTATCTTAAAAATTTGAAAAACTTTTAACATTTTTTACTAAAATTTGCGAGTTGACTTATAGAATATTTCTGTCAGGAGTGACTATAGGTAAAATTTAAGTTTTCGTTATTTCAACCTAAGGTCTTGGCTTTTCGCGTTTCAGAGTGTATTAAAGCGTTCTAGCTATTAATTGTAAAATTGATTTCTTAAAAGATAGTCATTTTTACGCTGGGTGTTGGTAAATTTGTTAGAGTCCCGATTGCCCATACAAAACCAAACTTTTTTATTATTCAATATTTCAGTCTGGGATTTCGGATTTACATGTTTCAGCGTATTTTAGAGTGTTTAAGCTTATCTTAAAAATTTGAAAAACTTTTAACATTTTATACTAAAATTTGCGAGTTGACTGATAGAATATTTCTATGTCAGGAGTGGATATAAGTAAAATTTAAGTTTTCGTTATTTCAAACTAAGGTCTTGGCTTTTCGCGTTTCAGAGTGTATTAAAGCGATCTAGCTATTAATTGTAAAATTGATTTCTTAAAAGATAGTCATTTTTACGCTGGGTGTTGGTAAATTTGTTAGAGTCCCGATTGCCCATACAAAACCAAACTTTTTTATTATTCAATATTTCAGTCTGGGGCTTCGGATTTACATGTTTCAGCGTATTTTAGAGTGTTTAAGCTTATCTTAAAAATTTGAAAAACTTTTAACATTTTATACTAAAATTTGCGAGTTGACTGATAGAATATTTCTATGTCAGGAGTGGATATAAGTAAAATTTAAGTTTTCGTTATTTCAACCTAAGGTCTTGGCTTTTCGCGTTTCAGAGTGTATTAAAGCGATCTAGCTATTAATTGTAAAATTGATTTCTTAAAAGATAGTCATTTTTACGCTGGGTGTTGATAAATTTGTTAGAGTCCCGATTGTCCATACAAAACCAAACTTTTTTATTATTCAATATTTCAGTCTGGGGCTTCGGATTTACATGTTTCAGCGTATTTTAGAGTGTTTAAGCTTATCTTAAAAATTTGAAAAACTTTTAACATTTTTTACTAAAATTTGCGAGTTGACTTATAGAATATTTCTGTCAGGAGTGACTATAGGTAAAATTTAAGTTTTCGTTATTTCAACCTAAGGTCTTGGCTTTTCGCGTTTCAGAGTGTATTAAAGCGATCTAGCTATTAATTGTAAAATTGATTTCTTAAAAGATAGTCATTTTTACGCTGGGTGTTGATAAATTTGTTAGAGTCCCGATTGTCCATACAAAACCAAACTTTTTTATTATTCAATATTTCAGTCTGGGGCTTCGGATTTACATGTTTCAGCGTATTTTAGAGTGTTTAAGCTTATCTTAAAAATTTGAAAAACTTTTAACATTTTTTACTAAAATTTGCGAGTTGACTTATAGAATATTTCTGTCAGGAGTGACTATAGGTAAAATTTAAGTTTTCGTTATTTCAACCTAAGGTCTTGGCTTTTCGCGTTTCAGAGTGTATTAAAGCGATCTAGCTATTAATTGAAAAATTGATTTCTTAAAAGATAGTCATTTTTACGCTGGGTGTTGGTAAATTTGTTAGAGTCCAGATTGCCCATACAAAACCAAACTTTTTTATTATTCAATATATAAGTCTGGGATTTCGGATTTATATGTTTCAGCGTATTTTAGAGTGTTTAAGCTTATCTTAAAAATTTGAAAAACTTTTAACATTTTATACTAAAATTTGCGAGTTGACTGATAGAATATTTCTATGTCAGGAGTGGATATAGGTAAAATTTAAGTTTTCGTTATTTCAACCTAAGGTCTTGGCTTTTCGCGTTTCAGAGTGTATTAAAGCGATCTAGCTATTAATTGTAAAATTGATTTTTTAAAAGATAGTCATTTTTACGCTGGGTGTTGGTAAATTTGTTAGAGTCCCGATTGCCCATACAAAACCAAACTTTTTTATTATTCAATATTTCAGTCTGGGATTTCGGATTTACATGTTTCAGCGTATTTTAGAGTGTTTAAGCTTATCTTAAAAATTTGAAAAACTTTTAACATTTTATACTAAAATTTGCGAGTTGACTGATAGAATATTTCTATGTCAGGAGTGGATATAAGTAAAATTTAAGTTTTCGTTATTTCAACCTAAGGTCTTGGCTTTTCGCGTTTCAGAGTGTATTAAAGCGATCTAGCTATTAATTGTAAAATTGATTTCTTAAAAGATAGTCATTTTTACGCTGGGTGTTGATAAATTTGTTAGAGTCCCGATTGTCCATACAAAACCAAACTTTTTTATTATTCAATATTTCAGTCTGGGGCTTCGGATTTACATGTTTCAGCGTATTTTAGAGTGTTTAAGCTTATCTTAAAAATTTGAAAAACTTTTAACATTTTTTACTAAAATTTGCGAGTTGACTTATAGAATATTTCTGTCAGGAGTGACTATAGGTAAAATTTAAGTTTTCGTTATTTCAACCTAAGGTCTTGGCTTTTCGCGTTTCAGAGTGTATTAAAGCGATCTAGCTATTAATTGTAAAATTGATTTCTTAAAAGATAGTCATTTTTACGCTGGGTGTTGATAAATTTGTTAGAGTCCCGATTGTCCATACAAAACCAAACTTTTTTATTATTCAATATTTCAGTCTGGGGCTTCGGATTTACATGTTTCAGCGTATTTTAGAGTGTTTAAGCTTATCTTAAAAAATTTGAAAAACTTTTAACATTTTTTACTAAAATTTGCGAGTTGACTTATAGAATATTTCTGTCAGGAGTGACTATAGGTAAAATTTAAGTTTTCGTTATTTCAACCTAAGGTCTTGGCTTTTCGCGTTTCAGAGTGTATTAAAGCGATCTAGCTATTAATTGAAAAATTGATTTCTTAAAAGATAGTCATTTTTACGCTGGGTGTTGGTAAATTTGTTAGAGTCCAGATTGCCCATACAAAACCAAACTTTTTTATTATTCAATATATAAGTCTGTGATTTCGGATTTATATGTTTCAGCGTATTTTTGAGTGTTTAAGCTTATCTTAAAAATTTGAAAAACTTTTAACATTTTATACTAAAATTTGCGAGTTGACTGATAGAATATTTCTATGTCAGGAGTGGATATAGGTAAAATTTAAGTTTTCGTTATTTCAACCTAAGGTCTTGGCTTTTCGCGTTTCAGAGTGTATTAAAGCGATCTAGCTATTAATTGAAAAATTGATTTCTTAAAAGATAGTCATTTTTACGCTGGGTGTTGGTAAATTTGTTAGAGTCCAGATTGCCCATACAAAACCAAACTTTTTTATTATTCAATATATAAGTCTGGGATTTCGGATTTATATGTTTCAGCGTATTTTTGAGTGTTTAAGCTTATCTTAAAAATTTGAAAAACTTTTAACATTTTATACTAAAATTTGCGAGTTGACTGATAGAATATTTCTATGTCAGGAGTGGATATAGGTAAAATTTAAGTTTTCGTTATTTCAACCTAAGGTCTTGGCTTTTCGCGTTTCAGAGTGTATTAAAGCGATCTAGCTATTAATTGTAAAATTGATTTTTTAAAAGATAGTCATTTTTACGCTGGGTGTTGGTAAATTTGTTAGAGTCCCGATTGCCCATACAAAACCAAACTTTTTTATTATTCAATATTTCAGTCTGGGATTTCGGATTTACATGTTTCAGCGTATTTTAGAGTGTTTAAGCTTATCTTAAAAATTTGAAAAACTTTTAACATTTTATACTAAAATTTGCGAGTTGACTGATAGAATATTTCTATGTCAGGAGTGGATATAAGTAAAATTTAAGTTTTCGTTATTTCAACCTAAGGTCTTGGCTTTTCGCGTTTCAGAGTGTATTAAAGCGATCTAGCTATTAATTGTAAAATTGATTTCTTAAAAGATAGTCATTTTTACGCTGGGTGTTGATAAATTTGTTAGAGTCCCGATTGTCCATACAAAACCAAACTTTTTTATTATTCAATATTTCAGTCTGGGGCTTCGGATTTACATGTTTCAGCGTATTTTAGAGTGTTTAAGCTTATCTTAAAAATTTGAAAAACTTTTTACATTTTTTACTAAAATTTGCGAGTTGACTTATAGAATATTTCTGTCAGGAGTGACTATAGGTAAAATTTAAGTTTTCGTTATTTCAACCTAAGGTCTTGGCTTTTCGTG
The DNA here is from genome assembly GCA_030545055.2 of Neoaliturus tenellus. Classification (NCBI taxonomy): domain Eukaryota; kingdom Metazoa; phylum Arthropoda; class Insecta; order Hemiptera; family Cicadellidae; genus Neoaliturus; species Neoaliturus tenellus. The sequence continues at coordinate 196,479,619 of CM061531.1, read as the reverse complement.
TTTCAGAGTGTATTAAAGCGATCTAGCTATTAATTGTAAAATTGATTTCTTAAAAGATAGTCATTTTTACGCTGGGTGTTGATAAATTTGTTAGAGTCCCGATTGTCCATACAAAACCAAACTTTTTTATTATTCAATATTTCAGTCTGGGGCTTCGGATTTACATGTTTCAGCGTATTTTAGAGTGTTTAAGCTTATCTTAAAAATTTGAAAAACTTTTAACATTTTTTACTAAAATTTGCGAGTTGACTGATAGAATATTTCTATGTCAGGAGTGACTATAGGTAAAATTTAAGTTTTCGTTATTTCAACCTAAGGTCTTGGCTTTTCGCGTTTCAGAGTGTATTAAAGCGATCTAGCTATTAATTGAAAAATTGATTTCTTAAAAGATAGTCATTTTTACGCTGGGTGTTGGTAAATTTGTTAGAGTCCAGATTGCCCATACAAAACCAAACTTTTTTATTATTCAATATATAAGTCTGGGATTTCGGATTTATATGTTTCAGCGTATTTTAGAGTGTTTAAGCTTATCTTAAAAATTTGAAAAACTTTTAACATTTTATACTAAAATTTGCGAGTTGACTGATAGAATATTTCTATGTCAGGAGTGGATATAGGTAAAATTTAAGTTTTCGTTATTTCAACCTAAGGTCTTGGCTTTTCGCGTTTCAGAGTGTATTAAAGCGATCTAGCTATTAATTGTAAAATTGATTTTTTAAAAGATAGTCATTTTTACGCTGGGTGTTGGTAAATTTGTTAGAGTCCCGATTGCCCATACAAAACCAAACTTTTTTATTATTCAATATTTCAGTCTGGGATTTCGGATTTACATGTTTCAGCGTATTTTAGAGTGTTTAAGCTTATCTTAAAAATTTGAAAAACTTTTAACATTTTATACTAAAATTTGCGAGTTGACTGATAGAATATTTCTATGTCAGGAGTGGATATAAGTAAAATTTAAGTTTTCGTTATTTCAACCTAAGGTCTTGGCTTTTCGCGTTTCAGAGTGTATTAAAGCGATCTAGCTATTAATTGTAAAATTGATTTCTTAAAAGATAGTCATTTTTACGCTGGGTGTTGATAAATTTGTTAGAGTCCCGATTGTCCATACAAAACCAAACTTTTTTATTATTCAATATTTCAGTAGTAGTGGGAAAAAGCCACTTCTAAACCGGAAGTGACGTCAGCTGCCAGGGCAGCTGCAGGGGTCAGATGGTGTCAGTTGCCAGGGCAGCTGCAGGGTGCAGATGGCGAGAGCATATGCCCTGAATTTGAAGTAGAATTGGGCATGAATTAAGAGTTAATTCAAAACTGAAATTTAACAGTTATAACTGGGGCTTGGAAAGTATGTCAAGGTCATCCAGAGTAAGTTTTAAAAAAGCCTATCCAACTACCACCAGAAATAGTTCAAAGTTGAACTAGTTGGTGATAGTGGGATAGGTTGAAGTAACTTTTGAATTTTATTTGTGAACATACAATTAATGTGCAACAGCAGAGTTTAAACAAGTTGAACTTTTGTGATGAACTACAGAGTTGTAAATGCAAACACCAACGACGATGAGAAGGTAAACGCAGAGTCCCCAGATGATGTATTTGAAAAGCTTGAACAAACGTAACATTTCGAGTTGGTTTTCTCGTTCCATTTCCAATCGTTTAATTTCCAATTTCAATTTATCCTCTTCCATTCTAGTTATGAAGGGAACTTCATCCATCATATCCATCATGATTTTGTAGTGTTTGAAATTTTAAAACAAGTGATGTTGATAGTTCAAAAGTTGAAGATGGAATGAGAAGTGAAAGCGAGAAATGTTAGTTAAATAAAGAAGTGGTGGGGGGAACGAAGAATTACAAAGAAGTGGTGGGGGAAATATTTTGCTGTTCATTATTACCATCAGTAGTGTCAGATGGTGCAGGAGTTAGATTTAGTAAACTGTCTTCGTCCGAACTTTCAATCTTATCACAAATAGGACAATCGTATGTTATTTCCAAATTCATTTTGATGGTTGTAAAATTATCTACAAGTTCTTGTAAAATATTAAAAATGTCTTGTAACTCTTCCCTAGAGTTTATTTCAAAACTAGAATTCATTCGGGCCAATGGAGAGTTGTTCATTATTGGAGAGTCGGTGATGGAATGAGGATCGGCGCATAGGGAGGGGGGCTTATATAATGGTGACCTTGAGCAGGCGTCTATTGAGGGGGGCTGTCTAGGGAGGGGGCTTTTATATAGGGAACCTTGAGCTTATGATTGAATAAAACGTTTAGTTCTTCTTCTCCATCTTTTAATTCAATTATTTGAACCGAAGTAGTTGTTTCATCTTCTTCACTTGATGAAGAAAACAATTCACCAGGATTTAAATATTGAACTACAATTCTGAACCATCTTATAGGATATTCGTCAATGACAGAAAGTAAGTTTTGAAACAATTCTTCCATCTCCTCCCTGTCAGTTATTATATGTTCAAATTTGATAAATTTGTTTTCCATGTTGTTAGTTAGAGTGTTGGAAGTGGAATGATTTAATATTATATAAAAATTAGAACTAGTGGTGGGGGAAATCTCAAGGTCATCCAAATGAAGTTTTAAAAAAGAGTGTAAAACTGAAATTACACATTTGATGGTTCTACAGGATCGGAATACCAATCTGACCTGTATTTACATCTTTTTATCATATGTGTACAAAAATCATCTTGATGAGAATTGGTGCGTTGACAATGAGCAAGATCTAGAGGGTGAAATTTGAAACATCTTTGAGGACAACATGTATGAAAATATCTTGATTTGTAAAATTTGAAAGTTCGCAATTCCGGTGGTGGTAGTTGTTTTGTTTTGCATTTGCAATAACAAGATCCGAAGAATTCACATTTAGTACAAGCTAACCCATCCACCATCATTGGTCCTAAATCTGTACACTGTTGTTCACAACAGTAACGAGGTTTGTACTTGTATTTTTGCTCTTCCATGTTGACGCTGCGGAGTCCAGTGAAAGAATAAGAGTGTATAGTGTTCAATAGTGAGTTTTATGTACTGTGAAAAGTGGTAGGGGTAATTTCAAGGTCATCCAAATGGAGTTTTAAAAAATTATACCTTACAAGTGTAAGGATTATTAAAATTTAGGAAGTTTGTTTCTCTTTGTTTTCTTCAGACTTTTTCTCTCTCTCCGCCTTAGCCATAGCAACAAGTTCTTCTGTTGATAATGGATGTACTTCAGGAAATTTTAAAATTAATTTAGCTTGATATCCTTCTTTAGTTAATACATCTAAATCTTGGGTCATTTGTTCAATGGTGTTGTAGTCTTTTCCATAGATTTTTCCATCAAGTTGAATCATCATTCTGTACAACATTTTCTTAAATAGGTCTTGTCGTGGTGAGAGCTAAGAAGCGAATGATTATTTATACAAGTATCACATCCTTTTTATTAACTCACATTGATCATGTGATTCTTTAGTTGTAGCTTTGTCTGTCAAAAGTTATTCAACATTGGTAATATTTTTGGAACTTGATGTTATGTTGACCAGTTGGCGATGAAGAAGTTGTAGGTTGTGTAGAAATAAATATTTCATCATCGCAATATTTTGTTTTAGTGAACATCCTTGTATTAGTAGCACTAACATCAACAGTTAAGTGATAACCACCGGTAAGTAAAACTCGCATTTCGTTAGTTAAATCTTCAAGTTGTTCAAAAGTAGTTATGGTGTTGGTATCATAAGATGCACACTTAACCTTTAGGGACATGTTGCAGTTTTATATTCAGGGATTAAGAGCGAGATGTGTACGGTATGAAAGGTAGCAGTAGACTGATGAATTTTGCAAGTACATTTCCCCTTTTATAATTATACAAAATTGGGTCAAGGTCATCCTGTGGAATTTTTAAAAAAAGCAACATATTGTAATGTACAAAGACATTACAATATGTTGCTTTTTTTATTTTTATTTTTTGTTTTGTTTTATATCATATTTATTGAAAAAACAAATACAAAGAAATATTTACAATGTTATGTACAAATTAATCAGTAGTAGGTGTTACATGAATTGTAAGTTCAGTAGAGTTGTTTCCACTGGGTCCATGTGATACCAAATAGAGTGCGCCGGGTTGAATTATACGAAGATCTTCATTTTGAAGTAGTTGTATGAAGCGCTTTGGTAAGAAGATCTGAAATTTTGCTTCATCACCAATTGTATAAGGTGCCTCGCTCAAAGTGCAATTTATAGCATCACCTACTGAAGTTTCCATTTTCTTAATAGTATGAATGATGTAGTGTTTTTCTTCTTTTAGTTCAGAACATTTCTTCGTAGGTAGAATTGATGATTTAGAATGAGCGTTGAACTGATCAACTAAACTTTGAAGTAAGTTCTGTGATGCCATATTGATGTTGTTGTTAATCTTCTTGTTAATAAGAATGTCCGTCGGAGATGTTGTCTCTTCGGAGGTTTGAGTAATACTCATGCTGTGTCATGGTAGCGCTCTCACTTTTATAATCGACACTACCCCCACCACTGACACTACCCCCACCAGTTTGTTGAAGGAAATTATTCAAGCGGTAGGCATTCTTTAAAGCGCACTGCGACCTTCGATGTTTAAAACTTTTTGATGAAATACAAAGTTCGTTGAAGTAGCATTGGAAATCTTTATCAATTATTGCATTAATCACTTCGTTGCTTGTAAATGATTGTATCCAATTTGCTTTTTCCAATCCCCTTGTGTAGATAATTTTAAACTCTTTGCAATAATGATTCATAATGTGCGGCATCATATTATAATTAATGAAACCTTCATCCCATCTTAAGTTGTGAAAATGTTTGTTCAACCATTTGTTTGTAACTTTCGCTTTAGTTGTTAGTCTATTAAATGGTACTGGAGGTTTGAACAAATAATGATAAACTACTGATGTGTTCATGTCCAAGATTACTAATTCTTTAATAATAAAATTACCATCATTTCCTCGGAAAGCTTGAAATTCAATTATACCTCTTTTAACTTCCATTATATGTGGCGCATTAGAAAACGAAACCCGTTTATTCATGATGAAGTCTTACTAACAACTGACTTAAAAATTGAATGAGCCGATGTTTATAACAGACAGGATTGTTCTTCTTCTTTCACTTCTTGTGCCACTTCATCAATATTAAAATTGGTGTGATAGTTGTTTAATTGTCTCCACATTTCAACTTCTTGAGGTATTCTATTAAAGATTGAAGTATCCACGGGACCGTATAAAATTGGAACAAAAGGTTTTTTGTCCAATGTATCAATTAGATAGTCTTTAATTATTGCACTTGAAAATATTAGTTGTTTCAAATATCTGGTGACGGGACCGGTAGTACAACTTAAAGTATAAAATTCTTCTTTAGTGAAATATAATTTAACATTATGTGTAGTTAAATCTCTGAAGCGAACAATTTGTCCTCCACGATGTTTTACTATATCAACTTCAATATTTGATTCCAATAAACTTAATCTTGTTCTTCTTCCAAATGTGTTGTTACTTAAATAGCACTCCAAAAGATGTAAATGTTTCATGAGAGATTCCCAAGTAATTTCACTGAAAGTAACCATTTTGTTCCCATGATTTAAAATAACAATTGGTGAATAATCCATTGATTTTAAAATTCCAACTGATATACTTTTTGTCATGCATGAAGAAATTGGGTAGATAATCCGAAGAAATACTTCTGTTAAAATATTGGTTGTAATGTTAACTTCAACCTTCTTCCTTTTTACTTCTTTTTCAGCTTTTTCTTCTTCTCTCTTCTTATGTTTGTTGAATTTTAGGAACTCGTCCATTTCTCGTTCAACTTGTTTTTCTATATCTGAACTATTATCATCCATTAGAGGTGTATTTTCTTCTCCGTTAGTAGAATTCATCTTGCGAATGATGTTTCCCATACGACGGTTGAAGATAGAATGAAGTTTCTACTAATTATTTTCTCGCTTTTATATTTTTCGTAAATCCTTGAAATTTATACAATTACATAATTGTTTGTTTTGAACTTGTCTTTCACAAATGAAATTCTAACCTCAAAAATTAAAGCAGATAATTCTAACCTCAAAAATTTGCAGTTGTTGTATAATTCTTCTTAAAGTACATTCTTCACAATTCCGGTCAGCGGTGTGTAAGTAACTATTTTATCATGTAGAATTAGACAGTATGCCGAAGTTCCATCCGCTACTGGTTCTTCAAATTCCATTTCAATTTTTATATCCACACTTGATGATTTTACCGATTCATTTTGTTTTGAACAATCGATTACAATTATTGGAGCCTTGGAATAATACTGGTCAGGTGATAATAGTGGTGTATTAGTCTTTCCATAATATGATGATTGAAATCTTGCATACATATCGTATAAAATGGAAAAACGTTTATTGCTGAACATGACATTCAAATTGTCATAGGGAAAGAATTGAGAGTTTAGGAAAACTTTACAATTCTTTATTTTACAGTGATCAAATTGACCAGCATTTGCAGTGATAACATCTTTTCGCTTAGTTTGAAAACCGAGTATTATGTACCTTGCTCGTTCCAAGTAAGTTGATGTCTTGACGGTCCATGTTTGTCGTTCTGTCTGAGGTAGTGTAGGGTATTCATGAAATTCCCAACTTCGGAATGGCATCACAATATCACGGTCAGATTTCAACTTTCTCAATAATAGGATTCTATGTTCATCAGCCAATCTTACATGAGGTACTCTCCAAACAACTTTATCCAACTGTAGTTGCCATTCCAGTTTATCTTCCGTAGTTGCAGGGTCTGCAAGTATCAAGTCCTTATTAGTTGAAGATCTGAGTAATACTAATTCTTGTTTGACATTTATTATTACCCGTTTGTAATCTTCAGCGAATCCCAAAAGCAATCGTAAAGGTACATGAAAATCAAAGTGACCGTTGGAAGCTGGTGTTATAGTGTCTTTATCGGGGGCAACCCATCCGGCGGTGACTATTGAATTCTTCTCATGCGGTGTTAATGATGTTAATCCTTTCAATGTCGTTGTTAAACCAACCTTTTTTGTTGAATCAACCGTCACCCCTGATATTTCATATCTTATTTCATCAAAAAGATATGCCATCGGGTTATTTATAAAAGGAACTGTTGAAGCAGTTTTTCCATCCAATTTTAATACCCGTCCTTCAATGTACAAGTAACTTTCACACGGTAAAGTGTAAATATCTTGTTGTTGAATGGGGATCCTTATTTCATCGTTATTGTTTAATTTTGATGAAGTGTAAGGGTTGTGCGTGTGATATTCCTTCTCCCATAGTGTTTCGTCGAACGTTGGTCCTTGAGATATATCCAGGATATCCATCGCTGTTAAGTTTCAATCCAATCTTCTGTAGAAAACGAATGTTTTCCGATGTTAACTCTTCCAATGTCGAGGAGCTACTGAGCTCCCGACTCTTCCGTTGCGGTTTAAATGATAATCCCATGTTGACTTTTATGTTGCTGCTCTGATGTGTATCCGTATAGTAATTGTTTCTCCTCTAAAGTCAACACTATGACCGTCTTGATCCAATATGTTCAGTACGATGTCTGAAATGAAACTGGTGTTTAACGGTAGGTATATCAAGTTTTGTGGCTTCTCAACAATTTTAAAACCGGGAGCCACTGTTGGATAAAATGTATGTAAAATATGTTGATTAACTCCATCTCTATACGATCCGTGTATAATGTTGCACGTGACATCAATACTATTTACTTTCAATATTGTTACAGTTGAATCACCTGAATGAGTAGTTCCAGGAGTTAAGATTTTTTTTTTGTATCTGTAAATCCAAGTAAACTGCCAATCGACTGTTCCAAGCTGACATCAATATAATATTTTGAAGTTATTTCTGCTTTTAAAGTATTATTGTTTCCTTTAACGGTGATATTGTCTTCTCCGAGTTGTTTCTGTAATAATTGGTTTATATCATCAATTTCATAAGCTCCAGTAGGAAATGTAATTATTTTCAATTCTGAGTATTTTCCTGCAGCATCCTTAGTTTCATAATAATGTAGTAAATTGTTTTTTCCTTCTGTAACATTAGGAATTGAATTGTAGGTAGTCAAATCAAGTAATGCCGCTTCCCATAATCTTTCCTTGGATAGACGCAATGCTGGGAACAGCGTACTTTTCAATGTGGATGAATTTCCACTCAGTGACACTGTATACGATGACATCTTAAAGCTGACTGACACTCTTCGCTAGAAACTCCAAACATAAATGCCCACATATTTCAGTATTGTTAGGTTGTTCTCTTTTGTAATTGTAAAAAATGTTTTTGGAGTTTCGAAAATAATGTTGCAGTTCTTTTGGCGGTGGTAGATTGCCAAAACTGTCAAAGTAGTAAATGGTTTGTCCGAGTTTTTTATAGCATACCCAATGAGTGCCTGGACCATAGGTGGAATCCAAATTTACTATTCCAGTTTCATTTTTCCATATTTTAGTTGGTAATGCATCTTTCATAAAAACTCCTCGAAAGAATGGTATTTTCAAACAATTTACATAATCATTTAACTGATGATTTGTTAAGGCTTTATTTGGAATTATCAATTGATTCTTCTTATTTAGTACACACGGTATGGTCTTAGGTATAAACCTGCTCCGTTTTTTACCATTTGCCAAACAGAAGTCTTCTTTACACTTGCCTTATGAGTTCTACGACGTCCTTTTTTAATGTTTCCACCTCTTTTGGGAGCGCCTCTCTTTGCAGGTCTTCCTCTGCGACGTCTTCCACCACCTAACTTTGCTTTTGTCTTCATGGCTGTAGTTACTGCCCAAGCTGCTGCTTTTTCTGCAATATTTGCGTCACTTGATTTTACTCTTTGCCAAGCTTTTTCCGCTAGAATTTTATCTGCTATTGATCTATTTGTTGAATCTTTATACTTTGAATATGCTATATCGTGTTCTTTGCAAGCTTGATCTAATTTATTAATTCCAGGATCTCCTCTTGCTAAACGTTTTGCCAACTTAGTTCCAGGTCCACAATATTGATAACCTCCGGGCAGATGTAATTCGTATGGTAAAGCGTCTATTGCTCGATTTACAACAGCACCAATAGGTATCCGTCTAAGCAGGGATAACGCAGTTGAAGTTATACCACGTCCTCTCTTGTTGCTGTCTTGATGATGACTGAGTGATACGGCCTTCATTATGTAGTCTTATATAAACTGGTGTGTTTACTCCACAAGATACATTACATAAATGAATAAGTTATGTATAATTTTTTATATTTAAACACTTAGTTATTCAAATTAATTATATACTGATTTATAATTCTATTTTTAATCCAAGCTTCTCGTTCATCGGGTTGAATCATCACATGATTCGTTGTACTAGCTATATGATTATGGGTATCAATAAGTAAATTGCCCACTATTCTTATTAAACAATCTAAATTTACAGCATCTTTTGGATGTTGAGGATCATGTAATTGCATAATACGTTTATCATTACATGTGTAAGCTGTTGAATCACTTTTTGATGTTTTTATGACTTGTCCAATAGTAGCAGCATCATTTGAATCTTCGCCTGGTAAAATATTAATTATTTTCTTCATCTTTGCATCATATTTGGTCCCAAAGTGTTTATCCCAAGTTATTGTTTGTTTCATTGTAACACAATCATTTGCTTCGTAACCAGGATAAATATCTTTTATTCTTCTATTACGACCATTGTATGTACCTAATGTACCACCAGTAGCAATTAATGTTTGCACCATTAGAGGTACATCTGTATCTTTTATACCAAATCTTCCATTTGTTATTGTTTTACGTCCTGCATCCCATTCATCATTATTTCCTTGCATTAAATTAAACTTTTCATTTCCATGTATAAATTTATCTCCCCGCTTTAACACGGCATCTTCATGTTTTACAAAATTGGATGTTTCCTTTTTTAATTCTTTAGATAATTGTTCTATAGTAACAGCATCTTTTGGTTGAGAACCAAACTTTACATTTGTCAATGTTTTACCATGACAATCGATTTCATTAACATCTTGTAAAATACAGTTGTCCTTGATGTATTTTAGGTTTACAGCATCACCGTCTTCCTTTGGGTATCCAATGTCATTTATAATAAATTTATAAAAAGAATATCCATGTTCAGTTTTTTCCGGTATTATAGAATGTAAATATTCTTTATTAACTGAATCTTTATCATTTTTGGGATTTCCCACGTTGGTTATTCTATAATTTCCAGCATCATATGTTTGTCCATCTTTTAAGTTGTTACCCCATTGCAATTTTAAAGTATTTGAAAGTTCAGATGATAAGTACTCTTTAGTAATTGCATCAGAACCTTCAGTTGGTTTACCAACATTAATTAATCTATGTGATTCAACATCATAAGTATTCTTATGTAATTTTAATGATGTTGAAGTAGCTTCTTTTACTGTCTTCAAATTTGCTCCATCAGTATCTTCTTCTGGATCTTTAACTAGTTTTAAACGTTTATTACTTATGCTATAGTCACCTTCAGGTGTTTGCGGTAATCCACTTCTTTTTCTGTCTTCTCCAACTTGCACTCCTAAAGCGGAGTACCGTCCGAACTTGTCGACGCTCATGTTAGAACTGATACGTCTTATGCTTGCACCTCTTTTATATCCACGGACAATTATACGACTATACCGCGATTCCTAAGTTCATCAACTAGAGCCACCCATTCATTATTCAAACCTGTATGACCGGCTTCCATGGCTTCATGCAATAGTCTCATTCTATCAACCAATTTATTGATATCATTGTAGTAAATCACATTCGTATTGTATAGATTTTTCATCAATCCTTTACCAGATGTTGAAGTATCTCCTTTACTCTTTTTACCATGTTGTTCAAGAAGTGATAAATCCATAAGTGATAAAGATTTTCTTTTCAGTGGTTGTCTCACCGCTGGTGCAGTACGTAATGTTGGCAATTTTCGTGGAGGAAACAACTTTTTTATAACGATGTTATATTTTGTTGCACGTGAACGATTAATCATTGCATCCTTTGAGTAGTTTCTTTTATGAGCGTTAGTATTTTGTAGAATCTCCTTAAAAACACTTAAATCTTTGGATGAATATCTTAGTGGTATGTTTTTAAAAATTAATTCATATAATCCTTTTGTTCCTTTATATCTATGCTCACCAATAATGATGTAATCGTCTTGTGTTATTTCAAGCTTTGAATCGCCAATCTTCAATTCATTCCCATCAATTCTTGCTCCGTATACGTGTGATCTACTCAAATTCGGGTTTGATTTCATGTCATGTAGCATTTTCATTATATATTTTCTTCCAAGAGGTCCATGTTGTAATATATCGCTACTCAATTGAGTTAAATTTGGAATAGATTGTTCTGCTTCTGGTATTGGCTGTTCTTCTTCCTTTTCAACAATTGGTTCTTCTTCTTCTTTTGTTTCTTCTTGCTCACTAGCACTTGTATATGAATCATCATCTTCTTCTTTTTTTAATGCTTGTACTTCTTGTTTAGAAACTGGTAGTAAAACATCTCCTTCATAACGAGGTTTACCAATAGTTTCTGATATCTGTTTTAAAGGTTCCGTAATAGGTTTAAATGTAGTCTCTAGAAATTCTTCTCTTTCACTTAAACCCATCCTCAATGCACGATTCTTCATCCTAATAGAATCACTCAGTGATTTTATTTCTTTCAATAGTTTTTCTTGATTCACCATGTTTACACTGTGAAGTTCAACATGTAACTAGATGTAGCATCGGTAGTTCAACGCATAAATACAAATTTATCCAACCCTATACGATATCTACCATTTTTAATATCTTCTTCCTTCATAATAACGAGAAAGCTATATTTCTCATTCCATGCTTTGCCACACATCTCTTTAAATTTTTCAAATGGCATATCCGCATTTACATGATCATTATATATATGCTTTAAATTTGTTTCATCTTGCTTGAAGATGATCAACATATTTGCATTGTCTCTTATAAGTTGTTTTGGAATTTTACTGTATGTTTGACCAATATAAATGCTATCAATATTATGATGTCTTCCCATAGCAAAATAATTCCTTATTGTGTCATGATTTTCACAAGAAACATCGTCAAATATAAAAATAGAAAATGGTTTTGCTTCATTTGGTTGCATAATTGTTTCACTGGCATTAAACTTGTAAAAATTCACTTCAGGTACACTTGCAAGTACTTTATCCAATAATTGATATTTTGGTTGTTGCAATGATTTTGAAAAAATGTATATATTATTAAAACGCAATCCTTTAGGATTAGTTATAAGGTTAAAAACAACATTAGTTTTTCCACAATTTGAAGGACCAGTTATTAGACATCTTATCGTATTTGGTAGTAATTCACCATGTTTTCCATGATTTAACTTATCATTGTCAACTGTCAATTCATCAATGTTATTGATATTAAATCGATCTTTTTGTTGTACAATCTCCATCTTGTATAAAGGTTAAACACACAATGAGCTATTAAACAACTATACTAAGTCTTTTGAAGGAATCCAAGAGTCTTCACTTTTATCAAACCCTAACCACCGGACTTTAACCATATCCTTTTTCCTTTGTAAAATCTTCTCGACAAGATATACATCACCAACTGTTGATTTCAACAATTCGTGTCCGTAGAATCCACCTTGAAGTAATTCACCCTTGTTATCCTTTAATAAATAGGTTTCAGGTATAGTTGGTTGCACTTTATAAATTGTAAATACTTCATTAGTCCAATTTGGTAGATATCTTTTACTAAATACACCTTTGTATTTGCTTATACGAACTTTATCGTTGACCTTGAACTTCTTTGGTTGCAATTTTTCTAATTTCGGTGTTGTATTATTTTTAATGCGTTGTAATACAATTTTCGCATTAGCACTGTTTACCTGGATAGGTTTCATTCCAATGGTACGATGATATTTGTTGTTATACTGTTTTATAAGTTGTGGTAATATGTCATACCACACATATGATCCTCGTTTTGAAAATTGTTTATACATCGCACCTTTCAATGTTCTATTGAATCTTTCAATTATTGAAGCTTTAACTTCAGAATTTGTAGAATAATGATTTATTTGATATTTCTTCATCAAAGCTCTAAAGTCTTTATTAAAATATTCTTTTCCATCATCGGTCTGTAGATGTTTAATTTTAAATTTATTTCTTTGTATTATGGTTTCCATAGCTTTTGTAACACTTTTACCAGTCTTATCCTTCAATGGTAAAGCGTCAGCTATTTTAGTAAAACAGTCTATAATTGTTAAAATATATTTAAATCCTTTGTTTAATTTACTGTGCGGTATCATTTCAATGAGATCAGCTTGATAAAGATCATTCATCCCTTTAATGATTGTACTTCTTCTTGGAAATCTTCTTCTTGCTGGTTTATGTAGTTCATTTACAATCTTGTCCTTCACACTTTCCATCTTCAGATGTTGCTTGTACACCGCATGTAAAAATACTGATCCATAGAATAGTTTATTCTCATTTATATAGTTTGAATATAGGTCAAGGCCAATTCATATTAGTGTAAAAAAGAGGGAACATGGCATTGGGCTTGCCATGTCCCCTCTTCTTTACGGAAAGGAAAAAGGAAGAAGGTAGAGGACGAAGAATAGGTTTACTGGTCGATAGGGTTTAGAGAGTAGTGGCCGAATGGTAAAGTATTAATTTTATCTTCTAAAATATGGCGCTTGTCATCTTTGTAGCTTAATGCCCACTTTGTTTGTTTGACACTAAATAGTTGATGATTATAACTTCTAATAGTGTTGAACGTTGCAGTTGTTTCAACATTTTCAAACAAACATCTTTTATAATGTTCAAACTGTACGTTCTTCTTCAGGAAAGAAGTTTTTATTCCTTTGGCCTTCTTCGTGACTTGATGTTCGTTCCTCTCGTTTATGTACAGTTGAAATGAATACAGTTTGGACATTAATGCTACAATTTCCATCATCGGCACACCATTTGTTTCATCTTTAAATTTTCCCAATACTTTCTTATTTCTGTCATAGTCGTAATTTGGATGATCCTTAGGATAATCGGAAAAGTCGAAATCATCTTTATATATAAAGGTGCGTAGATCTTCATACATGTCATTTGTTTTAATCCAGTAAATTAGTGCATCCGTGTCCATATATGCAATACCAATGTTCTCTCTTCCATAATAGTTAACCATCTTCTTATAATGAAACTCGTACATATGTGTTTTTGAAATATCCAAGATTGACATTCCAAGATACAAAGGACGATCCATATTAACTGACTTCTTGTTCATGGAAATAACAACTAGATTTTCATTAATAATTATAGATGAACCAAAGTTTGGTTGTTGCACCAATTTCTGTAATTTTACTGGATCAGTTACCAATTTGATATCCTTATGTTTCCTTTTGTTTTCCAAAGTTTTGCCAAATATTGCGTTATTCATTAATTTGAAAAAATCTTTTTGAAAACTTGATGTAGCGGTGGCTCTTCTTCTTGTGTTGTTGTCGATGTAAGGTTTTAACCAACAAGATTGAGAAAATTGTAGTACTCGATTAATTTTTGTAATTCTCAATCCTAAGTCTAAAGCTTGTTGTATCATCCAGTAGTGTCCAACATATCGAAACTTGTCGGTTAAAGTCATCATTAATTTTGGCCATCTTCCAGTAGGGGAAATTTCAGTCTTAGGAAGAAGTGGTAAATCATAATGTTGATCATGAAGATGTTCAGGATATTCAAAATTAACATCAAAAATGTAACCAGTTTCACCATGCTTCGGTATATCCATTATGTTTCCAATCGATTCTGGATCTATCCATTTAAAATTATCATATGGAAGGGGATTCGACATTGCCCATCCGTATAAGTTATTTGCATCAAAATAACCCAGGAATGTTGTTGGTTTTGATGCATCATAATCGGGCAGATACTTGTTGTTCGCCTTGAAATGTCGTGTAACGCTTTGCGTCAATCCCCCTCGAACTCCTGACTCTAACATCATAACCATATCTATATCAGTAAGAAGTTGTATTTTACAATTTGTTTCTTTCAACATAGCTTGCCATGCTAATCCAGGTGAAGTGTACGAATGAAGAGGGTCCAATCCATATGCTGCAAAACATGTATTTCTAAATTCTTCCATTATATCACATAGTAAAGTTACATCCAATTTAACATAAAAATCTGAATATTCTCCCAATGTTCTAAATCCTAAATCGTTCCATACTTTACATGCATGATCATAGTCCTCTTGAGATATGTCCATGTCATAAAGTTTACTTTTGAATTCTTCTTTAGCCGGAAGTGATGTTTCATTAAATCTTTCTAAACTGTCTATGTAATCATATGGAAACACACCTTTCCGAAGTACCAAATCCAGTTTGTCATTATTTACAATCTTCTTTGTTTCGATGAAATCTTGTTTCCTTAAATTTTCTGAAAGTTTGGACAAACTCGACGGCATAAATCTGTAGGAGTCCAAGAATCTTAGTTTCATGTTTCCAACTTCTTTGGAAAAACTTATGAACTTCTCTGAAGTTTCAGCTAACACATCGATTTTACCGTCGTCTCTTCCTAGTTCAGGTATTATAAAATGAGCATCGTACCCACTGAGGTTATGCAGAACCACAGGAATAAATAGTGGTAAACGATAGCTTAAGTTGCATTTATTACAAGCAGCACCCCTGTAATAACCTGTGAGGTGATCATGATCTTTAACTTTATAATTCTCAATAGTAAAATCATTTTTGCATAAGAAACATCGAGTTGCATTTTCATGTTGAATTTCTTCTTCTTCCTCCATCGGTTTCATTGGTACAATATTTGTATATAATCTTTGTGCATTTCCAGCTATTGAATATAAGTGATCAAGAAATATTTTTTCTACATTTTCACCACGATATATTAGAGGTTCTGAAGTTAATCCATATCTGTTTAAATGTTCTTCTGATAATGTTGATTTAACCATTAAACAAAAACTGTTTGGTTTGTGCATTTGATACTTGACACTTTTTCTAGCTTCACAATTTTCATCTTCAACAGGAACAAGTGTTGATTCAAAGTCCGCATACACAACTAGAGGAATACGGTACTGATGATGAACCTTTTCAAATGTAACAAATGCTCTGCTTTCCGAAGGTAAAATAATCTTTGCTTCATAATTATTGTTACATAATCTTTTGTGCTCTTGTAACCATTCTCTTGAGTGTAGCCCATCTCGTTTAAAATTGAAACATCTCTTGCAAATTAACTTTCTGTGTCGATCTTTAGAAAGCTGCTTATTAACAAGACGATCAAATTGCTTTATGTACACATAGTGAGACACATCTCCTCGCGTTAGTAGTAGTAAATCCGTATGATCTGGTAGCTCTTCTTTTGCAATACGTAAAGGATACACTTTGTTTGAACTATCTAATGCAAAAACATTGATAGACGTACCAGGATTTTTCTTCTCAAATTTTGATATATCTTTCAGTGATACAGGATAAGTGATTCCTTGAAAATTGTATCTAAATCTTTGATTTTCATATTCTTGGTTAGGTCTATTCACATGAAGTGGTGGTACAAATTTAGCTGTCATTGCATAACGAAAACATTCATTGTCTTCATTTTTAACATTAACACAAGATTTTGTATTTTCAATTCTTTTTGGTAAAGGAATGTAACTAGATCCCATTAGTCCATATCCATGTTTGTGAACTCTTATATCTAATACTTCAATACTTGTAAGACTCCATCCGGATCCTCTTCCTTCGTGTTCCTGAATTTTTGTTAATATTTCTTCTATACAATTTTCTATTATTGAATCAATGTTTGAACTTTCCATAATGGTTCGGTTTTTTGTTATGAATCCTCTTGGTGATAATTCTTCTTGTACATTTATAAACATAGCTTCTAGTAGTAAACCAAATTTAAGAAAGTTTAATCTTTTCAATTCTTCTTTTAAAATTTTACTTACGATTGGTTTTGCTTCTCTAATAAATTCTTCTAGCTTCAAGTTTTCATTTTGAATCTTATGATGCATTACTACTTTACCAGGTAATGCAAATACTTGTAGATTCGGTAAAGTAGTTGAAGATGTTGCTGTTATTTCATCTTGTTCTTCTTGTTGTTCTTGTTCTTGTTCTTGTTCTTGTTCTTGTTCTTTTTTTTCTTCTTGTTGTTCTTGTTCTTGTTGTTCTTGTTTTTCTTCTGGGTTGTTGTGAATTAGTTCTTTATGACAGTCTAATAGAATTTCATCGTGAAACGATTCCGAACATTTATCGCAACGATACATGTTGAGATGTTTACTCTTCGAAATTTTGCCAAGAAATGAAATAGGCTCTCGCGTTCCTCCTTTTATAACGGTCCCCCCACCACTATTTCATCTTCTTCACTATACAAGGAAATCAAACTTTTTAAATAAAAATATTAACCTTCAACAAACTAATTGTTCATTCGTGTTCTTTATTCCCATTGGAGTTTTAGTATATACTTCTTTATATTCAAGCTTTAACTAACTTTCCCCCACCCAACTAATTTTAGTTACTTTTAAAACCAAACACCTGCCCTCCAAACATCTATTAGGACAGATGTTATGGGACAGATGTTGAAAGAACAAATGTTAGGGTGGAAATGGCTAGAGCACAGGCACTTGGTTAAACTAAATTTGCACATAAATTAACTAGAGTTGAACTAAAAATTCGCATAAATTAAAAGTTAGTTCAAAACTAAAATTCGACAGTGTTAAGAAACTCTAACATTTGAACAAGAATAAACATTAGTTCAAAACTGAAATTCAACAGTGTTAACCAAATTCTAACAGTCGAACAAATAGGTCAAGGTAATCCAATTTTAACGCGAGAACGAGGAATAGAGCACTAAGTGGCATGTTAGTCCATTACCACAAAGTGATCTATTCCTCGCTCTCTATTCTACATCTACTTTTTTCAGTTTACTTATTTATATTAAAATGTTCAAATTTTACTATGTAGAATGTCCATTCTTTCTCTTCAACTCTTCGATTGTTTTTAGCAATTGTAACAAATATTCGTTAGTTTTCACCAAAGTCTTTAGTTTGCTACATCCAATTTCAATGGAAGGTATTATAA
The DNA here is from genome assembly GCA_030545055.2 of Neoaliturus tenellus. Classification (NCBI taxonomy): domain Eukaryota; kingdom Metazoa; phylum Arthropoda; class Insecta; order Hemiptera; family Cicadellidae; genus Neoaliturus; species Neoaliturus tenellus. The sequence goes on along the minus strand of CM061531.1, from coordinate 196,461,597 downwards.
GTTGTAATTTTATAAGTTCAATCTTTTCTTTCTTGCGAATTTCTTTCTTTATTATATTATTCCTTATTTTTGCTGAAGATTTAAACTCCATGTTGTTTCTGCTAAAGCCACAATAATAATAAAAGTCTCTTGAAACAACCTGCATTTATACACATTCCCCCACCACTTTATAATCCCCACTCCTTTCCCCCTCTTCTTTATATGTGGAAGGAAGTATTATAATTAGATTCCTAATATTTCTTTTCCTTCTTCACTACGTGGGGGAAGGGTAATTTGTTATTACACTAGTTGTGCAAGAAAATAGCCGCCAGTGTCCACACCTTGTTCGTAGCACTCCATCATAGATTGTGCCCACTCCAACATGCGGTCTCTGTCATTTGGTGTGACAAGGAAAGAATGACTATCACCATACAATATAAAAGAGTCAATTCGTACATAACATCCTGAGTCCAACCATTTATTAGCTTCAGCCATAAACTTTTCTATTGTATCAAATGGAAATTGTGGATCAATTGCTATGACTTTACGTTCTTCACTAAGTTCAACAGTATAATCATCATCGTCCTCATCATCTTCACTTTCACTGTCGTTACTTAAAGTGTCTTCAGATTGTTCAAAAACATCAGAAATTTCAGAAAAATTAAAATTTTCATTCAGATGAGGAGGCATTTTGAAGCAAGAAATATTATAAACAGCAGAGACGAAACGACAAGAGCGGCATGTAGAAGAAAAATGAAGGGGTGACCAACGCTCGCTCCGCTTTTATAATAGTATGCAAATGAGGGGTAGGTGCTGACCATGACCAGTCATCGACCCAAAGGAGTGGGGCAAGTACTTTTCTTACTACTTGGATGGAAGTAGGTTAGTAGGTCACGAGACTTAGAGTGTTAAAAAATAATGGGGGAGAAACACGACGCTATAACGCGTTGTGTTTCTCCCCCAGTATTTTTTTAAGCAATAATTTGGAAAAAGCTATGTGAATTTACTTGCTACGCCCCCACCTTGTAATACCATCCAGTTTGTGTCTGAGGAGATAGTCTTTAGAGTCTAACTCATAAACGGATTTCTCTTTGCGCAAGGATTCAATCACTTTAATATTATATCTTACGCCGTTACAAGTTGCCAAAATGTGTTCGTTGTCAATAACACTTTCAAAAAAATAGACACAACCTCTCTTAAGCCTATTTCCTTTCACACCAATAATTTTGGATTGGTATTCAACAGTGGGGGTTTCTGTCACTTGTAGTTCAGAAATGTGTTTTACGACATGTACACGGCAAAAACTTTCGTTTTTTACACATTTCCTCCCACAAGGTGATCCTTTCTTAATTCCCCTAGTAAGCATTTCAGGGCAAGTAGTGGGACGGCTAAATGCCCTACGACGCTGTTCTTGTAATAATTGAAATTGCTCTGAAGGAGCGGGTTTAGGAGTAGGTTTAGGAGTAAGTTTAGGAGCTGGTTTAGAAGCTGGTTTAGGAGCTGATTTAGGAGATGATTTAGTAGCAGGTTGAGAGGATTCAGTTTTGTGATAGGTATGATCTTCAGGTGTACTAAGTGGTGGGGTAGGAGGCAATGGTGATAGTGGGATAATGGGTGTGCTTAGACGATGAACAATGGTTTCAACGGAAGGGGTATTAGGATGGTGGTGAACTGGCTTCTGCGGTGGCGGCATAGTAGTTGATGGTGGTGCGGAGTCCTTTGAAGGCGAAGGCGGTGAAAAAATACTACGAAGTCTAGAAGTGTTAGTTGGCGGAAGAATAGCTCCAGAAGTTGAAGGTTGAGATGCAAGTCGATTCTTGTAGCAAATCAGGAAGGTTTTTGAGGCGAAGAGTTTTCTTAGGTGCAGGAACAGCCGTAGTAGAAATAGAAGTCGAAGTAGAAGTTAAAGTAGAAGTTGTAGTTGGCAGAGATAACATGGTTGTGGCTCCAAGTTCGCAGCGTAACGTCTGGAATCAGAATGAAATGTTAGCCGCAGTCGGTACGTCTTTTATAACAATATGCAAATGAGAGGGGTAGCAGCTGGCCGAGACTGATTATTGACCTGGGAGGTGGGGGAAAAGGGGAAAGAGAAGGTATTTATTTAAAATAATTCGCATAACTTTTGACTAAAATAAGATAACCAAATTCTTCTTTTACCAAAATGTTTGTCTTACATAGACCTTTTCAATGATGTATCGCTTGTCCAAATCCGTCAATCCGTTATCAAGTTATAGCCATTTTAATTTTTCAGGTCATGACCGGTCGTTCACCCGTAGTGGGGGAAGGAGTGGGGGTAGGAGTGGGGGAGGGAGGGGGGGGGGGTCGACTCCATTTTTTTTTGGGGGGGGGAGGGGGGGGGAGGGGGGGGGGAGTGGGGGAGGGGGGGAGGGGGGGGGAGGGGGGGGGGAGGGGGGGACGTGGGGGGGAGGGGGGGAGGGGGGGGGGGGGGGGGTCATTGACCCTTCCGAAAGTGGGTCAAGGTCATTCAAGATTTATGATGATCCAAGGTGATGGGAACAGTAATACTGTTCCTCCCACCACCCTGTTTGCCTAGCGGTTCCCACTCCCAACCCACTAGTTACGTTCTGCAAGGGAGTCCCTGGGCCGTCCGCATCAAAGCGTAACTTCCCGTCCGCATCAAAGCGTAACCATTAATTTCAGGGAAACTGGAACAGTTAATGCAGAAACGCAACTCTAACCCCACCCAAACTAATCCCACCCATCATATTCCTAAACAAAATGCAAAAAAAGTCCGACTTGCGGATGTCCCACCCATTTTAAATGAAGTTCAACTGAACTTCTGAATTTACAGTTAATCTACCCCCTAACATCTAGCTGTAAGGCAAAACAAAATGCACAAAACAAACATAAATTATTAGTACCAACACATCATTATTAAAAACCAAATAATTCAACACAACCAAATACCATCATATTCTTAAAATTAATACACCTTAATGCTAAACACCTCTTAAAATTAATACACCTTAATGCTAAATACCATCATTATTCTTAAAAATTAATACACCTTAATGCTAAACCCAACTTATAACTAACATCGCAATGCGCAAATTATTTCTTAAATTAAATACACCTTAAAAACTAAACACACACACACACACATACCACATTGCATTAAAAAACGCAACATAGTAGAAGAAGTTCAAATATATATAGGCCTACTATATATTTGAAACCTCTTGCTGAGTCGCCAACAAACCTTTCGCTATGAAAGTTTGTTGGCGACTGAAGCAAAGATATAGCTCCTATCGCTCCTCGGGTTTTCAAGGAGTGGGAGGAAGTTAGTTTTCACTCCAGTACCAGTGTTCAATCCAGTCCAATTCGCAGCAGAGTAAAAGGAAGGCGAAGGAGTGGGGAGCAGCATATGCACAGCAACGCAAAACCAAGGTTTGAGGTTAGAATTATCCATGTGCAGTAGCGCTAAAGTGAGTAATACAGGACTAGGCGCATGCGCAATAGCATAGTCACTATTCCGATCCGGAGAACTCGTTGCATGCGCAGCAGGTTTGAGGTTAGAATTAATCCATGGCAGCTGCCATATTTAGTCTGGTTTCACCACATAAAGTCAACAACCGGTAGTGACCGGCCATTGACCTGGAGGAGTGGGGAAGGAGTGGGGGAAGGGGGGGGGGCTCCATTTTTTCGGGAGGGGGGAGGAGGGGGGGAGAGGGGGGGGGAGGGGGGGGAGGGGGGGGGGAGGTCATTGACCTTTCCGGTCGGTCATTGACCCCAAGGAGTAGGGATAGACACAGAACCCTACTTCTCTTACTACTCAGGTGAAAGTCGGTCAACCAGTCATTTGCTTGCCATCTGCCGCCATCTGGCTGGAGTTATTGCCTCTATAAAGGTGGGTAGTTTTATCGCGCTACAAACATTCATTGCCCTCGCATCCGCTCGGTCATCATCTCTCGTTAGTTTTATGTTATGACTACTTCACTTACTAGGTTTTGAGGTTAGAATTATCCATGGAATAGCCTTCTCGTAAATTCTAACCTATAAAATTACTACTCTGGCTTTCTGTTTCAATTTCTTTTACACTTCATTTTATATCTCAGTCTTATTTTAACTTCTGAACTTAACACATCGGTTATGATGACTGCACAATGTTTAAAATTAAAGCTTTCTGCGAACACAACACATATTACGAAAGTACTTCTAAAACCTTCAATTTCAAAGTGTAGAACTAATTTAAATAGAGTTAGGAAGAAGTACAGTTTTTAACCCATTATACTCAAAGACTTCGCAGGTTAATGTTGATGATAATGTTATTTACAACATTTTGCATTCTATGTTACAATTTCAACAACTTTGAACTTGTTACACCTATCGACTGTGTTCAACAAAGTTTTTTTATTTTACCCCTACTATTCCTCATATAAGCGCTGTCACCACAATTCCTACTTCATGCTCCTCTATTCTCTTCAGTTAAGCTAAGGTTTGAGGTTAGACTTATCCATGGCGGCCCGCCATGTCTAGTTCAGTTTCACCACATAGAGTCGGCAACCGGTTATTGGTCTAAAGGAGTGGGGGAATGGGTGGTGGGGAGAAGGTTGCCATTTTATAAGCCCTCTCCCCTAGGCGGCGCTTCTCATTCAATCGCCAACTTTCAAAACAATAAACACCTCTCCCATGGCACAAATGAATTATCCCACTATCACCAACTAGTTCAACTTTGAACTATTTCTGGTGGTAGTTGGGTAGGCTTTTTTAAAACTTACTCTGGATGACCTTGACATACTTTCCAGGCCCCCAGTTATAACTGTTGAATTTCAGTTTTGATCTTACTCTTAATTTTTGTTCAACTTTTAGAGTTAGTTAACACAGTTGAATTTTACTTTTCAACTAACTCTTCATTCATGCCCAATTCTACTTCAAATTCAGGGCATATGCTCTCGCCATCTGCACCCTGCAGCTGCCCTGGCAACTGACACCATCTGACCCCTGCAGCTGCCCTGGCAGCTGACGTCACTTCCGGTTTAGAAGTGGCTTTTTCCCACTACTTTCAGTCTGGGGCTTCGGATTTACATGTTTCAGCTTATTTTAGAGTGTTTAAGCTTATCTTAAAAAATTTGAAAAACTTTTAACATTTTTTACTAAAATTTGCGAGTTGACTTATAGAATATTTCTGTCAGGAGTGACTATAGGTAAAATTTAAGTTTTCGTTATTTCAACCTAAGGTCTTGGCTTTTCGCGTTTCAGAGTGTATTAAAGCGATCTAGCTATTAATTGTAAAATTGATTTCTTAAAAGATAGTCATTTTTTACGCTGGGTGTTGATAAATTTGTTAGAGTCCCGATTGTCCATACAAAACCAAACTTTTTATTATTTCAATAATTTCAGTCTGGGGCTTCGGATTTACATGTTTCAGCGTATTTTAGAGTGTTTAAGCTTATCTTAAAAATTTGAAAAACTTTTAACATTTTTTACTAAAATTTGCGAGTTGACTTATAGAATATTTCTGTCAGGAGTGACTATAGGTAAAATTTAAGTTTTCGTTATTTCAACTAAGGTCTTGGCTTTTCGCGTTTCAGAGTGTATTAAAGCGATCTAGCTATTAATTGAAAAAATTGATTTCTTAAAAGATAGTCATTTTTACGCTGGGTGTTGGTAAATTTGTTAGAGTCCAGATTGCCCATACAAAACCAAACTTTTTTATATTCAATATATAAGTCTGTGATTTCGGATTTATATGTTTCAGCGTATTTTTGAGTGTTTAAGCTTATCTTAAAAAATTTGAAAAACTTTTAACATTTTATACTAAAATTTGCGAGTTGAACTGATAGAATATTTCTATGTCAGGAGTGGATATAGGTAAAATTTAAGTTTTCGTTATTTCAACCTAAGTCTGGCTTTTCGCGTTTCAGAGTGTATTAAAGCGATCTAGCTATTAATTGTAAAATTGATTTTTTAAAAGATAGTCATTTTTTACGCTGGGTGTTGGTAATTTGTTAGAGTCCCGATTGCCCATACAAAACCAAACTTTTTTATTATTCAAATATTTCAGTCTGGGATTTCGGATTTACATGTTTCAGCGTATTTTAGAGTGTTTAAGCTTATCTTAAAAATTTGAAAACTTTTAACATTTTATACTAAAATTTGCGAGTTGACTGATAGAATATTTCTATGTCAGGAGTGGATATAAGTAAAATTTAAGTTTTCGTTATTTCACCTAAGGTCTTGGCTTTTCGCGTTTCAGAGTGTATTAAAGCGATCTAAGCTATTAATTGTAAAATTGATTTCTTAAAAGATAGTCATTTTTACGCTGGGTGTTGATAAATTTGTTAGAGTCCCGATTGTCCATACAAAACCAAACTTTTTTTATTATTCAATATTTCAGTCTGGGGCTTCGGATTTACATGTTTCAGCGTATTTTAGAGTGTTTAAGCTTATCTTAAAAATTTGAAAAACTTTTACATTTTTTACTAAAATTTGCGAGTTGACTTATAGAATATTTCTGTCAGGAGTGACTATAGGTAAAATTTAAGTTTTCGTTATTCTTCAACCTAAGGTCTTTGCGCTTTTCGCGTTTCAGAGTGTATTAAAGCGATCTAGCTATTAATTGTAAAATTGATTTCTTAAAAGATAGTCATTTTTACGCTGGGTGTTGATAAATTGTTAGAGTCCCGATTGTCCATACAAAACCAAACTTTTTTTATTATTCAATATTTCAGTCTGGGGCTTCGGATTTACATGTTTCAGCGTATTTTAGAGTGTTTAAGCTTATCTTAAAAATTTGAAAAACTTTTAACATTTTTACTAAAATTTGCGAGTTGACTGATAGAATATTTCTATGTCAGGAGTGACTATAGGTAAAATTTAAGTTTTCGTTATTTCAACCCTAAGGTCTTGCTTTTCGCGTTTCAGAGTGTATTAAAGCGATCTAGCTATTAATTGAAAAATTGATTTCTTAAAAGATAGTCATTTTTACGCTGGGTGTTGGTAAATTTGTTAGAGTCCAGATTGCCCATACAAAACCAAACTTTTTTATTATTCAATATATAAGTCTGGGATTTCGGATTTATATGTTTCAGCGTATTTTAGAGTGTTTAAGCTTATCTTAAAAATTTGAAAAACTTTTAACATTTTATACTAAAATTTGCGAGTTGACTGATAGAATATTTCTATGTCAGGAGTGGATATAAGTAAAATTTAAGTTTTCGTTATTTCAACCTAAGGTCTTGGCTTTTCGCGTTTCAGAGTGTATTAAAGCGATCTAGCTATTAATTGTAAAATTGATTTCTTAAAAGATAGTCATTTTTACGCTGGGTGTTGATAAATTTGTTAGAGTCCCGATTGTCCCATTACAAAACCAAACTTTTTTATTATTCAATATTTCAGTCTGGGGCTTCGGATTTACATGTTTCAGCGTATTTTAGAGTGTTTAAGCTTATCTTAAAAATTTGAAAAACTTTTAAACATTTTTTACTAAAATTTGCGAGTTGACTTATAGAATATTTCTGTCAGGAGTGACTATAGGTAAAAATTTAAGTTTTCGTTATTTCAACCTAAGGTCTTGGCTTTTCGCGTTTCAGAGTGTATTAAAGCGATCTAGCTATTAATTGTAAAATTGATTTCTTAAAAGATAGTCATTTTTTAACGCTGGGTGTTGATAAATTTGTTAGAGTCCCGATTGTCCATTACAAAACCAAACTTTTTTATTATTCAATATTTCAGTCTGGGGCTTCGGATTTACATATTCAGCGTATTTTAGAGTGTTTAAGCTTATCTTAAAATTTGAAAAACTTTTAACATTTGTTTACTAAAATTTGCGAGTTGACTTATAGAATATTTCTGTCAGGAGTGACTATAGGTAAAATTTAAGTTTTCGTTATTTCAACCTAAGGTCTTGGCTTTTCGCGTTTCAGAGTGTATTAAAGCGATCTAGCTATTAATTGAAAAATTGATTTCTTAAAAGATAGTCATTTTTACGCTGGGTGTTGGTAAATTTGTTAGAGTCCAGATTGCCCATACAAAACCAACTTTTTTATTATTCAATATATAAGTCTGTGATTTCGGATTTACATGTTTCAGCGTATTTTTGAGTGTTTAAGCTTATCTTAAAAATTTGAAAAACTTTTAACATTTTATACTAAAATTTGCGAGTTGACTGATAGAATATTTCTATGTCAGGAGTGGATATAGGTAAAATTTAAGTTTTCGTTATTTCAACCTAAGGTCTTGGCTTTCGCGTTTCAGAGTGTATTAAAGCGATCTAGCTATTAATTGTAAATTGATTTTTTAAAAGATAGTCATTTTTACGCTGGGTGTTGGTAAATTTGTTAGAGTCCCGATTGCCCAAACAAAACCAAACTTTTTTATTATTCAATATTTCAGTCTGGGATTTCGATTTACATGTTTCAGCGTATTTTAGAGTGTTTAAGCTTATCTTAAAAATTTGAAAAACTTTTAACATTTTATACTAAAATTTGCGAGTTGACTGATAGAATATTTCTATGTCAGGAGTGGATATAAGTAAAATTTAAGTTTTCGTTATTTCAACCTAAGGTCTTGGCTTTTCGCGTTTCAGAGTGTATTAAAGCGATCTAGCTATTAATTGTAAAATGATTTCTTAAAAGATAGTCATTTTTACGCTGGGTGTTGATAAATTTGTTAGAGTCCCGATTGTCCATACAAAACCAAACTTTTTTATTATTCAATATTTCAGTCTGGGGCTTCGGATTTACATGTTTTCAGCGTATTTTAGAGTGTTTAAGCTTTATCTTAAAATTTGAAAAACTTTTAACATTTTTTACTAAAATTTGCGAGTTGACTTATAGAATATTTCTGTCAGGAGTGACTATAGGTAAAATTTAAGTTTTCGTTATTTCAACCTAAGGTCTTGGCTTTTCGCGTTTCAGAGTGTATTAAAGCGATCTAGCTATTAATTGAAAAATTGATTTCCTTAAAAGATAGTCATTTTTACGCTGGGTGTTGGTAAATTTGTTAGAGTCCAGATTGCCCATACAAAACCAAACTTTTTTATTATTCAATATATAAGTCTGGGATTTCGGATTTATATGTTTCAGCGTATTTTAGAGTGTTTAAGCTTATCTTAAAAATTTGAAAAACTTTTAACATTTTATACTAAAATTTGCGAGTTGACTGATAGAATATTTCTATGTCAGGAGTGGATATAGGTAAAATTTAAGTTTTCGTTATTTCAACCTAAGGTCTTGCTTTTCGCGTTTCAGAGTGTATTAAAGCGATCTAGCTATTAATTGTAAAATTGATTTTTAAAAGATAGTCATTTTTACGCTGGGTGTTGGTAAATTTGTTAGAGTCCCGATTGCCCATACAAAACCAAACTTTTTTTATTATTCAATATTTCAGTCTGGGATTTCGGATTTACATGTTTCAGCGTATTTTAGAGTGTTTAAGCTTATCTTAAAAATTTGAAAAACTTTTAACATTTTATACTAAAATTTGCGAGTTGACTGATAGAATATTTCTATGTCAGGAGTGGGATATAAGTAAAATTTAAGTTTTCGTTATTTCAACCTAAGGTCTTGGCTTTTCGCGTTTCAGAGTGTATTAAAGCGATCTAGCTATTAATTGTAAAATTGATTTCTTAAAAGATAGTCATTTTTACGCTGGGTGTGATAAATTTGTTAGAGTCCCGATTGTCCATACAAAACCAAACTTTTTTATTATTCAATATTTCCAGTCTGGGGCTTCGGATTTACATGTTTCAGCGTATTTTAGAGTGTTTAAGCTTATCTTAAAAATTTGAAAAACTTTAACATTTTTACTAAAATTTGCGAGTTAACTGATAGAATATTTCTGTCAGGAGTGACTATAGGTAAAATTTAAGTCTTTTCGTTATTTCAACCTAAGGTCTTGGCTTTTCGCGTTGTCAGAGTGTATTAAAGCGATCTAGCTATTAATTGAAAAATTGATTTCTTAAAAGATAGTCATTTTTACGCTGGGTGTTGGTAAATTTGTTAGAGTCCCGATTGCCCATACAAAACCAAACTTTTTTATTATTCAATATATCAGTCTGGATTTCGGATTTACATGTTTCAGCGTATTTTAGAGTGTTTAAGCTTATCTTAAAAATTTGAAAAACTTTAATATTTTTTACTAAAATTTGCGAGTTGACTGATAGAATATTTCTATGTCAGGAGTGACTATAGGTAAAATTTAAGTTTTCGTTATTTCAACCTAAGGTCTTGGCTTTTCGCGTTTCAGGAGCTAGTGTATTAAAGCGATCTAGCTATTAATTGTAAATTGATTTCTTAAAAGATAGTCATTTTTACGCTGGGTGTTGGTAAATTTGTTAGAAGTCCCGATTGTCCAATACCATACCAAACTTTTTTATTATTTCAATATTTCAGTCTGGGACTTCGGATTTACATGTTTCAGCGTATTTTTAGAGTGTTTAAGCTTATCTTAAAAATTTGAAAACTTTTAACATTTTTTACTAAAATTTGCGAGTTGACTGATAGAATATTTCTGTCAGGAGTGACTATAGGTAAAATTTAAGTTTTCGTTATTTCAACCTAAGGTCTTGGGCTTTTCGCGTTTCAGAGTGTATTAAAGCGATCTAGCTATTAATTGTAAAATTGATTTCTTAAAAGATAGTCATTTTTACGCTGGGTGTTGGTAAAATTTGTTAGAGTCCAGATTGCCCATACAAAAGACCAAACTTTTTTATTATTCAATATTTCAAGTCTGGGACTTCGGATTTACATGTTTCAGCGTATTTTAGAGTGTTTAAGCTTATCTTAAAAATTTGAAAAACTTTTAACATTTTATACTAAAATTTGCGAGTTGACTGATAGAATATTTCTATGTCAGGAGTGACTATAGGTAAAATTTAAGTTTTCGTTATTTCAACCTAAGGTCTTGGCTTTTCGCGTTTCAGAGTGTATTAAATCAATCTAGCTATTAATTGTAAAATTGATTTCTTAAAAGATAGTCATTTTTACGCTGGGTGTTGGTAAATTTGTTAGAGTCCCGATTGTCCCATACCATACCAAACTTTTTTATTATTCAATATTTCAGTCTGGGACTTCGGATTTACATGTTTCAGCGTATTTTAGAGTGTTTAAGCTTATCTTAAAAATTTGAAAAACTTTTAACATTTTTTACTAAAATTTGCGAGTTGACTGATAGAATATTTCTGTCAGGAGAGACTATAGGTAAAATTTAAGTTTTCGTTATTTCAACCTAAGGTCTTGGCTTTTCGCGTTTCAGAGTGTATTAAAAGCGTTCTAGCTATTAATTGTAAAATTGATTTCTTAAAAGATAGTCATTTTTACGCTGGGTGTTGGTAAATTTGTTAGAGTCCCGATTGTCCATACAAACCAAACTTTTTTTATTATTCAATATTTCAGTCTGGGATTTCGGATTTACATGTTTCAGCGTATTTTAGAGTGTTTAAGCTTATCTTAAAAATTTGAAAAACTTTTAACATTTTATACTAAAATTTGCGAGTTGACTGATAGAATATTTCTATGTCAGGAGTGGATATAAGTAAAATTTAAGTTTTCGTTATTTCAAACCTAAGGTCTTGGCTTTTCGCGTTTCAGAGTGTATTAGAAGCGATCTAGCTATTAATTGTAAAATTGATTTCTTAAAAGATAGTCATTTTTACGCTGGGTGTTGATAAATTTGTTAGATCCCGATTGCCCATACAAAACCAAACTTTTTTATTATTCAATATATAAGTCTGGATTTCGGATTTATATGTTTCAGCGTATTTTAGAGTGTTTAAGCTTATCTTAAAAATTTGAAAAACTTTTAACATTTATACTAAAATTTGCGAGTTGACTGATAGAATATTTCTATGTCAGGAGTGGATATAAGTAAATTTAAGTTTTCGTTTATTTCAACCTAAGGTCTTGGCTTTTCGCGTTTCAGAGTGTATTAAAGCGATCTAGCTATTAATTGTAAAATTGATTTCTTAAAAGATAGTCATTTTTACGCTGGGTGTGATCAAATTTGTTAGAGTCCCGATTGTCCATACAAAACCAAACTTTTTTATTATTCAATATTTCAGTCTGGGGCTTCGGATTTACATGATTCAGCGTATTTTAGAGTGTTTAAGCTTATCTTAAAAATTTGAAAAACTTTTAACATTTTTTACTAAAATTTGCGAGTTGACTTATAGAATATTTCTGTCAGGAGTGACTATAGGTAAAATTTAAGTTTTCGTTATTTCAACCTAAGGTCTTGGCTTTTCGCGTTTCAGAGTGTATTAAAGCGATCTAGCTATTAATTGTAAAATTGATTTCTTAAAAGATAGTCATTTTTACGCTGGGTGTTGATAAATTTGTTAGAGTCCCGATTGTCCATACAAAACCAAACTTTTTTATTATTCAATATTTCAGTCTGGGGCTTCGGATTTACATATTCAGCGTATTTTAGAGTGTTTAAGCTTATCTTAAAAATTTGAAAAACTTTTAACATTTTTTACTAAAATTTGCGAGTTGACTTATAGAATATTTCTGTCAGGAGTGACTATAGGTAAAATTTAAGTTTTCGTTATTTCAACCTAAGGTCTTGGCTTTTCGCGTTTCAGAGTGTATTAAAGCGATCTAGCTATTAATTGAAAAATTGATTTCTTAAAAGATAGTCATTTTTACGCTGGGTGTTGGTAAATTTGTTAGTGTCCAGATTGCCCATACAAAACCAAACTTTTTTATTATTCAATATATATAGTCTGTGATTTCGGATTTACATGTTTCAGCGTATTTTTGAGTGTTTAAGCTTATCTTAAAAATTTGAAAAACTTTTAACATTTTATACTAAAATTTGCGAGTTGACTGATAGAATATTTCTATTCAGGAGTGGATATAGGTAAAATTTAAGTTTTCGTTATTTCAACCTAGGTCTTGGCTTTTCGCGTTTCAGAGTGTATTAAAGCGATCTAGCTATTAATTGTAAAATTGATTTTTTAAAAGATAGTCATTTTTACGCTGGGTGTTGGTAAATTTGTTAGAGTCCCGATTGCCCAAACAAAACCAAACTTTTTTATTATTCAATATTTCAGTCTGGGATTTCGGATTTACATGTTTCAGCGTATTTTAGAGTGTTTAAGCTTATCTTAAAAATTGAAAAACTTTAACATTTTATACTAAAATTTGCGAGTTGACTGATAGAATATTTCTATGTCAGGAGTGGATATAAGTAAAATTTAAGTTTTCGTTATTTCAACCTAAGGTCTTGGCTTTTCGCGTTTCAGAGTGTATTAAAGCGATCTAGCTATTAATTGTAAAATTGATTTCTTAAAAAGAAGTCATTTTTACGCTGGGTGTTGATAAATTTGTTAGAGTCCCGATTGTCCATACAAAACCAAACTTTTTTATTATTCAATATTTCAGTCTGGGGCTTCGGATTTACATGTTTCAGCGTATTTTAGAGTGTTTAAGCTTATCTTAAAAATTGAAAAACTTTTAACATTTTTTACTAAAATTTGCGAGTTGACTTATAGAATATTTCTGTCAGGAGTGACTATAGGTAAAATTTAAGTTTTCGTTATTTCAACCTAAGGTCTTGGCTTTTCGCGTTTCAGAGTGTATTAAAGCGATCTAGCTATTAATTGAAAAATTGATTTCTTAAAAGATAGTCATTTTTACGCTGGGTGGTT